>CAXIVR010000005.1:100476410-101183910 GCA_964035755.1 Teleogryllus oceanicus | reverse complement strand
ATACCAACGCAAACAACCCCTTCCCCTGACGTACACACAGAGGTTTACACAGACTATCACATCGCCGCCTCACATTTCTAGCGCTACCGTTGCGGGCACATCTCAGTCGTTGGCGCCACCGGTTCTCTCGTGTTTACCGTCTTTCTCTCCTTCTTCGCGCCCTCCTCCTCTTGCTATCATACTTTGCTCTAATTTGCTCTTTCTCCCCCCACCCCCAGCTCCTCGCTGGGCCCCCGCGGGAGAAATTCTATTCCGCTTTCGGAGGCTCTGGACGTGCCTCGACGGCCGCGATAAAGATGAAGTTAATGTCCACAAATAAACCCCTAGCAGCGCGAAAACTCCGCGACGGCCGTGGCGACGCCGACGGCGTGTCGGCGAACAATCGCACAATACCTTGAAAGGCGTCCAAATTTAATTTGGCGGCCAACGGCAAGCGAAGTATTTACCTCGAGTATTGTTCCCCTTGGTTTTGGAAAAAATTCCGCGTGCGGAAGAGGTACGGCATGTTGGCGGAATGGGCTGAATGGGCGGTTTTTACCGATATTTTTAGCGTTGTTCACAACTCCGGGGGAGAAATGAACGAGCAATGTAATATTGCAGTACAGCATCGCATAAAACTGCCGGTTATAAGCATTCAGCTCCTTTATTACTCGTAGTAAACATTAAACAAGATTCTCAACTTGGCGGTAAACGCCGAATGAAATTCAAAACTCGATGGGGGGGGATGTCAACATTCCTTTCACTTTTTGCATTTCCCTGTATTACTTCCTGTTGTAGTCATTTAAACCGTCACATACAGGTTTTTTTTCATTAATTTTGAACAAGTGTCGCTAATGAAAAGTTGGTAGTAAATTACGAATTTCACACCGGAGGCTTCACATCAGAGAGTGTAATACTTTTAAAAATGTACAATTGTAAGGATTTTTAGACTTTTCAATGATTGTTTAATAATTCTAAATACTAACTGAAAAATTGGAAATGCCTTTCAATGAATGTGAAATATGTGTGCGGGAAATCAAGTCCTTTTCCGCACACTTATTTCACGCAAACTAAATTTACGCAATTTCCATGAAAGATTCTAGTTCAGAAAGTAACTGAATAAAGCATTTAATAATTGTATCATATTATATATTAAATTAACTAATTTATTTAGACACGAGATGAATGTGTTGGGGAAAAACGCATTACAATATCAGTACAATTTAATGTAAAACATTGTTTCTTGAGGCATTCACAAATGTTTTTTACGAAATGTTTATCATTCATTAACATGTCGTTTTCTAGCATATGTATATTTAGCAGATACAACAAAGGCTGTCTGGTAAAAGATCGTATAAATTAGAAACAGCAATACCGCCCCGAAACAAATTTTCATCGCTCAGGCATCAAGAAACTCCTGGGGAGAGAATTCGGGCTCGGAAAGTTCCAGGGCTGACGCAAATATGCATCAAAGTCGGATGGTAGACCGCAGAGGCTGCAGCCACCGCGGGCGGGAGGGCTCACCAAATCCCGAATCACAAGACGTCGAATTGCAAGTGGCGAAATAAAAGAAGCCAATTTACGAACGCGCTCCGTCCCCCACCGTCCGCCCGCCCACAGTCGGGAGCTGCACCCCGAGATCAATCACAAACTTTAAAATATTCTCGCGCGGCCTAACTCCAAGTTGGAGAGCCTGCCCGCCAACGGATTTCAATTCCACCGGCCCGGAGGGGGCGGGGCGGGCGGGGCGGAGGGCGTGGGCGGAGGTTGGGGACGAGTTGCGGGGGCTTTGCGAGGCGGCAGGGGCGGGGTCGAGCGGCAGGGGCGGGGGCGAGACGGCGGGGCGGGGCGAGCGGCAGGGGGGGGTGAGCGAGCAGGGGCGGGGCGAGCGGCAGGAGCGGGGCGAGCGGCAGGGGCGGGGCGAGCGGCAGGGGCGGGGCGGAGCGGCAGGGGCGAGGGCGAGTGGCAGGGGCGGGGCGGCGGCGAGGGCGGGGCGAGTGGCGGGAGCAGGGGCGAGCGGCAGGGGCGGGGTGAGCGGCGGGGCGGAGGCGAGCGGCGGGGGCGTGTGGCGGGAGCGGGGCGAGCGAACGGAGGCGAGCGGCGGAGGCGGGGGCGAGCGACGGGGTCGAGGGCGAGCGGCGAGGGCGGGGGCGAGTGGCGGGGGCGGGGGCGAGCGGCGGAGCCGGGCGGGATGGCGGACGGAATGGCGAGGTGGCGGGCGGGCGTGGTGGTGGACGGACGGGATAGCGGGCGGGCACGCGGGGAGGATGGTGGGCCGACGAGATGGCAGACGGGCGGGCGGCGAACGTCCGTAGTCCGAGATAAGCGACCGTCGCCGAGTTCCCGTCCATTCACTTGGCATTAGGCTGTCGCGACGGCCGAGCGGTCTCGGAGGGGATCGGTGGCGAGGCGGCGACGGCGGCGGGGCGTCGAGGGGAAAAGAGGGGAAGAAAGCCGGGCCTTGCGTGTGGGACAGTGGCGATAGAAGGCTGCGCGCTGACACTTCGAACCGATCCATTTTCGGTTTAATTCTTTTGGCTTCGCGTGGAGAAAGTTCTGTAGCTAGAGATTACGAGTTTGTTGCGAGTTGTGTCGGGGCGGCGGGGGCGAGTGAGGTGGGGCGAGGGGGCGGGCGCCCGCAAAACCGCGTCGTGGGCGTGGCCAGGAGTGTGAGCGCAGACTCGAGAGGGCGTGAGCGTCCGTGGGCGGGTATGCATGGAGGAATGCTGGCGATGGTGGACGTTCGTGAACAGGCGCGGGTGAGCGGGGTCAGTGGCCGAAGGGGGTGGGGGTTGGGGGGAATGGATTAGGCAGTCGGGGGTGGGCGTGGTTGGATGTGTGCAACAAACAGAGCAGGTAATGACAGTAGGCCTGGGCGTTTGCGTGAACAGGTAGAAACGTGACTGAGTGAGAGGGCGAGGGTGGTCTGGATAGAGTTCAGAGAAGAAAGTGAGTAGGTGGGGATATATGCTCGTCAGGGGATGAGGGGTGGGTGTGGGGCATAGGCGACCGCCGGTGAGTAATTGGGAGGGGTTTGGGAGGGGAAGAAGGGCATGAAATGCCAGGGGGTAGTGAAGTTGACTGGAAGGGTGAATGAATAATTGGGGAGAGTTGGCGTGGGCGGGCGGGGTGGGAACTGTCGCGGGATGAGCGGAGAGGGATGTCGTGGTCGACGCTCCGAGTTCACGTTAATGTGAAGACAAGCTCCCTTGAGAGGGCGTGCAAGTTGAGACCCAAGTTCTGAACGGGACTTTCCGTACAGAGGATCATCACTATACATACGGTGGAATTCCAAGTACATAAGTTGCAAGTTTCGTCTCGTACATGCTGCTCTTGACACTCAGGCAACCGTACTTTAGTGAGTTTTTACAAAATACCTGTGTTATTAAGATACTGCTCTAGAAGCATTTCCTTACCAAAATAATGAATATACGACAAGATGTATCATGTGAAATTTGCAACTAACATTTTGTTTCAAAGAAAACAATGTTTTCACTTCAAAAAAAGTAAAGAGAAAACTAGGAGATGATTTGTGAGAAACATTTTCGACATAGATACTGATCTAGGTCATTCAATGAACTTTACCTCGTATATATTTTGAGTAAACAGAACTATTCCAGTGCAACAGCGGTCGGATAACGGGAATCGGGTAGTCATGATGCAACGAATGATCACTAACTTGTTTGATTCTAGTATTTTGCAACCGTAATTATCTCTGTAAATCCTGTCAATGTAGAATACACTGAAGGTCGATTGTTACTTCACACTGCTGTTGACTACTTGATTGGAGGAGATGCCAAACTATTTTTGGTCCACTGTCTCATTGCCTCGATATTGACTTCTGAACATAGTGCGAACTCGTGGATTCTTGCTCAAATACGGGTGATTGGAGTCCGCAGCCAATCTGACACACATTTTCAAATATTTACTTGAAAACACGAACAGGTTCTCTCCGAGCGTGAATAAATACAACCGATGTGCGAGTCCTACGGCACTGGAAAAGTGATGTGTTTAGGCATTGAAGTGAACAAGTAATCTACATCTGCACAGTTGTCACATTTCAGTATTGATACGTGTCATATAAAATATATTATGTATTCATAAAATAATTACGTTTCTAATAGATTACTCGAAAAGAAAAGTTTGCTATTGTAGCGAAAATAGAAATCTTCCTTTCCTCTCTGACAGATAATAGAAATCTCAGTTCGCCTCAGTAGCAGTGGTCGTAAAGTTCTGGTTTACAGAACGGCATAACTTATTTTGAGATCCACATAGAGAATAGTTATTTATGATGCGAATGGTAAAAGGAGCATTCTGGAAATAGGCAAGGTTACGACACGAGTCCATTAGCCCGAATACTTAGAGCAATATAAAATCACTTTTACGATGTGTCTCACACAGCCGTTCTATCATTTTATTTCAGTTCAAGTATACAAATCATTTAATTGTGAACTATGATACGTGAAGGCCAGTAGTAGATCATGCGGTCAGACGAAAATATTTGTTTTCTGTGTTGTCGTAAAACTGTTTTGTCTGGACATTTGAGTATCATCTCACTTTTAGCACTAGCGCGTAAAAACTGAACTTTGGCTGCTTTTACTAGAGGCCGTCTAAAAACATTTTTTAGCTCTAGTTCTCCTTAAAGAAAACATTAAAAGAAGAGCACCGAAAATCTTATAAAAATAATAGTGGAATTGATATATTGCATAACATATATTTGCTGGTGTATATTTTTGGCCGACACCACCTATTCATGAAGTAATTAATATTCTACAGTATTTTAGATCTGTCAAATAAAACAAATTACGCAATCATTTCTCAGAGCAATTTTTTCCTGTTTTTAAACATATTTTAATAGTGCAACATTCCCGACATAAACTCTACAGCACATCCAAACAATCTGCGTCAAAGCACCCACTTGAGGTGAACGCAATAAAAACGCAACGCACGTTTCCCCTAAAAATCGAGATCCACTTGAATGTCACATACGTCGCCCGGAAAGTGCGCGGGGCTGTGTGCGACGTTGCGAGTAGCGAAAGTTCGGAGACCGCGCAACATAAAAACGTCAGCGCGGGGAAAATTCCAGATCAATAATCCTCGGGGAGCAGACCCGTGAAAGCGCTTTGGTATCCGCCACGTCGAGCGCCACTTAACTCCAGTTCATAGCGTAGCAGCTCTGCCAAGCTCGCCGTATATTTGAAGTTGACCTGCGATATTGACAGAATCGTACGCATTACGGGAAATGAAGTTAATGCGGGCGTGGGTGCGGGCGGTGAAAAGAGCAACTTCAAGTCGGTCTCGAATCAGCATGTAATTGAAATTCATATCGTGCCTAGGAATCGTGAATGTGAATGTGAATTAGCAAAAATTGTCTTTGCGATCGGAATAAAATCACTAAAATCGTCACGGCGATTTTAAATATTTCTGCTCTTTTCGTTTTTTAAATAATTGCAGTTTACTTTAACACATAGACCACTGGGCATATTTATAAACAAAATAGAAGTGAGAATGTGAAAAAATTGAAAAAATAAACGTTTAATAACAATATTTATGAATAAAATACATATGTATATTAAGTGCAATAAGTTCGAAATAAAAATGTAAGTGAGATTTTGTAATTACAAGTTTTCAGTAAAATATTTCAAAGATGTAAATATAACGCAGCTTATTAAAAAACGTTGAGACGTCTTTTGGATCTCTTAACACCTAAAGAATGTTTTCGACTCTTATGATTCGCTCTCAAAGAATGTTCAGTCAGATCTTTTCTGTAATCACCGTCGGGGGACAACGTTTGAGAATGATATAACGTAATGTTTTCTTAACACATGAGCAAAAGTAATGATTCTTAGAAACGTACTTACTCTAGGATAATAGTAAAAACATTTTCTAAACGTGTTTCATTTAAGGTAGTTCTGATGACTCTTCAATATTCTGCGCCGATTATTATTCCAAGTATTACAACTTCGTCACTGTACACCTATTCTATTTATAAATTCACAAAAGGAGGCACAGATAAAAGGAGACAATTTGAAGAAATAAATCCTGTGTATCTGTACATTGTTTTCGTGAAGGTTTAAAAATTTCAAACCATTCCTAAGTTCCATTACATCTTCCGAGAAGAGGAACTGTCAGCAGATTTCTCCTCGAGACGTCCTAGTTTGATCCATGTCTTCACATCCTTGTTTGACGTTCCGAGGATGATTCAGGTGCCGTGCTTGTAAAAAAAAAGAAATAAAGAACAATTTTTTGTGCAGCACAATTGCTAGAAATTTGTTATTGTTGCTCATTTACGTGTATTTTGTATTGTTGCTTTGAGTAGGCTTTGCACGCTGTCCGAAGAAACAGAGTATTTTTCTCTTATTGATCACACGATATGTAAACACATATTACATATTTTACCCAAATGAAGGAGACAACATTAATAAAACCACCTACCGAAATTTATTGAAAAAAACACTGTATCTCCCATTACCTAAATCTGTTAAGTCATTATTTGAGTTAGCTATTAATCTATATAAAACTAATTTCCAATTCTCTAGAAAACAACGCAGGTTTATGCTTCTTAAGAGAAACCTCACGACTAAACTCTAATAGTCAATGCATCACTGCTTACATCACAACTGACGTCACACAAGTGACAGTAACGCTCTAGTCGACGTCTATCATTCAATATTTGATATTTACGTATTAAGTAAATGCAACATGTTGATGTTCTTGATATGTAAATAACTGTTGTAATATTTATACGTAATAGGCTACGTTATTATATTATTGATTATTATATTTTTTAGAATATTTAATTTATTGCAGAGATACACAATAGAATACCATTTGTGGTTTTTGATCACTGAGCGTGCTACTTATTGGAAAATCTTTTGTATGGTTTTGTTCAGAAGCATTTTTGCTGGTGGTGACCATTCGTTTTATTATAAATTGCAAATGGACGGTAACAAATAATCTAACGGTAAATAGCAATTTTTGAAATTACTCAGATTTACACAAAATAGGGTGAAGAATTCAGGATTTAAACTTAGCAAATTAATAAAATACGTCATTTTGATATTGAATGATGAAATGCTATATCCAACCTTTTTGCCGCTACGGCTTTTGCGGGTGATTAGCACAATGAAGCTGCACAGGCGTAAAGAGGAGTTGTCTGCAGTTACCTGAAACAAAAAAGTCATATGAATCCACAATTTGTAAAATATAAATTGCATTAAAATGTTTCACTGCGAATACTTGTGAAATAGATCAGGTATGTTACATCGTTATTTCGCTAAAGATTAACAGTTGAAATATAAAATTAAAAATATTTTTTTTATTATTTTAATTCATTGTCAATCATTCTTACAAACAATAATGTATAACGGTCAAATTCATTTTCCCATACAATTCTGACACCTCTTTTTACTCAAATTTAACTACCTTTGGAGGACCTTACTGCCGAATACGTCCCAAGTTTTGCTTTGAATAGTGGCCACTGCCAAACGTGTATTCGAGTTGAAATAAATGATGTCCAAGTGGAGGGCAGACACGTTAGGCCTAGGTTTCTCTAGCAAAAGCGTCTTCTCTTGTACCATCTACTTGCTCTCTACCATCTTCTTGTAAGTATTTCAAAGCTGAAAAACAAACACCGACATTTTTGATTGAAAAACTATTTTTCACGGCCTAGTAAAGAAAAAAGAAGATTATATTTTATATATATATATATATATATATATATATATATATATATATATATATATATATATATAGTAAAGTACTTCCTCTAACAGGATATGTGGTCAGAATCTCTTATTACTGAAAATGGATTCACAGCTAAACGTCTGTTCTTTCCTCGTCAAGGCTAGTGTCTAAACCGTTCAGATGTTTTGCGTCAAAATTGATATTCTCCAATGGATCTAAACGAACTGGAGTCCCTGCAAGTTTGATTTGGCGCTACAGTCATGTGGCTTACGTAACGATCACTAGCCAGGCGAGTGAACCTATCACTCAAATCGTAGACAAACTAATATTCCTTCACTAACTTCTAGATTTTACTTTCTCGTTAATGCGTACACAGTACAGAGAAAGTAGTTTAATGCTGCGACAAAAACAGCGATTCTTCCACAGAAAAACTCTTATTGTCAGACCCTGGTAACGAAAAAGTGTATAAATCTTGTCTTTACATATAGTAAATCATTTTCTGTACCACTTTGTGTAGAATAAATCCAATTTTTGTGGCCCCTTGACACCGAAAAATTGATTGACGGCAGAACGTCTGTCCATCTGTCCCTGACGATGAACAGCGCTAGCGGCTAAACCCTATACAGGTTTTTCTCCAACATCGATATTCTCCTACCGATATGGTTGATTTCGCGACCCTTAGAATTTGATACAGCTATTTTAATTTGGGGTACTTTACATGAAGTCCTTGAAACATTTTCAAAATTAAAAACAATGACACCAAAGTTTTTGATTAAATTTTTCCCTCGGCATAAAGAACGCTTAAGAGTACTGCTCTGGCCGGTGGTTTTTCGTGGTTTCTCCGACCAACACCAGGTGAATGCCGAAGCAGTACCCTATCAAACAGACCACGGACCGCCGGATCTTCCTTCTTCTTCCTTGTCCTATCCTCTCCTTACACACAACTCTTACACTAACCACTACACTACCACATATTCCGGGAGGCCAGGGGCTTAGAGCTTGTCCGGCTGGGTGTGCCCGCTGATGGAGAGTCCTGGTTGAGAAACCCCTAGCCGACGGTAGGTCGGCCCGGACCTCGCCATTCAGCGGAGAAAGATCACCGCGCATATCGAAAAAAACATGTACTACACTAACGGGACTAATGACAAAAGCAGTTGACGGCCGGAAACACGAAAAAATCAAATCAAATCAAGCCCCAGATCAACATATCGGCTTGCGTTTCCCTCGAGATTCCCAAAGGATTGTAAACTCCCGACTGACCTCTCGATATAAATGGTAAGTGTTGTGCATGTATGTAAGAAATAAGAGAAGCGACAAGTGTGAGGTAGGAAAGATCGACTCAGGCGCAATCGTTGGAACTTCTCCGCCATTCGTCCGGCAATGATCGGAGACATCGTGGATCAAAGATCAGAGCCAGAGCCATCTCACATTATCACATCATGGATTACCGATCAGAGCAGCCGACCGGTTGCATTCTCCTCCAGACAGCGGATGAATTCCACTCAGCTATTTACCTGGTATCGCAATTGTTCTGCCGTTGGTATTCGAACCCTAGAACCTCCCGGTCAATGACGCGGCAGAGACAATGGCGTTCTCGGTGAACTATCGCAGCCGGTACTTTAATCGCAGAAGGGAGAGTTGAGGGTCTGGTGAGAGTCGAGTGAACCCATCTGCAGACGTTGAGTTTCCCTGTCTGACGGGAGCTGCATTGTTGGCCGCGGGGCGTTGGGGAGGGCTCGGCTGAGTGTGGCGCGGGTGAGCTGGAGGTGTTGAGAGGGAGGGGGAAACACGCACATCCGTCAGCGCGTCCCTTCCCTCCCACGCTGCCGCGCTGTCTACAGCGGAAGTTCCTGCCAACCTTGCTTGCTTCCGGAGAGATGCAGGAATACCCTGCAAGAAGACAAACTTCATAATACCGGCGTAATAAAAGAAGAAGTTCCAAGAGCGAAGATGTGATCTCATCGTACCGCGATTTTAATTTCGCTATTTTTTTTCTGTCGCATCACCCGTTTTGTTACGTCAGACAAGTACATAGTTGAATAATTAATGTTTTTTGCCCAAAGAATTAGTTTAAGTTAGAGAATATAGGTTATAAATATACATAACACAATACAATAAATAAGTCGTTGGACTTGGAATAGTGTTAGTTCTTGTTTGCGGCAAGGGACTTACGTTTCTTAGGATATGTGCTTGACAACAACAAGGAAGTGAATTCAGTATTTATGAAAAATTATCTGAATTGCCTTGAGGGAATGATATTTTATTACATGTTTTCTATTAGTTCACCTTCATGTCTTACACGTCTACAACCGAAAACCATGGAATTCAAATATCGGACAAGTTGCAAGGTATGGGAATGAGGAGCCAAAAATAGGCTCCCGAACAAAACCGACCCTTCAGGAAAGTCCAAAAGGTGAGAGGGCTTGGAGGTGCCGGGTGCAAATTGCAACGGAAAAAGCAGGTGCCTCAAGACGAGTGCGTGGGGGAAAGATGACGCAGGAAGTCATGTGACTCGAGCATATATAAGGATGGTGGCCAAAGCCCTGGGTTGGGTAACATTTCTGGTTTCCTCGCGGCACAACACCGCAAAACTTGTCCGGCCAAGTCTGGTGCGGAAGTGCTGTAGGCACGTGTAGGTGTTCGAGTCTCGAGCACTGTGAAGTATGCTTGATACTTCAGGGGCAGATTGTCTGTCGAGGCACACCAGGTGCCATTTGCGATTGCCGAGTTGGCTAAACGCAGGCGCGGCCGCAAGGCGCGTGTTGGGAGAGGGGGGCTGCTGCAGGTAGCTCCGACAAACACCTTAGAGTGAGGTCTGTGAATAGTGTACATAATTTATTGTAAATAAATTGTAAATACCCACTCGTGTCTGTTCCTTTGTGGTGTAGATCCCTACTCCGACGTTACAGACGAGGTAGTTTTAATGGTGGCAGCGATATACTAGATAATAAATTAGCTTGTTAGCAAAAGTATATTTTGACTTATTGAATTGAAATAAAATAGAGTGAAACAAATAAAATGCGACATGCCCGAAATGAAATTCCTTTTAAGATGAAACTACGTGCCATCACTCAAATGATCACCTTCCTTTTTTAAAAAAAGTAATCAATACCAAATAAAAAATGATTTCCGTTTGGAGTGGGTCAATTTTTTTTATTCTTCGACAGTTACTGCTTAAATTGTAAATTAGAAACTGCTTTGTAATTTTTAAGGAGTAACTTTCACTGTTTTTTTTTTTTGCAAATGTTTTCATAGACTTTTTCGTAAGTTTTAAAACCTCTAGAATAAAAGTAAAATGATTTTGCGAAATGTTCAGGTAACCATGTGGGAGTTCTCATTGATATGAAAATGTATGCAACGCGAGTTCAGCTGTTCCGATATTCAACGAATTACTTCACCCCCTCAATTTTCGATTTTCCTACCAGTCTTCATAGAAAACAAGAGCATGGAGGGAGCGTTCTCGATGGTGAGCTTGATTGGAAAGTAGAGCCCTGTGTGGTTGAAAACAATGTTCATTCGTTCCCATCAGTGGCTTCAGTTCCATTACGACGAAGCCCCGACGCTTCCGAGGCAAGTTGCGTCATGGATCAGCTGCAGCACGCTGGCTGGAAAATTTCGGTTTTAGAAAGAGAGAGAGATAGACAGACAACAACAGAGAAAAAGAGTGAAAGGATAGAAGTGGGATGGAGCGAGATGAAATGAGACGATGTAAGTGTAAGAGAGTCATACGTACGGAATAATAGAGACGGAGAAGAGATCGAGGAGATTTGCATAGGAGGAGAAGGGGTAAAGAAAGAATGAAAGAGAGGGCGGGGGACAGATGAGAGAGCAAGAAAAGAGAGGGGTGAAAGAGAAGGAGTGAGGCGAGAGTAGGAGCTTGAGTAAAAGCTAGAAAGAGCAGGAAAGAGAAAAACGGAGAGATAAGAAAGTCGAGACAAAAAGACAGACCGAGAGAGCAATGAAAGTTGAAAAACAGAAGAGTAAGCTAGAGAGGGGTAAGAGAGCAAGAGACGACTAAAAGAGCGACAGAGGAAAAGCAAGACCGAAATATCGAGAGAAAGGTTAAATGGGCAAGGTATTGAGTGTGTGAGTGAGTGTGTGTGTGTGTGTGTGTGTGTGAGTGTGTGTGAGTGTGTGAGTGAGAGTGTGAGAGTAGAGAGAGAGAGAGAGAGAGAAACAGCACGAAAGCGGGAGAGAATGGGAAAGAGGGCGAGATAGAGCAGGGGAGCGAGGAAAATAAATAAACGAAGGAGAAAGAACGAAAAAGACTAAGAGAGCGAGAATTAAGAAAGATAAGGAATGGGGAAGCAGGAAAGAGAACAAGAGTAAACGAGAAATCGTATGAACGGTAAGAAGAAGCAAAAGAGGGAAAGACAATGACCTGGAGAGCATAGATAGCAAAAGAGCGATAGCAAGGGACAGAAAAAAGAGAGCGTAAAAAGAAAGCGCCGAGAATTACGAACAATTTACTCGACGTCCGCAGAAAGAGGTGTGGCTGCGGGCTGGGCATTGGGGTTTGCGAGTCGGCGGAATCGCCTTCGATCCCCGGACTTGCAATCCGGGCGGAGGGTTTAGCGGCTTCGACCTGTGACGCTGCGGTCGCTCCGCGAGCGGCCTTCTGCATCACCAAAACAAACCTCGCAACTCAGAGCAAACACACTACAGATGTTTGTTGAGAGAAAATGCGTTTGGGCAGCAATTGTGTTTTCCAAACAGGGAATTGAAAAGTAGTTCTTAAATGAGCAACAGGTATTACAGCAGTTAACTAAAATAGAAATAGTCTATGTAGCGCCATGTTTAATAGCTCATTCATAGGATTGCGAGTTAGGATCCCGTAAATAGCGTGGTGGTTTTCTGTTTGCGATTGTACCGTAAAGAAGCAAATTACCATGAATATTGATATGTGATCCGAATTGTCAATTGCTAATTTTTTTGGCCCTAAAATATGAGTTCAATTCCTCGTAACTATTATCGCAGAGATATTCTAAGAGAATGCGAAAAAGAAAGATAACAGTAAAACCATCTTTTTCCTGAAGATAATGAACATTTTCTTTCATCAATTAGAAAATATTTTTGAAATATTCGTAACTTTTTAAGACTCATCTAATTGAAACCTTAGTCTTCCCTCATCATGAATACGAATTCAATCTCCATTTTCAACAGACCATCGAATTGTCAAGGTTTACCGAAGAACTTCCACGGGGTAGCGGGCTTCCCCGACATCGCATCCTAGCTTAAAATTAAAAGCTCAATAATATTCACTTCTGCTTCCCAAATCTCACTTCCCTTTTCAAGAATTTCCATGCCAATATATTGTTCTCTGTACAATTACACTCATCCTTCTCATAAAAGAAACACAAAGACATTGTGAAATATAAGCAATACAATAGATGACCCCCAAAATTAATAGCTTAAATAGTAGAAATGAATGATAAAAACTATTACAAGGGGTGAACTATGTAGAGGTATATTAATTATAGTCAGGTCTAAAAAAGAGAAATATAAAGAACCACTTAATAATATGTATTAAATAGTGACATTTGACTCAGGACTAAACATTTGATTCAGGACTTAACAGGCCAGTACAAAAAGACCAGTATTAGAATTATTGTTTAAATGTTGTGAGAAAGAAACGAGTCAAATTATCATGTAATCAAGTTAGATATACATGAAAACCTACAAATGGCATTACACTCACTCAATGCACCAAGTCCAACTATAACCTGAAAATATTTATAACAACAATTAGAACGGGGTTCTTTTGAAATTCATCCAATTAGTCAAGAACTAACTCTACATAACAAGCCGTTTGAATTAAATTGTAATTTCTTGAATAAGATAATAGTATTTAGAAAAATTAATATTTAAAAAGGAAATAAAATTAAAAGGTTTTAAAAAAAAGGAAAAGAAATGAAATTTAATTAAAATTTCACAAAAAGAAGGCAATCTCCAATTTACTTAACAGAACCTGGACGCTACGAAATGATGACCGAAATCTACTCCAAGTCCCAGAAAGAACTGTACTTAGGTCGATTAAAGATTTAAATAGACGAGAAAAAATCTGAACTGAGGCGATAATGAACGAACTAGAAGTGCAACCAATACCCGAAAAGGGAATTTAGATATGAAGTGGGATTCCCATTGTAGCCTGCTGCATGTCGAGACTACGGGATACTACACCAAAAAACAATTGCTCTGGGCGGAAAGGATACAGGATCGTCTTTTTCCTTGTTACAATTCTCAGAATTTCTAACTTTACGTTTTTACTTAGTGCGAATCCAACAGTTAATTTCTTATGAACTCAAACTCACCGTGGATATTCCACATTACGATGTTCTCAATTAACTGAAAACCTAATAAACTGTAGATCATGACTAAAGCTGTAATCAGTAAAATGTCAATCAATAAATTATATTATTTCCACCATAACTTAAATATTTTATGGAAATTATGGAATCCCATGAA
This sequence comes from Teleogryllus oceanicus, assembly GCA_964035755.1. NCBI lineage: Eukaryota > Metazoa > Arthropoda > Insecta > Orthoptera > Gryllidae > Teleogryllus > Teleogryllus oceanicus. The sequence continues at coordinate 101,169,780 of CAXIVR010000005.1, read as the reverse complement.
TACCAGGATAATATAATTCAATTTTGAGCAGATTCGAAAATCTCTCATGAAATAAAATACTACTTTTCCTTTATATCTCTAACGTAAAGTTTTTTTTCTTTAAGATCACTTTTATTTTGTACTAGTAAAATGGTAACTAATTATTTAAATCCCTTTACTGCGGCCCATTTCTTGCTACCCCACATGACTAGTAGTCTAAATTGCTGTAATAGCAAACTCTATCACGGTGCTATTGTGAAGATTAAAAAAAAAAACTGAACACCGCTCCTTCCTGTAAAAGGCAATGGTCTCTAATAACCAAATATGATTTAACTATAGATAAACTGAAAGAAAAAAACTTAATTTAACTCTGTGAAAAAGTAGTAGTCAATATTCCCAAAATAAAGAAATTTAGACTTTATTGAATTAAAATTCGAGGCCAAAAATGAAGAAGGTTCAGGAAATTTTGTCATGTCATTCACATAATGTATAAACTTATTTTCCCAAAGAATGAAGTACAAACTAGAAAAGTGTGGATTTCGAATTTCAGTCAATTGCCACCTTTAGTGACGAAACCAAACCATACTGAATTGTTGTAACGATTCCCAACTAATTCAAATGAAGTTATTAATAAATTCAAATGTAAGAGACAATACAATGGAGGAATGGTAGTATAACACGATTCAATTTAACAATAAAAACAATAATAATAACAATAACATTCAACGTTTTACATCAAAAGTTTTACATTATAAAAAGAAGTATACCACCACATAAATAAAACAATTACAAGGGTTCAATATGAATATGACAACTTTTATTAGTGCAAGTCATAAGAAAATGTCATAATAAGTGGCCTGATAAATATATTTCACCACATCTTCTCATCTGTAAACTCTTAAGTCTAGTATCTGCGATGAAACATTTTCTTTTCCACATTTACCAGGAAAAGTGTCACAGACTTGAAAAGCAACCGAGGGCCAGAGAGCATGACGGAGAGAAAGGAGAAAATGAGGACCTCCCAGCAGGGCGCACCTTGCCGCGCGCAAAGCCCTGAGGGCGAGGGCGAACGGTCCGGGAGGGGGGAGCAGGGGGGGCGAGGGCGATGGACGCCCGCGGGAGGCCTTTCGCGTTCAATTTCCGCCCCCGGCGCCGCCGCCTCGGCCTCGGCCCCCGCCTGGCCTCCCCATCGACTGCCTCGCCGCGCGCGGCCTTGGGCCCCCCCCCGGCCCCGCCGCGCCCCCCCCCCCCCCCCCCCCCCTCTCGCTCCCCCCCCCTTTGCCCCCCCCCGGCCCGACCTCCGCTTCCTCGCTTCCCTCGCTTCGACTCGCTTCGACTCGCTTCGACTCGCTTCGACTCGCTTCGACTCGCTTCGACTCGCTTCGACTCGCTTCGACTCGCTTCGACTCGCTTCGACTCGCTTCGACTCGCTTCGACTCGCTTCGACTCGCTTCGACTCGCTTCGACTCGCTTCGACTCGCTTCGCCTCGCTTCGACTCGCTTCGACTCGCTTCGACTCGCTTCGACTCGCTTCGACTCGCTTCGACTCGCTTCGACTCGCTTCGACTCGCTTCGACTCGCTTCGACTCGCTTCGACTCGCTTCGACTCGCTTCGACTCGCTTCGACCCGCTTCGACTCGCTTCGACCCTCTCCTTTCGCCCCTCTCCATCTCGTCTCGCCTCGCCACTTGCCCCGCTTCGCCTTGTCTCGCCTAGCCACCCCGCCTTCCTTCCCCCCCCCCCGGTCCTTCCGTCCTTCTGAGCCCCTGCTGGCTCAATTCGGTTTATCTCCCCTTTCCACTCCTCGTTCATCTGTGTTCCGAACTTTGTCTGCTCTGATCGTCCCTCCACTTTGAGCTTTGTCGCGTTCATCCTCGAAATGCCTTTCTCCACCATTTTCTGCCCTTCCTTGCTGCATCCTTATGTCTCGACCATCCTTGTTATTCCCCTTCGCACTTTCCGCCCTGTCGGGTCCCCTCCATCCCTCTCTTTGTCTCTGCTAAACTTCGCCATTCTCCACAATCTTCTGTTACATTCAAATTCATCTTTTATTTATTATTATTATTATTATTATTATTATTATTATTATTAACAAAACAGTTAAAACTGCGTATGGCGTGCTATGGGAGATGTGAATTGTGTGCACATTTTCAAAATTCTGTGATCCCAACACTAAGTCATATACTACTTGAATTTTGAATGAATGAAGAGGGGAAAAAAAGCTCCCATGTAATAATATATATTTTCAGGGACAAATAAGCAATAAATTTTGGGCTCTTATCCATGTTGTCCGCATTAGCCGCGTTGACGCATTAGCCGCGTCATTGTCGATGGAGCTGACGTTTCGGCCATTTTGCTGTGGCCTTCTTCAAAGCTATACTGCTCAAAGCAGCAGTACAGCTCTGAAGAAGGCCACAGCAAGATGGCCGAAATGTCACCTCCATCGACCATGACGCGGCTAATGCCGGACAGCCAAGAATTCAACGACTCCGGCCGCGGAAGCCTACGACTCTACATCGCCCACGGGGCGGCCCCGGTGACGTCCTCGGGGCGAACGGCGCGGCCGGTCCTGGCGGCGAGGTCTCGAGCGCCGCCGACCACTCACAAGCGTGGGGGGGGGGTGAGAGAGGAGGAAAGCGCCGCAAAAGAGCGGGCTGCTTACTTGGCGGTTCGGCGTGGCGAGAATAGGGCTTCGGTCGTTACATTTTGTTACGAGAAGCACTCCTTTAAAGCGATCCCGACAAGGAAGCCTTAGATCAAACGCGGGGAAAGTGGTTAGGGTGGTTCTTCCAATCGCAAACGTTAAACTGTGATGTACGAAATTCTACACTGTAATGTAATATTGTTTAAACTTTGGAAAAAATAATTATTACACTATTCTTTGACTTGATTTACACTATTGTTCGATTACGAAGCACACAACTCACTGATTTGAGACTTGCAGATTTTTCTTTTTTATTGCTCACTTTTTCAAAGCTTTCTTGGAGGACCAGACTGTTGTTTACAAAATTAAATGTTACTTGTATTCTTTACATTAAATCACTGTACTTTGAAAGTAATTCTTGCCTTTTCTATGAGAACATAGGAAGCATCTAAACCTTTAATAACGTTGAATTAGAAGTCATCGTTAACATTTTCCAGACTGTCACTTTTAACGACTCTCGAACATTCCTTTATATACTTCACGCCCACCAAAACTCGAAAATTTATTGACGATGATTTTCTTGGCAAGAGACAATTATGACTATTCTAATTATATTTTCAATTTCGTGACTCATATTTTATAGTTATTTATCCGCTTTGCACAGTGGATAAAAAATATTTTCTTTCTGTGTTTTTAATTTTACATTCTGTATTTACAGAACTTTGTATTAGCAGTATAGAGATCATGCACGTATCAAATATGTCTCTTTCATATTTTATTCCGTTTGTATCGTCTTTAATATTGTAAATGAACATACCACAAATAATACTATAATCTTAGCTTTCTACTCGACTTTAGGAAGGATGAGAGGTTAAATTATTCTCTGTAGACTTTGCAAATATTTTCATCTGCATAACATTTAAATAAACCCACTTGACGCTGAAATCATATTTTCAGCATTCAAATGGGAATTCCGTCAACATTAATTTTCAATATTCTGCGTTTGAAAACTTTCTATTTATTATTGAGGGAAGTGTACGACAAATACATCATGTACAAGTTATCTAATGAGTACGCCAACCTTATGAGAATAGTGTAACGGTCTTTATAAATGTCGTACATATATTATTTCTCCGTGTTCCAAAAAAAAAACAAAAAAAACAATGGAATCCCGCAGGATCCAGACAGCCACAAACAAATCGTTTCACGGCATGCTCTCAGATAAACCTCAAGACCAAATCACAAGTCATGTGCGCTCATAAATAGGGGTTTCCCCTTCTGTCTCGATGAATGACGTCGTAACGTATTACTGCATTACTGCATTTGCATGAGTGTGAGCGTCGCAGCAGGTTGAACACTGATTAACATTTAACTGGTGTTTTGAGTTCTCGCCCGACCGCCGTGGTGTGCGGATCGTGTCCGCAGCTCCGTTGTGCCTTACCTTGTCGCCTGCCAGTGCGCCAAGATAAGGAGAGGTTAAGCGATAATAAACCTGTGTGCAGTAGTTCTAAGTGAACAGTTATATTTGTGCAGTGAAACGGTGTTATTAAATTCAGTTCTACAAAGACAATTTATATATAAAACTCAGTGATTACAGAAGTGTACTCGGGTAGGCTCGGTAGCATGTAGTGCGATCGCACAAACTACCAATACCCGGAAAGTTACGTATCTCAACAAATGTCATCAGAAGAATCAGCAAGCAGCGGCAGCCACAGCATGGATCTTGATTCATCTGATCCTGTGAACCTGACACAGAATGCATGGCAGATATACGCACCAGCTCGGTCAAAAAGACCGAACCCAGACGTCCTCGACCCTGATGTAAATAGAAGGGTAAGGCAAAAGACAGCGTCTTGCGATAGTAATAATAGTATTTATACAGTTTCCACAAGAATCAATTTAGTGCTCTCAATACAGAAGATGCAATAGAAAACAATGAGAAACTTCTCCAAAAACCACAGTAGCTCCAATTTTTGTGCCAAATGTAAATAATGTTCCAGCCATGATTAAGTTTATAAAGGATGCTTTAAAACCAAGACTTCGAAATAAAATCTCTGGCAAACGACAAAATTAAAATAGCTCCAAAAACTCCAGATGTTTACAGGGGAATAGTAAGACATTTATCAGGCAACAACTACGTATACTATACATACCAGTTAAAACAAGAACGTGCGTATAGAGTTGTCTTGCGGCATATACATCATACGGTAGATGTAAAAGATATCAAGGCTGCGCTTTTAGAAAAGGACCATCAAGTTAGAAACATAATAAATGTCCGCCATAGGTTGAGAAGTTACCTCTGCCTCTATTTTTTGTAGACCTTGAGCCCAAATCTAACAACAAAGAAGTATTCAAAATTAACCGACTACTAAATTGTGTCGTTGCATTTGAACCACCACGCCTGAAACGAGAGATAGTTCAATGCAAAAATTGTCAGAGATATGAACATACCAGGTCGTATTGTGCATACCCGTTTCGGTGTGTTAAATGTGGAAAAGAACATGATCCAGAAAAGTGTCAAAAAGAAAAGGAAAGTCAACCGACATGTGCGCTGTGCAGATATGAACATACCAGGTCGTATTGTGCATACCCGTTTCGGTGTGTTAAATGTGGAAGAATTACAAAAACTCAAGTAAACCAGATCATTTCAACAAGAGATGCCTAAACAGTCACAAAACAACAACATTGGAAATACTTATCCCCAAGAAAACAAAAGAAGTCTACAAGCAAATGAAGGAACATGGGCCGATGTTGCGCGACCAAAGCCATCAGAACGACAACAACAACAAAACATAATGAACAACATAACGATAACCACTCCATTATGAACATTATACAGCACTCCTTTGAAAGATTTGAAAACATATTAATGCAACAAAGTCAACAAATAAACTCTCTAATTAACCTCTTAACGACGCTTGTTTCCAAATTATCAATGCCTAAATTTCTTGCATTGCAGCTGGAACGCCAACGGCTTGGCAAATCATCGCCAAGAAATAGAAATATTTCTCAACGAAAACAAAATAGATATTCTACTCATCTCTGAAACTCATTTCACAGAAAGAAGCTACTTTAAACTAAAGAACTTCACATTATACGATACTAAACATCCTAGTGGCAATGCTCACGGTGGCACAGCAATATTAATAAAAGCACCATTAAGCATCAAGAACAGGAAGCCGTATGACCAAGAAATTCAAGCAACATCTGTACAAATTACGGACTGGAATGGACCAATCACCATCAGCGCCATCTACTGCCCTCCCAGATTCAAAATAGATAAACAACGATTTGAAACCTATTTTAAGTCACTAGGAAATAGGTTCATCGTAGTGGAAATTTCAACGCCAAACATACTCAATGGGGATCAGGCTCATCACCCTAGAGGAGAGAATTGCAAAAGCAGTTACTTCTCTACAGCTAGAAACCATTTCTACGGAGAACCTACCTACTGGCCTACCGACAAACAAAATTCCAGACCTGATCGATATATTCATAACACAAGGAATCCCATCCACTAACTGTATCATTGAATCTTCCCTCGAACTGTCCTCAGACCACACTCCAATAATTATCACCGTTGGTAACAAAATTATCCTTCACCCCTCTCCAGTGTCGCTAACGAACAGAAAGACAAACTGGGCCTCGTACAGAACCCAGATATCAATGAAAACAAACATCCGATTACCACTAAAAACAGCTGATAATATAGATGAAGCGACTGAATATATAACCCAAAATATTCAAGAAGCGGCAGTTCCTTACACCCAACTCCACTACACCCAGAGCAGCATGAAATACCCAAAATTTCTTTTAAACAAAATAGCTGAGAAAAGAAGACTAAGAAGAATCAGCAAGCTTCAAAATATCCTGCAGACCGTACCAATTACAACAGAGCAACTAGGCAACTAAGGTGCCTCCTAAAAGATTTCAACAGCAACAGGTTTCAGGATTTCATAACCAGCCTCACCCCAACAGGAGATACTAATTACTCTCTATTTAAAGTCACCAGGAAGCTGAAACAACCGACCAAATCAAATCCTTCAATCAGGGATGAAAATATGCGCTGGGCGAGAAACGCCACTGAGAAAGCTTCTGCATTTGCCAAATTCTTCGCTAATGTATTCCAGACTCATCCATATTCAAATACAAACCAAGACCAACAAATCAGGGATTACCTGAACTCCCCAAACCAAATGACCTTCCAATTCCACATTTACTCCCAGAGAAATTACAAAAACCATTAACGCCTTATCAAGCAAAAAAGCTCCTGGCTATGACCTAATCACAACACCTCTTCTCAAAGAACTACCACGAAAAGGCAAGACTATAATTACTGCACTATTCAACAGTATTCTAAGAACAGGGCACTACCCGGAACAATGGAAAGTAGCCCAAATTCAAGTTTTTCTCAAGCCTGGGAAACCTCCACATGAACCCTCTTCTTACGCCCCATCAGTATACTTCCAATCCTATCCAAAGTGTTTGAGAAACTTCTTCTATCAATACTACGTCGACACATAGCAACCAATAACCTAGTCCCTGACCATCAATTTGGCTTTAGACAACAGCATTCTACCATCGAACAAGTTAATAGAATCACCAGCTACATTGAGAATTGTTTCCAAGAAAAGAAATATTGTTCAGCCGCCTTTCTAGACATCGCCCAAGCGTTTGACAAAGTCTGGCACGATGGACTCCTATTTAAACTCAAACATTTCCTACCATATCCCTTCATCAATATCTTCAGATCTTATCTATCCCACCGCACTTTCCAAATCAAATATCAAAATGAATTATCTGAATTCCATCCAATCAAGGCCGGAGTACCACAAGGTAGTGTTCTTGGCCCTATTCTGTACCAACTCTATACGACAGATATACCAGAAACAGATAAAACAACCATAGCTACTTTTGCAGATGATACGGCCATACTATCTTCGGATGACGACCCAAATGTCGCAACAAGACACTTACAAGAACATCTTACAATGATTGAAAAATGGGCCAAGAAATGGAAAATAAAAATCAATGAAAACAAATCAGCCCATATAACTTTTACCCTGAGAAGAACACTTTTGCAGATGATAGTCAACAATAATCCAATATTACAAATGGAAAGTGTAAAATACTTAGGGATACATCTAGACAAACGTTTAACATGGAAAAATCACATTTTAGCCAGAAAAAGCACCTACAACTTCATAAGAAAATTATACTGGATCCTAGGATATCACTCAAAACTATCACTGGAAAATAAACTATTGCTTTATAAATCCATAATAATACCAATATGGACCTACGGCATCCAAATCTGGAGCACAGCAAGCAAGAGTAATCTCTCTATCATCCAGAGATTTCAGTCCAAGACCTTAAGAATGATCGCAGCAGCGCCTTGGTTCATCACAAACGCAGCATTACACAAAGACTTAAAAATGCCCACTGTCTTGGAAAGAATAGAATCAATCAGCTCAAACTATCTCCAGCGACTTGAAAACCATCCAAATCACTTAGCCCTCAACCTCCTTGACAATAGTGCTGATATCCATCTTCTAACCAGAACCTCACCCATACAACTCCCATACAGATACTCAAGAAGTAACTGAAACATGATCACCACCAAATTATCAATTCGAATAGCTGTCAACCTAAAATAATAATTATTGCTTTTTGTTATAGTACGAAGAAGAAGAAGATGAAGAGTACCGATGGGATACCTTCACTACTAATCATACTTGTCATAATAATTGTACAACAGACATCACATTTACTTATTATTTTGTAAAAAAATAGATTGTAAATTTATCTTAAAATAAAAAAAAAACTGGTGTTTTGAGGACTATCTGGATTGCTATTTTTCGTTTTTTTCTTGATTCGTTGGTGAGATAATTTGGTTATTCACATGGCACTCCTATTTACTGCAAACATTATCATACTGTTCATAAGTTCATACTGTTTCAGACGTTAAATTAAAAAAAATAGAGGCTCTAAAACAGCACGTACTTTCTCGCCCATATTTTTACGCAAAATCAGACGAAAACTACTCAAACTTTCAAAAAAATGTACATGAATTTATTTAAAAATCTATCTTTAAGAAACAAATATCATTAATGGAAAAAATCTCCATCTTTAACATTTTAGTTGTAGGAAGACCCCGATTTTATTTTATTTTTTAAAATTTTTGCCATTTTCGAAAATTCTGTGTTTTTAATGAATATGAGACGTAAACCATTCTCTTAAACGTCCTTCACACTATTCAACAACAAAATTTTAAAAATCAATGAAAAACGATGAAGCCATTTCTTTGAAAATATGGACAGTCCCAGGTGCATCACGTAAAGTACCTCCCAAAGTAAAAATATCGATTTTGATTTACAGGGGCCGCGACATCAGCAAGATTGACTGAGGAATATCAATTTTGGAGAAAATCGGCTGAACGGTTTAGACGCTACCGTTGTTTACAGGCCAACGGACGGAAGGAGGGAGGGAGGGAGGGAGGGAGGGAGGGAGGGAGGGAGGGACGGACGGAGGGACGGACGGACGGACGGACGGACGGACGGACGGACGGACAGACGGATAGACAGTCAGACGTGCCGTCATTCAATTTTTCGGTACGAAGGACACACAAAACATGGATTCTGGTCAACCAAATGTTAGAGAATTATTTTTGTAAATTTAGCAACTGGATTTATCAACTTTTTCGTTATCACAGCCCTGCAATAAGAGTTCTTTCGAGCAGTATTGCATAACTTTCTCTATTACGTAGCAAGAAAGTGAAAAAGTCGAAAGAATACACTAGTCCATTGTTCAAAATATTATTTACAATACTAAATTTCTTTTAATACTGTAAATTGGGTATCTGAGTAACTTCACGACTATATACGTAAATGTTTCGGTTTCTCCCTCTCTTAAATGTCACTACTCTGTGTAAATGTATATTCAAGTGCTTAAGCTGAAGAGCAGACTCTGTAGCCTGAGTCTCGCTATTAATAAAGACATTATTATTATTATATTATTATATTATTATTATTATTATTATTATTTTTACTATTATTATTATATTATTATATTATTATTATTATTATTACTATTTTAGTCCTCGCTTTCCAACATGAACCAAGGAGCATCCTTCTAGACAGCTGCAATCATCGCCTTTCTCGTGACATTTTCTGCAATCCTCAGTGGTCAAGCGACGTGGTCTAGCGGCGAGCACACTAAAGGAGGGGCTTCCCCGTCGGAATAGCGCGGGTCGGCCGCAAGCACCTCTCGCCCCCTCCCTTCCCCCCTCCCGCCATGGCGGTGCGGTGGCGGCGGCGGCAGTGGCGGCCGCCCGCAGGACGCCCGCGCCATTCAACAGTCGCAATTACGCGGGAGTGAGTAATTATCCTCCGCCTCCTCTGTGCGACTGTCGCGCTTTGTGTCTTGGAATTAGCGAGCCACGTGCCAATTTACTTGATAGATGAAACGCGGAGCGGCGTCGCACCGGTTCACATGCACGACTGTATTAGGCGTGGGAACAGCGCAGGTGATGCGGAGTTATGGGAGAGGTGTTTAAAAACGCGCATCTTATTGGCAGTCCGAAATCGGAATCTCAGGAAACAGTTTGAATGTGTCCAAGTTTTGTAACTTTTCTTAATATTAAACATGACAATTCAAATGGAACAAGGTGGAACATTGTTTCAAAGTGGTCGTCTTATTTATTGTGTAAAATCGAGCTGTGAGGAAAGGCTGTAAATATCTTATAAACTAAATTCCTATATATCTAGAGTGAGAAAGTAAGAATGAGACAGATAGATGGATAAATATATAGATAGATAGATAGGGAGAGGAGAGGAGAGGAGAGAAGTGGAGAGGAGTGGAGAGGAGACAGAGAGGGGGAGATGGGAAAGATAATATTTTAAGGCATTTATTTTCATTGTATGGCTATTGTCAGCTTCAAAACTCTATTAAATTAACTGATTCTTCTATATGATACACATGTAAATGCCAATGTTATGAACGCAACCGCACCACTGCAGGAGTCACATCGAAACGAGAGGTATGATATAGAACACTGTAAAGAACCTTTTCGATCGCTCCGTTCGTTTTAAGGAATCTTCGTAAATGACTCCTCACTGGACCAAGAATCTCTCACAAACTGTGAACGGATGGCCTGGATACATGAAGACAGTAAAGTGGTGGCAAGAGAAAACGGATACCGTCTCGTTACATTTGAAAAATACAAGGTAAAGATTACTACAGTCTTCAACTTTAGAAAACCCAGTTGACGGAGGGGATTCCCCTCAAGAAGTGCCGCGAAGCTGCACCGAGAAATCCCCGGGCAGAGCACTATTTCGCATCAAGCAACGCGTTGCGAAAGCTGATTCGATTCCTCGGTTGGGTAAGAACAATGGAAAGTAGCCTGATTGATGTTTCCGGGCCTTTCCACAGCTATGCTTAGTACCGTAAGTACTGTGCATGTTATTCCTAGAGGTGACGGTGTTGCTCCCCCGCTGGACAGTGAGATCCGGCGCCGACCTACAAGTCTGCTTGCAGTTTTCCCTCCCCATGGATCAACGACTGTGTTTGTAAGGGGAGAGGTAGGGAGTAGAATGAGAAAGGGACGATCTCGCACGGCTCAAGGCGTTTGTGAAGGGAGTCTTCTGTGTGGTTTAGGCTGTTTTAAAATGTATCGTTCAACGCCCTTCGAGCGCTTAGGGGAAGGAAAGGAGAGGTAGGATTGCTCCCTTGGTTTTCACGCTATCCAAAATGGGTAAATGAAGCAAACTCTAAACATTAGCCAGACAGGCACAGTAGCGAACTCATGAGGTGTTTAAAGTTGGTTGAACTGACGAGGAGGAGTATTTATTATACAATAAATAGTATCAGACTACTAGTGGGAAGTTTCTATGGCTAGTGAGGGAGAAAGTGTGTAGTTTCTCTGTGTACAATTCTCACATTTTCTGTTTAGTTTTGTTTTACTAAAGTTTCATATTTTGACTGTAATGAGATCTGTGATTGACACACTGTCTAATCTAATATCGAGGTCACTCATTTTTCCTCGGATAGAGCAAATTACCATTAAAAATTGCACAGATAGGATTTGCAGAAAAGCCTCTATATTGTATTTTTGAACACTTTCCGTACATGCTCTACTGAATATTTGTTAAACATTATAAATAAATATGAAGTGTATTTGTAATTTGAAAATTAGTGTTTTGTTGGTTATTTACGTGGCATAAGTCAATCAATTGTTTTTACGATTTGTTTGCCTCTTAGTTTGAGCTAATATAGAGATCGACTTAATCGATTTTTAAGTTCTTTTTGCTGCAAGGAAGAGTATTTTATGCATCATACTTTTGGCCACTTTCTTTGAGATAATTATTTTTATAAAGTTTTCTAAGGCCATACATGTTCCTATTACAAGCATTTTGTTTTACTTAGACCAAGCAGGTTTTCAGTAAATGGAAGCTAATAAATTCTTACAGGAAGCTTGGCGGGAGTATGCAACAATGCATCTGTTTACGACTGCCCATAGCAACGAGGGTGGTAGCAACGAAGAACTTACAAAAGATAAGGGACCAGATGTTAAAGAGTGAAGCGGACCGGGAGAGGATGAGCAGGGGCAGAGAAGAACCTGGCGGGTGGAATAGAGCAAGAAGAAATACCGCGAGCCGGCGGGGAGGGGGGAGGGCCGGCCAGGTTGGGCCAGGACAATTTCGTGTGCTTTAGCGCTCATGCGCATAAGTAACAGTGGCCTCGTCATCTCCGTGCCTGCGTGCGTGCGATCGGTAAATCTCCCGAAATGTTTCATCAAAGGGAGCGTGTAAAGGGTGGAATAGAGCAAGAAGAAATACCGCGAGATTTTCATCATTTCCCGTCGATACGGAGCAGACTGGATGTAATTTGTACGAAAAAATGAAGCATGCTTCATTTTTGATTGCCCTGGTGTCTCTTTATGGAACTTTCTTCGATTGCGTGAGTTCTCCGGCAGGGAGTATATTTATCTGGTGCGTAGCGTGGGCACGTGTTGTTTGTGATATTGAGTCTTTGCGTTCAGTGATCCCTCTCGCAAATAAAACCACAATACCTCACACATCTTTCTACTCCTTACTCTTCGAATTCGTAACTATCTGATCATTCTTCCCGCTAATTTAATTTGTTTCTGTAAATGCGATGTTCAACTGTTAAACTTCCAGCGCTTTTGCGGCGTTTGGAGGAAGTATTTTCATCACGATTACGTACAGACCAGAAATGACCGTGTAAAACGTTGGAATCACGTTCATCCAGTTTCGGTACGCATAGAACCGAACGTCCTTTTCCCTCCAGTTTCTGTACAGAAAAATGATGAAAAAAGGATGAAAAAATGACCGTGTAAAACAGGCTTAAATCCAATCTACACGATGACTGAAATTATTAAATGCCAGGGAACTGCAGGATATTTCAGCTAGTTTACAAATAAAGTATTTCAGTTCATTGAACATGTATTTCAAGATTCAAACGCCTCCGTGTTAACTTCGACAACACCACTGCTCGACGTAAATATAAAATGTAATCGTTCGCTGTAATGTAAACCCCTCACTAATAAACACGAAGCTAAAATATAAGGCAAATTGCCAAGAAAAAGGTTTCAGGAGCCTTGGTTTCCTTGACTCACTGATCTGTGCCGGCGCGGCGTGCCTAAGTAGGGCATGCCATGCGATGCCGAACGGGTTGGGGGCGTCACGTAGCAAGCCGAACCATCGCAGGCGCAGGGTAGCGTGACGTGACGTGGCGAGTGCGACGCGCCGCGAAATAAAACGCGGGTGACAAAGCGTTGCCGGCTTTTCGGGTGGGCGCGCGCACGTGCCGATGCGCGCCGATGAACAGAGCGGGACGAACTAGGTGGAAGTCGGGACGAATAGGAAAATACGTACAGGGAGGGAAGGGAGGGGCGGGAGGGAAGGAAAGGGAGGGGCGGGGAGGGGAAGAAAAGGGAGGGCGGGAGGGAACGAAAGGGAGGGCGGGAGGGGAAGGAAAGGGAGGGGCGGAAGGGGAGGGGATGGGAGGAGGGGATGGGAGGGGAGGGGAGGGGAGGGGGAGGGAGGGGAGGAGGAGGAGGGAGGAGGAGGAGAGGGGGGGAGGGAGGAGGGGAGGGAGGAGGGAGGGGAGGGAGGGGAGGGGGGAGGGAGGGGCGGTATGGGCGGGAGGGGCTGGTTGGCGGGAAGGGAGGGAGGGGAAGGGAGGGCAGGGCGAGCAAGGGAGGAGGGAAGGGAGGAGGGGAGGGGCGGGGAGGAATGAGGCGCGGCAGAGCGAAGCGGGGCAAATTGAAGAATGCGGTGGCGAGGTCAAACCACGCGTGGAGTGGTGGACCGGTTAGGATGGGGCGAAGCGAGGTGGGTCATTGCGGGTATCCGAGTTGGGGCGTGGCGAAGGTGAGTGAGTGGATCAGACGGGGAGAGGCAGGGCGCAGCGAATGGGAACAAGGCGAGGTGCGATGAGGTAAGGTGGCGCAAGGCGAGGTGGAGACCAGCCGGGTGAGATGGGGCGGGGGAGGTAGGGTACGCGGGGTATGTGGGTTGGAGGGTTGTGGCTCAGGGTGAGACTGAGGGACAAACTGCAACGAACTTTTTCTGTTCTCGAAATTTCAAGAGGTTTCATGAATATGCCTTATTTTGAAGCGTACTTTGCTCTACACACTAAAAATAAAAAACAAAACAAAAAAACATTAAGCCAATTTTAAGAAAATTTCTAACACTTCCTAAGATCTCCATGTAAAATACCCGCAAAAATCAATTTCCAAGTCAGAAAACCGTGACGTCAGTCAGAATAATCGGACAAAAACCAATTTTGGTGAAAGGTTTGTGTATGTTTTAGGTGATAGTGTCGCTCATAGACGGACAAAAACAACCTTTTACTGGCACGTTGAAACTATATTTTCGTCATGATTTATCGTCATGATTTATACAGAAAAGTGGAGAGTAAGAGAGGGTAAGAGAGAAAGAGAGAGAAGGTATGTGAAATGCAAATTTCTTTCATACTTTGAAAATAAGAATAATCTTAAGCAATTGAAAACAGTACCAAATACACACTGCTGACGAAGATCAAGCTACAAGTAATTATCATGCTTTACGCAACACGCAAATAGAGAGCAGATGATCACAAAAAGATCTTTTTGTGAGAAATAACAGCAATGGGTTAAAGGATCAGTAACAGTAAGAAAAGAATCAGCAACGTAACAGAAGAATTAATAAATAAGAAAATTAAAGGAACTTAAAAGAAAATACAATTCACGTTAAAAAATAGAAAGCAACTAGACAAACGAATTGCGACCAACACAAGTGGAATAAATATGTGCGGTGTGAAACCAAGAGATCGCAAAAGGCGGAGGGCGGGCGCGGAAAAAATGAAAAAAGAATGGGAGAGTCTTCGAGTGAGACACAAATACAGAACGGAAGTAGAAGCTAAGACGGCAAAATAGTAAAAGCAGGGATGACGAAAGGCACTGCATCAAATGAATGATTCGTGAAAAACAAAATAATTAAAGAAAAAGTGATAAATTAAAATGCAGACCACACACTCAGAAATTTCTTCATTACTTTTAATCTAAAGTACATGAGAGTAGTTTTTATGTACGATCATTAAATTTAATGTACACGTACAGTATCTTTAATGTATGGGTACTTAAAATTCAATGTGCGTGTATAATTAAATTTAATGTAGACAAATATGTTAACATCGTACATCAAAACTACATTGGTTTCAATTTAAGCATTAAATGTAATGTACATGTACTTACAAGCATTAAATTTAATGTAATTTCTGATAGTGCAGTAGAAGAACCACTGTAAGCAAAAGATAACACAAACTGCACAGAACAACAAAGTGCGAGCTGAAAGCAAGAGGTTGCAAAGGGGGAGAGCGGTGGAGGAATGGAGAAAGAGATAAGCAGGATCTTTGAGTGAAACACTAATAAAGGAGGGAATTAGATCAGACGATTCAATAGTCAAAATAATGCTGACAAAAGCAACTACATGATTGAACGATTTTCAAAGCAATAAAAAAAAAAAAGAAAAATAATGTAATAAAAATGCTAACTACAATAGATGAATCTCCGTAAGCAAATGAAAACACAAACTGCACAGAACAAAGAATTGCGAGCTGAAAGCAAGAGATAACGAAACACGGATGGCGGTCGCAGAAGGGAAGTAGAGAACAAACGGCAGGGCCTTCGAGCGAGACACGAAAGCAGCTCCAAATTACAACCTGGGACAGCAGAATACTAAAAACAAAGATGACGAAAGGAACCACATCAAATGAGTGATTGGTGAAGAAAATACTGAAAAAATAACTAATGAAAAATGTTAAAATAAAATAGAGTGCGCAGTGGAAGAGCCACTGTAAGCAAACGGTAACACGAACTGCACAGAACAAAGAAGTGCGAAGTGAAAGCAAGAGATCGCAAAGGGCGGTGGGGACGAATGAAGACAATAGCCCGGGGACGGCGAATGCGTGCAAATGCGGCGGGAGGTTGGGGGGGGGCGTACGTGCGTGCGTGGAGACGCAAACGGCCATGCAAATCAGTGGGCGCCGTTTGAGCGCAAGCGATGCAAATGCCGCTTTAAAACAATGCGGCGGCGGCGGCGGCAACGGCGGCGCAGGAGTTATTTCGGATTTTTTCTCTCCCACGCCCTCCGCTCGCCCTTAAAGACTTTTATTTCAAAGTCCCGCATTTGCATAGAATCTCGACTTTAAATTCTATTCAGAACTCTTTTTGGCAAGGTTTGGCGACAGATTAAAATTAACATACCTTCAATCCCGAAAGGCGGTTAAATGCTTCAGGGGGCGTTTTTTATTTAAAAAAAAAACGGAATTTTTCTTTTCGTTGATTTGAGTCGTGTGTTCCGTTGTTTGAGTACACTGAATAGCCTCGTGTGGGGATTGCAAGATAATACTTTTTATAGTACATCAGAAATAATCGCTTTCTGCGGTAGAACGAGTCACACAGAATGAAAAATATGGAAGGTGTGCATGAACATTGTGTAGTTCTATGAAAATATGATGAACGTAGAGGTATTCGTCAAGCTCCTTGGCTAAAAAAAATTTTAAAGTCGCTTTCCTAATTAAAGATCTCAAGCGGGTACAAAAGTGGATTTATTTTTAAAATGTTATAATTATACAATACAGAAATAATGTCATTACCAAGGAAAGAAAAAACACACGTTCGCAAAATTAAAGAACATTTTTGTAGGAGTTCCCGTATTTTTCTCCTTGTATGTGGCAGAAATAGCGATGCCGTTAACACCTTTACGTGGAAGAATCATAACGTAAGAGATTTTCTTCGCTTCGTCCTAAAAGAAAAATGACAATTCCTATTCATTTTAATGCACAAGATTATGCGTTATCCGCTACTTTTTAAGTTACGAGATATACTATGAAGTCCGATTTCAAAGGCATTTAATTTCCCGTTTGCAATATTCTACCGAAGAATGTGCTCTATGTTTGTGGGTCCGATTACCAAAAAATCTAACTAGATTTATTTGAAAAAAAGTGTTAATATTTTTCCAATATTTCTGGCGAAACAAATGCTCAACGAAAAATATAGTAATTGGTCTCTAAGCTTCCTTTATTTCCTTTTTCTTTAAATAGATTTACCCTGATCAGAGGACGATCATAATGTAAATTAATGTTACCAAGGAATAATAATATTTCATTTTTTAATGATTTCGTGAATGAATAAAGGAATGATTTAACTTTAACATATATTAAATAACTTTCTTTATTACTACTTGTTGTTCTATAATTATTACATTCACTTTCGAAATTATCTTATTGATTAACTTTCTTTTAAACTCAATTAATTATAAATCAATATACATTGCTTGGCAATGTGATTTTCTGAGAATATGAAATGTCCTGGAAGTAATCGCCAAATTATTTATATGTTATTTAGTAAACTGGAATGTGTAATATTATTTACTTCACAACTTGATAATAAAACACAAAGTTTAATGGAGGTGTTCTTTCACTTCACTTCATTATCTTTAATTGCTATCAGAAGGCTTGAATGTTTTATAACTGTGTATTTAGTCTGCCGCTTAGAAAATAAATTATTTTCCTTCTCTCCAAGTTTCGTAAGGGAATGAAATTTTAAATTTAAGATCAAAGGGATCTCAAAAAAAAAATTAGTAGCTAGTTTAATGAAAACTACATGATCCTGCCAGATAATTAAAATACTTGAAAACATTAAGACTCATTCACATAAATACATTAAACATTACAACATTAATTACATTAAAATGAGGTTATAAACTTGTCACACGAAGGCAAGAATAGCATTACAAGGATCATTACCATTATTATTAATAATTATAATTATAGTAATTAATAATAATAATAATATATAATTTGCATGTTATTTATATTACTTTATTTATGTAATTAGCTGCCACCGGGTTATACCTAACTGAATTCCAAGCAAATTTATGTTATCTTATCTTTGAGAGTTTCAATATTTCTTTCAATTAGAACGTGAACCTAAAATAAAACTCGTTAATTGGACAAATTAAATTGTATTGACAAAATAAAGCAAATTACATTTCATAACATTTTTTGTGCAGAAAACCATGATTTTTAGTAAGTTGAACTTGATACTTCACAAATAGATTAATTTTATTTTATATTTATTTATTTATTTGTTTTTTTTTCGTTTTTAATTTCTGAAAATTTTTTAATACGTTTTTTTTTTTTTTGATACTTTAAAAATGTTGACTGAGGAAAGAATTATAGTTTGAAATAAAAAGTTCAGTCTAATTTTGGTAAGAATTTGATTATAACTACTGACAATTCCTCATATATTTCACTACTACCAAAGAACCAAGAAGCTTTATCGGTTATGCCCATAAGCGTATTTTGCACACTTGTTTGTTATATAATGTTACTTGTTGCTGATTTATATCAGGTTGGTAGGCATGCATTTGTTAATACAGGGTGAATGATTGATTGAAGTATCAGACTAGTTGAAGGCAATTTCTGATATTGGAGTTTAATTTGTAGTTGATTAGGTGGAAACATAACATTTTATGAATGCGGCATTTCCGAACTGAAATTATTTACTTTTCAATACATGACCCAGTTTTATCTTCTTTTCTTCTTCTTCGCGTACAGTGAGACTACTTTTTCTCTAAGATGACATAAATACGAAAATGAAAGGTTCGAGCCAGGAAACGTTCCTGTTAGTGTCTAATAATATTATTAATATTAATTAAAATCAGTATTAATAACTCAATTAAATATTTAGATTGCAAACTTTAAAATACGAATTAACACTAATGTAAGCATTATATTTTTAAATGGATTATTCACTGTAACAAAAAATGTAGAGAGCTATAATGAAAGTTCACAAATAAACAGATTATTCGAAATAAATCGGCTTGATCGAAATCCCTCATTCAGACGATAATTGAATGAAATTGAACAAAAACATCAAAAACCACGTGGTTTAGTATGGTCGAACGAGAGCGGATAGTTTGCTTGTGAACGGCTGAAGCGAATTGGGTTAGCTACTAACAAGCGTGAATAGCCTCTCGGCTATCTCCATATTACGTATTCTATTGCGAAGCGATAATAGTCGATTCAAAGAAGCAAACAAGCAACTTTTAGCACACTATCCTGAGTCTCGATTTCAGAGTCGCGGACCTTTTCCTCTTTGTACGCGTCCCCAATAACCTCCTCCCTTTTTGCTGGTCTGTTTATATTCTTGGCGGCCGATCAGTGCGGCTTTAAGTATTTAACACTTCGTGATTTTCAGATTAAATCTACATAAAAGGAGACTTTTTAATTAAACCTACCCATTCCTCGCATGAAGATGGCTTTATTCCAGCTTAATCTCCAATCGTGAGGCCCCATCATGATTCGCAGAGGGGGGAAAAGAAGGGGGTGGGGGCTCAGAGGGGGATGACGTGGTGGGATGGTGGGAAGTATGAGCTCAGCTCTGATGAAGAGAAGTTGCTAGTCTTAATCTGTGATGGCTTCGTTTAAGCGTTCTATTTGCACCTTAATGTGGTCCCCAACCTATCGATTTAGTAGTTCACACAAAGTTTTCTCCTAAAATTGACATAACCAAACTTTCGCACGATTCACTCAGTACGTAAATAAGGAAATATGCTGCTTCATTTCTTACGAATTATATATCTCTTATAATATATAAATAAATGGTTTTAAGACATAAATTCAATACAAAAATTCATCTGTTTCTTTACCAGAAAAAAATTGAAAAGAAGCTACAGAGAACACTTAATGTAAATGTAGCATAAATAATATTTTAATATTTTTAAAGACTGAAACAGATTTTTATTATCAAACTTGAATGAACTCTGGCAATGCATTCAATAACTATAAATATTTTTTTTTATTTTTTGGTAAATTATTTGGAAACAAGATTTCAATAAACTGAATCTGATTAACTGATAGTTTCACTTAAACTCGTTTTGAAATATGTTTTCATCAGACAGTTTATAGTTGGATAGTTCGTCCGTTAAATGTGTAAAACATCAGATCACTGAGTAAACATTCTTATTAATTAACCCCTGTAGATGCTACAATTTGTCTTTTATTATAAATACTTTATAAAAGGGTTTAAAATATTACAAAAGTAATTCCAGGTTCCCAAAAATAACAACAAACATTATATCATTAGTGACACACTCAGAAGTATTTAACAGTACTCCAGCTTCTTCAGTATGAGTCGGCGCGGCGGAGTGACATGACGTGGAAGACAATCCAGACCAAAAGAATAACCAGGAAGAAATCTAGTGCTTCAGTTTTGCCTGACGCTGCTATGTCAGTAAGTCGTAACAGTCTTATATCAATCAAACGACGGGGGGGGGGAAGGCGAACGATGCACCATAATGAAGATTTTAGCCCCTTTAACATTGTTTCAGTAAGGAGTTACTGTTTCATTTTATGGGACTTTTTTATTAGAACCTTTCTTAACCTTAAATAACAGTTTCATCATTCAACTCCCCTCATGCTAAAAAAAATATTCCAACCGCCGCCATGTATAATCGCTCAGCAAAACATCTTTAAACATCTTTATTTGCTATTTGGGCAGTCGTTCTTTTCTGATAGCCGGGGGTGACCAGAAACACGCCCCAATTTCCTATTAATATCTGTCCATATTGATACCAATTGTGCAGTCCATGAAACATTTAAAACGTTGAATTAGTTCTTAAAAAAAGAACAGCGTCATCTGTGGTCCTGTGAAAACGACTGCAAGTACAGAATAAGTTCAAGGAATTAAAGCGTCACAAATATGTTTAGGAGGTAGAATATAGATTGGCCGTTACCGAGATGAGAATGTGACCACTATATATTTTTGTAGTAAAGAGAAGGCGTTGCATGATTGCAGAGGAAAGTAGCGATTTTGAAAAGCAAAACTCGTATTGTGGAGCACTGATACCAAAAATATGCATAATCTTGCTAATATATTTAGTAAATTATTTTCTCAAACGTTTTACATTCAGAATCCATGTTTTATGGGCAATTCAACCTACCAATTGGTTTGTTGGCAGAGCATCACTGCCACCTAAGTTGTTTAAACGGTTTTCTCCAAAATTGATATTCCCAAATCAATTTAGACGTACTATACGTGCCTTGCGAGTTTGAGAGAGATCTTTCAATTTTTGGGGTACTTGCAAGTGTTGCAAATTTTGAAAACTTCGTCGATGTTTTCAAATTTTTCTCAAAATTACTCCAAATTATTGGTTTTAATTCTTCTTCGGATAGAGAAAAGTATGCTTTAAAATGGCCAAAAGTCCCATTTTTTATGAACTTTCTATTTCTGGAAATTGCAGACAAAAAATTGCAAAACTACAATATGTATGAAAGCTATATTTCCTTAACAAAATGTTTTGCTTTCAAGTTTTGAGTAATGTTTGCTTGTTGAAAAAACAATAAAAATATTCTCTCAATACCAACATAAATTTTTTTCTTTACATTTCTTCTCGAATATAGGTGAGTACTATTATAAATTTGGCGTAGATCCCCTTCCCGCAGATCTCTCTAAATTTTCTAAGATTGCAAACGTTCCAAATAATGCCAGAAAGTACTCGTTGAAGCACCGCTACAGAGTGACCTCTTGAGAGTCGCTATATTTACAACACGGAGCCACGGGAGCGCCTATTAATCGTGATGAAATCGCCGCTTCAGAGAACCCGCCCCATAATCCTCCTTCCATGATTCACGGGAGCCTCTCCACGGAGCACAGGCTGCAGGAGCACAAAGAGGTTGGGCGGCCAGCGCATAACCGGCCCTCCACCAGGAGCAGCGTTCATCAATAATAATCAATTCGCCCACTCACTCCAGCCCAGCCCTGTCCCTCCCCGCGCCCGTTGCCTCACAACACAGCGCTGGCACTCAGGACAAGGGGGCGTGGCGCACCTAAAGCCAACAACTTTGACTCCACTAATTCAAATAATTCCTCTCATATTAATTTAATTGATTATTTTGAGTTTCTGGGCGCGTGAACCTCTTAGGTCGCGTAAATGCAGTGCATTTTTTTGTCCTTCGAAAGGACGGTAATCTTTCCGTCCCCGACCTACACGCTGACTAGTGGCTTTTCCCAACCAGGTTTTCCCCACCAGAGGGTTACCACGCCAGCTGGGAGAAGCTCTAAGCTTCTGTCATGTGTGGTAGTGTAGTGCATGTAGGTGTAAGTGTGTGTAAGTAAGGGGAGTGAGAATATGATAAGGAAAGGCGCAAGAAAGATAGCGCGCGGTGGCCATTTATTAGAGTACTGCTCCGGCATTCGCCTGGTGTAGATCGGAGATACCACGGAAAACTACCGAACAGAGCAGCCGGCCGCTAGAATTCTTCTCCACACAGCGGCTGAATTCGACTTAACTCCAGTCGAAAATCCCGCCCCTGTCGGACTGGAAACCTAGGACCTCCCGGTCATAGGCACTGCAGTGTTCAGTTGATACGGTGAACAACCTAAGCTTGCACCCCATATTGATCGTATTACGATCATATATCCCAATTAATAATCCCCATTATGAATACATTTTGTCTAATGTGTGTTTGTAGAAGCTTAAAAATAAAGAACTCTAGTATTTTTAAAATATGTATGAGAAGGGGATCCAAACAAATATTGCTTTTCCTTCTGAAATATTTTTGGGCTCTACCTTCACCTCTGACAAATACTCCTGCATAAAAAACCAATCAGCGTCTACAGAAAAAGATTAATCAAGCAATTCAGATCAAACCAGCCATCTTAAAATGCAAAAATATTTTCTAGAGGAAGGGTAAGCTAATTAGCATCTTATGGAGAACTGTTTCTTTCTCTCCCTCTTCCATGGAAATAGGGATCAAACATGGATCAAACATACACCATCACTCAGGAAGAAGAATTGTCAAATTTAAGAGGACCAAAACGACTTTAAACGAAGTCTTCAGTTATTGAAATTATAATTCACCCAGGTGAATTGCCAGATTAGAAATAGTATAATGAAATGTACATGGCGAGCACTAAAATGCAGCCTCAAGATGGACCGACATATTACGAACCTTTGAAAAGGCATAACCCGTTTTCGATAAAACAATGGCACCCTTTATTAAAACCTCGAAGTCTTCAGTTATTGAAATTATAATTCACCCTGGTTATGCTTGGCCGAAGGCCCTCAGCATCCGCGTACGATACAGTGATGTTACATGCATTAAATTAACATTGATTGCGAAAACTTAGACTTGAATACATTGAGTACATGTGAAATAAATGTGAGAAGCCACATCGGCTGCATGATAATCAAGGAGGTCGAAGAACTGTCGCGGTAGTTTTCGCTTTAGTCTATTGCGGTGAGGATTTTGTTTTCCGATTTTGAAATGTACGGCTGAGGGAATCTGGGGAATTTTAGGATAGAAGCGAGAGGATAGGAGGGAGAAATGGACGGAGATAGGAGTAATGCCGAGTTCGTTATGTAGCTGGGAGTTACAAACCATGGAGCTTTAGTGATGGTTCGGAGGAATTTATTTTGGAAAATCTGCATTTTTAGATGTTCGATTTGCTGGCTGCAGACCAGATAGGAGAAGCGTAGGATAAAATTGGGCGGATCATTGACTGGTATAGGTGAGTAGCGACATGGAGTTGCAAGGGTGATGACTTTTTGAGAATGGGATATAATTGGTGGGTTCTACGGGTTGCCAGGGTTATTCTGTGGAGAATATTTGATTTCCATGTGAGAAGCCTATCAAAAGTACTCCCAGATATTTAACTGGCTTGTTGTTTGGGAGCCAAGTTATATTTTCTCCTTAAAACCTGGCGACCCTAATTAAAATCTAGGCTCTCATTATTGAATAAATAATTAACTATATGCCTGCAGTTCATTATTACGCGATACAAAGTCAAAAGTGCATTTTTTAAAGACAGTTTGAATTCCTCCGAAAAACTTAATAAAAGTGGGCGTAGAATATTTTCATTCTGTTCATCCTGAAAGATTAATACAAATCACAGTCAACCATCTCACACAAAAAGTGTTCAAAAGAAACTTAATTATTGAACCAAAGTCAATGAATGGTATTACTTAAATTCATTTCCTGTTATCACATTTTTCTTTAAACATCTGAAATTTTTTATTTCAATACCAAAGACTAAACATGCGGGCAATTAATGCTTTTGGCCCAATTGTAATAGCCATCTATTCGCAGATGTGTATTAGGCAAAAGCACACGCAATGATGTGGGAGCGAAAGCTTTGGATTCTATTGCACAGGAGCTCATCGTATTAGGTTTCCATAATTGGAATTCACATTTTGTATATATTGCATTTCTACCAATTTGCCAATTGGCATTATTTCGGGAAATGCGAAAGCTGAGAGCACATGGGAAAATTTAACCAGCTCTACGACGGTGAAATGCTTTTATCGAAAACTGTTCTCTTTCAGATGGGTACACGTAATGATGAACGAATAGAGATGTTACCGCGAAAATTGTTGCAAATATTTTCTTCTACGATAACCCTAGTTAATCAAAAGAGAAACTAGTGGAGCTATAATAAATATACTTTCTTGTATTGTTGAATACAGTTGCGTAAAATAATTATGTTGCACCTGAGTTTCGCATCAATTTACGTATCGTCGAATGCAAACTATATAATTCTATAATATATTGTTTTAATTCTTTCCGAATCCAACATATCTGTAAAAAATAACAGCAGAATGTCTGTTAGCATGAAATTTTAAGGCAATATTCTTTCTCTGCGCATGTATTAGAAAATGAGAAACTTAACAGATCAATGTATCCATTCTCTCGAAATAGAAAAATTGTATCTTATATTTTCATAAAATTCAAGATTCAATTTCAAAGTACCACATATCGTTTAGAGGAATAAACGCCTCCGCTAAATTCAACAGCAAAACACAATTTCTGATATACAACAAACGTAAAAACACTCGACCCTCAAGACAACGCAAACGACTTCTCATTTCAAAGAAGGTCTGAATATATTTAAGTTCATTTCAAACTTTATGCAAAAGGTCCCCTATTCTGAGGACCGCAAGGGACCAGAATCAAAGAAAATATTTCCCGGCTTCTATAGTGACATCAAACGCAAATCCACGCGTGCTCAAAACAAGACTTGGCGGCAGCGACCCTCGGCGGAAAACGCGTCTGTTTCTAACCCCGCCTCCGCCCACACACGCGGCCGCCCCACTCCTCCCCCCATCACAGTGTGCCAAAATGGGGCAATCAGAGAAATGCGATTAGTAGGGAAAGGATTTTTATGCCGTAAAGAATTTTGAAATATGCTTAAAAAAGTGGGCATTTATGGTATAAAAAATCTCAAATATGACTATAATATGCGATTAAGTTTAACAATATTTCACTTCCTGTTTAACCATTCTTGATACAATTCAGGAGAAACGTACTTGAAATGAAAAAAAATATTTTGTGCAAATCTACCATAATCTATTGTAATGATCCCGCTATGCGTCGGAAAACGAAACATAACCATTTTAAGTAGTAATTAAAACAAGTGAAGATGGAAGGAGTAAGAGGGAAACTCGGAAATATTATTCGTATTTCGGTGAAGACGCAGGAACGAAAGTGTGGAACATTTAGAACAAAATTTAATAAACAATGTTGGACAGTGTTGGAGTGCAAAAATTTCAGGATATAATTATTTTTTAGCAAAATTCCAAATTAGTAATGGTGTGTCGTGGGAGGAGAACGCCGTCACATGTTTACAACATGACGAGCGGTGAGGGAGAGAGTATTTTTGAAAATAAAAGGAATCCGCGTATAAATTAAGAGGATACGAACAATATAAACTTTTCGGAAATGGTGTAAATTGATGAAAACATTGGGGAGTAATGTGTAATCAATAGAAAGGAAATAGAACTTAAAAAAGTAACACTGCAAGCAGGACCGTCCACTGTTTTGAAATAGGCGTTTCGAAAAGTCGATGAAGCAGACAGATGATGGTACGACGTCTCGAGGTTCGGATGGAGACGCGATGTAAACACGGTAGAATTGTCTTTTAGACAAATGGAGACGCGTAGTAGGCGTAAAAATTTTTAATTGTACAGTTTTGTCGGAGGACAATAGTGCCAAGCTAATTGTAAAAGTGCAACGAATGGAATTGGACATGTCGTCACGAAGAAAAATTGGTGCACGTAGATGGTGCCGTGATACCGAACAGCAGCATCTGACGCCGAAAGGGAAGTGAAAAAAAAACTTTTGACATTCTTAATGTTGTAGCAAGGTCAAGATAACTATATTTTTAAGGCAAAATTATAAGATTTGTTGTTTTAAAGTAATATTCCAAATAACTTCAATGAATTTGGAATGAATAACTTCAATATTATCAGTTTGCAACTATTAATAGTTATTTGAAAGGCTCCTACCAATGAGTAATTAATAGCAGTAAATTTTGGAAAGTGCACTGAGAATCATTATAGAAAAATAATTAAAGATTAATTAGTATAGTTTAGCAGTGTTGTTTAATTTTCAGAGTATTATATTTTATTTGTGTTATTCTCTGGCTAAGGTAGCCATTTGAAAATTTCAATTACGCAGAAATAAATTCAGTTGTTATTAATCAGCTTTGAAAACAGAATTAAATTTTGTGTTTAATTAATATATATACAGGTTCCCAACAAATTATGAGAATTAGTTTTCCTACAACAATAAAAGTATTATTCAAGGTTCCTGTACAGGCCGATTTTGCGCACTCACAGGTAAGAAATTTGTTGATGTGGTCACCTATTACTTATTAAGACGAACTAGTAAAAGCAGGTTAGAAGAGCTCTTTGTAATCGATGAAAACTCACAAATAAATACATCGTAAAAAAAGTTTAAACGTTTTAGAGATAAGTCTCTATATTTAAATAAAATGCAAAATATGCGTCTATAATTACATGAATACGCACCAACAGGAAAATTTGCTTAAATATGCACAAACATATTAATATACATAGCAGCCAATTCTAACCCAATTTAACAAATTTCATCTAGGTACGCACTAAAGCAACGGACCAAAATATACAAAATCATAAAAATCTGCTTCCTAGTTATTAGTATAGAGTGATCAGACAAATGGCCGATATGGTTTACTGGTCACACTGATAACTTATCTTTTTTCTGGGCATCAGGGTTCAAACTTTTGACAATTAGTTTGGAATTTTTAGATAAGATTTAAATTTAGTAATTCTGTAAAAAATTGGGAGAACTTTGTGTCAATATTTGAAAGTTACATTCGTTACACCTACATTAACATAACAGAAAATTATTTACAAATAATGAATAATATCTTCACGCAAACCACAGCACTCCACCTCACCTTATTTCACCTCACCTCGCATGAATAATAATAATAATAATAATAATAATAATAATAATAATAAGAAGAAGAAGAAGAAGAAGAAGAAGAGGAAGAAGAGAAGAGATCAAAAGATGAGAAAGATCGAATATATGACAAGACACTATAGGATGTGTACGATAAGGTGTGTTATCTGCACTACGCCCTCGAAGTTCCAAACGCATGCCCCAAGTGCTACAAAAACTCAACAAACCCGGTGACATCTGTTGGACTGTGTACAATATTGTTCGACCAACCAATTCAAACTGATCGCACCACAGAAGTGATCAAATCGGATAATATTATCCTGGATTTGTAGAAAAAAGTTCTTCACTCCATAATCTACAGAGTGAGTGCTTCTTGAACATTCTATTACGACGTTTCTCGATTCCACTCCGCCTGTAGTATCTGCAACTGTAAGTGAAATTAAACTAATTACTTGATATTCAACGCAATTTAATTACACGGGTGTACCTCTCTGCCCGATAATAAAGTTAAATAAGAATAGTTTGCATTGATAAGGGTGTGTTGTATTGTTATCAGTTACAAGGAGGCATACAGAATAAGTGACTAAGCATAACAGGGGCTTGAAGAAAAATATGTATTACTGACTTAATGAGAAAATGGAAAAATAGTGAAAAGGGTGAGGTTTAGCATGCAAGAGCTCTCGCACGGGTAGGCTACATAGTTGCATCGCTTATTGGCAAGCCTTTCACTTTTTCCATCTCGCCGCTCAACCATCGGCGTTCGTTTGTTCTCGTCGAGGGGCGCGGGGGCGTGGCGGGGCGTGGCGGGCTCTCGCGGTTGCGAAGGAATTCCAGCCGGCGCGCGGACAGGGCACGCAGACGCGGCGGCAGCGCCACCGGGAGGCGCCGCGAAGAAATAAAAGGCTAAATCCTTGTCAGCCGACGGGATTCCGAGGATAAGCACCTTCGATTCCCTTCAAACGCGGCGCGCGCCCTCGGCCGCGGATCGCCTTGCCGCGCGCGGATGTGGCGGAGGGCACTAGGCCCGAATTCCTCCACGGAAGGGCATAAAAAGGCGTGCTACAACAGCACAAGTTTTCTCGCATTATTGGAACCGACCAACAGGGACCAACACATTCAATTTGGAAAAATCCTACGCATAATTTAGGCGCTAATGTTATTCAGATACACTACACACACAGACAGACGGACGTTTTGAAGAAAAAAACACCTCTTTCGGTATCAGGGAACCCCAAAACGTGTATTTCTGTTCAAATCTACAATACAAGAAAGTAATACAAGTAAAGACACTAGGTTTGGGTTATGGGGAACCACTTCATAAATACTCACTGTGCTTAAGATCCGAAAACCATTGCGACCACCCACAATATTCTGCTTTCGAGATGACAGAGGAGAGAGAGACAGAAGACCCGTTCGAAAACGATTCCCACGGCACGATTTCGGTTCGGTTCGGGCGATTGCATCATGGCGCTTCTACCTGTTTCCCATTTTATATGAACGAGTACAAATAGAAACATTTAATGCAAATATTGAACGAAGAATAGTGAACTGAGCATTGATGGAAAATTTAGAACCTCTATACAAAAGAAATGTATTTAACATTACATAATTTCTTCACCTTTTTGTTGAACATAAACTCTAGAACCGAGGTTAATTTACAAGGACAACCACATAACAATCCTTGGAGGTAACTCACCCTTTCGTTTGGAGCAATCTTCCCCACATCGTGTGTTATAGTATCTCGTGTATGAAAACTATTAAGTTGAACCACGCAAGAAGTCTCCATGAAGAGCAGAAATTGTTCTGTCTCTGTAATAAAATTCTTACAGAAAAAAAGAATTTGTTAATGCCACGAACTGAACGAGAACAGAGATTATTTCACAGAGATGAACACACCCCTCGCGGTTCTGTTCCGCAGAGAGTCACGCGAGATTTATTACCACTTTGAGAGCCGTCGAGCTCCACTGCGGCAAACCAGCCCCGGTGCGTTACCGTGACGTCACAGGCCCTGGCTCCTGGGCTAACAGGCGGAGAGCGCGCGCGAGTTGTACAGAGTTCGGCGGCGCACACGCGACGGCATCTGCGCACTGGGAGGGCGCGGGCGCTGGAGGGGGAGAGGAAGAAGGGACTGCGAGGAGGCGAGGGAAAGGGAATGGGGAAGGGGAGGGGAGGGGTGGGGGCGGGGGATGAGGACTGGAGGAGGGGTCGGAGAGGATAGGAGGGGCAAGAAGTGGGAGGGGGAGATGGATCGGAGGGGTGGGAGAACGGAGTGTTTGGTTCCCACGCTCTCTGACGTCCAGCTCGCACACCGACCTTCTGTACTTGCCGCACGCACTCATCGGCAGAAGGCATCAACACGTCTTCGTGCACACTCCAAAATTTCTGACAACCCGCTTCGCACTGGTGCATGACCGCTGACTACTCTGCGAGGGCGTGGTCGATAGCATGGTGAGGAATTTTACGAGGTCGATGAGGGGACCAGCGTGACAGAGTAAGAGCAGCGATTAGGGTGTAAGTCACGATGAGGGCAAGGGCGCAGATGACGATATCCTGGGTTTGCAAGCACACTGACCCCCACCTCACTCCCTGGCCTCCATTGCTCACCTCACGCGCACGTCAGCAAAAGAGGCCTAAGCATTTTCGCCCACCCTGCGCAACATCACTGAATCAGCCTCGCAACGCAAAGGAATCTTCAAACCCAAGTAGCCGTGCATCGACGCACTTTGGTGTACAATTCGCTCAGACATTTGGGGCACTGACTCTCCAGGCTCTCTTTAAGGTTTAAAGTGTTACAAAATCACGTGGCTAAAGATACATCAAATCTTTCAAACAACAAGATCTGTGTATATTTTTTTTAATATTTCACTCAAAAGGTACAGTAACAAAGGTTATAAGTAACACGAATGCATTATAATGTTTCTTGTGTGGATGGTAGGGCAAGATTAAAACCTGTCAAATATTGCACTGGTCAACACAGTGGAAAATTAAAATTGCTTACGACTCCAAAGTAAAGCAAGGTTAACGGAGGTGTCATTAATATCTTCTTTTGGATAATTGTTCCCATGCGTATAGTACTAAGCAAAACGATGCAAGGACTGAATAATGCTGTGTGAATTTGCGAATAACTTGGTTGGGCAAAAGGTGGCGGGGGGTGCGGCGAGTCGAGTGGGTCTAATGGGAAGTCAGAGGGCGGCATCTGTTTGCACGCCAGGTGCCGCCGAGGGGAAGGCAAAGGGAACGGATAATGCGTGAGGGAAGGCGTTTGTGCGGGTTGTTGAGAGAGTGAGGGCCGTATTTTATGTGGCGAGACGCAGGCCTTCATGCCTGCTCTTCCGTCTGACCACGGAAATTTTGCTACTCTCCTTTCACCATCTAGCGGAGAAAAAAGGTATTACTCGGGCAACTAAACCGGCGATTTCAAATTGAGCTTAGAGGCTTCTTTTAGACTGAAGGTTCTTTTTCATGCACTAAATCTACAACATAGAACAGCCGACTTTACTTTCTCTCCGAAAGAAGGCATACGAAGGATTTTTTCGCCCTTAAAAATCCAAGGCTTCGGTCGGGTTAAAATCTACCAAGTTAAGTACAATAGCCCGCCCGATACACTAACCTATATACCGTCGAAAACACACACTCTTGTAATGTGTGTATTTCGTATGTTTCTAGCAAATGTGAGTGTAAATAAAGCGTGAGGATAGGACTAGGAAGCAAAATGAAAGAACGTGCGCGGTCAGTGATCCGTTTGGTAGGGTACTGCTTCGGCGTTCTCCTGGTGTTGATCGGAGAAACCACAGAAAACTACCGATCAGAGCAGCCGACCGCTAGAATTCTCCTCCAGACAACAACTGAATTCGATCTAGCTATGTAGCTAGTGCAATGACATCAATTGTTAGCTTCAGCTACCTAAGCCGATCTCCCACGATTGATGTTCTACGGGTACGGAATGACATTGGAATACGGCTGTTAATGGCAGCGTCGCGCTGTACCATCACCACTTAGGTCGAAAAGACCTGCTGGTCATAGAGATCCGTAAGTCATTTCAGCCTGTGTATAAACAGTAAGACATAGTTAAGACAATGAGACGTAGACACTTTTTATCTAACTAATAAGTCTTTGTTGTATTTTATAACTGAATATCTTAAGTCATTCTTAGGAAATTAAATTAAAGATGCACACATAACACCAGTGCCTCACTAACTGTAAATGACTGTATATATTCCGTCTTCGCCATTATATTGGTAAAATATTTGATTTTGTCAGTGTTTGCATTTCCACTGGTATTTTTCACAACCAAAAATTCTCTTCATATTCACCGGTGCTGCGTTTCAATGATCGCTTTTGCTATTATCTTGTCTCATCTGCCAAAATAAACAATGAGAAGAAGCTAGTTAGTAAAATGAAAGTTTACGTAAGATATACACTAGTTCGCTTCGTCTATTTCGAACTCCATTTCTTCTGCAGAGCTAATACAAATATTACAATATTCCTATGATATAAAACATACTCCATTTGTTGAAGCTCTGTCTCTCGTTTCGACGTCATATTCCTTTCCAAACATCCATGTCGAACATTGGGCATTTCCCCATTGGAGCTTGAATTCAATATTCACTTTCACGACAGCCTCGTCTAACCTGCCAGAACCAACTGAACCAGAAGGCTATTCAGTCAATCTATCGCATGACAGCTTTACACATGAAATCCACCATATTGCTACGATTATCACCATTACAATTCCAGACATTTCTTCTGCAAAGAATACAAATACTACAATTTCCAAACAACCAGAAGCCTACTCGTTTTGTTAGTTCACTGTCTTTCGTCTCGTCACCCGCCTCTAGGCGAAGCTTCCCTCCCCAAAATTCCTATTCACGTCCAATGATCCTGCATTTCAATATTCGCTTTCGAAATTACTTCGTCCCATCTGCCAGAGTCAACTAGGCCGCCGGCGAGCGCTTTGCCCGGCAGCCTCCTTTGCCGGCGGAGCAGTTCCTTTGTCTGCGCGGCCCTCGTTAGCCGCGCGGCTGGACCGCCCCTGCAGCTGCCGCCGCCATTTTGACCCCCGACCGCCCCAATTGCCTCCGTCTCGTCCATTAGTCCCTAGCCGCGTCGCGCATCGTCGGCTTCAGTCTTTTTTTGCAGGCGCGGCTCGTCATTAAAGACTGAAAGGTGGAGCCTCTCCTGTAGAAATCGCCCCCCAAAGAAATTTAAAAATATATTTATAAATGTATTTATGTATTAATAATAGATTTCTGAGTTGTATTATGTAACAATCATATCAAAACTTTGGTTTACGAGTTCGATAACCATCGTCTATGAAACTGCTTTTGAAAGTGTGACAAGGGAAGACAAAACCGTTAGGCTCCCACTTCATTCCGCCGTAAGGTCTGTGTAAAACGGCGATGCGTGACGTCATGCATTCACTGCACGGGCTTACGGGCGGGTGAAGGCTGTGGACAAGCAGCCTTCACGGGTGGGGCGTAGAGTATGAAGAAGGACATGCTAGCATTTAGACTAGCTATATTATTTACTAATTCAAAATATCATAAATTCAACGGAAGTGAATCCATAGGCTTTTGACGTGGGGTTTAAAAGGATTTGTTAACAAAAGAAACAGTTATCTGGCCCAGAAGGATTTTGTAAAATGATTTTAACATGACTTCAAAATCATCTCCATTAAATTTCTCTTCGCGATTTTTCTTTACACTGAATTAGAGCCTGGAAACCACGAACAAATTTAAGGCAAGGAGAACACTGATATTCTGGAGCATTTATCACGATGCTTCTACGACCACATCGTTTCGTATGCAGTTACAGAAGAGAGACCACTTCTCCACCCGCAACCCGCTCTCTCCTGCACTTTAACCGTCACTTGCTCTCCCGTTATCATCATTATTCCCTACACGACCGCGATCATAGTGATTGTTTGATTCATCCATTGATTGATAGTGATTCAGGGTACGTCAACTATTAGGGTCATTAGCCTCAGAAGTTTAGTGCATGTTTCCTTCCTCGGGAGGTAGCGCTGGTCTTCTCCCGTTGTATGGCGAGATCCTGCGCCGACTTACCGTCGGCTAGTGGTGTTTTACCAACCAGGTATCTCCCACCAGCGGGGCATCGCCCCAGCCGGGGCATGTTCTAAGGTCACGACCGGTCTCTCGGTAGTGTGATGCGTGTGGTGTGTGGTAGTGTGGTTCATTCTAGTGTGTTTGTAAGGGATCAGAATAGAACAAGGAAGAGAGACGCACGCGGTCCGTGGCCCGTTTGATAGGGTACTGCTCCTTTGTCTGCGTTCGCCTAGTATTGATCCTTGTACTTGTCCTTATACTGCATTCGTCTAGTATTGATCGGAGAAACCATGAAAAACTACCGATCAGAGCAGCAGGCTACTATAATTCTCCTCTAGACAGCGACTGAATTCGACCTAGCTGACAAGCTAGTGTCGAAAATCCTGTCACTGACGGGACTCGAAGGCCAGAGGGGCTCCCGGTCAGAGGGACTGCAGTGACATGGACTCCCTTGAGTCATCTCTCCTGGTACCGCGGCCATCATTACCACCGCGTCTGCCATCTCGTTTGCCACTCCCATCGTTATCGCTCTCTAGACTATCACCAACACTGTTTCTTCTGCCCACGCCACCGCGGCATATCCTGGGTCTTCACCACCCCAGAATTAGTTACCAGTGCCGCCTTCACCATTTGCACCCCTATCACCGTCACACCGCTATCTCAATCACATCCGCAATCACCACCACTTCCCGTGTAGCTGCTTCCTTACGTGAGCCGTCACCCCGTACTATGACGGACGCGTCGCTGCAGCACTCGTCACCCCACTTCCCCTCTCCGTCAACGTCGTTGCCGCCACCGCCTCGAGTCGACAGCCGCCAAAGCCTACGACCTTGATCATCACCATGATTCTCTATTACCACCAGCTCCATCTCCACCATTGTCACCGGTAGCGGTAGCTCAGTGCATCAACTGATGTTGATGTTGACCGGGAGATCCTGGGTTCGAGTCTTGACGGCGGCAGGATTTTCGACACTAGCTTTACAGCTAGGTCGAATTCAGCTGCTGTCTGGAGGAGAATTCTAGCGCCGGCTGCTCTGATCGGTAGTTTTCCGTGGTTTCTCTGATTAACACCAGGCGAATGCCGGAGCAGTACCCTGCCAAACGGATCACGGAACGCGCGCGATCTGTCCTTCCTCTTCCTTGTCCTATCCTCTCCCTTACACACACACTTACACTAACATGCACTACACTACCAGATATTCCGGAAGGCCGGTCGGGAGCTTAGAGCTTGTCCCAACTGGGCGGTGCCCCGCTGGTGGGAGCGTTCTGGTTAGGGGAAACCCACTAGCCGACGGTAGGTCGGCGCCGGATCTCGCCATCAAGCGGGGGAAGATCACCGCCATCTCCCGAGAAAAACACATGCACTACACTAACGGGACTAATGACCAAAGCAGTTGACGCGCCCGGAAACACGAAAAAACCAAACCAAACCAATCCACCATTGTCAACATCTCTCTTGTCTCCACAGATACCGTCACCTCCCTAAGGCCAACTTTACCGCTATCACCACTACCGCTTGTGCGGCCGACATAAGCGCCATCGTCGCCGGCGCCGCCGCCGCCCCCGCTGCTGCCGCTCGCGAGTCGGCGGCCGTCAGAGCAGGCGCCGCGCAGCGAATGAAATTTCAATTTGCCAACTCCGCCGAGTTCCTTTTCATTAGGCGGAGAGGAGCGTGGGCGGCGCGGGGCGGCGGGGGATGGGGCGCGACCGAGAGACAGCCGCGGGAAGGGGAGGGGAGAGGATGTCGCCTCCGCCGGGGAGCCCCACTCCGCGCCCTTTGGCTCCAAGCGACCCGTCCTTCCCCCTCGCCCTCGCGACCTTCTCTGACAACGGAGCAGGTCACTTTCGCCGTTTCGGATGCGCCAAACGGAACTAAACGAGCGCATAGGCTAGTGTCTTTTCCTCAAAATGAATTATTTATTAATAAATATAAAATCTTGAAACAATTCACTAAAATATTATGTTCTGCCGATATCTGAGACGCCTTGCAAGTTTCAATGAAATAAAACTCTCTGTCAACCAGCAGTGATAACACTAGTTTCATTGTTTTTAATGTTTTTCTCTATAAAGTTTTCATGTTCTATATAACTTTTATGTAACTTTGCATGCCCTGATTAATGTATTTTAAATTTCTACGGGATGATTTATATTATTTTTGAATTAATTAAGTGCAAACATAGTATACCAAAATGTATGTAACGAAATTGATTGTTGATTGAAAACCATAACAAAAATGCTATTTCGAGAAATGAATATCATGTAAAACGATCGTAATCCATATATTTTCATTGAAATAAAGATCTTGACTTGCTCCATTGAAGCATATGTCCGTTCAAAGCCTGTATAATACAGTGGAAAACATGGCATCTTTTTTCACGAGTGCATTTTGACATGACTCTAAATAAAAATATTGTAAGACGAATATTAGTGTAAATAAAAATTATTTCATGCACAAATATTTTGAGGGACATCCATAGTTGCATTTTAAACACCTTGCAACGCGTTGGCCGCGCAAAACCCTTCCGCCACAGTCAAGTCGAGCCGTGTTTCCTCATTGAGAATGAGAACAGGCAGTCTTCTCTAATAATATCCTGACTTGTGGTCTTAATTTGTTACTATGTCTTCCACTATGGAAATGAGAACTTTACAAATATGACGGTTGCAATACTTTACTCCAGTTCATCGTCCAGTTAAAGAATTACAGCAGATAGCTTTCAGTGTTTTTAAAAATATATTGCATTATTCTAGTTGTTTTGAAAATAAAGAAGTCTAGATGAGTGAAAATCATTCAGTACACATGACGTCGATTCCTTACAACAAGGATATGGCAAAATTGACATTTTATACTAAAATGCCGTTTGTAAAAATAGAAATAAAGATAGAAAAGGTCGAGACCTAATAAATTGAGAGAAAAAATGCGTGTCTCTTGAACTACCAGTGAGGTGAGACAGTAGATTCTAATAAATAGCTCTCCTCAGGTTCACCTTTTTTTTGTCAGGGCGAGATGTCAACCAAAATGAATGCTAAGGAAGCTGAATAGCATAGAGAACCCGCTCATGTGTCTCTACTATTTTTCTTTAACATAACACTTGATGCACATACCAAACACGCCAGTTTTATTTTATTATCTGATAGTCCATTTCTTTCAAAGATTTAACATTTATTTTGAAAAGATAACTTTGGAAATGTGAAGGTAAGCCAAAAAAGGCCCTAAAATATTCTCAACGTTTCTTTCTTTCTATATGGATCTTCGAGACTCACACCAAAGGTCTCTCTATCCCATCAAAGTCGCAGAAACGAGGCGAAGTGCAACATCGAGACGAAAAAAACACGAAGGAAGATCAATTAATGGAAGATGAATTATTTTGTATGCAAACTCTTTTTCAACTAGTTTATAAAAGCTGAAGTAATCTTACGTCGCATAATTCATGCACTTCTGTATGACCTGTTCTTCGTATCACTATTTGCCACTCACATACTTGCCCTTACGCTTCCTATCATTTATATACACGCTCACATATATGTAGTATTTTACACACCCGAGGTGGCTGCCAGGCCAGTGTCCTACAGCACTGCGCGGAAGTTACCGTCGCGGCCTGAGTCATCTTCAAAGGTCCCATCATCGCAAGTGCGTTGTCATCTTAAACCCCTACATCTTAAGTGTGTCCATGACCGCCTCTGTCGTCCATTTTAAAGTCCGCACCTTCTCAAGTGCATCCCTGGCTGCGTCTGTCGGTTCCTTCAATGTCCTACCATTGCAAGTGGGTCCATGGCCGCCTCTTTCGTTCCCTTCAATGACCTCACCACCGCATGTGCGTACCATGGCTGCTTCTGTCGTCCCTTTCAAAGTCCCCACCATCGCAAGTGCGTCCATGGCCACCTGTGTCCTCCCCTCCCAATGCTCCACCATCGCAAGTGGCCAATCTGTCGTCCCCTTCAAAGGTCGCACCATCGCAAATGCCTCCATGGCCGCCTCTGTCCTGCCCTTGGAATTCTCTATCTTAAGAGCATTCATGGTCACCTCCCTCGCCCCTTCAAAGTCCCCGCCATCGCAAGTGCGTTGTCATCTTAAAACCCCTACATCTTAAGTGTGTCCATGACCGCCTCTGTCGTCCATTTTAAAGTCCGCACCATCGCAAATGCCTCCATGGCCGCCTCTGTCCTGCCTTGAAGTCTCCATCTTAAGCGCATTTATGGTCACCTCTGTCGTCCCCTTCAAAGTCCCCACCATCGCAAGTGCGTTGTCCTCTTCAAACCCCTACATCTTAAGTGTGTCCATGACCGCCTCTGTCGTCCATTTAAAGTCCGCACCTTCTCATGTGCATCCCTGGCTGCGTCTGTCGTTTCCTTCAATGTCCTACCCTTGCAAGTGGGTCCATGGCCGCCTCTTTCGCTCTCCTTCAATGACCTCACCACCGCATGTGCGTACCATGGCTGCTTCTGTCGTCCCTTTCAAAGTCCCCACCATCGCCAGTGCGTCCATGGCCACCTGTGTCCTCCTTCCAACGCTCCACCATCGCAAATGCGTCCATGGACACCTCTGTCATCCCTTCAAAGATCGCACCATCGCAAATGCCTCCATGACCGCCTCTGTCCTCCTTGGAAGTCTCCATCTTAAGCGCATTTATGGTCACCTCTGTCGTCCCCTTCAAAGTCCCCACCATCGCAAGTGCGTTGTCCTCTTCAAACCCCTACATCTTAAGTGTGTCCATGACCGCCTCTGTCGTCCATTTTAAAGTCCGCACCTTCTCAAGTGCATCCTGGCTGCGTCTGTCGTTTCCTTCAATGTCCTACCATTGCAAGTGGGTCCATGGCCGACTCTTTCGCCTCCTTCAATGACCTCACCACCGCATATGCTACCATGGCTGCTTCTGTCGTCCCTTTCAAAGTCCCCACCATCGCCAGTGCGTCCATGGCCACCTGTGTCCTCCTTCCAACGCTCCACCATCGCAAATGCGTCCATGGACACCTCTGTCATCCCCTTCAAAGATCGCACCATCGCAAATGCCTCCATGACCGCCTCTGTCCTCCCTTGAAGTCTCCATCTTAAGCGCATTTATGGTCACCTCTGTCGTCCCCTTCAAAGTCCCACCATCGCAAGTGCGTTGTCCTCTTCAAACCCCTACATCTTAAGTGTGTCCATGACCGCCTCTGTCGTCCATTTTAAAGTCCGCACCTTCTCAAGTGCATCCCTGGCTGCGTCTGTCGTTTCCTTCAATGTCCTACCATTGCAAGTGGGTCCATGGCCGCCTCTTTCGTTCTCCTTCAATGACCTCACCACCGCATATGCTACCATGGCTGCTTCTGTCGTCCTTTCAAAGTCCCCACCATCGCCAGTGCGTCCATGGCCACCTGTGTCCTCCTTCCAACGCTCCACCATCGCAAATGCGTCCATGGACACCTCTGTCATCCCCTTCAAAGATCGCACCATCGCAAATGCCTCCATGACCGCCTCTGTCCTCCCTTGAAGTCTCCATCTTAAGCGCATTTATGGTCACCTCTGTCGTCCCCTTCAAAGTCCCCACCATCGCAAGTGCGTTGTCATCTTAAAACCCCTACATCTTAAGTGTGTCCATGACCGCCTCTGTCGTCCATTTTAAAGTCCGCACCTTCTCAAGTGCATCCCTGGCTGCGTCTGTCGGTTCCTTCAATGTCCTACCATTGCAAGTGGGTCCATGGCCGCCTCTTTCGTTCCCTTCAATGACCTCACCACCGCATGTGCGTACCATGGCTGCTTCTGTCGTCCTTTCAAAGTCCCCACCATCGCCAGTGCGTCCATGGCCACCTGTGTCCTCCCTTCCCAATGCTCCACCATCGCAAGTGCGTCCATGGACACCTCTGTCGTCCCTTCAAAGGTCGCACCATCGCAAATGCCTCCATGGCCGCCTCTGTCCTGCCCTTGGAATTCTCTATCTTAAGAGCATTCATGGTCACCTCCCTCGTCCCCTTCAAAGTCCCCGCCATCGCAAGTGCGTTGTCATCTTAAAACCCCTACATCTTAAGTGTGTCCATGACCGCCTCTGTCGTCCATTTTAAAGTCCGCACCTTCTCAAGTGCATCCCTGGCTGCGTCTGTCGGTTCCTTCAATGTCCTACCATTGCAAGTGGGTCCATGGCCGCCTCTTTCGTTCCCTTCAATGACCTCACCACCGCATGTGCGTCCATGGCTGCTTGTCGTCCCTTTCAAAGTCCCCACCATCGCCAGTGCGCCCATGGTCGCCGCTTTTGCAGCGTCGAAAGCTCGCGGAGAAAAGGTCGCCTCCCACAGAGTGCGTTGCAGCCGCTTTCAAAAGAAACCGCCTCTCATGCGACATATCGGAACGCAATAAGGACGATGGGGAGAGACGCAGAAACATCCTTTCGTCGTTCTACGAAAACGCCCCAACGCTCAGTTTCGTGTTTCATTTGCACAAAAGGGAAGCGCTGTATGAAACTTCCTTTCGAAAACACCTAACGTTGGGAAACACTGGCGTCTTCGTTCTCATTTTTTCTCTTCTCTCTTTTCGTGGTCTTCTTGACGTGCTCGCACCTCCACTACGCTCCACCGTTTTCAGAAAATACAGACCGCCTTGATTGTGTCAAAGCTAAGCACAGCACAGCTTTAACAACACCTGAGAGTGTCGACCTTGTTCCTCAAAATGGAATTTAACCACTGTCAATTATTCCTTCTCCACTACTTATATTTCTCTGTCGTTTTACTCCTTTATTTGATTTCTTTCCCGTTTTTATTTAGGCTTGAAGATCTCTCATTTTTTTCTTCTCCCCTGAATTCTTATTCTCTTTTATCTATGAAGTTCATTTTATTTTAGATGGTATTTATTAATTTTTTCTCAAAGGTTCGATTTTTCTGACAATATTCTTGTGACCACAAATTATGTGCTCTAAATTCATTAAAATCTTCTTTTCGGTCTCCTTTTGTAACTCCAATTTTCATTTCATCTCGTATTTTCATTGTTTCGTCCTCTTTATAACGAAATCTTTAGTGTCTGGCGCCGCACAGCGCTCCCAGCTCAACCTCAACGACAGCGATGGCTAAGAAACAGGAAAGCAGCATCACGGGCGCTGTAAGGGCCTTTGAGGCTGCTTCGTCGCCGGCGAAAGCGCCGCAGCCTTCCTTCATATTTAACCGCCCGCTGTCCTCGGCCGCAGGCATTTCCGTCACCCCCCCCAACTCCTCCCTCCCTCCCTCTCCCTTCCTATCCCACCCACGCTCACGCCAGAGCCCTCGCTACCAAGGTTTGCGTTCGATCTTTGTCTTCTCTTCTCGTCACATCTCTTCATTTGTTCTTCTTTGATGTTACCTCTATCTTTAAAAGATTAGCACACATGCATTAAAAAGAATGTATGCAAATTTATAATACTCAAGGCTCCAAGGTAACGTTACTGTATGTATATACCCCCTAATATATTAGTAACTTCTCGGTAGGATTCGTGTCTTACTACTATAACTACTATTTTTCATGTAAGCATCACACATGTAAGCTGATCTTATTACGAACGTTATTAATTTTATCACTTCATCTGGCTGACTTACCACCATCATTCTTGACTCTGTCCCTCTGCCTCCATTGCATCCCCGTCGTTCTCCTTGGTTCCTAGCGCCATCTATAGGAGACGCCGGCACCTCCGCCCGTTCCCACCCCTGCCCGTCGGTCTGCCGGCTTCCTTTTGCAAAACGAAACGTAATTTGGCACGACAAAGGGAAAGTGGGATTTAATTTTTAAATCCCGGAGCGGGAGCGCCGCGAGGGAGAGAGAGGTGACGTGGAGGGAAGGGGCGGGGACGTGCGGCCCGCGCCCGTCCCGGGAATTTAAACACAAACCAATTCCCACTTACTGTGCTCTCCGGATACAATCTCCCGCGAGTAAAATATGCTGGCGCCCGACCAGCAGAGAACGCCGAGGCGAGGCGGGAGTGCGAGGGTGGCGGTGGAGGCGGGGGAGACTCAAGGAGGCGAGGGAAGGGGCAAGAAAGCGCTAGAGGGGGGGGGCAGGACACAGCTAGACGAATCCTGTCGACGAAGGGCGTAGGGCTTAGGAGGAAGCAGACATTGGCATGGGCGAGGGTAGATGCTAGATACAGATAGAGCGCAATGCTCCGGTAGGGGGTAGAGAGT
The DNA here is from genome assembly GCA_964035755.1 of Teleogryllus oceanicus. NCBI lineage: Eukaryota > Metazoa > Arthropoda > Insecta > Orthoptera > Gryllidae > Teleogryllus > Teleogryllus oceanicus. The sequence goes on along the minus strand of CAXIVR010000005.1, from coordinate 101,128,182 downwards.
CTGCAATGCAGTTGTCCAGGAAGTGTCAGAAAAGCAGAACCGAGCCGAAGCAAGACCAAGGTCTAGAGAAGCAGGTCGGAGGGAGACAAGGAGAGAGGAGTAAAGTGACAAGGGAACATGTCAGCCTGTCCGTGTGTGTGGGTAGGATGGAGTGAATTATGGAGAGACGTGAGGCGGGCGAAAGATGAGCAAAGAAGATAACAAAAGAAGAGCAACGGAGTGCAAAGGGAAGTGCAGGAATATAAAAGATTTGGGACACTAGAAGAGGGAAGAGTAAGATATGGAGATTATAAATAAAAACTCCCGGGAAACGCACAGCGATATGAGCGTGATAGCATGAGGCTCATATCCGAGAAGGTGGCCATGAGCAGAGAGTGAGGGGAATCAGATAAACTAGTCGGGAAAATGTTGAGAGATGTGAGTTTTGGCAAACAGAAGTAGTACAGTAATGTACTGTTGAGACAACATACGGAGATATGCGTAGAAGTAAGATGGGACGCAATTTTTTTAATGGAATGCATAAATGTAATACTTGGAGAAATTACTAATAGGTAATTCAGAAAGTTGTACGTGTTAAGGTAGATTAAGTACGTCTACAAAAATTCGTAAATTTTATACGCCCAATTTGACTCGCTTTGCTCGCGTATTTTCCGATCGACGAATGCGCTCGACTCGACGTTTTGATGTCCTTTAGTCTCCACTGTGGCATGAACATGATACATTCTAGAGCTCATCCAATTCCACATTGCCAACGTATTGGACGCTGAAATAGGGATACGGCTTATCCTGATCCGTTTCCTCGCGTAACAAATTGTGTTCCCACTTCAATAAGTACTCGCTCTCCACACGTATTCCATTTATCCACGTGCTTCATCCGTTTGTAAAAAATATACATGCAGACGATACTGGTAACATAGATGAAGTACAAAATGATTATAGTTAGAGAGAGAGAGAGAGAGAGAGAGAGAGAGAGAGAGAGAGAGAGAGAGAGAGAGAGAGATTTTCGTGTTTCCGGGCGCGTCAACTGCTCCGGTCATTAGTCCCGTTAGTGTAGTGCATGTTTTTTCTCGGGAGATGGCGGTGATCATCTCCTGCTGGATAGCGAGATCCGGCGCCGACCTACCGTCGGCTAGTGGAGTTTCACCTAACCAGGACTCTCCACCAGCGGGGCACCGTCCCAGTGGGGACTAGCTCTAAGCTCCCGACCGGTCTCCCGGAATATGTGGTAGTGTAGTGCATGTTAGTGTACGTGTGTGTGTAAGAGGAGAGGACAGGACAAGGAAGAGGAAGGACAGATCGCCCGCGGTCCGAGGCCCGTTTGGTAGAGTACTGCTCCGGCATTCGCCTAGTGTTGATCGGAGAAACCACGGAAAACTACCGATCAGAGCAGCCGGCCGCTAGAATTCTCCTCTAGACAGCGACTGATCGCCTAGCTGAAAACTAGTGTCGAAAATCCTGCCGCCGTCAGAACTCGAACCTAGGACCTCCCGGTCAGAGGCGCTGCAGTGACTTCAGTTGATGTCACTGAGCTACTGCTAACGGGGTGTGTGTGTGTGTGTGTGTGTGTGTGTGTGTGTGTGTGTGTGTGGGGGGTAGAGAGAGAGAGAGAGAGAGAGAGAGAGAGAGAGAGAGAGAGAGAGAGAGAAGGGGGAATAACAGCTTTTTGAGGAGTTGAGAGGCCAGGAGGAGCGGATCAGACTGTCATACCCAAGTTCGCGGTGCAAAGCCGTGTACTTTTAAGGAGAAAAACTCTTCGGCTGCCTTCCTTGGAGGAGAAGTGAAGTCCGCTGTCCCAGGTTGTAGATTTACTGCATGTAAAAGTACCTTAAGTATACATGACGCCTCTGAGCAAAATTGAAAACGCCTGATTCATCGCCCAAGTGAAAGGAGCGTAGCGGAATTTGCGTGGTCAGGCGGAAGAGCAGGCCTCATGGCCTGAGCCTCGCCATGGAAAATAAGGCACTATTGGATTGAATTGAGATGTAAATAGTTAAAATGAACGTGAGAGCGTGGTTGGCGGGAAAGTTGAGAAACGAAGCGAGGAGAGAGATGAAGGGAATAGGACTCCACATAGCCGACCAGAGTGAGACAGAATGCAATGAGGTCAAGCTGTGTTGGATGGAGCACTACAACTGCGAAACTTCGGTGAATCGAGTCGAGTGCCGTTCATTAAAATGAAAACTGTTTAAATGCACATGCACAATGCCAAAAGCGAATAAGAGGAAATCAGGTTTATGAAAATCGTAATAAGCATATTAATGCGCTGAGCATTCGGGAAGAAAATTAATGAAAAGAAAAATTCAAAATTGTGTACTTTCATGAAAAGAGTACGACAACAAATTTAAAGAAATAACTACGTATTTCTTTGCTCTGAAAAGCAATCGTTGCAAACTTCTGCATTTGAACAAGGAATTATGTGTTTGGAGTCGGAAACAAATTCAAAGTACGCATCGTTAGTTCAAAAGTTAATTTCAGCATGCCGATTTTTACACGCCGATAGTTTCAGGTAGGTAATTACGTATCTGAAAACTCAACCGAAATAAAAATGCAACGAAAAGTGATAAAAATCAGAATGCGACTGCATTATGTATTGAACAATCTTCATCCTGATGCTGGACGTAATGTATGTATACTTTGTTGGATGTATACATGTTCGAAAATAGTGCTGAAATTTGTATTATACTATCAAAACACACTGAAAAGTTTAGAAATGCTTTATACATGTCTTAAAACAGTAAAAGCCATCCTCTTTTAAATTCACCGCAGCATTTATTAATATTTATTTACTTCATTCCTTTTAACAATGTAAACAGGAAAGCGTCTATAAGAACCTGGTCCTGAATGCTACAAATCTTGCCTTTTATACGAGAAATATCTACAGCATTGCATTGAAACTTTCTGTCAATCGAACATCCAATTCTGTCAGTTGAAACCGTCCCCGTGCATTCCGAAGACAAACGCCTGTAGTATTGAGAGCCAGATGCTGCTCACCCAGAATTTAATCATCTGGGCGATGTGCTAGTGAATGCACGACAAGTGCAGCGAAATCAATGAGGACGGGCAGCGGCGTTCCAGTCACGCACGCCATTCACAAAGGCGCGACGCGCCCGCCGCCCGGCGGCGGGGCAGGGACCGGGCGGCGGCGGGGCGGCGGCGGGCGGGCGGCGGCGGGGCGGGGCGGCGGCGAGGGCGGCGGCGGGGCGGCGGCGAGGGCGGCGGCGAGGGGCGGCGGGGGCGGCGGGGCGGCGGCGGCGGGGGCGGCGGGGCGGCGGGGCGGCGGGGCGCGGGGGCGGCGGGGGCGGCGGGGCGGCGGGGGCGGGGCGGGGGCGGCGGGGCGGCGGGGCGCGGGGGCGGCGGGGGCGGGGCGGCGGGGCGGCGGGGCGGCGGGGCGGCGGGGCGGCGGGGCGCGGGGGCGGCGGGGACGGCGGGGGCGAGGCGGCGGCGAGGGCGGCGGCGGTGAGGTTGGTGAGGCGGCGCGGGCCGGGGCGGTGGCGGGGTAGGCGCTGGGGGTTGTGGCGGGGCGGCGGCGGGGCGGTGCAAAAGTGGAGACGCAAGGCGACGGAGGCGGAGGCTTGGGAGTGGGGAAGGAGGAGGAGGAGGCGGCGACAACGAAAATGAAGAACCTCCCGCACCTCTTTCCGCGCCTTCCCTCGAGGCAAGCATTTGCGCGGCGTTAGAGCGGGGTGTGTGCAGAGACAGACGGGGACGAATTGAGGGGAGGGCTGGCGCGTCGCAGGCAGAAAGACGATTGGGCAGCGAATTGGTGAGGCGCTGTGCGGGAAGGGTGCGACGGGGTGAAGGGGGAAGGGCGGGGGGGGAGCGGGAAAGAAGGGGGGGGGAGGGGTGGGGAAAGGCGGAGCGGGGACGGCGGGACGGGGCATGGAGAAGCAGAGCGTGGTGGAGCGAGGCGGGGCGGGAGGTTGTTTGCGTGTCGAGGTGGGAAGACGCGGGACGGGGCGAGGCAAGGCGGGGAAGGCGGGGTGTGGCGTGAGAAGTAGAGGGGTGCGGCGAGGAGGGGCGAGAGGCGGCGGTCGCAGAACGAAGGGAGAAGGGGTGGGACGAGAAAGAAAGAAGAGCGGAGCTGCCCGATTGTAGGTGTGGCGAGAGTGGAGCCGACATATAATGGAAACGTAGGGCATGAAGGGAAGGGAGTGTTTCAAGGATCCTGCAGAGGAGCCAGAGCGGGGCGGAATAGGGGGATGCAGCGCGTTGTGGATGCACAGCGGGTGGGAACAGGCGAGCGACACGCCCTGCGCGGGCGCGAATCAGGGCCGAGCGGGGTTTTCCGCACGAGTACATGCGAGGGCGGAAGAGGACTCGCGGAGGAGAGCTGTCGAAGCGGGGCGGAGTCGACGGACAGCGCCAACGAGTGGTTCCGGGCAAGAGGGCGATGGGGTATGGAGTACCGCGCCGCCACCACGCGGGGTGTTGGGGGGGAGAGTCGGGATTGGTGTTGGCGGGGGCGAGGGGGTGAGGGGGGCGGGGCGCGCGCTGCTTCATCGATTTGCGCGCCTCTCGCGTGCAGCCGCGAACAAGCGAGTGGAAATTGCAACAGGCGCCATTGTAAAGCAGTCGTGCCCGCCCTGCTCCGCCCCGCCCCACCCTGCCGACCACGTCCGCAGCAAAGTGTTTAATTACCGCCTTCTTCAGCTGTCGGATCTGTTTGTAAAGGAACGAGCGGCGTACACAACCCCAGAATGCTTCGTGGGAAGAGATCATCACGAATATTCGGACTTTGATTTTTATTCATGATGGTTGTAAGATTGTACTGCTGTTATCGCTATCACGTTTCTCAAATCATGATAGTGTATATGACGTTGAACATCTCTGACATGATACTTTATCATATTCATAGAGCTGAAGTTCTATTATTTATGACATTTCCTTCTAAATGTAAGATGATAAGATGACGAATATTTCCCTTTCATAAGAAATCTCGTGAGTGAATAACTAGTGGGTACAGAATAACTCCCTATGGTTGCTTCTTAAGACTAATTAGATGACTAGCGACTAAAGATAATAACCTAGAAGTAAGCATATCACGGTATATTTGGATTCTCAGGGGGCAGACTTTACCTTCGAACATACCTCGAAAAAGATGCATTCTTGAGACTTAAAGCCACTTTCTTGTGCCACTGCAACCTTGTTCATGTTTTCAATAAAGTAATCTACGAAATGACAACTTTTTGGGAGTTCTATTACAGGTACATTCCTTAATGGTTCGTCACTCCGTAACAAGAATTGCCAGAAACGTCGAAAGTTGGGTTCCAGTAGTAAGAAATCTTCACTGTTAAAACCATGATTTAAGTTATTTTTATAGAAATTGCAATTTTTCCCGAAAACTCTCGGGTTTGCTTCTATTATTTTGGAGGATTTTCGCTCTTCTTGGCACTCTGACTAATCCGAACATCCCGTTTCTTCAAACAGACAGACATTGCTCTTTACTCCGCTGTAACGTTTATAAAAATATTTCGTCATAAAGGCTCTTAAATTATTTTTTTTTAATTTCCTGATTAACAAGTGCGGGAACGTGCACTGAACATGAGAGGAAGATTTAGTGGAATATTTAAGAGAAAAACTAATCGCACATCAGTTGAAGCATTTGGGGGATATTTAGAAAAAACATGTAGTGGATCTGAAAAACTTGTAGGGTTCATATGAGGAACGTACAGGGGCACATGCTGTAAACATGAGCAGAACATGCAGCACATAATAGGTGGTGAACATACGGAGAATTTGCGAGGGGAATATATCGGGATTCGTGTTGGGGAAGCAACTTTCACTCTTCATTTTCCCCTTCAGTAGAGTAACGTTCATATCCTGGCCAGGATGTATTTGTGGAATTGTATCTCAACATCTTTAAGTTTTCTTTTAATATATATGCCTAACCTTTCTTTTGACTTGTTTGTAATGTTATTATAGGTATTCCACATTTAATAGCACATTTCCTAGGTTGTAATTCTTAATGAATTATTGCTCATTTATCATATAGCTCAACATGACTTCATTTTCTAAATCATGATATCTCAATAAAAAACTTTATTCACTATCTTCATTAAGTTAAAACTCTTTTGTAATACAAGATGAAGGATGTATAAATTATTGTAAAAATGATAGTAATGCCACTCAGAATTTTGATTAAATTATTTATTTAAAATCTTTCTTTTCAACACTACGAGATATTTTACTGACGGCATCTCACTTCTCAGTAGAAAAAGTAGGCCAAGCGTTATCTTCTTAATGAAGCTGCGACTTATTTAGTAGTTCTTATATATAAATGATTTACATCACATCATTAATTACTTCAGACAGATAAAAATATTTTGAACAGGAGTTCAAGAATAAAAACAATTCATCTTTGGGGCCTCTCAAATAGCGGCGCGACCCCAGGCCATAAATCAAGCGGTGCATTACAGGTCGCTGCACCGCAAAGCCAGAGGCGGCCAAGGCGGTGGTGGCGGGCGGCGGCGGCGCGGCGGCGGCGGCGGCGGCGGCGGGCGGCGGGCGGCGGCGGCGGGCGGCGGGCGGCGGGCGGCGGGCGGCGGGCGGCGGGCGGCGGGCGGCGGGCGGCGGGCGGCGGGCGGCGGGCGGCGGCGACGGGCGTGGCGAGTGGGCGGCGGGGGCGCTGGCGGAGGGCGGGGCGGGCGGCGGGCGGCGGGCGGCGGGCGGCGGGCGGCGGGCGGCGGGCGGCGGGCGGCGGGCGGCGGGCGGCGGGCACGGGCGGCGGGCAGTGGCGAGTGGGCGGCGGGTGGCGCAGGCGGAGGGCGGGGCGGGCGGCGGGCGGCAGGCGGTGGGCGGCGGGCGGTGGCGAGTGGGCGACGGGGCGGAGGCGGAGGGCGGGGCGGGCGGCGGGCGGCGGCCGTGGGTAGGCGGAGGGCGGGGGGCGGGGAGGGCGGAGGCGGTGCCACCAGACGGACGTTGTGGTCGAGGCTGCCAGGCGAGCAGAGCGGCGCCGCTAGCTGACCGACGCTGGCGGCGGGAAGCGGAGGGGGGGGCAACAAGCGAGCGCAGTCCGCGGGTGGTGGGGTGACGAGTAGCGGGGACATGGGTGGCGGGGAGAAAGGAGAGGGAGGGGGGGGCGAGGAGACGAGCTGTGGAAAGGGGGGTTAGTTAAAGGGACAGTGGTGGGGGGGGGGGGGGCGACGAGGCGAGCGAGGAGGCGAGTGACGGGGGGCCGGCCGAGGGAGGTAGCGGGCAGAAGTGAGGATAGCAGCGAGGACAAATGTAGCTGAGAGGTGGGTCCGGGCAGTGGGGAGGATGGTGGTGTAGATGCGAGCGGTGAGGAGGGGGAGGATGCCTGCGGCGGGGAGATAGGCAACAGGGTGGCTGAGGCTATAGGCAATGGGCGGAGAGGCGGAGCGGGGGGCAGTTCTGGGAATTCGGGGAGATGTGCAAGACAGAGTTACACAGCTTTTGTTCGGGGAAAGGCAACATGAGATGCGCTTGTAGTAGGATGCCTCTACACGATCGAGACCTCTACACGAAAGAGAGACGACAGACGGAACATAGGTGAGGGTGACCAGAACTGAATAAGAAGTGGAAATAATTGTTTAGGAGTTATGAATTATGGGAGGTCTTACAAATGAGGTTGTTGAAGCCTCAGAGCTCATCGGCGAGTTCCCACTAAAGTTGATGAAGCCATGAATCTGCCTAAAACTCTCATGTTTTTAGGTAAATCAATGGAAAGTCATCTAAAGTAGAAGTAATAAATAGAACACCAAACGAAATTGATATAGCTGGAAGGAAAATAAATTCTAGATAACGAAAGAAGAGAAGAAAAACAATTTATTTTCGAAAGCAATTGCAAGAAAACAACAAAAAACAAAGGAAGATCAAATCAAAGCAGGGAAATTTACAAGAATGTAGTGAAGAGGAATATAATTATAAAGCAACAACGGACGTATTGTATAAAAATTGAAGTAAAAACTCAAATACTCTATGACCGGGAGAAAATATTTAAGGATCAATTTATATATGCGTTTGGAACGCAAGACAGTGAGCACGGAACAGTGTGACGGACAATGGCTTCAATTAAAATCCAAGTATTACACTTCGATTTTGTTGAAGTGGCCGATGATATTAGGTCATTTTCACACTTGGTGCCTTATAAAATGACTTTTTAATAGTGGTAAGCACATTTCTGACGTCAAGAGCCGCTATGAGAAGGACGAAGATACGAATTAATTAAAAAGATTCATTTTATAATGCAGTAAGGGTAACAATGACATAATGTCATCTGCTACTTTATAAACATTGAAGTATACAGAACTGATAGTTCTAGATTATCTTAGTTTTAGATATTAGTTTGAGATATTTCTGAGGCAAATAGTTTAGAATCAGATCTTTCACCGTTATTTACAGAGACTCAAACAGAGATGTGAAATGCAAAGCGTAGTAAATTCGCATGTTAAAAAACTTCATGACAAAGAACGTTACGTTATCGTATAGTAAGAGTGGTATTAAGCGAGAGAAGTGTTTCCAAGGGCGCCAACTTCCATGATCATTAGTTCCCTAAGTGTAGTGCACATTACATCCCGAGGTATGATGAAGTTCCTCCCTTGATGGCGTGTGAGGCTTTTAGGCAACTTAAATGTCAGTTTGTGCGATTTCTTCCTTGAGTTAGGTCTTCCAGCGGAGCATCACCGCAGCCGAGGCAAGCGTTCAGCTTGCGATTGGTCTGCAGACATTTCTCGCAGTGTAGTGCCTAAAAGTGCAAGAACGTAAGTGTGTTGTGTGTGAGTGTAATGAAAGAAGACGAGACAAGAATGAAGAAGGAAATATTTTACGCGTGCCGACGTCAGTTTGTTAAGGTTCTCCGCCGGTATTCGCCTAATATTTATCGAAAAGAAACCAACACAAAATTGTCTATCCGAGAGACAATACCATAGAATTTACCTCCAGAGATTGGCTGAATTCGACGAAGCCATGTCGCTTGAGACTCCAATGAAACGGAAGAAACAAAAATGAGATTTTGAGGCAAATAAACACAAGAAAGCGAACACAGAAAATATATGAATTTCAAAAAAAGTCGACTGGAGACCTAAAGGAACTAATGTGCGAGGAGAAAGCGTCGACTGAAGACCGGAAGGAACATATCAAAGGCGAAATACTAGTCGTAAGGGCGAAGTACGCAAGGACAAGTCCGAGGGCATGGGCCAGGACGAGAGTGGGAACACAGGCCAGGATGAGCACGCGGAAGCCGTAGGTGGAGCCCTGGCGGAAAAAAGGGCCGGCTCGCGGCCGCCGGCCCGGCCCCCCCCCCAGCGTCACCGTGCGCGGCGATCGCCCGAGGAAGGGCGGGGCGGGCCCCCTGGGCCCCGCGCTGCGCTCTCTCCTCGGCAGCCCTCGCACACCCGACCTCTGGCCACGAGTGATTGATTAGTGATCCCTGGCGCGTCAATTGATAAGGCCGCCATTCCCGTACGTATGGTTAGTGTTTTTTATCGCGCAGGGGGTGGCAGTGATCTTCCCTTGCTGGATGGTGAGATCCGGCGCTGACCAGCCAGTCACCTTGCGGGTTTTCCCAACCGGTATCTCCTGCCAGCGGAGTACCGCCCCAGCCCAGACAAGCTGTAAGTCCCAATATGCGTAGTAGTGTAATGCATGAATGTGAAAGTCTGTGGAAGTAATGGGTGAGGATAGGAAGAGAAACAAAAAATTGCATGTGATCCGTGGCCCGTTTGTAAGGGTTCTCCTCCGGCATTTGACTGTTGTTAATAGGACACCACGAAAAACTACTTATCAGAGCAGCCGGCCGCTAGAATCCAGGCACCAGCTGAATTAGACCTAACTAACTAGCTAGTGTCAAAAATCCTGCTGTCGTGGGGTCTCAAACTCTAGGACACCCCGGGCAGAGTACTACAGCGACATGAATTGATGCCCTGAGCCACCAAAGCCGGTATCGAGCCCCGAGTCTCTAGTCCAACCTGTTTAGTTCTCCTTTTTCTGATCAGAATTAGCTACTGTTCTCCATGTCCCTGGAAACGAACGTGGGTACGCAACCGTTTTGCTCATTTTGTTCTACTTGTTCGAACGAAAATAAACAGGAGTGGCTATAACCCAACAAGTAAAACTCGTACGAACGATATCGGTCAGTTCCTGGTTTTTGTCGCAATGTGTGCTCCTGGGTGCCCAAGTGCGGCCCGCGTCTGGCCACGTATCGCCACGCCCCTCGCTCGGACAAAGGCGCAAGGGATGAGCTGGGAGAAGGAGGGGTCGCGAAATAAACAGCAGCCGAGCAGAGCTGAGATGCCGAGGTACCAACGGACGGGCAAAACTGGCTCTCTGTGAGCGTTTTGGGGTTACGGTGAAGCATGTGAGACACAAACGGATGGGTAAAACTTCCATGTAACTCGATTGTACGTGAGCCCTTTCACATCTGCCGAAGCGCGTCTGCCCATTCGCTACAGCAAGCTGAACAAGCAGGGGCGTCGCTTTTGTTTTACGAGAACAAAGAACGCGCGTTTCTTGAAATGTACTAAAAAAATTGTCTTTCGGAATTGAGAATATTGTATCGTGACGGTATGGAAGGGGGAGGTGTAACCAGACTTCAACTTATGCAACGTCTGAATATTAGGGAATATGATTTTTTACGTATTTATTTATTTGTTTTAGTTCTTAGCGTGAGCTATTACTGGGTCAAATAGTTTGGAAGTAGTAAGCGCCTTGATTGATGATTTAGTGTTTCCGAGAGCTACAAGGCGATCATTGCCAATTCAGTGGCCGAGATCGCTAAGGTAGTAGTGTTGTAGTGATCTTGGACCCAAGGGGGTTCGAGTCCCGCCTCAGGCATGGTTGTATTTGTGTTCGTCCTTTCACCCCTTATCATCCCCATATCGTTTCATCTTCACATTTACCAAAACGTTAACTCCAACAGTGGTCCCTAATGACCTAGCTATTGCTGCGACCTTAAATAACAAAAACAGGACGAGACCATTATTCCCGTAAGTGTAGTTCATGTATTATTCCTGGACGTGGCAATATTTCTTTTCAGCTGGAACGTGAGATCCGACGCAGACCAACACGTCAGCCTGCGCGCGCTTGTCACCCCCCCCCCGACAAGACACTGTTCCAAAAGGGACGAGTTCTAATTTCCTGGCTGCCCTCAAGGCATTATTAATAGTACAAAAGCGTGTGTTAATACGTATAAATACGTGCGCGCGTACGTAAACGAAGAGGACGGAGGGACGAGGATGAAGGGACGACCGCTCGCCGAACCTGCCTGTTAGGCTCGTCGCAAAATGAGACGCAGGTCCGTGACGTGACGCACCGTGATGCACGGCGAATTCCTCAAGGCAAAGTGAGTCGCAGCGGCGATCACCGCAAGACGCACGTTTTCTCTCACTACACAGTTGACTCCCGTACGAGCGCTGAGAACATGCATATTTCTGCGATGTTACTGGATTTGAGTTCTGAACCTGATTCCGAGTTCGAGTTAGAAACGTTACGTTCGCCGTCCTTTTGGAGCAAAAAGGAGAAAGAAGCGATTTTATAAAGAAAATAGATTTGCTCTGGAAAAGGAATTTGATGATGACAAATTTCAAAACTATTTTAGTTTAAACCGTGATTAGTTCAAAGAATTGCATGATCTGATCAAAAATGAAATTTGCAAAGGAGGGCTGCAATGCCACAAAGTTCCTTGGAACCAAGGAAAAACTAGCGGTGTTTTTGAAATAAGTATTTATTTCATAGTATTATAGCTATAAATAGAGTCAGTATTTGTATTGAAATGTATATGTCTTTTACACTGGTTTCTTAGAAAATTATCTCAATTCTTTACGAATCAGAGCATGTTTAGCTTTCCTGATCAATTTTGTTTTGCATATTTTCGCATATCTGAAGGTTACTGCAAATTTCTGCACTTTCAGCAAAATTTTTGAAACAATAAGGGAAACTGGGTAATTTATTTATTAGTGAATAATTAACTAATGTTTAAAAATTGTCTTAAATCAAGCTCCTTGAAACTGATGAATTATAACTACCACAGTTCATAAAACACCTCATTATCTTCATTAAACACCGTATCAGAGTTTGATTTATAAGAACTTAACGAACACGCACGACTTCAATCACTTTTTCTTCCGTCTTCTGCAAAGTGACAGTGAATCTTCGTAGAAAAATGCGCGCAAGACACTGCGCTTCACAGGGCCACCACGCGCAGAAACGGCGACACGTCACTCTGCGCTCTAACGTGCCGGGTCCAATAAGCGCAGTGGTTCGCAGAAACTCATCTTGAGTCACCCTGCGTCACGTCACGGATCTGCGTCTCATTTTGCGACGAGCCTTAGGGTCTGCTCCATCGTTCACCTAGTATGGACCACCAGGAAAATTACCTATGCGTCCTATGTGGCGGATTCGGTCCTATGTACCTATGTGGCGGATTTGGTGGAATAACGGTCAGCGTACCGGACTGTTGTACCCGAGTTTGCGGGTTCAAACCCGATCGAAGCCGTGGATTTTTAAGGAAAAATCCTTCGTACGCCTTCCTTCGGAGGGGAAGTAAAGCCGGCTGTCCCATGTTAGTAGATTTACTGCATGTAAAAGATCCTCAAGCCTAAATGAAGCCTCTGAGGAAAATTAATTTCCGCCTGTTTCGTCGCCCGGATAATACCTCCTTTCTCCGCTAGGTGGTGTAAGGAGCGTAGCGAAATTTGCGTGGTTAGACGGAAGAGCGGGCCTGATGGCCTGAGTCTCGCCACGTAAAATAAAATAAGGCATTAACTAACTAACCTATCACAGCAGCAGTCCGCTAGAATTCTCCTCGATACAGAGCTTTGGAGTTCTGTAGCTAGTGTCGACAATCCACATCGACTGGGATTCAATCCCAACGAATTTACGTTTAGCAATGTTGTAAAGGCAACGTGTTGCCATTGAAATATTGTAGCCGGTCTCGGTACTGTTTAGAATAAAATGTTTTCATCTCATAATGTAGACAATTTTTTAAAAAGACTTTTTAAATAAATCAGCAGTAAAACAGTTTACGCTGCCAAAATTTGATTATTTTAACTCGCCAATAACGTAAGACCTTTGTTTTACATAGTTCGTTATGAAAGATACTAACAGTGTTTTTTTTAATAACTCGAATGAAGGTTAATTGAAACCATGCGATATTACATTGTAAAAATAAAACGCCACTCAAAATTTCAGTGTTTTAATTAATTATAATAAACATTAAAAGTTACGAGGTAACGCAATACGAACAAAAATAACTTTAACCGTATTATTCAATAAACTAATTTTTCTTGCTGAAATAAAACAGCGTGCGGCAATTCTACAGTGAAAACAACGATGTTCGTTCAGTGGATTGTAGCTTTTAATAATACTAATACAGAACAAACAAGGTCAGGTGCGTGCAACGGCTTTTCCATTTTCGCACTCTTTTCCATTTCATTACTTTCCATAAGCAGGCTGTCACACCGAAATAATGAAAAGTACACAAAAGGAATGGATGTCGCCGCACTACTAAACAACCCCTCATCTGCCCGCGTTCATTCAATTCATAATGCTGTCAAGCTGGTAATCCAGGGTGTGTCATGAGAATTCATGAACTAGAATAAAAATATGGAAAGTGCATTCTAAATTGAGAGAACACTCTTCGTTATGTTTCTCTGGGGCTCCCCTATATAAAGAAAATGTTTTAAATTTAATTTCGCAAAAAATAAATACGTAGAATTTCTTCTTATTGAGTGTTTTTTTGAATAGTTTTAATAGTCATTGTAATGTTTAAAAAACAATCAGTTATCAAAAGATTTGGTTGTGACACTACACAAGTCAAGAGACTGAAGAGTAAGACGAGAGCAATAACATTATTTCCTCGCTAGGTTGAAATTGCAGAACTAGCTGAAATTAAAGAAATGCAATTATTTTATATGAAGTTTCTGGGTATATACGAAAGCTCTACAATTAGCATTTACCTGTGATATGATAGTGCTTCAACTGAAATAGATTAAGTACAATGGTAACAGAGGAAGGCACGCGAAAGCGTCATTAGCAGGCTAATTTGCAACGAAAGTCTGATACCCACTTAGCTCTAATGACTCATGATTCTTTTGCGTGCTTCTCCACGGAAATTTCAGTAAAGTAACAATTCTACCGTATCTAAAACGCAACCGTCTTTTTAGAGGTATTTTGAATTTTCATTATACCGCTAGGCACTTCATTGTAATACACAGAGTTTAGTAGCTAACGGAGATTTTCCATGCAAATGGTTCAGGATAAAACATGTAATTTAGCTAGAAAGGTAAGGTAATTCTTAATGCAACGTCATGCAATTAGTAACTATGGAAGTGGAAAAATATGATTAATTAAGTTACGGAGGATAAAATGTTTCAACATTTTAACTTACACATACACGAAAAGGATAATAAAACCTGCAAAATGTATTAAAGTATTATGTAACAATGAATCCATACCAACTGTGGTTAGCTCGTAGAATTAGTTAAAATATTTAAGTGTTATTTAATTTTTCAAGATATCCGAAATTGCGCTATATTATTATTCAGAAATTTTGAGAATCCTGAAAGAACGAAAGAGAATGAAAAATACATTCTTTCTGTTTTCCATAAATAGTGACTATATAGTACTCGCAGTTTATTTGCAGTGTTTTTTGTAGATTTGTGGGTGATACTCCTAAGAAATCAATGTTCTTATAAAAATTTAATAGACATTTTATTTATTTAAAATGTATATTGATACGCGATGAAAAGATCATAATGAACGTAGTTACAATACAATCATACGAGTAAATGTGGCAACATTGCACGCTAGGTATTTTATTCTATTTAAGTTTACTGCGGCTTTATTTCCACACGACGTTGTATTAGCCATTTTCTCTCCGCCTGCTCATACAAGCAGACGGAGATGATTTTCTTTATTTCCTCATGTAATGACGTCAAAAACACCGCTTCAGAATTCCCCCGAACAGTGACATTTTATGAAACTTTTTCCGCTGTGGAAACCACTTATTTTACTGCAAAAGACTAAGTATTTTCTGTCAACCACTTTTCCTGATTTATGAGTGACCTTTCTCATGTCGAAAATATACGTAGGTGAGTCAAATGAAAACCAGAAAACCGCTGCAGAAAATCGAAAACCGCTCCCATTGCGATCAAACACTGTACGCATGCGCGTGGACTCTCCCGCCCTCCATTGGCGTTGTTCCCGCGTCCCCACGTGATCCAGCGGCGCCATACGGGCAATGCCAATATGGCGGCGTCTCTGTTGGATTGATTGATTTTTCGTGTTTCCGGGCGCGTCAACTGCTCTGGTCATTCGTACCGTTCGTGTAGTGCATTTTTTGTTTTTTTGTTTTTTCCTCGGGAGATGGCGGTGATCTTCCCCACTGAATGGCGAGATTCGGTGCCGACCTAACATGCACTACACTACCCACATATCCTGGGAGACCGGTCGGGAGCTTAAAGCTTGTCCCGGTTGAGGCGGTGCCTCGCTGGTGGGCGAGTCCTGGTTAGGGAAACCCCACTAGCGGACGGTAGGCCGGCGCCAGATCTCGCCATCCAGTGGGGAAGATCACCGCCATCTCCAGAGAAAAAAGCATGCACTACACGCACGGGACTAATGACCAGAGCAGTTGACGCGCCCGGAAACACGAAAAAATCAATCAATCGATCAATCTAACAAACGGGCTGTGGGGCTTGCGCGAATTTACCTTCCCTTCGTCGTCTTTTACTCACCACTAACTTACTCACATGCACTACACCGCACTATCACACTTGTCCGGAAATCAATCGGTAGTTTAGACATTGTCCCAGCTGGGGCGGTGCAACGCTAGTGGCCGATATCTTCATGGAAAATCCACGCAAACCGGCGTAGGTCAGCGCCGGATCTCACCACTCGGAAGATCTCCGCCCCTCCCGCGATAAAACATGCACTACACTTACTGGTCTAATTCTCTGAGCAGTAGACGCGCCTGGACTCACTAATAAATTAATCAATCGACCAGGGAATGATCAATTTGTGAATTATCATTTTAGCTTTGAAGTTTTTTTTTCTCTGAGTGAATTTCCGCAACCTATCAACCGAAATATCCACTTAGGCTACGTATTTCGAAGAAACCGAATTCCGAAACTTTTCTTCTTCGGCGGGCGTCTCCAGAGTCATTAAGGACCAGTATTCACCTTCCCGCCCACGGGCGCCGCTGCCAGCGCCGCGAGGCTCTCTGGAGGAGCGGCGCCTCCGACAACTAATTAGCTGCGAGTTGGAAGTTCCGTCCCGAGCCGCGCTGCAGGTGTTTGCGTTAATGGGCGGATTACTTTAATTCGACTGCGCGCCGCGCCCGCAAAAGGGCGGCTGACGCGGCCGATTTCAACGCCTCCGTTCCAGCCGCACGGAGCCCTCGCGATTGTGGAACCAGCACTTTCGCCTTTGTTCCTTGAGATTTCTTCCCGGTCGGTCGAACGGCCTCCGGATCACATTGCGGCAAGAGCTAAAGGAAATTCTTTGTAGTCATGTGGAGAACGAGATTATGTGTGCGGAATGTAAAGGAGACCGCCTGAAATAGGCATAATTCAATTTGATATGCTTTGCTTTCCTCGTTTTAAGAGGATTCCAATGGTGCAACATTTTAAAAATCGATTTTCATTTTTATGGTATATTATGAATCAATATTTCCCTTTTCAGTGTTATATTCATTTTATCTGTACGTTCTTTCTCGGTATTTTTAAAAAGTTATATAATATACAACGCGTCGACCTTGCTAGGCATAGTTAGCGATGTGAAACTATCTCCAAAGTTTTTACTTTACAATGAGAGAAATAAGGATAAAACACTATGATATCAATAAAAAAGGAACTAAAAGTGCTTATGTTGAGTGACTGAAAACCATCATAAGGACTTGGAATGCAATACTAGAAATACATAGCAAATTTCGAAGACTCATTCCGGTTTTGTTTTTTTGGTATTACAGGAACATTATTTTCTAAACTATTAGAGCAACAAAATTCAAACTTTTAGGAATTATTTATGAACTCAAATTGCAAGTTGTACCATAACGTTTTTATGATATTTGATTATATAAATAAATTATAATCATGATAATAATTAGAAGATGTGCGTGTAAATATTCTGCATTTAAAAATTCATATATGCAACAAAAATTAAAATTTATAAAAATCCTGGGATAAAACATTTAAAACTATCCCAAAACCTACAGTAAAAATGTTCTCCAATGTATACAGTTTTGAAAACAATATTCCTTGCATTTAATATTGTAGGTATAGGTCATTGCGGGTCCCCAATTTCTTCCCGGTCGGACGGACGGCCTCGAGATTAAATTGCGGCAGGGGCTAAAGGGAACTCTGTAGATGTCCGTCATGCGTGTGGAGAACGAAATTGTATTGGCGGTATGTAAAGGAGACCAACTGGAATAGGCCTAATTGATTTTCACACGGTTTGCTTTCTTTCTTTTAGTTTACGATACACGTAATTTAGAATACTTTTTCATCAATGGAGACATTTTGGAAATAGATTTAAAATCAAATAAAATAATTCTAAATTGGAGGAAAAGACACATCAAAGAGCTCATTAGTTGTTTTTATTTTGCATTTAGATTGCACAAGATGTTTTTCTACATTTTGAGCAAACATCACTGAACGAGTTGAAGAATCGATGATGTAGATTCAAAGCCGTGAATTAAATTTAATCTTTTATTACATCACTTAATATGTCAGAATGGACACAACAAAAATTCTAATAAAAATCACGGTGTTTTTATGTTCGGAAACAATAATAGCACAGTATTTTTTTCTACACTACAAACTCCTCTCTTCAATCGAGATAAATAAATTCCGTCTGTCAAACATTTATTTATTTTACGTCAAAAACAGTTAAAAACTTCGTATGACGTGCTATGGGGAAAAGTGAATTGTGTGCACATTTTCAAAATTCTGTGATCCCTACACTAAGTCATATACTACTTAAATTTTGAATTTTGAAAGGGAGAAAAAACTCCCATGTAGTAAAATCTATTTTCAGCGATAAATAAGCAATAAATTTTGGCTCTTATTACTTCCTGCGGCGACAACATGGAAACGATATTTTGAAGAATTGTGTTTCCCACTGAATTCTAGAAGACGTGCACAGAAAATGAAGTTACATTTATGTCCAGAAGCAAAACAAGGGGCCATCTCATCATTTGCTCAATGGATCAGGAAACTGGACGAAAAACCTGATCGAGATGGGTAATCACATGATAATCACCTTTCTCAAAAATGTTTACAGAACATGCGTTTTCTTAAACCAGTGCGTTTAGTAGAAATCAACAGAGAAGAATTTAAACAAAAACGGGATTTGTTGGCGATATCTCCACTAGCTATTTTTTTTCTTCAAATTGGCACTTACTCTTTTATGAATCAGGAGTATCAGCAATATCCGTTTAAAAATTTATGTTCAATATTATTACTTGAGTCTGCTCTGTAACATATCCTCTATTGAATTTCATTCCACCACGATCAGAATTTAAAATATTTTGTTTCTCAATTGCGCAATATGCGTCTTTGCGGAAAGGTCAAAAAATAACGAACACCAAGAATTTATTAAAATGTATTTAATCTCTTACTGGAAAATTAGTTTCTAAAATCAAACATTAATGAAACAATTTAGCTGTATGGTAAATGTCATTAATAGTCTGGTCTATTGATATAAACTTAATACAATTTCGGATAATATGATTACGGAATCATGAAATGCGTAGATATGATTCTCCCTTTCGGTCTCTCATTTAACTACAACCGAACAATCAATTATTTTCTCTGTTTAATATTTCGGAAGTAAATATAGTGCATAACACGTATTTTATATTTCTTCAGAAATCTGATTTATGTTTGCAATTCAAAACTTCACGCCGTATAGTATCACATAATGAATTACTCGTTAATACATACGTTTGTTTTAATTTACACCTATCAATAAGTGACCCCACTTGCCACTCCACCTGTCACACCCATATAACTGATATATTGCGAAAATATTTTAATTTTTTTTTTCAAATAGTGTTTAAATCATTATCTACACATAATAAATTACAAAACAATAGAAGATTTTTAATAACATCAGACAGGACCGCGCCATGGTAAATTGCGCCATTGTGCAAATTTTGTGTTTGATTAATCTTTCGAATTTCGTTACATACATTTTATTTATCATATTCACACTAATTAGAATTATATTGTAATTTAAAGGCTCTACATCTTTTACACATAATATATGAATTATATTTGAGTTATAGGATATACATTGCATTACCTGATCTAACTAAATCCTCCTAAAACTTGGAACGTGTTTACACAGAATATTGGAATACAAAAAACTTCTAAAAATTGTTACTTTCACTGATGTATGTATTTAAAAATGTATACATTTATTTTTCTACTTATAACTTAGCAATACAAGAGATTTTATATTTGTGAACAACAAAGTAAATATTTTTCGTTTAAAGTTTAAAAAGTATAAAAATAATATAGACTTCTCGAGAGAAGAGTGATTTTCCAACATCATGCACACCTCATTTTACTGATACATACCTTTTTCTAATAACATATCCAATTATAAATAGAATACTGGTTGTGATGAGATCCGACATGGAATGAAAAACAACCAACAAAACTTGGTAAAAGCATTCAACTCGGCATGTGTGGTAGTGTAGTGCATATAAGTGGGTGTGTAAGTTAGACGAGAGGATTGAACAAGAAAGAGAGAGGAAAGATCGCGCGCGGTCCGTGGTTCGTTCGTTAAAGTACTGCTCCGGCATTCTTCTGATCAGGGCAACCACAGGAAAATACCGATCAGAGCAGTCGGTCTCTAGAATTCTCCTATAGACAGTGACTGAATTCACCCCATCTATGCAGCTAGTTTCGAAAATCCTGCCACTGTCGGGACTCAAATCCTAGGGCCTCCCTGTCAGACGCACTGAAGTGTCATCAATTGATGACCTATGCCACCTACGGTTTTAGTTGCGACTTGACAGACGATCGCAGCCCCTGCATCACCGAGTCAGGCTCCCTTTGACTTTATTGAAACAAAAACCGTTTCCCCCACAATCAATACCAACCGATTGAACGAGTAGCTCTTGGGATATAATAACTCTTTCCTCGGCCTCATTACGAGTCGGAAGCACCCTCTCCAATTTGCCGGCGAAGATATACACGCCCGATACTGTTAAGCGGGCGGGCGCTGCCGTCCTCCCTCGATTAAGCCCAATTAGCACTCGACGCGGCGCGGCGCGGCGCGGCGCGGCGGCCGCCGTGCCCTCCATTAACGCCGCCGGCGATGGTCTGGGCGGGGACAGGGTTGGGGCGGGGGCGAGAGCGCCCTTCAGCCGGCAAGAAAACCGCGAGCGACCCGATACCCCAAGCAGTGCAACTTCCGTCCCGCTCAGACGGTCGCCGCCAGGGGAGGGGCTGTTGTAGAAGGGAGTAGAGTGGCCTTGCCAACCGTCTCCCATTTGGGGAGATAGTACTGCATTGAGGTCAATTCTCCTTTCGTCCTCCTTTGTATTTTAAATGTCCTCCTTTTAGTACATTTTTAACTGAATTACAACTTAGCAAGCTTAATACTAAGTGTTACAAAAAGGTGAGCGGGGATATTCCCACAGGATGTTATGTACACAAAAAGACACAAGTCAACAATAACAATTTATTGATCAATCTTTTTACAGTAGTGATCCGGTTACCCAAATCCAGAAGAGTAGTCAGTTGTACAAAGCCACGGTGTCCAAAATCCAGAATAAGTCCCAACATACGCGCACGGTCGTCCAAAATACCAGGAGAGATAAAACAAGTTAACTTAGCCGAGTTCGCATAAGATACACCATGCACTGAGTCACTACTGGATCGCACTTCAGAACTGTCTGTTCCTCTGGCCGGCGCGGCCGGTTAAGAAGCACGGCGCGCCGTAGCCTCGCCTCGGGGCTGCTGATCCGCCGGCCGGCCGCTCACGTCCTATTGGCCGGCCCTCGCGCCGGTTTGTAGCCCTGCTGCCTTCAGTAGCCTCCGTCCCGCGCTGCCGATTTGGCGCGCGATATGAATCCTCATATATCGCCGCAACACACGAGACCTCCATAATCAATAGTTTTTTTTCGCGTATACAGCAAAGAAAAAGGGAAGCAGATCTCCTTTCCGGTGAACTCTCTATATATTTCTAAAATACTGTAAAAATATTAACTTTGGAGAAGTACAATATTGATGACAGAATTGTTTGTTAACTGTAATCTGTTATAAAAAATCAATTCTATAAAAAGATCAGGATTTCTTTTAAAAATTAGTAGTGGAGTGTAACTTAGCAATTTTTAATTCGCAAATTCAAATTTCTAGCAGATCTTTTGCTAGAATCTATCAGAAGTTATTTAATCATAAGAAGTTCATTAGTTATTTAGGAGGAATTATTTAATTGGTAACTGAATTAGTTATTTATCAGGTTACTTAACATCCCCTCTTATGTGGCGTTGCCATGCAATGGGAATGACATGGTAGTTTGTATTTCACGGAATGACTTCTCATTCTTGGATGGGTTAGGGAGATTATTTTTTTTACTTACCTTTCACATAAAATTTTGTGAAAATGAGCTCAAAATTATGCATTTTCAGAAATACTTCAAGGACATTTTCTCAAAAATGTCTCAAAATATTTCAACAAAATTTTCCATGGGATCAAAGTTTATTCTTCTACAATATTCTTAAAGTCATACTTCAGTTCTATCATTAGGGCACTAAGGAATTGAGAGACTGTAAAAAAATATACATAGGGTGGCAATAGATACCAGCTGAGGAGAGGACGGGACTAAACCAAAAAACTAGCCCAGACAGAAAAACTTTGAATACTAATTAGTACGAGAAAACCTATGACATTCTGTAGCACCACTAGTTTATAATTGGCTTGAAGTCTATAAATGTAATTGTATATTCGATATCCATTCGATTTTTGATTTCTTCTTCAATTAGTTCCACATTTGTTTAAACATACCTAATTAATTGGTTTATGCACAATTGTTTCTCATTAACTGTACCTCACATTTTGAGAATTAGTTTACTAAACATATTTATTTTGTCCCTTCAACTAGCATGTGTACACAATGAAATTAATGTGACAAATTAGGAGGAACTTGAAATATCACACTATAAAATTATGGTCATGCATGATTAAATAATGACATTAAAGGGAAACGTTTTCATGCATGTTACTGGAATTCATCAATAATTTCATTATTTCCAGGAATTTCACAATGAAATTTACCTTCTACTGAACAAAACTGAATGATCTGTGCAATTTGCAAACGAATATATTTGACGATTGATTGTATTATTTATTTGTTTAATCATAACGCTATTGATAAAAAAGCCATTTTGTATCACCATCATGTCATTCTTGAAATTGCAAGCACGTATTTACTTGTAATCGTAGAAAATGTTTTCAAACACATACTAGTTTTTTTTTTGTACGTCGAAGGAAATTTTTTAAGGATTGTAAGTGATGAGTTTTTCGTATTTTGCCTGTCGCGCTATTATTCATATGACATTTTAAAACGAATTCCAAATCATGAGGCCACAAAATGTTCGGAAAACACGTTCAAATACATTACGATATTTCATATTGAGAAAGTGCTTCTAATGAAAGTTTACATCTGGTAAGGAAGTAGAGGAATTTGATGAATGACAGTTTGGAAAGTGAACGCGCTTGAAGTAATGGAGACATACCATCGGAAAGCTGCTGCATTAATTTCCCACTCCCTCCCCCCTCTCTCTCTCTCCTTACTCTCTCTCTCTCTCATACACCCAGACACACGCGCGTGCGCTTTCACTCTGTGAGTCACATTCATAGACTTCAAATTGTGTAGGGAAACAACGGATTTTTCTGTTCCCCTCACTAGTCAATTGCTTTAATGTCCAAAATTGTTGTATTCGTAGTTGTGTTCCGTCACCAATCTCGATACTTCCGCCGCTACTAGACGAGAAACCAGCAAGAAAAAACACGCATCATAAGATCAAAGGTAAGACTTTTTGAGAAATTAGCCAGTGTTTCGAGGAAAACGCAATGGCGACCTGTATGAGGGAAAACGCAATGGCGACCTGTATGTGTGGGTGTTGCGCTGCACAATTTCTCGAATATATCAAAAAGAACTATGCCCTTAGGGAATGAGCACACAGCAAATTCTTGTCTTATATTGTTTGTTAGATAGCAACAGTGTGAAGGAGTTGTATGCTGCACCGAAGTGGCGTCTCAAACTGTATTCAATTCTAAGCATTCACCACATTCAATTCTAAGCGTCATTTTTATGCCATCTTACATTACAAGTTCAAAACTAGTTTTTTGGTCTAATGGTAGAAAAATTATTTTTCCTTGCTGATTATGACCACGCCATACCGTTACGGCGTCTGTAAATAGCCGCCATACTAATTCAAAGATGCCCACTTTGTCATTCTGCAATATCCTTCTTCTGCTCCGCCTGACCACCTTGCTCTTCATCTCGAGTTCGGGCCCGAGTTTCTCTCCTACTCCACCTTATCTCTCTTCGCTTCGCCCCAACAAGGTTTTCACTCGCACAACTAACTCCACTTTGGTTCCAGTCCAGTCTCTCCATCTTTCTCCCTCTCCGTTTCTTTCCAGCAGCGCTTCTGCAAATGCGGATCTATGCCATGTAATGACCGGAGTGATCGCACAGTAGCCAGACGGTGAGAATTCACTTAACCTATCCACATCCTGTTAGCTAGTGCCTACTTCATCCAACACCTGACTAAAGTATGCTTCTCTGCGTGCTGACATTCTTTCTTCAAACTTTTGTCACCCATTTTGGATGAATTGAACATTGACCGATTAATTCAGGAATTAGATTCACACCTTCTCTCTTACATCAAATTTTATATTATTATCTTTATTATAGCATTTATTATATTACAATATATTAAGATTATATTATAATATTGGAGAAACAACTTTGAATTTAAGAGATTTTGTGAGAATATCTGTAATTTTTTGTCAATGGAAGGATCTTGCAAAAACCGATGGGTTGGGCGTATGTATTTATTATAATTGTTTACCCATATATATACAAGATTAAAAGTTCAAATTGTTTGTTGTTTCTATTAGAAAAATACATTTATTTATTTCCATGTCGGAGGAAGAAAAAAATACACTTCAAATAATAAACGAATTAACAGTAAGTTTGAATCAATTGCATTGAACGATCATTACAAAATGTTAAATTCCAATATGCAATAATGTTTGAAGTGTAAAAAAACTAGTTTCTAGAAAGTGCATGTGCATCTTAAAATCAATGCAGCACGATGCTATCCGAGGAATATCCGAAAAATTTCCATGTCTCACCTTGTAGAAATGCTGCGAAGGCAAGCACACGATCTGAAAAATGAAAAAAAAAATAACATAAATGTTTTGATTTTCGCTTAAAATATGTAATACAATATCACATTATGACACTTAAGTAACATTTTTATAGTTTTATGTACTAATGGCTTCCTCCAAGTGACTAAAATAATGAATAAGACAACTTCGCATGCTCTGAGAATTATATCAATCCCGCGTGGTACTACATGATTCTCACGTATATTCTTGCAATAATTCCAGTATACACAAGCAAGTTGAAGTTGTGAAATGTATTTAAAAATAAATGTTGACGATGAAGAAGACTTTCTTCCTGGAGGAAAATCCAGTCTCATCGAAATAGAGACGTGCAGGAAGTGATTACATGCGACGATATTCACGACAGTTATCCACTTCTGATGATAATCATATTTTATCAGACACAAGTTTAACGAGGAAGGCGTATCCTTATAAAAGAAAGCATCAACCAAAAACGTATGATTGATTGATTTTATCGTGTTTCCGGGCGCGTCAATTGCTTCGTCAATTGCTCCCATTGGAGATAGGTCTCATTTTTATAAAGATAGGTCATTAATATTTACATTAATCACATTTTTCTTAATAGTGCATTTATAACTATAAGTGCCTTAAATACCTTGTTACGTATCTCGATACCTCTGAAAGTTTGAGTAAAACTGTGATATTTTAGAAAGGCTCAAACTACATTTTTCTAAAAATTGATGCAATTTTTTTTCTACGAACATTTGAATTTGGAACTAATAATGATATGTGAAAATTATGATAAATTCGAATAAAGGCAGAGAAAACGGTAGAGCCCCAAGAAAGCCTACAGCCTGTAAAGCGGTGCTTGTGCAAGAATGCTATTGTCGGATTGTCGACTACGGACTGCCAAGCATCGGCTATTCGCATTATTGAATGTTTTTGATAAGTAATAGAGGAAATACAATACAATTGTACATGACACTCTGTGAGTACTTCATTACAAGATTTTAAGTAGTTTATTCATTACACGACCAAAATTACCTCATTTCTACCCGTTCTGTTCATCTCAAATTTAACTTGGAATGGCCAGGATCTCCACACTGGCGCCCAGAAGTGCACGGTAAGCAGCCTTCCGCTTCCACGCGGGGTTCTCCAAGAAGAGTCGAGGAAGCAGGGCAAAGTTTTCACTTACGAAGCTCGCGGCATAATAGAGTTTATCGATAATTAAGGATCAGGGTAAAACAGTTAAAAGTTTACAAATATTAGTTTGTAGGAGACCTCAAAAGCAGACACTAATGTGATAGGTTTCGAGAAAAGCATAGATGAACATCCTTCCTATGTTGTCTTCACAATTTGAGACACTTCATGGAGGACACGAGCTCTTTCGCAGAAGCCCTGACCTTCGTATGGGAATCAACTCCATCAAGACTCCTCCAAGAGACATTCTTCCAGTATATCAGTAGCTGTGCAGTCCGTGCCACTGTGAGTAAGTGAACATCCAGGAGACTTATGGAAGTGACTAGTGATCGGAAAGTTGTTTGCAGAGCAAGAGATTGATTGCTTGTTAGTTATTTCGGTTCCGTTAACTATTATGACATTAGTCCCGTAAGTGTAGTGCGTGTTTTGGCTCGGGAGGTGGTGGTGGTCTTCCCCCTCTGGATGGCCAAATCCGGCGCCGACCTACCGTCGGCTAACGGGGTTTTCCTTAACCAGGTATCTCTCATCAGCGGAGCACCGCCCCAGCCGGGACAAGTTCTAAGTCCCCGACCGGTATTCTGGCATGTATGGGTAATGTAGTGCATATTGGTGTAGGTGTGTGTATAAGAGATGCGAATAGGACAAGGAGGAGAGAGGAAAGATCGCGCGCGGTCCGTGGTCCGTTTAAATTCTTGGCTGTCCGGGATTAGCCGCGTCATGGTCGATGGAGCTGACGTTTCGCTCATCTTGCTGTGGCCTTCTTCACAGCTATACTGTAGTATACACCAGGCTAATGCCGGGGCAATACCCTACCAAACGGGCCACGGACAGCGCGCGATCTTTCCTTCCTCTTCCTTGTCCTGTCCTCTCCTCTTACACATACACTAACATGCACTACACTACCACATATTCCGGGAGACCGGTCGGGAGCTTAGAGCTTGTCCCGACAGGGGTGGTGCCCCGTTGATGCGAGAGTCCTGGTTAGGAGGAAACCCCAGTAGCCGACGGTTGGTCGGCGCCGGATCTCGCCATCCAGAGGGGAAGGTCATCGCCATCTCCTGAGAAAAAAATATGCACTACACTCATGGGACTAATGACCAAAGCAGTTGACGCACCCGGAAACACGAAAAAAATCAATCAATGAATTCTTTGGGGACTTCAAGCTCGTACTTTGGTGTCCAGACATCGAACGGGTTTCTTGAAGGAAACTCCTGTCCACAAGCCAAGGCGACGGAAAGCTCTCTTCCACCTCACGCCCCGCTTCCGTCCTCTTAGGTGTACCTCCCCCTCCCCACCCGCGAACTTCGATGAATGCCCCCACCCCCACCCTCGCCCCGCGCCGTTGGCAACGCGCTGTCAAGCGGCTCGAGCACAATGAAGGCGCGCACACGCTAAGCGCCCGGCCCCGCCCCCTCCCCGGAAGCGGCGCTCCTTTCCGAGATATATCGCGGCGCCGAGCGCAACTTTGGAGCCAAGTTCATTCCCAACTCGCACCGGATTTAAACCTCCGAATCCCCCCTTCCCCTCCTTCCTCCGATCTCCCCAGGGCGCCCGGAATATGGACCGCCGCTCCGGCCAATGAGAAATCTTAAGTGCGCCTGCCCGCCCTGCACCGCTGCTTCTTTGCCTGCGAGGGGAGGGCGGTGATTTCCCGCGCCCGGGAGTCGATGCGCGTGCACCTGCGTGGGGGGCGCAGCAGAAGAGGCCCACCACCTCCTAGAGTTATAAAGCCTGCTCACTGTTTCGTGACGTCACCGTAGGTAGTCATGGAGAGCGTGGTCATTCCTCGTTTACCATTTCCACAGCATTTTCAACGCCAGGAAACCCGTTTTTACTCCTTTTGTATTAAAAATTATCAATTCATGATGAAAGTTCTTTTAAGTACATTTTTCATTAAACATTGGTTTTCAATACAGTATATTATAACCTTTTATTGAGAATACAACTGATGAATTTACTGGAAAATATTCAATCTTCTGCAATATGTTTGATAATCTATCATTTTCTTTTGACAAAACTTATCAAAATACAGCTTTTCAGCGTAAATGTTTGACTAAATCATTTACTGAATGACCATTTACGCAAGCATCATGAATCAATTCTCTCTCAGATATTTTAAGATAGTGGGACAGCAAATATTGCTTTCATTGGTGACTTTAAAGCATTCCCTATTACAAGGAGCCGTTGGGAGCAGTGTCCATTCTCATCTTACATTTTCTTCGGTGCATATTCCAGGAAACTAAATTTTCTTCCCTCTTTTAATACAATAGTATATCAATGCATGATTAAAAACTTTGTTTTGAGCACATGGTTTTTATTAAACATATTTCTTTATAATACAATACATTAAACCTAATTATTTACAATATAATACACATTTATTTATAATCACTGAATTTATTGGAATGTATGTAGTTTCTCTGTAATTTCCATTTTCACTCTTTCTCGCTTTTCACAAGGCCCTTCCTGTCTGGAAAACCCCTTGGTAAGGTGAGTTGGACAGTTAGGGAGCAGAGATGGTACAGCATCATCTTAACTTCGGTATATTCAGTCTCGATGACAACTTCTCTCCTTGATTATTATACACCATCTTCTCCCAAATAATGTCATTTTGATGGAAATGAAGGTGGCATACCTGAAACAAGAAAAATAATATATAATATGTATAATATAATAATAATAATGTTGCATGAGGGGTAAACTAAAATTGTACAATGGTTAGTCTATAATATTAAATATGTACATAGAATTTAAGTTTCACTTTCAAACCAATTTTACCAAAGAACAAAAAAAATTAATTTGAAATTAATTCATGCACCACTGAGACTTTTGCTTTCATACTTACCTAAGGTAATTCCTTTGACATAAATTATTGTTATGTGTTAGTAACTTATTCATACAAGTTACAGGAAATCAGAATCTCTAAGATTCTTTGAGGTTATGAATTTTTTACGCATTACTTACAATTGAATGCTATAACTTAAGTGCTACTATTCTAAGATTATTTAACAAGTTTCTACTATCACTATTCACTTAACTGTATACAGAAAATAGTTGCAAGTTCAGCATCATATTACAAGGAAGAATTGCAAGATCTAATTGCAAACAACTTGGCTTCGTGATATAACATTAGTAATATTAAATAATGTCAAAACCCTTAGCAACGTACATACAATTTATGCTTTGAATAAATAATAAATATAATAAATGTAGGTTCTACATGTGCATATGAACCACAGCCTTACCTTCGAGGATTTGGAAGGAACAAAATCTTCTCTGCGAATAGCAGCCGTCCATTTCTTCCGCAAAGCAGGATCTTTTGGAAAACCAGAAAACATGTACTTTCGAGGCTTCATTGCAGTTTCCTCGACACCTCGGAACTAAACATCTCAACGGCACATCAAACCGGCAGTATAATACAAGTATGAACTGCACCGAACACATGGACAACATCAGACGAATTCACCTGAAAACAACATGCCTGCGTCCAGACCACCCATGCCTCATGACTACCTACGCCGCCATCTTAGTGACGTCACGCACTAGTGAGCAGGCTTTATAACTCTAGGAGGTGGTGCTTGAACGGACCCCCGGGAGGAGCCAGCGTACGAACAAATGTGTCTGAGAATATAATTAAATATTTTACTAAAAATGGAGGAACGGACATTCCTTAAAACGGAGTACTTTCATTTATAAATTTTGTTTGAACTAGGAATGCCCAAAGACTTTTCACTAGTTATAATTTTAGATTAAGTAGTTTATTTAAGACAGGCCCTAATCCTTATAAATATTATTCTGCAAACATGATATAGTCTACCTTACTTCACAGGATAAATAATTGAAGTAAATATTCACCTTTAACCTGGTTTATAAAATATGATACCAAGAAATATTCTACATTTCCACAAGTATTTCAGCATCTATAAAAAATAACAACAACAAAACGCAAACTGGGACCAGACCTTCGAATCATTGAACGCTCACAAATAAATAGATTCTATGAAAAGATGAAACGTTTTAGAGTTAAGACTATTATAACAAAATTACACCAATAATTACACGAGTATGCACCAACAGGAAAAACGGGCTAAATATGCTCTAACATTTTAATTCAAATTGCTTCATATTCTAAACAAATGTCAAAACATTTCTCATTGCTGTACACTGAAGCAACAAATAAAAATATGCAAAATCGTATAAATACGCTCTTTAGTAATAATAATTAAAATGATAATTGAATTTGGTGCAGGTGGCGAGGAGATGAAAGCAATTTTGTACCCCAAAATAGGAATGTCTCTTTCTATAGATGGCTGAAAGTATGCGTAAAGCAGAACAGAGAGATCAAAAGCTGTTGAACTCAAACATGGTAAATAAGGCAAGAAATGATTTTGTTGTGTCTCTCTTGGGATAATTAACATTGTATGGCTATGTATGTTAGTATGTATGACTAGCTTAATCTGCCAATCAAGGTGAGTAAGGTGAGTAGTCGCTAAGCTCACTAAAGGATATGGTTGGTTTCACGTAGGATCTGGGATCAAGGTAGCGGCCCTGTACCCGTGTCGCATTTATGGTCGTCTCATTGCGCCGGTGCTCGCGACTGAACTATCAAATTGATTAATTGATTGTTAGTGATTCTGGGAGCGTGAAATACAGAGATTATTGGTCATGTTAGTGTTGTGCATGTTTCTTCATCGGGAAGTGGATGTGATCTCCCCCACTGGATGGTGAGATCCGGCGCAGACCTACCGTCGACTAGCGGAGTTTTCCCCAACCAGACATCTCCCAACAGTGGGGACCGCCCCAGCCAGAACAAGCACTAAGCCCCCGACTGATCTCCCAAAGGTTTAGTGAAGTGCATGTTAGTGTGTGTGTGTGTGTAAGTAAGGGGTGAGGATAGGACAAGGAAGAGGAAGGAAATATCGCTCGCAGACCGTAGTCCGTTTGTTAGGGTTCTGTTCCGGCAGTCGCTTGAGCCTAGATCGGAGAAACCACGGAAAACTCTGAACGATTAGTAAATTATTATTTTTCATCTATAAATACTGCCCCTTTTCATTTTTTAATTCATTGCTGTAATATATTTTTTAGTTAATTTAAATACCAAGATGTTTAAATACAACTTCAAGTTTTGTTACTATGCAGTATTTGATTTTTAAACTATGTAAATGAACGGATTCCGTTACGTCACATCGTGTACAGCAATTTTCGTTTTTTCGTCATCTATTGTTTATTTAGTTTAAATTTGGTTGTTGCATTTTATAATTTGCTAGTCAAAAGCCGTTGGCTACAGTTTCCGAACGTTTGTATAAAACAATACAATTCTTTCGTAAACTATGGGTCAAAGATAGTCACACAATATCCAATCCACGGAGTACCTACGATTCACCAAGCCAAGAATTCCGTGATTTATTCTACTACAGAACGTCTACAGTGCTTGGTTACGACTGGTATCTTTCAGCCTTTAAAAAAATGAGCTTTTGACATTAGTAGTTTTACTTTCGGGAAGAAACGATTATAGTTTTTAAATGGCAAAAAATATACATTTATTTTATTTAAAACATTCCATACGTTTTATTACAATTTACAGGCATTACGAGAGAGATTATGTTTCATTACAGTATCAAGACATTCTAAGCAATAGTAGTTTACAACCAACGCACAATAATTTCATTACCATCTTACGTCACAGTATGACCAACCATTCCTCTCGAAGCTTTGTATGCTATGGATTCAGTAATTATCCTCAAACACTGAATACGTTATACCTTTTCTGAATATACTCAGTCTAAGTTTTTAAAATGATCTTGATGATGTGCGCTGCCTCCATTGTATCATTAGGGCTTTTTATTATTTACATCTAACACTCAAGTGTTTCAAATATAAAACGACAATTAGAAATCAGTAATCACGACAAACCACGAATTCTTTAACAGATAAATTAAGAAACCAATGAAAGAGAAAGCAAAACATCAGCGAAAAAATTAAATCTCACTTTTGCTCGGCGGCTGGTATCATTGACAGCATTTGGGATCGTTTGCGCAGGGAATATCCCCTTTACATCGTGTTCCGCCACCGAAGTATCTCTTTTATTGCATCTGCAAACAGAAGCAGCTCTCCATTTCGCAGCTAGTAATCCTCATCCACAGACGGCAACGACCGACCAAATGGAGCTCCAGGGCGCAACCGATGTCAACGTTCCTTATCAAATTCGTATTTCGTTACGAAATATGTTCAAAATAAACAAAGTCCACGTTTAATAACGTTTGAAGAATTTTTTATTTCCCTCGAGGGAAATTTTATATCTCCTAAGATAAAGTCCTCTCTAAGCCGCCGAGCCCCTCCCGGGAAATAAGTGGCGGAGAGAGGGTGGCCGAAAGAGGGATTGAGGGGGAGGGGCGGATTGCGGGGGCGGGGCCCTTAATTCGCCGCCAAGAGCGCGAACCGCCCTCCCTCTACCTCTGCCCCACCCCCACCAACATCCGGCCGCCGATCCCAGGGGTCGCTTGCTTTGCCTCGGTAGCCCTTTCGTTCTGGTCGTGCGATTAGATTTGTTCGTCTCCACAACAGTCAACGCCTTTAAGCACCTCGAAATTTGCATCTGTTGACACTCGAGAAAAGCAGTGAAGTGCTGGTGAAGTGTGGTTGACACGGTATAAATTTCTTTGCATTATCATGTTATTTATGTAATTGAAAACAGCTTTCAGGGTTCATAAGTTAGATACGCGATTTGTGTATCACGTCTAAACATTGAAAACCGATAAGTAAGTATTTGTACAAACTTGGTTAAATCGACGGCTTGAATTATTCCTGGAAACATTTCAAATAAAAAGGTTCAAATACAGACAATTTTTTGATTGATGTTTTATCAGTTGCAGTAATAATTAAAAGATTCAAGTCAGTCCGCCAAGTGGTGATTATTCTTACAAAAACAATTTATTTTGTCAATTCATGAAAAGTGCACTTCAAAGTTGTAAAAGAAAATAATTTTACATGCATAGTTTTCATTGAATTTTGGTCAATTGCGGCAGCTTCATGTCAGTGAAAGGCGTGAGGGAAGTGTGAAAATTTGTGGTTGTATCTTGTGCATTTACTGTTGTTACATTCCCACACACCACACATATATTCTCATCAATTTCTCAATATGATTACTGTCAATTCGTAAAGTGTTATTTTTAGTGACATCATCATGAACTAAATCCAATCGCATTCATAAATGCGCATACTGAACTAAACCTTTTCAGCATTAGCAGCTTGTTTACTAACTCATCTGACTTGTAAAATAATATATTTGGTGGAAAGTTGCGATTTACGATGATCAACAGATTTAGGCGATCTGAATAAAATCTTTGATCTGAAACAAGCACAAGGCTCAAAAGTAAATATTGTTAACATTTACTTGAAATATTAAACTGCTCGTGATGTACGGTTAGCATTGCATCAATAAATTAAGGGTATTATCGTCGTGTTATTTAATTGATTAACATATTTTGATACGCCAGCCCACATTGCGTAATCGACACTTTGGATGTTAAATTTCAAAAGTTTAAATTCTTGACTCACAAACGATGATGAGATGATTATATAATGAAAATATATCACATATTTTTATTGCATTCCTGAAGTACAGTACAGTACAGGTCAGTGAGAATAGCATTAACCGGCTTATGTATGAGTGGTTCATTGATTGCCAAGGCTCACCGTGTCAGGGGCTCCCAGAGGGTTGCGGGGGTCGCAGTCCAAGTTATTGCGGTAGGGAAAAGGGCGGAAATGCAGGTCAGGCGTGCAGGTCGGAGGGGATGATGGAGATGGCGCACAGCCGAGGCGGCGGGGGACGTGATGCATCGCGTGGCAATGGCGCGGGGAGGGGTGGGGCTAGGGCACCGCCCTGCGAGGCGTACTTTGTGGCTCAGGGCATCAGCTGATGCCACTACAGTACCTCTGACCGACGCTCTGATATGGGTCGATTCCCAGAGAGACGTTTTGACACTTGTTTTATTTCTGGGTCGAATCTGTCTGGAGGAGTATTCTAGCGGTTTTCCAAGGTTTAGACCGAATGTCGGAGCAGCTCCCTAACAATCGGGCCAAGGACCACCAGCGATCTTTCCTTCTTCTTCCTTGCCCTTTCCCCTTGCACATACTTACTCTTACATGTAGCTTCACTATGCGTACGTTTTGTTGAACTTTCCTTTTGCTTGTAGTGGTAGTAGAGCTTAGGGTGAGTTTCTATTTTGTTAACAATACAGAAAAATGAAAACTATTCGTATCTTTACGTTAAAAATAAGTTTTCTATAATTCGGCAACGAAAATATCTAGTTTTTGAAATGTTAATCTCTCACTTTTTAAAATTATTATTATTATTATTATTATTATTATTATTATTATTATTATTATTATTACTATTGCAATCTTTCAACTATTAATAGTTAAATTTTGGGAAGGGATTCTGAAACTCAAGAAATCGTGCGCAGATGATTTTCTCACCCATACGTCACATACAGTTTTGACTCTATTTGACTAAATAAATAAATGCATCACACTACCACACATGTCGGGAGACCAGTCGGAAGCTTAGAACTTCTCCCAGCTATGGGCGCGGTGGTTCCATGCTGATGTGGTTAGGGTGAATCCCAACCGAGTAGGTCAGCGCCATCACGCCAGCCACAGGAGGAGATCACCGCCTCACGCGATACAAATGCACTGCATTTAGGGACAAATGTACTAGCAGATGCTGCCTGGACTCTCAATAATCGGTCGATGCTCCTCCGACTCAATTACGATCTGACAAAATGGTCAACAAAATTAACACTAGTTGGTATTCGCCAAGAAATGAATCTTGCATGAATTAACCATAATTCGCGTTGGATTGAGGCTGCATGAAACACTTTCTGAATTATGAATAATTTTTAAAGCCGTATTGTAAGATTGGTAGCGATGAATTAGCAGTATTTTGTTCACCGCATTGATTATGTACTGAATGATAGTGAAAAGGCTGTAAAGATTCTGTGGCATTGGTCGACCTTTGGAATCTGGCGCTCTCCCGACCCAACAAATCTGAGTGAATACATGAAAAATAATTTACTTTCACTAAGTACTTTCATTATCAAAGCCTTTAGGATGAAGAAAGGTGACTTGGGATCTCAATGAAACTGGGAAGAAAAGATACCAATCCTAAAATGCTTAGGGTTCATAAACCAGCTTTGTAAGAGGGGTGTAGCATTGAAGTGTTATATTTCGAGTGGAATGGTTTGCGATGACGATGCGTAAAGTTTAAGCTGCGTTAGTTCTTTAGAATCTGATGTTCTTTTGGAAAGGAAGTAGAACTACTGTCTAGACAAGGGCGTGGGTAAGAATGTTGTGGTTTGGGAAGATGGCTGGAGACGAGTTGCCCCGTCTGTCAGTAAATAATCAGAGAAACAGATGGCAGTCCCGAATACATCATATCCTGTCAATAAATAAATCAAATGCCTACCTTCTGTCAGGCCAACACATTCATCTTTCATGCTGTTCTATCCTTTGCAGATCTCTTCATTCTAGATTAGCTTCTATCAACCTGAGCTTATCTATACCTCATAGTGTTAAAGAAGACAGTATTTCATAGAGATGCATGGTCAAGTAACTGAATCCAGCAATGATGTGAAATTGCCAGGGTAGTCGACTATGAAAGCATGTGTATTAGGATGGAAAAATATTTATTTAATGAATAAAATGAAGAGAATAAAGAAAATAATGTTATTAAGGAAATATTTACCAACCAATCACAATTTAAGTTCGAGGACTTTTAGAAACCATAAATAGATAAATGCACGCCTACAGGCGAAGAAGCACTACACCAGTTGAACCGACCGCTGAGAACTATGAACCAGTCAGTTAGGGTGCTGGTATACACAATGAGTATAGTGGTTTTGGAATGGAAAGGCAGGGCTAAACGGATTCGTACATATAGAATTTCGATTCTTGTACGATACTGAGGACGTGGTTTGTGAGAATCGTGTTGGGAGGAACACGTTTCCGAAGTTGAACTGGGTGTTTCTATTTCAAGAGAAAGGTCATTAATCATTTGGAATATGATTTTAATTGGCAAAGCCAGTAATTTGGAATATGAAGGGAATCTGAAAGATGGAAAGAGCCTTGTTTATTGCCAAGATGTAATGGTGTCGTTTGGATGAAAGGCAAGTAGTAGAAAAGATGAAGCCAGAACAAGGTTTTGAGAACAACTATATGTCGAAACATTCTTGGCAAGAATAAATGACAGCATTAGATAAAGTTTTCTATTAAGTTTGGTGGTTTAAACATTAAAATTATGTTCTATTGTTATAGTTCGTGTTGCTTTCCGTTTATGTGGTACGTAGTGTGTTGTTAAAATGACATGCGAAGATATTTATTTGGTTGGCGTTCATGGTAAATTAAAATTTTATGAAACACTGCTTTCTTATAGTGAGGATAAATGACCGACGTATTATTATGAACATTATGAGAGATCATACAATGAGTAAACAGACAAATAGCTGTTCAGCAAACTTTTTTTTAATAAATCGATACATTTTACTATTTTTTTCACGGAATTTTTACCGGCTTCTCAGCACTTTCCTCATTTTCTTATGAATATTATTATTCTTTATATTGTTGATGCAATCCGTCTCTTTAACCCTTGTTGAGCATTGAGCGCTTTCTCTGGAGTAATCCTCCGTTATTAAGTAATTACAATCATTATTATATTTGTCAAGCCTCGTCACGTTGCATACAGTAGTATTTCAGACCTCTTCAATCATTTTTTATAAAACCTAAGGAGAAACTACACATTAATTAATTATTTATAGTTGTGCTGTAGTTCTATCAAATACTGATAAATGCTGTTAAAATGTGATATAGTCATTAGTTTCTCACTAAGTATTCATTTCATAAACAATGAATAAGAAATTTGGTTAATAGCTTTAAATATCATCTATTTTAGAAATTATGGAAGAAAAAACTTCAATGTAAACTCTTTCTAAACGAATTCAAGGGAGCATGTACTGTCATCTCTCATAGAGTAGCATTCGCAGATTCTCTCAGCGAAGAATTCTTTACCTTGATCAACCCAGTTTTGCACCTTTTGCTTTACTTCTTCGTTGTCTTGAAATTGATACCATGAAAAGCTCTTTTCATCAGACCAAACAGATTGTCAAGGAGGATGTGACCAGAGCCTCCAATCCACTTTGCTGAGGGTTTCCAGCGTCAGCTGTGCCTAATGAGGTCGGGCGGAGTCTTGACGCGCTCTCCCCCCGCCATCACGGGCATTTCCCCTTCAATTGATTGACTGACTGTGATTTCTGGAGCGTCAACTACCGAGGTCATTAGTCCCGTAAGTGTAGGGCATGGTATTTCATTGGGAATAGAGATGGTCTTCCCGCACCGAAAGGAGAGATCCGGCACCAAAAGCGAGATCCGGCGACTAGTGGTGTTTCCCCAACCAGGTATCTCCCTCCAGCGGGGCACCGCCCCAACCGGGAAAAGTTTTAAGCCCCTAACCGGTCTCCCGGCATGTATGGTAGTGTAGTTTATGATATTGTAAGAATGCAAGGGGTGAGGATAGGAGAAGAAAGAGAAAGTAAAGATTGCGTGCGGTCCTTGGCCCGTTCTGTAGGGTACTGCTCCGGCATTTACCTGGTGTTGATCGAAGAAACCACGAAAAACTACCGATCAGAGCAGCCGGCCGTTAGAATTCTCCTCCAGAAAGCGACTGAATTCGACCTAGCTGAAAAGCTAGTGCCGAAAAGCTAGTGCCGAAAATTCTCACGCCGTCGGGACTCGAACCTAGGACTTCCTGGTCAGAGGCACTGTAGTGACATCAGTTGATGCACTGAGCCAACGCTCCCGCTCATTGCCCCTTCAATTTCATACGCGTTACTTCTCCAAGTAACCATAGAAAATCGAACAATGGTCACTCCAAGAGATGGTTCGGTGAAGGCCTTATTTTACGTAAGTATGTAGTTACTCGGGTAATCAGGCCTGTTACTTCGTCTGACCACACAAGTTTTGCTGCGCATCTTTCACCTTAGGAGAACCTTTCATCTTTTTACCCAACCCTTTCACCATCTAGCGAAGAAACGTTTCATTTGAAAGACGAAACAGGGGATTTGAATTTAGCTCAGAGGCTTCTTTTAGACTTGAGGATCTTTTACATGCAACAGTGTACTACATGGGATCGATCAAGTTTGAACCCAAAAACATAGGTATCACAAATTAATACACTAACCGTTATATCATTATGGTTTACATGACCTTTCCAGCGGTTGGTTACGTTTTGAATTTTTTACGGAGTTGCGTTTCTGTGTCGTTTCAATGCACATTTTGACGTGTGACTCCGGCTCAAAATAATATATCTGAGTTTCATTACAAGTTAAAATCTCAGATGTGTTAACGCCACCTATTCTCCACTTGTGTGCGCTCTATTTGAACGAACGCTTGCGAGGTCTTCGCGGCGGCGCCTCTCTCCACCATCCGAACGATTCACTCGGGGGAAAACCGTGCGGCGCGACTAACGGAATTCTTACACCTCCCGTCCCAATAGATACCCTAGAAACGCCGACATGTTAGGAGTTAGGTTAAAAAACCAATTCTTTCCAGAGCTTCAAAGCCGCTCGACTTGCAAAGGTGCTGGGTCTGAAGGCTCCGCGCATCCTGTGCGACACCGGCCAAGAGACGAACAGCGCCTCACATCTGTCCTATCTACGGAAAGGACCGAAACACGTCGCCTTCACCTTCGATGCGCTGCCCCACGACACGCTTACTACCTTGTGCGAGCAAGCGAAGGCAGCCGAGCGCGGAGGGGAAGACTCGTCACCGGCCGAGGGACGCGCTGAGAGCGCAACGCCACGCTTCACCTGCCACGCCCACCTCCCAATGGGCAATTGATGTTTGTGAAAAAGTGATGTTTGCGAAAAAGTGATGTTTGTGAAAAAGTGATGTCTGAACGCGGTGGGTGCTTTGAGTGAAGACAGTGCCGTGTCGAACAATGTGCGTCAGCCCGTCTTAAGTGTAGTGCAGTGAGAGTGAATGGGATGAATGAATGGTTATGTATTTAATATAATAAGTATGAATGAGCCGACCTGGATGGCCGAGGTGGCTACGAGCGAGTACCGACTCAGTGCTTCGGTCCGAAGGGTCGCGGGTTCGAGTACCGTCTTGGGCATGGTTGTTTGTCCCTTGACTTTGTATGTGTTGTCGCGGAGGGTCTCGCATTCTGCTGTCCCCAGATCAGAGGATCCCGCAAGTGTGTTGGTCAAGCGTATGGTCGAATATGCGTCCCATCGGGACGTAAAGAGCAACCGGCTATTGGCTGGATAAAAGCCCTAGAAAAAAGTCTGAATGATGCCTGAATGAAAAATATAAAACGTTACCGAGAAAGAAGAAAGGACACAATTAAGCGTAAGAACAAAGAAACAAACATTTTGTGGATTGAAGTTAGGTTAGGTCACGTTCTTATTAACTTCACAATTAGATTAAGCTAATATTAAGTTTGTTAGATATTATGAAGAAACCCCTCTTAGCTTTTTAAGCCGGAAGGCAGTAGCTCACTGTACATAGTACAAAATAAATTCCCACCTCCTCAGGGGTACTGAGGAGGAGAAAATGAAAGTACTGAGAGTATTTACCATTTTTTTAGCTTTATTTTCCAGTGCAGACATAATAATCCTAGCGAACGGCTTTCTGGGGATTCATAAAATAATGAATGGCAGATAAATATTGAATAAGAATATTTTGTATCTACTTTACAATCTTTTATGAGCACTGCTTGATAAAGCCTTAGTTCCGCATTAGAAGCAACTTAAGGTAACACAGAGTTATTTAATGGAAAATCAGCTACATGTTCACGAAACAAGCAGTTTAGATATATAAAAGAATATTGAGACAACAGTTCAGCTCGAAAATGGAAGGTAGTGCAAAACATGCCCTACTAGATTTAGGCCTCTTTTTGGGAAGAATACAAGGAAAATACACATCTAGAGACATCTGGAAGCATTATGAATTCGCCAAGGGACGTATTAACATAACTAACTCGTCAAGATGAGAGGAAACGTACGCTGAGAGACTCCAACTCCCTGACTCACCAGCAAAAAACACATCGTAAATCTGTCAGTGGAGACAGTCAAGAGATGCCGCAGCTAAAACAAATCCTCCAATTTCTTTATGCGTTCCCCCTCTGTCTACCCCACTGGTTGAATGTAACCTAAATTTTCGCGGAGGCAGCAAAAACATGTGCATTACTTTATTGAAAACACGCACTACACATGAAATATGATCGAATTCTGGAATAACAGAATAGAACGAGAAAATCAATTACAGAGAGCACCAGATTTCAAGTGCGCGAAAGAAAATTCGTGCACCAATGCTGTTGGTTTCGACGATGAACATATAAAACTATTTTTACTGGCCGGAGTACAGTAGAAGCCCGGAATTCAAAATTAATTGGGGGTGTAGCCTGTTTGAATTCGGAAAGGTTCGGCAAAAATTATCCGCAAAAATGTACCTGTAGAATTATCAGACACAATGTAACGTAGTGTTCGATGTGAGAAAATGGCAACGTAGCGTAGCGACATGCGGAAGTTGCAATGTTGCGAACAGCTGAGTACAGTCAATACGTAACCGATCGCATGCGGTAGAATTAGCTACATTGTTTAGAAAAGATGAAGCACAGTTAGTGTCGACGCTGTTTACGGGTATTCTAAGTACAATATACAGAATTGGGTTGACTTAGTCTGTTCATACATTTGTTCATAAATTACATGAATACAAATCTGATATGTTTTTTATTGTTTCTTCTATCCCGAATTTTGTTTGGATTATCCAAAATTTCGGAAATTCGGGCTTCAGAATAGCGAGATTCTGCTGTAATGCTCATGACTGGAAGCAAGAACCCCACTTTCCTAGAATTGCAAGTCCGAATCCGACCTTAGACATTTATGTTTTCTTCTCCTGAGAAGGTAGGCAAAGAACACGGCTACGTAATAGTATAATTATCTACACCAGCTCGTTCCACTAGTAAGTTGTACCTTCTTCCTATGCGTCCCTGCAAAATGACACCAGAAATAAGGAAGTGAGAAATACCCCGCCTCAGGCCTCGCGTTGGGCTAGTTATTTGAGAACTACCCCGTCTCGTTATACGCTTTAAACAATATTTCTAATATTACTAAATCTTCATATTATTTACAACAATTATACAATTTTACTAAAGGGATAACTTCCTCTGCAATTACCAATATTGTTATTTCTTCCGTTACCCTGCTACACTTATAAATTCTCTCAATGTCAAATATTATTTTATTAATTTCTCTTTCACTGTTAATCATGCGCTTCAATATACAATATTTTCCTCCTTACCTGTTGCATATGGACGTGTAATTCTATACAGAATCAAGATAACTGGAAGTCCTATTCATTAAAACCAATTACCGAATTGATAGTACTATAAATTATCAGCCTTATTCTTTCTCAAAAAATGGAAACTTAACATTTATTCTAACATATATACATATTCTTATGAACTCATTAATGAAATGATTATTTTTTTCTCTGAACAAACATTAAGGTCCCGTAGTCTGTGAATGAAGTTCATAAGCTTACTGCGACGACTTCTCAGATGTATTCTCGCATGTTTCTGGGTTTGATATTATTTGTGTGATGTCCTCGATATCCCTATTATCGCGTTCTTGCCGATCACTAGAAGAAATTAAAAGTATTTCCGAAATATCCTCAACTATTTGGTATTTTATAAGATTTGATAATTTCCATTTAACGAATACGTGGTCGCGACTTGCCCTAACTATGCTTCTGATGAAACACATTTGCCCAACTGTCAATCGTCAGCGAACGTATTGAAAATTCCTCCAATCTACGGAGCTATTCTAAATTCGCTATTCTAAACACGGAGTCTATTTGAATTCAAATCACAAATTACAATAAAAAATTACCATTATACTTGTATTACCATTATACTAATTGTAGTTTAATGCGAATAATTATTTTGACTTCTTACTCTGCACAATGCCACGCTAACACAATTAGTCACAAGTTACTCACTTCATAATCATTTAATTAATATCCAGTCTATGTTGAAAAAATATTCGCACCCCACCGATTGCGTTCGATGTAATCAGTTCAATAGCTTTCTAGGGAGTAATTCTTAGCGCCTTCTTAAAAAATCACGGCTTTCAATGCCCTCCTTTCGCATGTAATGTCTCGGGGGCCGAGTCTCTCCAAATGAACAGCGCCATGATACCAAGCATGGAATACTATTATTTGTTTATTGGCTCCAGCTGCACAAAATTAATGATATTTTGACCTGCATGGTTTTTATAATAGAAGTTTTGTCTATTCAATTTTTTTAAATAGACATTTTTGATAAATTCAGAAAATATTGTAGGGAATGAATATACCCCCCTCCAAAAAAAATTGAAAGTACCCTTATCAAATTCAGTCTCGCGGCATCAAGGGAATTTCACTTCGGCTTAGTCACTAGCGTTCTTCAGAGACATTTTCCTTAAAGGAATATTTTGGTATTAAGGGTCCCCGAAAAGTATTAGACGAAGATATTTACTATAGAAGCAAGAATTATCCATTTTTGTATCAGGGACCCCTAATATGAGTTTTTCAGACGGAAATTCGTGGTGTTTTGATACAGATTTAATATGTTTTTTCCCTTGTAATAATCTAGAAAGTAATATCTGATAGAATACATGTTCCATGCTATACACCCCACATGCTTGACCGAAAAATTAGAAATTTTGTAATTTTAAAAAATTCAAAATTCTTTCCAACCTACCGCTACCTTTTGGCTTTTTGGCTACCTGGTGGCGATGTGTGCATTTTCCTCTGAAAACTAGAACTTGAAATCCTGAACTGCTAAAATATTCACAAAGTTCAACTGCCAGAAAAAGAGACAATTTCAACCATTTGCCATGTCTTAGTTTCTCTTTGTGGAAGATTGTTTTGATTATTTACTAAATTATGAATCGTCATTTCACAATTGCACTGGAACGCCAAGTATAAATTTTATGCAGAAACCGCATTGTCTTCTGGACATCTTACAAGAAAAAATTGTGAGTTTCAAGTATTGGATTTCAATCTGATTAATAGACATCTAGACTTACAAATTATTAGTATACATAAAATGTAAGTGATCTAACGACTAGAACAATATAGATGATTAATTTTCATGAAGAATAGAGTACTAATATTTCCAAACACATTAATGGAGAGTGAAAATGGCAATATTAAGTTAAATCATGGTTTACCTTTACGGTAGATGTGACCGACTTCTTTCACAACATAATTTCTTTTCATTTTTTCAAAATCGCACGGAAGTAAAATCGTTTCGCCACCCGTTATATAAGCAACGCAACACAAATAAAATTCGCTTCAATGAAAACTATATGAATATAGTGACGCCAACTTGATTGAAAGATATCCACCACTGAAAATGGAGCAAAAAAATCATATAGTTCTATTTCAGAGTGTTTCAGAAAAAGGTTTCGTTGCGATCAGATAGGCACGGTTCACAAAACACTGTGCTCAGTTCCACGTCCACAGTCTCCTTTCTTTGTCGTGGAATTCTTCGCCGCTCGATTTGGCAACGCAGCGCAGTGCGGATTGGGCGCGCGAATGCGGAGGAGCCATCTTCCCTCCTCCCGCACCACGTGTGAAGGTGAAGAGGGCCGCAAAAAAATAAGCAGCCCTCCGCCCAAGCGAGCGAGCGAGCGTCGGGGCGGCGTGGCCCGGAGGAGTAGGGAGGGTCGGGGCAGACCGGAGGAGAGAAAAAGGGGGTGGCGCGGCAGGGACATGGGCGAAGGTATACACTGGGTCGCAACGGATCAAGTCCTGCAAACCACAGAAATAGTGTGCAGTGTGATCGGTTGAACATTAATTAATCGCATTGAATTCTGTGGTGGCAAC
The DNA here is from genome assembly GCA_964035755.1 of Teleogryllus oceanicus. Classification (NCBI taxonomy): domain Eukaryota; kingdom Metazoa; phylum Arthropoda; class Insecta; order Orthoptera; family Gryllidae; genus Teleogryllus; species Teleogryllus oceanicus. Next base: position 101,084,731 of record CAXIVR010000005.1, on the reverse strand, counting down.
AGAGATTTTGTGGTACTCCATGATAAACTATCTGAGGTCAATGAGGTATCTATCACAATACTATTAAATGTAATTTTAATATGATTACATATAGCCAGACTGTTTTCGTACAGCGTACGATCATAATGGCGTCATACTTTGACGACTTTCCATGAAATTATGCGTTTGATCTGTGTTACTTGGGTAAGAACTATTTTAAATAATTATTTTACTGTTCACTGTTTATATATAATTTTGTTGACGTTAATACATGTATAATTTATGTATGTACTTAATTGTAAATTGTAGAACCACTGCAGATGGAAAGAGTGTTCCCGAAAAACGTGTCTGGCTATATGTAATCATATTAAAATTACATTTAATACAATTGTGGTAGATACCTCATTGACCCCAGATAGTTAATCGCATTGATTGATTGGCTGTTAGTGATTCCTGCCGCGTGAAAATCTCAGGTCACTAGTCCCGTAAGCGTAGGGCATGTCTTTCATCGGGAGGTGCAGGTGATCTTCCCCACTGGATGGCGAGATTCGGCGCCGACCTACCGTCGAGTTGAGGGATTTTCCCCTACCAGGAGTCTCCAACCAGCACCGCTCTAGCCGAGTAAAGTTCATGATAGTGCAAGTGTGTAAGGGATGCGGATACATGAAAGAGGTACACTACACTTACGGGACTAATGACCAAAGCTGTTGGCGCGTCCGGAATCACTAAACAACCAACCATTCAATGAATATAAGTGAATATAAGCAGTACCCTAACTAATGGGTCACGGACCGCGCGCGATCTTTCCCACATCTTTCTTGTCCTATCGTCTTCCCTTACATACATACACACACACACACACACACACACACCAACATGCACTACACTATCACAGATGTAGGGAGACTGGTCGGGAACTTAAAACCGGCTGGGGCGGTGCCCCGCTGGCGGGAGAGTCCTGATTTGGGGGAAACCCTACTAGCCGACATGTCGGCGCCAGATTTCAGCAACCTGCGAGGGAAGAACACCGCCACCCCGTGATTAAACCATGTACTTCACCTACGAGACTAAAGACCTTAGTAGAGCTCGGAATTACTAACAGCCGACCAACCTATGAATAACGTATTTTCAATATGCTGACCTTTATGTTAGAATATTAATTTGTTAATTAGAATATTGTACTATCTCAGATTTAGCAAATATTTGCAGTTTGTTTCCCAGTACCACAGTCACATTGTGGAAAATATTCAATTCGCGACTTGCATATGGCGTCCGTGCCATAATATGAGTAGACTCTGTTGAAGGATGACCATACATCTCGGGGTCAAGTGAAATTTGGAGGTTTTAAAACAGGTAAATATAAAGCCGTAGTTAGAATGTAAAGAGAGAAAGTGTGTTATATTGATGTAAGAGTCCAATGTAGTTCTAATTCATTTTTATATTTTATGAGAGTCTTTTATTAATATAACTTTAAAATATTTTCCGTTATTACGAAGATAAATAATAGTTATCATGTAACGTCATCGAGTTGGTGACCGTAGTTTGAGAAACATTTACAAATATAAATTTACAATTTTTTTCTGGTGGGTATGATGTTTGTGTTATGACATGGAGTTTTTAAAAACAAATGCTTTGGGGAGAGGATTCATAAAATATTATTTATTTCTGGATACTTTCAATCGATTTTAGTTGTTCCCGTCGGGAACGACCGGTCCACTCGCTTAGCACTCGCTCTGCAGCGGTTATGGAATACTACAATGGAAAACGTTCATAAATCCGTATATTTGGAAGGGTAATAGCGTTCCAAAACAAACATGCCTTAGTTCATAAAAATAAATGTAAATAAAATAATCGAATGTCAACAATGCCGTTTATACCATTTCAGTAGTAAAAAATACAGAATCATTCGGTTAATGAAAAATTAGTTAGGAACAAACTATCAAAATGTTGGCCATTCTATTTCGAAAGAATAAAATGTGTACAAGTAAAATACTCATTAACCTTTTCGATATGTGTGAATGGAAAAACTTCAAAAACGTCCATCTTTTTTTTTTTTTTTCTCTTGTGTACTCTGATTGTGTGTTATAGCATAAGTGAATGCGACTTGCTCTTCTTTTAAACAATTTTTGAAATCGGTGAGACCTTACTTCCTTACATACAGTGTCTGGTTTATTGCTACAATAATTCCTGTCAGAAACCACGTCACCACGTGCTGTGTGGCCTGTCTGATCGCGGTAGCATCTGGTTCTCTGATTCCGGGTAACGCATGGCTGCTGTAGATAATACCTGCTCGTATGTTTGCTACTCTATAGAGTTGTGATGATGAGGCCCCTATCACAAGATCACTACTAGTTTGAAAGGAATGTATCGATATTCACGGCTCAAAAGAGTATCTTTCGATCTCCGGTAAAAATAACTACTTCGGCTGTATAAAGCCACAACATACAAGTCGTATATTTAACTTTTTTTACTGATATCTCAAAGCTAGTTGTTTCCTTTCTGTTTGTATCGACTGAAAAGAAAAACGTTGTGTTTATGCAAGAGATTTTGCAGAATTTTGACGTATACTGGATACCCGGAATGATTGTTCTGAATCTAATTTTATCAACAGCTTCTCTTTATTTCCTGCAGGGCGTGAATGACGCCGCAAAACTCAAATTATAACCAACACATGTTATATTTTTATCCAAAACTCTATTACAAAAAAAAACATTGATTTTGAGCGTCCTGAAACATTACAACATTAAAAGTCATTGGTGAACCTCTGATCCTCTCGTTATAAATGCTAGGGTCAATAGTAGTCAGGAGCCGAATTAGCTAAGCTCCGTGAAGTCAGTAATGTTAAAATACCTCGAAACACCGCGAGTTCCTGGATGAGTGACCAAATGGAAGCCCCGGGGATAGAACGGCGGCGTGTCCGTGGCCGAAGGGAAAGACTTACTGAAGTGATGATTACTCCACATTCAACGCCAATAAATGATTAAGATAATATTGTTCCGAAAACGAAAACCTTTTATTTAACAAATTGTTCAATTCAATAATGGCTTATTTTATGTGGCGAGACTCAGGCCATGAGGACTGGTTTTCCGTCTGACCACGCACATTTCGCTACACTTCTTTCATCATCTAGCAGAGAAAGAAGTTATTCGGGAGACAAAACAGGTGATTTGAATTTAGCTAGGGAGCTTCATTTAGGCTTGAGAATATTTTTTACTTGCAGTAATCTACTACATAGGAAGTTGGCTTTACTTCCCCTCCGTAGGAAGGCGTACGAAATATTTTTTTGACCTTCAAAATCTACTTTTTCGATCAGATTTGAACTCGCGAATTTGGGTGTAGCAGCCCGATAGGATAATCATTACACTTATCAAAATCACACAAATCGGATATCGAAACCACACACACTACAAATTGTTGGGGGTCTCAATCCAGCGGCGACCCTAAGGACGTGGTGTTTGTGCGTAAATTCCCCTTGCTCCGGGCCCACTGTGCGCCGTCAGCGGGCCCGCCTCGAGCGAAGTGGTCGGCCGTTCGGGCGGGCGCGCAGGCAGAAAAGGCCACCGGAAGAGCCCTGGGCCAAGGTGCACCGGCCACGAGGGATGGACGGGGCGAAAGGGCGCGGACGGCGGCTGGCGAAGATGGCGCCTGGATGGCACCTCTCCTCCAGGGAAGGGCCCGGACGGGAGGCGCCCTTGGAGTGAATGGTGTGAAGCGGTGATGACGCCCCTCGCCAAGTATGGCTGCACGATGGACGATGGAATGGCCACTTCTCGGACATTTCTTTCCGGAATGACTGCCTACGAACCACGTCTAATACACCACTCTCGCAACATCATCACATTTCAAGCAACCTTTCATCAAAACAATGGTTTCACGCACAGTTTGTTTTTATGCTCATTTTTTTTCTTTTCTTGTTTCAACCCCCATAGATTTCTAAATTATTTATTCAAAATAAAAGTTGTAAATAACTGTTAAGTTATTTAATAGAACTAAAAAACACAAGGAGTTTAATGACAATTCGTCATGGAATGCCCGAGTTCTTAAATATCATAAAGTGCACTTGAAAAACATCGAATAGTATCTCTGGTCTAAATACAATGTATACTGTTTGTTACTTTTGTCAGTCCATTTTACAGAACATTAAAAGCACATGTTTTTCCAGAAACTGTATGTAGTTTTACATCGTATTCTTGTATTCTCAATCTTTCTCCGCAAACAAGCCACGACTTTCTCTACAAACGAAGGGTAAGTAAAAAAATGGAAGTGTCAAAAAGCATAAACGCTTCTTAAGGATTTTGTTATTAGAACTCATAGAGTCGGACCACACTGAACTTAAATTAACAAAACTACAAATAAACTTTGAATAAAGACGATCATTGTTTAAAGAATTTGCTTTTTTTGCCAGTTTACAATTCACACAAACGTTAAAATAAATATGTATCAAATTTAGAAAATGTGTAATGCTATTTTTAAATGTGTATACAGTCACGTTGATTTTAAGTGACAAACTGCAATAACACACGTCATACATTTGTAAACAATATATTGATTCTATGTTCGCAAATATTTACCACGTCACGGTTTTGCGTTTGAACAAATCGTTTAATCTATGTGGGACTTCTGCCAATATTGATGGAGAGGCTTTTTAGTGTAGGTATATTACGGTATGTTCGGAAGTTGCCTCAAATGCCACGTGAAAATTATTTACATTCCCCAAAAGAATGCCGCTATCACAAATTTCAGGTACCTTCATAATAATCCCCAGAGTAAACATTGAATATTGAGAGAAAATGTAACAGAACTTCACATACCAAAACCTTGCAAGCTAAACGAACTATGCAAGGGTAATTTGAGGTACATTAATGATGATTAACACATGTTATATCAACGGAGTATCCTATGAGCGTTCCTCTTGGAGAGGATCCAATGTTTCTATAAATACAGTTTCACAGATTTTTAATTTCGCGCCATTTCAGAGTAGGCATCCCGCTGCGCACCGAGTCATGGCGTCACAGCATGCGAAAGGCGCGAGGTCGATGGAAACATCAACCTGCCAATTTTTCTCTACTAAAACATGCTCCATGTTTATGAACTTTGTTGTAGATTCACTGTGCATGGAAAAAATGGAAATACCGAAACACATTTGATACTTGAATATTTTATTAAATTATTAAAGCAGATGTTTAGTAAAGCAGATTTTTGCAATAATTTTCTTATTGTACCAAATACACAGCACATACACATTCATAAAATCTGCACTTTTCAAGATGAAACTGTCTGCACTTGAAATGTTCGTGAAACTTAACACAGAGGTCTCCGAGGTTGCGAAGAAAAAGATTCTCAGTGAACTGAAAGGTGAGAGTAAGTAAGTAGAAATAACTACTTTTTATGCTTCGTTAACTACCTCCTTTATTTTTGTGTATTCCTTACAGTATATATCTCGTCACTGAGTTAGGTAGTTACACAAGCTAATATGAAATAACGAAATGTGGATGAACTTCTAAAAGATGTCTGGGATTATACTAAAAGAAAAGAGAACACTAATTTTTTGTAATGTTCGTTCCAGACACCACAAAAGGTTAAACCTTTGAGAAAAGGAAAAGTGCATTGTTTTATATGGCTGGATACAAAAGGCGACAGAAAAGAAAGCAAAGTATTTGCAATTTTCTGGTTATTTCTTTTTAATTTCAGATTGCTAGATTCACAGAGTACGGACTTTTATATCACTCACTAAAATTTCCATTGTCTATCATATTTCATATAAACTTTCCATTAATACCATATCCGCCACACATATCTCCAGAACGTACCTTAAAGACAATGAAACAAAACACTATTTTTGTATAAAGGGAGCCTTAATGAAGCTTGGTCTAATGTCTGCTCTGACCCTTCGCTTCTATGGTTTCCTCCAATGAATTTGAGGCGAATGCGGGACACTAACTATTTGCAACACATTATTATATTTCTGTATCCTCACTCGTTCTAAGGTTGGTGTTATGTACTATGTTATGTAATGAATTCTGTGCTCGGAGTGTTACCGTTCATTGTGTGTGGATAACCACGAAATGTGTTGTTATCAAAATAATAAAAATTAACATGTTAATGAAGTCGAGTCTTAATTGAAATAATTTATGGTCAGTCGATCGACTAATCTTTGATATCCACATGTCATTCCCTCTACTGAACAATGTTTGTGTGAAATTAAGTATTTATATAATTAAATTGTAAGAAAATGTCACTACAAAACCTTCAAGAAATATTACAATTTACATGCATATTTGCTTAAAATTTAACTTATTACGGATTTATTTCAGATCATCATGAAGTAAACAACGGACTATGTGTTAATAGATTATTCGTTTACTTGACTTTCATTCCCACATATACATATTCTTATCTGCTTATCGACCTCATTTTTATCAATTCTTACATTATTTTTATTGGCGATATCGGTACAATCTAAATTACTGGTTAAAACGTTACTTACTGTCTAATTGCGCAAACTGAACTGGCAGTTTGAGACATTAAAGACGCTTAATGCCTTGTGCCCGGCGGAAAAATATATTTAGTAGAGAAGTACGGTCAGCAATCATGTTTCAGAACCCAACCAAAAAGTCATTCACTGACTTGAAAAGCGCAATGAATAATTTATATACGATGATTAGTTTGTTTCCTCAGCATACTCTTTCCAACAACGCATTTGAAACAAAACAAAAAATGAACATTCCTTAACGTTAACTTATGTTACTTAACTACGTAAACTTCTGTTTACATCTAAAAAGTGTTTTTACAACCTCTGAAAAGTGTTTTTTTAAACTCTGAAAAAATTATAAATCATAGCCGGATTCAGAGTTAAAAATATATTCCGGACTGCATGGCCGTGGTGTAGTTAAAATCGTGTTTCCATAGGTTTCGTCTGTAACTGCAGCAGACCTCATCAGTTGTGGTTGTGGACGAAGTATCCTTGCAGACAGCTCGCAGGTGACTGGCGAAGGCGTCCGCTCAGCGGGGAGTTTATAGCACTGGGGCGCTAGTGGAGGGTTTCCATGCCGGCTGTTGATTGGCACGCCCCGCGTGACGTGACGCTGACACTAGGAGAGTTTACATGACGGGCACGTTCTCGTGTGCCTACGCGACTCACATCTGCGAGCTGTCTGGATACTTCGTCAACGACCGCTCCACCAGTGATGTGGAACATCCAAAAGTTTATGGTAGCCTAGGGGTTGCTTCCCGTAGAACATCTCTGAACGAGGTGTCTTCAAAAGATTCTGCGCGTAAAGGCATAGGCTGTAGATTCTGAACCATCATGTTTCTGTTTGTAATTCATTAAATGTGAACTTGATTTATAAACGACCGAATATTGCATATATTAAATGAGGTTAAATTTACTTTTCCGAGAGACAGATCACTTTGAATAGTGTTCTGTAAAGTAAGCCAATGTTACTACTCGTAGCTCAATTAACGATTTCAATGAATTGCATTTGCACCGCACGCGCTGTTTCATGAATCTCTTTAATGAGGTCGTGTTCCATGCACACGGAAGTGTAAATAAATGAGACAAGGCAACGGTGTGAATACAGCGTAATGAAAAAGTAACAGAATCTTCTCAAAAGGGATTAACGAAAGTGGCTTAGTTTATTTTTACCCGCGCGTTCGGGACGGTAACAATAAATACGAATAACAGACACCACCACGCGACTCAAACGCGAGTCGTTAGAAATCGCGGCATGGACTTCGCACGGCTAATATAGGAGTCCTCAGGAGCTAAAGCGTTAACAGTTATCTTTGCAACAGAATCAGTTGTTATTTTTTTTCTTTCAGAATTAGACCTGGATATCCGAAGTGTCTAAGAGCTTGTACCGTCTCACGGCTTCGGATCGAAGGGTCGCGGGTTCGTGTACCGCCTTGGGTATGGTTGTTTGTCGCTTATCTCCCATGCATGTGTGTCGCGAAAGTTATATTGGTTACTCCTATATCTAGAATATCGAGCAACATGTTTGGGTCTAGAGGATAGTACGTAGGTTGCGGGGGGGGGGGAATTTATCTTAATCTGTTTGTACGAATGTAATTGTGTATTAGAGATATGGCGGTATTGGTGACTCCGCATCCCCAGGATATATTACAAAATATCGGAGATATTTTGTGATCCCCAGAGAAGATGAACATGGGTTTACGAAGGTAAAAAAAATCTGTAGCAAAATCTTCTCGCTAATTACGTACAAAAAAATATATTTCTATCAAGGTCATCTTACATTTACTCCCTCATATAACAATCGTCTTGGTTCGTTAATTGGCTGTTAACGATTCCTGGCGCGTCAACTATTAAGGTCATTACTCCCGTAAGATTAGTGCAAGATTTTTCTTCGCGAGGTGACGATGATTCTCTGTCGCTGGATCGCAACATCCGGCACCGATGTTCCATCGGCTAGCGGTTTTCCCCAACCAGATATCTCCCGCCAGCCGAGCACCGCCCCAGCCCGGACAGATTTCAAGCTCCCGATATGTGTGAAAGTGTAATGCATGTTAGTACAAGTGTTTGTATGTAACGGGTGAGGATAGGACACGAAATATGAAGGAAAGATCTCGCGCGGTCCGTGTCCCGTTTGTTAGGATACTGCTCCGGCATTCGCCTGGTGTTGATCGGAGAAACCACGGAAAACTACCGATCAGAGTAGCCGGCCTCTAGAATTCTCCTCCAGACAGCGACTGAATTCGACCTAACTAGTGTCGAAACCCCTGCCACTGTCGGGACTCGAACCCTAGGATCTCGCGGTCAGAGGCCCTGCAGTGACATTAGTTGACACCCTGAGCCACCTCTCCCGGCGAGACTCGTCTTCTGTCCTCCACGAAGCAAATAGAGAAGTCTAAGCCCCCTGAGGTATGGAGTAGAGAAGTTGCCGCCGGGTCGGCGCTAGTGCCGTCGTTGGCCCGGCGAGCGCAGTGCTCCGGGGCGGACCTCTCCCTTTTATGAAGCGCAAATTGCCTCGGGCGAGGATCGGCGGTAATTCCGCCGCGCGAGGACGCCCCGACCACTCACTGGCGCAGCAGACGCCACTTGTCGCCCACGCGGTCCTCGCAGATGGCGCTGCTGCGTCGGCGGCTCTCTGTACGCCGGGTCCTTGTACTTCCTGGAGACTCCGTAAAGGGCGCAAACTGTATAAGTGTAGAACGACAGAAGCAGTCTTCATTTTCAGACTATTTTTATGTTTGGGTTCAGAAACATTGCGAAGGAAATGAACAGAAAATAGCACTTCGATCACGATTCTACACGCACGTAAACGAGCCACAAATCAAGTTTTTGGAAAATTTTTATTTCTACCAGTTCATTTCTTCCAATTTGAAGTCTTTAAATGAAGGTGATATTACATAATTTTTTGGCAAGACGCCGGCGATTTATATTAAGGCTTTACCTACAATTGAATTATTATTATTTTCAATCTATTTTAATTAAGTAATATATTCACAATAAGATATATGTATTTGAAAACATTTGGAACATACGAATGAGCATGTGTGTGTTACTGTTTGAATTTAAGGGAGTTGGGAAATATCATTCGGAAAACGTGATTTAATGCGGAAAGAATTAAAATTTAAACGTAGTTCGTAATTGAAATGATTAAAGGCGTTGTTATTGTCAAAAATACTATTGTTGACAATGACAACGCCTTCAATCATTTCAATTATGTAAATGTCAACTACAACTCACCACTAAACCAATATACCAGTTCGTAGTGTTGAGAAACAGGAACAGAAGATAAAGTTGTAAAAACTTTATCGGTTTGAAGATGTACATAGTATTTAATTTTGTCTATTTTAAAGTTCAGAGTATATTTGCTTGTTGGAAATAAACCATTCAGCGTTCAGTAATATTCGTAAAAATTTGTTTTGTATTGTTTGTACTTTATTTGTGTGTGTTGGAGAAGCATTGCACCAAATAGCCCATGTATACGATACGTGAGTTACATCATATTCCAATATTTAAAAAGTCTTCAGTGATTCGTTAACATGTGCCTGTTTCATATTTATTAATTTTAATACACATATTGTCATTTATAACCGTATCATAATTGATAATTTCATATTATGCCAGTGTAAGTAAGATTCAGACATATTTAAGTAATATTACGATCCTGAGAACCCAGCCCATTTGAATAATACATCATATGAATGTTTTAAGCGATGAGTAATGACAATTTTAGATGAAATATTGTAAAGCTTGCCAATATTTATTTATTTTGTGCAATTATTATTTTGCAGTGATTTGCTGAATTCAAAGGTAAATATAAATACAAAAGAATGATGTAACAAGAATATTTTTTCCTTTGCAGGCTTTGGAATTAACTTTGGGAGAAAATAATAGAAATTGTTTTAAATTTCTGTATATTTTGAGAGGTAATTAACTAGCATTGTTACTTTGTTGAGTTAGGATTTGTGAATTTGTGGCTGGGATGTTATCTTTAATTCAAAGTTAGGGTACAGAATCCTAGAACTAACTCACTAAAAATATACTTGTACATGCTACTTGGAATTCTTAAGCTGAATTACTTCAAGATTTGTGAAGAACATTCACTTCTATTGGTTTTTAGGTAAGCCGATAATTTATTTAGTTTATGGAACAACCTTCCTTTCTACACATTTATCGACAAATTATAAGTCACTAACTTCTGACGAAGTTATAACAATATTGATACTGATGAAGAACCGCAAGGAACGGTAGAAATCAGAGGACATCTCCCGCAAATTCATTAAAAATTCATCAGCTCGTTTACTAGCAACTTCAATCACTAGGACCACAAATTCAGCAGCTTTCATATATTGAATAGGAAAGATTCCACTCGCAAATCTTAAGTATTTTTCGGATGATGAAGATAGATGGAAACCCTTGAAGACTGGACAAAGATCAAATACATTTAAAGGGACAAAAAGGAAATATATTACGACTCACCTGCAATATTTTCAGTGAGTATATTAAGTACTAGAAATCAGACTCACTATTATTGTGCAGGACACTATAATAATAATAATAATAATAATAATAATAATAATAATAATAATAACAACAATTAAAATTAGGAGTTCCTTCATTCTTGGAAAGTAATAATGTTCAAAGAGTTAAATATAGTGTTATTCATTTATTCCTACATGTTTATTAACTTAAATGTGAAACACTGTAGTAAGATACGACTTTTTTTTCAAAAAAGGGATTGAATTCTCGCACATCTTCATTGGTAATAATATTACACGTATTAGAGCCGTAAACGATTTGTTGGAAGGATCGAGAGGTGAGGCATTGCCATTCGGCACGTCATCCCCCCGGGCGATCCACAAAGCCCACCTTTCTCGCCGCCACAAAAGGCAAACGGAACGGAAGACAAGAGCGAAGCCGTCGGAGCCCCCAATTCCGAGGCAGTTTCTCGATCACAAAGCGCAAGCTACCTGTTACGGTGTCCGCGCATTTCCTCGTCGCCTTCTGCCCCTTCTGCCACGGCCGCCGCCTGCGCCTCCCCTCCATCTTCCCTCCCGCACCATCGCCACGCCCATCAGCCCACGCATCCCCATCTTCATAACCGTCTTGGTCACTGACCCCATTTACACCGCCACTGCCATCTATCCTACCGTCTTTTCCCTCACCACCACCACATCAACTTCACGACCATTCTTATCCATAGTTCCGTCATCACTACTGCTCCCACCGCCGTTTGCATTGTCACCATTCCCAACATCATTTCCTCGGTCATCACCACCGCCACTCACGATGTCACCACGACCATCTCCGCGTTCACCTGTATCCACATAATCATTATTTCCATTGCCACAATCACCACCACCTCCGCCCTACCTTGCGGCGCGTCGTAAAAAAAGCGAGTGGCCGCGGGGCGCCGGTGCTGTTCCGAGCCGCAGGGCGTCGCCGCGGCCGGACGCGCCGCTTTTGTGAGGGCGGGCGCGTTTTACGGCGAGGCGAGCGCCGGTCGTAAAGCGACGCGCGAGGCCGCGCCGCGGAGGGCGAGGACAGGGAAGGATTGGCGAATATGGGGACGGCACGGGCGGAGACGCCGCTGGGGACTGTACGTATTCGCCAAATTTACAATATTTCATCTAAAACATTCATCACTCATCCCGTAAAACATTCTTCTCATGTGTGATCCAAAAGGCTGAGTGCTCAGGATCATTATACCAACTAATTTACCCTGGCGTAATATGAAATTATCGATTACGATACTGGTTATCAATGACAAAATGTGAGTTGACTATAACACAGAAAATAGAATTTTTTCCTGAATGAAATATGTTTGCTAAGACAGATCTTGAAATAAGGTTTTGTACAATTTTTCCCAAATATGAGACGTTTTTCCGTATTTTTGCGCGAAATATAGCAAATTTAATTTTTTTAAAATTATTTTTGAAAATGGCCAAAAGTTAACATTTAAAAATTACCAAATTGAAAATTAAGATTTTTGCCTTAGACAATGTCTGTTCCAAAAAATAACTCTTTAAGAAAGATCATATACAGGTTTTTGAAAAAAAGTAGTTTTCGCGTAATTTAGGCTTGAAATTAATACAATTTTTAAAAACATTTCTCAAATATTGTCCCAAATTTATTCTCTATTCTTTCCCCACTGATGAAAGAAGCGACGCGTAAAACAATGGCACTGGTCTCATTTTCGTATAACTCTCTAAATTTTCGGACATTGCAAATTTAGAAATATTTCAAGAAAGTATGTGCTATTGTAATTTTTTGGAAAACGCCACGTCCCTCCGAATTTCGTGCATTTTTCATTACGTATTTTCCCAGAAATAAAATCTGTACGGAGAGGAGCGCTGCTGCCACAACCGTTCGTGACGGGGCTCTAAGCGAAGTGACTAAAAATATAAACAAATACAAAACATCACTTTTCCACCTAGTCAAATTGCTTTTTTCTGGTTTCTTGATGTCGAGGTGATTCTCCTACATAATATTAATCTTGCTAATAATAAGACTAACGTACAGTGTTGTGTTAGAACAACTAATTTATTTACATAACAAGTCTTTATTACAAGCAACGAGGGTCATCTATCCGTTTTATGCCAATCATGCCTTCATTCCCTAGGGCTGGCTGAGTCAGCAGTATGCACAAACGGAGACTCAGAAACGACTCTTCACTGAGCCAGCGACTACCATTCCGGCGACGTCAAGGTACAGACTCCATAACGATGGATGAGATGACCAGATGAGCAGAGATTAGCACTCAAGGACAATCACCCACCCCTACATTACGCTCAGCTGGAGGCACTCACCTGAGAACTACAAACAAAACCAACACGTGCTGGGGTCTCGAGGAGGTTGACTCTGATCAGAATCTGATTACCCGACCTCAACTATAGCGCTTGATATTAGATCCCACCTGAGTCCATATCCCCAGGGATGGTATTGGCTTCTCTGTCAGTGAGTATTTTTCACCAATCAGCTAATGGATAATTGGAATACGTGTAAAATGCACGTATTTCAATCCTATAATATTTACGTAACTGAAGTAACTTTTCATAAACCCTATCTGTATTTTGGCGTAAAACGAGCTGTAAATTTGGTGTTAGCTGGATCCAAGTACGTTTAATGTTTACTCTGCAGAAGCTGAAGGCGGGATTTTGCTGTCCAGTTAGATATGAGCAGGCGAAGAAAAGAAAAGTGTTCCAATCAAATGGGTGATTGTTTTACTAGCTAGCATAACCCAACTATTTTGATAATACACCTTTTTGAACTACTCACGTCTCGACTTCTGACAAGTAAGAGGTTAATTACATTCTTATGAAAATATTGAGTCCATTGTAAATATCTAAAAACTAGTATATAACTTATACTAAAACTAAGGTAAATGAAAAGTTAACAAGATATTTGCTATATCAAGTAGGGTAATGTAGTAATCGAATTGTTTACTATTGCTATAGATCAATTAAAACTGCAGAAACATGACAATATTATAACACAGAAATATGGCTGAGTTATATGGCTAATCTTACATTGTATTAGATAACAACATTTATAAATGTAATGATGACCAATGAAATAAAACAAACCGTTGAGTGTGTTACTCAATAACCAATGCAGGAAATACTTGCGATGCACGGAATATTTATATTTGCAATGGAGTCCACGACATGTTTCGTGATATGTTTCTTCAAGCGTTTGTATGCCTTGTTATATCCGGGAGTGTTCTGTATTTGCTACAATGGAGCTTAACAATATATTTTAATGATTATAGAATGGTGACAATGGTGAGACGCAAATGTTAGGATTTTGAAGCCACTCAAATAAACCCATTTACTTTATTTTAACATACAGTTTATTTCATACAACTTAAATGCTCTAGGGGAGAGAGTGTGGTTCAGTTCAGTAATACTGTTTTTGGAAGAATATGGAAAAGAGGTGAGGTTTGTGAAATACAGCTACAACATTGTTAGTGGTAATTATAAGTAAATAAAATACTGAAATTTTAAATATTTATTACACTTATAGGACTACACTGAGACAACCACAGTATACAAATTTTAATATTTATTTATTTATTTCACTAAATATTTTTTCAAGCATGCACGCCTACTTTTAAAAAAAATCCCACAAAAACTATTATTGCTAAAACCATTATAATATTTACCTTGAACGGTATTACCATTACAATATCGGGCGCACTCGCGTTGGCAGATTGGAGTGTGCAACAGAAGCTCGATGGAAAAGTCTTTCATCCGAGTCCGGACGGTACGGAATACTGACCTTCCCAATTAAGTTAGAGACAGATAATACTACTGTCTAGTCGAAATTTTTTGAAGCAGGTTGGAAGTATCAATATTATTCTCCAATTAACTACAGAATGACGACGAAGCAATTTCTTAAACCGTGGGTCACTGACCTTGCGCAATTCCTTTTATCGTTACTCTTATTCTTTGAGACGAACTAAGGGATGAACTCAAATGATCTGTTCCCCATAGTTTCTGAAATTTGGCTATATTTTACAACGCAAATATCAAACTAAGCCAGTAATGAACCGCCTCGTCAACTAACGAAAAATCATTTATTTCTTTGATCCCCATGAATGAAGTGATAAGTAAAGAAAACTTAATTTTACAAGGGAGCAAATAACAACTTTCAACTAATACCATAAATAAGAGATTAATGTTATTCAAACAAAATTTACCCAAAAACAGTTTTGTTTGAATATCATTAAATCCCTGATTTAATTAATTTGAACGTTGTTTTTTGCTCTCCTGTAAAATTAAGTGTTTATAACTTATCAGCTTATCAGCACTGGTATCAAATATTTATAGTCGCCTATACTATAACATCGTCGAATGCGCTCTTGGGAGGACTTTGCGCGCATGGGGGGGGGGAGAAGATTCCCCCAATATTTTTTTTAATTTCATTCCCGAAGGGTTTTAACTTGTCTCGGAGCAGCTGGTCATTTCGGCTCTAATCCACACCCTCTTCAGACAGCAGTAGTGCACCGGCAGCCCGGCTGTTACATACCGAGCTTGAACAGAGCTCCATCTCCACAGTTCCGGCTAATTTTCCAGACTTACACCGGAGTCGAAATAAGCGCCACTCACAACGTGCCGGGAGAAACCCTTAATTATTACACCTGAGTATTCAATTGATTGATTGATTGATTGATTTTTTTTTCCGGGCGCGTCAACTGCTTTGCTCGTTAGTCCGCTTGAACGGAAATGGCAGTGGTCGTCCCCGCTGGATGGCGAGATCCGGCGCCGACCTACCGTCGGCTAGTTGGGGTTTCCCCTAACCAGGACTCTCCCATCAGCGGGCACGCCCAGCCGGAAGAAGCTCTAAGCTTCCGACCGGTCTCCTGGAATATCTGGTAGTGTAGTGCATGTTAGTGTAAGTGTGTGTGTGTGTGTAAGGGAGAGAGAGGACAAGGAAGAGGATGAACAGATCGAGCGTGGTCCGTGGCCCGTTTGGTAGGGTACTGCTCCGGCATTCGCCTGGTGTTAATCGGAGAAACCACGGAAAACTACCGATCAGAGCAGCCGGCCTCCAGGATTCTCATCCAGACAGCGTCTGAATTCGACCTAGCTGAAAAGCTAGTCCGACCTAGCCGAAAAGCTAAGCCGCCATCAGGTCTGGAACCTAGCACCTCCCGGTCAGAGGCGCTGCAGTGACATCAGTTGATGCACTAAGCTACCGCTCCCGGTGTGAGTATTCAACATTGCCACGAGGAATCTAAGATCCTAACTGGCGGTCATCCGGACAGATACCTGGACTGTTCGGAACCCCCCAACCCGGCTTCTCACTGCGCACACAGCGCTAACAACGTGAGTACCGGAGGAAATCAAAGTAAGTCGAGAGAGCTGATTTCAAATCTCACGAGAACTTCTACATGTGGTTTGCAGCAGGATCCTCGCCAGAAACCTTCACCACAGGCCAAACTGTTGCGTCACCTCGGGACACGCGGGAAACCAGAGGTTTACCACCGCCTACTCTCTGCAACCACTCTGGCTCTAATGACGTGGGTGATTCCGATACTCTCGGGTCCGATACCCTGAGTGGATGATTGCAGCCGCCACCAAATACGTGGCTTCCGGAACCGATTCCTTTTGCGATAAATTACAACATGACTTAAGGACTTTCTTTTATCATGAAATAGAACCAATCTTTCGTTCAGCACTTAAAACACCACTCATGATCTCGCAACAGTGTACAAGATACTACTCTAGAAGGGAAGGAACACTCAAGATCAGTTAAACGGCCACGAGCAGGACTATTATCCTAACTCACCAACAGGTCTAGTCTCGGCGGCTCCACGTGGAAACATTTTGAACTTGATTACCCACGCTGAACCATCTAATACGAGTACAATTGGCTCGGCGAAACTAGAATGCAAAGATACCAATAGAGAGGAATAAAAGAAGAATCGAGACAATAAAAGAATAGGACAACAGAGTGACATTGCTGACATTGAAGCTTGAATGAAGATGCCAGTAACGTTTTAGAATAGTATTGTACTGTACTGCATGATTTACTTCCTTGAACCGATTGTAAAACTCTACAAAATTGGAGATTTAAAATTTTATTAAAAATAAATCGTATAAGGATCTTTCAAGTCGGTTCGAGAAATTGATTCTTTTGTTTGACCTACCCGCACTCCAGTTCGTTTAAAACAGGATCACGAACAGAATTTTTGCGGAGGTGCAATTTCAAGGGGATTATAATTCACGATTACCTCATAGATGGACTGTGATATTCAGTACGGCATTTTTTGTATTCGAACTGTCTTGATTTCAAAACAGTTCATTTTCCAAAAGTATCGATAGCTATGGATACCAGCCGAGGATCGAGGGTATCGATAGTATTGAGGACCCATCCCTAGTATAAATAGATAAATTCATGTAGTATTACTCCTTAAATATACGAGTAAACTCTCCTTCAATTATATTCCAATTTATTCTCGGTCCCCTATAAAAATCTCTCCAATTAGTACTCCTTAGGTGCCGGAACGCCATTGATATGGAACTGATAATTACGAAATTGCAATTTGCAATGTAGGGGCAGTAGAATACAATTTCGATTCGAATATTGAAATTAACATGTACTCCGACACTATAAAATATAAATACTCATCAATAAAACGCATAAATACTCATTGTGTCCTTCAGAACATGTATGTGGTATTATCATAAAATTGAACATTACACATATTTTAGATTCATTGGATTCTTAGTCGCCATAGACTTAACAAATACGAGCCAATCTGGAGTTCATTTTTCAGATTTTGTACTGCAAGCTTATAAATTCTATTCAGGTACTAAATGAGCTATTTCAAGCCAACCGAATAGAAATGCTTTAATGTTTCATTGTGATATAAATATTAGCATGGCCGACTGATGCGATTAAACAACGATATTAATTATCGGCATGATCAATAACATTATTTTAGTTTACAACTACAAATAGCAATGAATTTACGCATACAAGAAAAACGACGGAAAACACAATACAGCGACAATAAACCGTTTCTGTTTCTCAAAACTCGTAAACGTCACGATAAGATACTCGCCATGCAATGAATACAGCTGTATAATACAACGTATGCTGAGGTCTCCATTGTCGTGAGGCTGTTTCACATTTTATGAAACTCCCCGTGGTGCACGCGGTTTTACCGTCCATCTCTCAACGAAAATGAGGGTTTTATTATACCTAACACAATGACTGCTTTTCAAACTTTCACGTAGTATTACACATCGCGTTGTTTGAACTGGACCCAGCGAGGACCGGACGAATTTCTCTTTCCACTCTTTTTTTACTTTCCCAACTGCGTTCTTGTTATCTGGAATGACATAATTTTTTCACTGAACTATGCCAACATTTGTGCGCGAAGCTTAGCGGTGAACAATCCCAATGCAAATGGCGCAGCCCGCCACGGGGCCCCGCGGCAAAATTTGCCACTCATCTGCATCGCTCAACACAAATGTCGCGAAGAGACGAGCAATTAACAAGCACACAGCGCGAGCAGTAGCGTGGAGGACACGTTCATTCGTTGCACTCCCAGAGATAGAATCACCCGAAACACCTGTTCTCGGCGTTTGTGAAAGAGTTTTTTTTTTTCTTTTTAATGTCTTTCAGTGCGATACGATGTATTGTATTGTGGTATTGACTGATTGATTTTTTTCGTGTTTCCGGGCGAATAAACTGCTTTGGTAATTAATCCCGTTAGTGTAGTGCATGTTTTTTCTCGAGAGATGGCGGTGATCTTCCTTCACTGGATGGCAAGATCCGGCGCCGACCTACCGTCGGCTAGTGGGCTTTTTCCCCTAACCAGGACTCTTCCACCAGCGGGGCACCGCCCCAACCGGGACAAGCTCAAAGCTCCCGACCGGTCTCCTGGAATTTGTGGTAGGGTCGTGCATGTTAGTGTAAGTGTGTGTGGGCGGGAGAGGATAGGACGAAGAAGGGAAGGACAGATCGGGCGCGGTCCGTGGCCCGTTTGGTAGGGTACTGCTCCGGCATTCACCTGGTGTTGATCGGAGAATCCACGGAAAACTACCGATCAGAGCAGCCGGTCGCTAGAATTCTCCTCCAGACAGCGACTAAATTCGACCTAACTGGAAAGCTAGTGTCGAAAATCCTGCCATCGTCAGGACTCGTACCTAGGACCTCCCGGTCCGAGGTATTACAGTAAATAATACTCAAGAGTCGCAAGGAGAATGGCAGTCATACGAAAGATGATGGGTCTAAAATACTACGCTGGTGATATTGATAAAAATATAAAAGTTTTGAAGTGTTTTGAGGATTTATGTGAAGAGTATAAAATACAGATGAACTGTCGTGCATTTCAAGTAGAACTAAAATGAAAAATTTTAATTGAAAGTATTACGATTTTTAAATATTATTACTGTAAATGAAGGGAAAGAGAATGCTTAATTAAAAGAGTGTTAATTCATACTTGCAGTGATATACTGTCATAGTTTCTAAATATACACACAACCCCTTTACACCCTTCCTAACAAATACATATAAAATTACTTTAATAATATTTGAACCCTTGTCTTTCTAATACGGATTGTGACACACGAATCCAACGAACTTGTACATCGAAAATTCGCGAAATCGAGAATAATATTACTATTACTTCAGGAAGACGTATATATTTTATTTATTTCCTAATACTGAGGTTATTGCTATCTAACAATAATAACTTCATGAACTTTCTGTCAAAACTGTATAAAGTTTCCGGCTCGGTTTATTCCGTATTCATTGACAAATATTCAGCAAATTCTACCTCATATATTTGTACAACCTCTCAATATTTCTTTTTAAAGAATATGTACTCTCAATCATCTGTATATACATATTTAAGGTTTGTTGAACATTTCAAGACAGGGATGTAATCAACATGCCATGATATCATGTATTTTCAAAATATTTGAAATTTACTTAGCAATTAACGTGAAAACGAACTTACAACACTTAGAGAAAATCTACAAGATAAGATACCTTCTAAACCATAAATGGTTTTAAAAAAACATTAAAATGTTTCCACAAAATTAACATTGGAAAAAAAATTAAGAAAATTGAATGTTTTATGCGGCTACATATTGTCAATCGCCCTAATGAAATAATCTAAAAATTACAATACTATTTCCTGAAGATTAATTGTAGGATTAATTAAAGATAAAGTAGTGGAAATACACATCAAATACGGATTTTACGGAAACAAATTTGACATCGAATTCTTGAGGTGATTCCTATACTTTTCCTCGGAGTACTATTGTATTGGGAAGGAAAGTAAAACTATAACGAAAATTATTTAGGAAAACGAAAACTAGTAGTGAACAAACAAAGGTTTGAACATGGATGCACGCTGAACGGTTGGGTAGTAAAAGTGTGTGGTCTTTCTGCAATGACAATGAATGAAGATCATAAATACATGGCGCACCGATCTTGCGAAATACGCCATGGTGAGATGGCAGTATTCCATTATTCTGTCGTTCTATACAAGTGTAAACCATCATTTGTTAGAGCATGAGCATCTCATAATACTAATTATGTTTATTTCGTAATGCACAACCATCAAGTCCAACATCTACATCGCCAAACTCTGCAGATGAAGCGAGTAAGCAGCCTCCATCCCAGTTTCGCGCAGGACCGTTATAGCTTTCGCCAAGTGCCGCTCGCAACTCCACCACGGCGGCGGCGGCAGCAGCAGCAGCGGTGGTGACAGTGGTACCAATTGCGACGATGCTGGTGGCAAAGGCGTTGGCGATGACGGTGGCGGTAGTATGGCGTTGGCGGTGCCAATGGCGTTGGCGGAGTCAATGGCGTTGGTGGGGTCAACGGCGTTGGCGTTGGCATTGGCGTTGGCGTTGGGGCGTGGTGTGGCGTTGGCGTGGTGGCTTGGTGGTGGCGTTGGTTGGCTTGGGTGGTTGGCGTTTGGCGTTGGCGGTGGCGTTGGTGGTGGTGCTTGCGGTGGTGGCGTTGGCGGGTTGGGTTGTGTGGGGTGGCGTTGGTGACGGCGGTAAGGGCGGCGGCGCCGACTCCGCCACTTCGCTAATCCCCCGGCGTCGACGCGCCGGTCTCCAAGGAGGGCGGGCCCCGGGGGGGGGGGGGGGTGCGTCCCGCGACTACAACGCGGGCGCGCTAATTGCGGTGGCGCGCGGCTTTTATGCTTTACGCGTAATCCGGATTTATCAGCGCGCCGAATGTAAACGCCGCGCGCGCAACAAAGCGCGTTATCACGGCCGCGCCGCCTGTTTTCCCGCGCCGTTATCGCCGCCGGAAGCGGCGCCGGCGGTGGCCGCGGAGCGCTGCGTCCGCGGCGATGGCCCTGCGGTGGCCCTTCCCCCTCCCCCCTCCCCCGGCTAGCGATTTGGGGGGCGACACGCGACCGCGGTAGAGGGAGAAGAAGGAGTTTATGGGCCAGTAGCAATGTACAGCGATTGAAGATTGAAAATCAGAATAATTGTTAATGTGTAACTCAATGTGGTTGGTAAGTCAAGGATACTTTTCAAATGTAAATTTGTACGTTTGGTTGGCTTATAACTACGGGGCGGATTTTGATGATCTGAAACATTGCTATGAAGGACATGAAATGCTCTTCAAAGGTTTTGGAAATGCTGTTGAAGTGACGTAAAAAATTAGATCAAATGCAGTTCGGATGAACAACTCAGCTGTGGAGTATGTTACTGATCAAATCGAGGGTTCTTTTATTCCTTCAAGTGAACTCGCTTTCAAATTTGCGGTTTGGACTGTTCTTTACCTCTCTCTTCAGTGATCCGCAAAAAAGCTGAACCGACAATAGCGCTGATAGGCGTATAGTCACCTTAGTATGACATACAACGGCTGACATGACAGTTTTTGAGCGAAGAAATCATATACGCTAATCAAAAAATTATGTTGGAAACATGTGTGGCATTCGTAAATATTATTTGAAGGAAGTACCATTAAAATAGTAGTAAAATCGATGGAATCAGCGAAATCCATTAAGAATGTCTGAACCAGGTAAAAAATTACTTTCCTTTTGTCATAACATAAAATTAATTGCCATACTATACAGCAATGTTCTTAAGTAAAAAGAAAAAAATGACATTTTTTTCGGCCCACTGCTCATAACATTCGAGTTGGTTTCCGTATTTAACTAAACAATACGGTTCTATATTTATTTCATAAATTATGCCATTTTTACGTAATTATCGATAATAATTTGGAAAACCTTATTTGGCCGAAATATGTACAAGATTTTGCATCTTATGCAAGCATTCAGAGAAACTAACAGAACTGTAGGTACATTGAGCGTTAAAACGAGAAATCTGTTATACCATTACAATCAAAAACCACGAGTTATATAGAGTATCGATAATATAACGAGTTATATGCAGTATATTTTTAATTCATCAATCTAAAATTGATTTTCTAAAGAAATAACAGCATTTTCATTTCAATTTGACAATTAATCAGAGATTATCAATAACTATTTGTATTGGTATTTTCTTTACACAGAACGATAGATGAAAGGGAGAGAGTGAATTATAAGAGAATTTATATTTTGAAGAGTAACTAAAAATTGCTGTTGAGTTCTTTCTTCCAGTTCTACTGAGAAAATCTAGGATTTTGAACACTTTGAGTGAGAAATTTAACTCATGCGCAGAAGCTATTGACGCTGAGCACTCACGTCAGCCCCACCATCAAAATAGATTTATAAGATATAATTTTGATTACAGATATTATTTTGATATACTTCAATTTATTTATTAAGGGAGAAGTCTGATGAACAAGGAATGCAACTTGGAAAAAAAAGTAATCTATTTTGTACGAAAAAATTGAGTCCTCTATTTTGGACAAAACGAATCAACTTCCTACAAGGACAGGATCAGCCAATGTTAATTAAAACATCTCTAGCTTATTAAAGCAGTTTGTCAATTTTTCGGTTTGAACTTTTTCGTTGCCATAACTCTAAATGCTCTTACACTATGGATGATTAATAAATGTTTGTGAAACATTGGAACCGTTTGTTTTAAACATTAAGATAATATATTTAAAAATTCTTAATTTAATGAATTTTCTTTGAACCATTAAAAAGTTGTTATAATTACCAAGAAAGCCTAGAAATCAAAGAACCCATGATGCCAAAATTAGAGGATTCCTTCAAATACAGTTAAATTAGCTCTGTCGTTCAAAAACTATTTATGATTTGTTTTTTTTGTATCTGTTGGAGTATAAATATAAAAAAAGTATTTTTTCCATCGGTAAACGGAGGTATTGAACACTTATTACTCGTAGATTGCATACCGACCACATATACAAAGCAGTAAATATCAAAGAAGTATAATAACTTATAAAATACATGTTTATAATCACGAAAATTTATTGATTTTTCGTGTTTCCGGGTACGTCAACTGCTTTGGTCATTAGTCCCAGTAGTGTAGTGCATGATTTTTCTCGGGAGAAGGTGGCGATCTTCCCCCGCTGGATAACGAGATTCGGCGCCGACCTACCGTCGGCTAGTGGGGTTTCCCCCTAACCAGTACTCTCCCACCAGCGAGGCACCGCCCCAGCCGGGACAAGCTCTAAGCTCCCGACCAGTCTCCCGGAATATGTGGTAGTGTAGTGCATGTTAGTGTAAGTGTGTATGTAAGGGGAGAGGATAGGACAAGCAAGGGGAAGGACAGATCGCGCGCTGTTCGTGGCGCGTTTGGTAGGGTACTGCTCCAGCATTCGCCTGTTGTTGATCGGAGAAACCACGGAAAACTACCGATCAGAGCAGCCGGCCGCTAGAATTCTCCTCCAGACAGCGACTGAATTCGACGTAGCTGAAAAGCTAGTGTCAAAAATCCTGCCGCCCGTGGGGAGTGGGAACCTAGGACCTCCCGGTCAGAGGCAATGCAGTGACATCAGTTGATGCACTGAGCTACCGCTCCCGGTATAACAATCACGAAGAAAGTTCGTGTAGTTCGATGCCTTTAAATGTAATGTAACAAAAAATAGGAATTTTTAGACTATTTTTTCTTTCTCGAATACGTACGGATACGGGATAAATACGTACGTATTACGACTTGTATACAAAGTAATATACGTAGTATTATGAAAGTTATGAGCTGCCGTAGAAAATCAATTTATATATTTAAACAGAAGTACGCATTTTGGAATCCTCTAATACTTAAAAAAGTGTTTCTTTAACGTCCGTCTGTCTTTGAACAACACTAGTGACTAAGATTTTTCCAAAAATGAATATTCGCCGATCTTGCAAGACTCAAAGCTCTACGATTTTCCCCACAATTTGTGAAAGTAAATTCAATTCTATTTGAATCCTGGTTCGTCGACGTCGTGGCTAGTTCTTTTCTTCCCAGTTATGGTCGTGTATTCGGTGACGAATCTGCCTCCAACACGTGGAACGAACGTGAGGAAGTATTTGGGTAGAGGTCTCACGCCTCACAAGCCCAGCAAACGTCTAGGCACTGAGATGGCTGTAAAGTATGAAAAGTAAAACGATATGTGCAGGGTAATTAGACTTAGCCCTCTAGGTAGTTTTGAAAATCCTACTGCTCTACCCCCAGGACTCCAACTTCAGGATATCCAGGGCAGCAACTCTGGATTGACAACAGTTGCTTTGTGACATATTAGTTAGTGTGTTATGATGAAAAGAAATGTTACGTTACATTTTTTCAAGATATTTAAATTGTTTTACAATTATTATCAATTTACAAAATAAATATAAAACATTTATAACATCACACATTTAAAAAATCTCAAGTTTGAACTTCAGTGCCAGAACTAGAGTATAATCAAATCCTGTCTGTTACTTTTTTAAGATTCCTTCTGCTTCAAAGTCTACCCTCATCATAAAATCTCAAGATATTAATGGTGCAATGATGATTAAGTTTAAGGTTCTTGAAAATATAAGGTCATTCACACTCGATTCACATTATATTATGAACTCATACTCACTGTAGCAGAGATAGTAAGCTAAATTATTTTTCCAAATATAAAGTACGAAGCGTAAGAAAAGAAACAATATATATTATCATAGACAGTGATTAATCAAAAGATCTGGCAGACCCCCCCTCCAATGATCTCTATTAAAAATCAATATTAAAGTCATATTTAGGAGTATATTCCTCGTCATTCAGATGAAATTAAGGATTATACTTTCCAGTAGAGAGCTAAAAATGTTTCACAAATTATATTCAATTTACTAATTCTATTGAAGATAGATCAAAAGGCGTTGCGTACGCCCACTTTCTGTCACCTTAACACAGAACATCATGCTCCTCAGCAACTACCTGCTTGCAGAGAGGGGTGGTTCACCGTGTTTATTGGTTTGAGATGCATAATAATCCTCCTTGAAGCATAGTTCGGGAGCCAGCGGAGTGCGCGCCGGTGTCTTCTCGCCCAGCGGCTTAATGTCGGGAGCGGCGTTCCACAAGGATTAGCGCGGGGGCACGGTGGGCGTGGCGCAACTTGCCTCGCGGCGCTTTGCCGCAGGGGGGCGGGGATGCGGGGCAGTGGGGGCGCCCGGGGTCCAAATGCAGTGGAATCTGCGCCGCAGGGTGCTGCAACGAGGCAGCGGTGCGGGAAGCGACCTCCGGGGGTGCGACCTTGGGTGTTGAACACATTGTGTACGTGATTTGCTGTTGCACTCTGCCTATTTCAATAGATCTACGCTTCTATCAATAAAACGTGTCTACTCCGAGGTGGCCCAGCAAAGGTGGCACAGGGCACCAACTGCCACTGGATTGCTCTGTTCGAGATATCATGGGTTCGAGTCTCTACGGTGGCAGGATTTTCAACGCTCGCTAGATAGATAGGTCGAATTCACCTGCTGTGTAGAGAATTCTTGCGGCCGGATGCTCCGGTCGGTAGTTTTCCGTGTCTTCTTCGATCAACACCTGGTGAATGCCGGAGCAGTACCCTAACAAACGGGCCAAGAACCGCTCACGATTTTTCTTTCTTCTTTCTTGTCCTATTCCTACTCCGTATTTACTCTCACATACACTACGCTATCACACTTGTTGAGAAACCAGTAGGGAGCTCACAGTTTGTCGCGACTGGGGCTGTGCCTTGCAGGTTAAAGATACTGGTTGACTCTTTGATATCTGACTCAGAATTCACTCTTGATCTTTTTGCATCCAATTGTATTATATCGCATTAGAAAGTTTACTATATTTTTTCCTTAACTCACTTAAAACTATAATAGATATTAATGTACGTTAATTAAGACAAGGAGAATTAAATCAGCAGGTTTCGCCAAAAAAACGTTCATTGTTTTTCTTCAATAGAAACTCGTTAATTATTAGTTGTCTTAGCTTGTAAAGTTACTAAAAAAACTTATCGTGCGCAGCCTTAAACGATCTAGCGCCAGTAAGCTATTCTTGAAGTCCCCAGTGTGTGCAACACAAAAGCTTGGCAATGGCGCCCGTTTTATGTTTCGTCCCTTCCAAAGCGCTTCGTGACAGGAGAATATTACGATATCCCTTATCAGCCTCCCATCATCGGGAACATACTTTCAAGGAGTAGGGGCAACATGTTTCCAACAAATCAGAGGCAGAAGCAGCTTGCGCGAAAACTTTAACAAAGCTATTTATTCCTGCAGTCTTTCGCCCGCCCGCCCGGCCGGGCCCTGCCCCCGCCTCCGTCGGCGTTTCACGGCCCTCTGGGGAGCGCCATCTATAAGACCCGTCCTCCAGTGACGTCAACGCCCCTGGGGCCGCGCCGACGGTGATTGGCTGCCCCCGGGGCCGGGCCCGCGCCCTGGCGGCCGGCCCGCTAACTAGACAGATAAGGCGATTACGCGGTCTCCTGGCCCGGCATCGTGTGCGGGCGGCAAGGGAAGGAGAGGAGAAAGTCAAAGCGGGCCACGAAGAGTAACGCAGATGATCGGGGGGAGGTAAAGGATGTCTGAGAAGAGTTGGAAGTGAAATAGATGATAAGAGTTTGATTTGATAAGTATCCCACTCTCTGTCACTGAGATGTCTTGGCATGCAGTTTTTGATCTTATTGTTTTATTGTTCTCTTCTTCACACATTTCTCTGAAAATGGACCACCCTTGAAGGACATTGCGCCAATTAGTTGTTACAAAGAAAAGTTTTCCAATAAAGGAAATAGTTGTCATCTTTGTAAATAAGTACTCAAATATATTTGTGACTTTTATTATATAAGGGAAGACATAAAGATAGTTGCTGGACACCAAAACCCGGATTGTTAAGCGTCGAGGACATTGGAGCTCAACTGGCGCGTCCGTACGCGAAACATTGTCGTAACGTATCCATGACACATATTACGATACATGCATACGCATATATGCATTTCGAAATACTTTAAAAATGCGATCTTCGAATATTCTCAGGTATTTTGCACCTTTCTAGAGATCACTTTTGAGTTATCCTGCGTCACATACTTCAACAATAGTTTTCATAGACTGCTCTAAACAATATTAAAACTCTCTGCACGCTGTCCAATATGAGTGTATTTGTAATGTTTATAAGTGTATGTTTTTATAAGAATGTGTATGTATTGCCCACTGTAACTAATGTAAATAGTGTTCGGCATTAAATTAAGCTAGGATGTAAGACAAATTAGATTTTGATTAGTTTGCAACTATCTAGTTTATAAGCTAGACCATAAGTTCTCTATGTAAATAGAATTTAAGAATAAATATTTATACAACGCGAAGTCTCGCGTCATCCGACTGAAACAAGCCGTTATACAAAATTATTAAAGTCAAGTCAAACTTAGATATCAACAGAAAGTTTAGTACAAATCAAGTCTGTGTTAAACTAATAGGAAACACTTATACAAACAAAATGTTAGGAACAGCTGATACATTGCATGTTCTTTACATTACATTTGCATTTCTGGTACCTCCCAGGTAATAAATAGGCTATACAAGGTACAGATTGTTAACATCTTGAAAATAATTCTCAAATAAAAAAAACGCTGCAAGAAACGTATTCTATTTATCAGACAGAGGGCAATAATATACATTTTGTAATAGTTCTACAATCGATGCAGGATTCAAATTGTCCGGGAAACTAAGTGGGTGCTTCAGGGAAGATGCATAAGCGATTATACGAACACTCAAAATAACTGCGGAATGCAATATCAATCTTCGAAACATGATTACTTAAGAGCCGGTCCAATTTGCGCCAATTCCACTTACTGACAACTGCAGGGATACGACTGGCAGGAATTTAAATTACTTAGAATGCGGAGAATGCGAGAACTATTCAGCAGGAAGGAATGCAACACATCACACACGCATGCCTCCCAAACCTGACGGTTGCGCGAGTGCAAATAAAAGTCAGCATTGCCAACTTCGTTACGACGACGCAGCAGCAGATTTTCACTTCAACAGGTCAGGGTATTTAAATTAGTTCCAAAAACGCATGTCTTTAACATGTTTTTTTTCCTTCCTGAAAAGTTTGGAAATACAGTTTCGTTTTAGTAGTAAGTAATAAAAAATACTCATCTAAGATACTTGAAAATTTTAGTCTCTCTATGAACATCTATAAACACTCTAAGCCCAAACAGCAAAAACAATTCCACTTTACCCAGCACTGACATTTCTTACTTTCTTCAAATTTTAAAATAATCACGTTAAGTTTATTGTTGAGTATCACATTAAGTTTGCGCTTTCTGAAATTGTGTTCCAATTGTTTTTGTCACGAGTAAATTTATGCAAATTTTGTATGAAGTTCCCTTTATGTTACCTAGTTTAATAAGTAGATAAATTAATATGAATCGAAAAGAATTTGTAGGATACAAGATGTAGGTAGAATAAAAAGAGGCTTGGACAGACATGGTTGAGATGTAACCCCAAAAAAACTGACACTTTACCGGACACCACTGATCTACACAAAATTATCACCTCTCGACGTCTCACACAGACCCTACTGAATTCTGAAAACCCTTTAATCTAAGTCACAAACAACGTCATTAGCACGAGAAGCGCGGGAAGTGGTTGATATTACTACTGAGAATGTTGGGTAGAAAACTACCTGCACTAAACCATTGTAACTAACAATTGTCTCCACAACACATCTCAAGGGCAGAAATTAGTTGGCGTGATGCTTTCTATTACTAATGAACAATGACAATTTGCATGTTACATGCACTCTTTTATTCCTTCACATATTTTAATTGGCTAGTCGTAGAACCCAAAGCAACTTTGTAGGGTTAGAATCACAACTCGTAATTCCCACGGAAATCATTAGAAAATAATTCTAGCAGAGCACACTTCTAATCACAGAAAACGAGCGTCAAAACTTACACTTTTTGTTTTTGTGTTGCCGATTGATTTTAGTTCCAACTATTGTAATTAACTCACCCACAACTCAACTACTTACAAACACACAACTACGACAACATTCAGGTCTGAGATACCTTCGGAAAACCAAAGACGTTCGTTCAATCATCGTTAGCCTCCGTTACCATCGGTACACACTCATCAGATCTCTACATCCCATCGTTGATTGATTAATTGATTTTTTCTGTTTCCGGCGCGTCAATCCTTCGGTCATTAGTCCGTTAGTGTAGTGCATGTTTTTTCGCGGGAGATGGCGGTGATCTTCCCCCGCTGGTTGGCGAGATCAGGCGCCGACCTACCGTCGGCTAGTGGGGTTTCCCCTAACCAGAACTCTCCCACCAGCGGGGCCCCGCCCCAGTCGGGACAAACTCTAAGCTCCCGACCGGTCTCCCGGAATACGTGGTAGTGTGGTGCATGTTAGTGTAAGTGTGTGTGCGTAAAGGAGAGGATAGGACAAGGAAGAGCAAGGACAGATCGCGCGCGGTCCGTGGCCCGTTTGGTAGGGTACTGCTCCAGCATTCGCCTGGTGATGATCGGAGACACCACGGAAAACTACCGATCAGAGCAGCCGACCGCTAGAATTCTCCTCCAGACAGCGACTGAATTCGAACTATCTGAAAAGCTGGTGTCGTACATCCCATCGTCGACACAAATATCTTGCATCTTATACCACTACATATCTCTCGATAGCTTGCGAGGTGGGATAAAGGAAGCAACGCGAACGCTTACACACACACACACGAGTCCCGCACTCGGCGGCCTCACGCGCGAAGATTCTTTGAGCGAACGCCGGCGCTGGCGGTGGCGGCGGCAGTTTTGCTCTCAAAGGCACTCTTTGGCGTGGCAGCTGCGTGCGTCCCTCTGTGAGGCGGGACGGTGGCGACGACGGTCGCAGAGGAGCTGGCACCTCCCAGCAGAAACCGCAGCCGAGACAGTGAAAGAGGGGGTGGAAGCGCGATGCTTCGCTGAGCTCTTTTGAGAGGAAAGAAGAGGCAGCAGACCGAAGGAAGAAACAGGAAGAAGAGACAGGGGAAGATGGAGATGAAGAAGAAAAGCACAGGGGTTAATGTGATTGTATCAGGTAAAAGGGTATATCAAGAGCTAGAGAGAGCAGACAAGAGAGAATGAAAGCTATAAGGTACGGATTAGTTGAAGTGTGTGGGCATATGCAGAGGCAACAGACCGAAGGAAGAAACAGAAAGAAGAGATAGGGAAGATGGAGATGAAGAGGAAAAGCACAGGGTTATTGTGATTGTATCAGGTAAAAGTATGTCAAGAGTCAGAGAAAGCAGACAGAGAGAATGAAAGCTATAAGGTACGGATTAGTTGAAGTGTGTGGCATATGCAAGAGGCAACAGACCGAAGGAAGAAACAGGAAGAAGAGTGTGAGGTTTAATATATTAAACATCAGGAATTAAGATGTATAATTCATATAAGATATATATACATTTATTTATTGCTTAACGTTTCGCACTTTTAGCATGTGTCTTTTCAAAAGCATTTGATAAGTAAAGCATGTGACAATCGGTTGGCAATAAACATAACATTTTTGAGTAGTATAAAAAACAAAGGAATAAATTAAACATACATATTGGAGATATATTAACATTTAACATTTTCTTGTAAAGTATTTTTATAATATGTCGAAGTTAGCGTCTAATTTGGTGGCTAAAACATTCATCTGTATGCAGCACAAATGAAATACATCAAGGAATGGATGTGCAAAATTAGGAGTGAATAGCGGCAAAAAACAATTATGAATATCTGTTTATTATTAAAGTTTTATAAATTTGATGTAGATTCAATATGTCATTTTCAGTGTTCATAGAATCATTTAACATATATATCATTTCTGCAATTTGTCTTTTAAAAGCTAGCTTTTCGTGATGTAAAATTTTGATTTTATCGAAACCAATAGAGTGGTTGCGTTCCGTTTTATGTTTAGTTGATGTATACAATGCCGAATCTTTATTAATATCGTATTTGTGTTGGTAAACTATTCTAATAATAATTCCATTCTAATAATAATAATAATAATAATAATAATAATAATAATAATAATAATGTCTTTATTAATGGTGAGTCTCAGGCCATAGGGCCTGCTCTTCCGCCTTACTTAAATACATACAGCTAACTGCTCGATGGGTTGATACGATTAAAGACATTGTTTCAATGCTATTCACTATTTCAGCCATTTGAATGTCCTAAAAGAGGTTTTTTTACAAATAAAAATTTGTAGGAAGAATACATGTAGCTCAGAAAAGGAGCTGGCCAAACTGGTAACAACGAACGGCAGCGTTGAGGAGTCAGCGAATTCTCTCCGCAAATTTTTATTTTGTCACATCGGTCTTGAAAGAGTTTTCAATTTATGTAGATTGAAGGAAATTTGTGATTGATATGAGATAAGAAATATATTAACTCTGTGGAAATAATTTGCACACGAACCACTGAAAGTAATAATATCAAAGCCCAACTGCTGCATATTTAACTCCTTGATTTGATTGATCGATTGATTGATTGATCCGGGAGCATCAATTGTGATTCAGTGTGCGTCAGGTGTTAAGGTAATTAGGACCATAAGTGTAGAGGGTAGTGTTGGTTGGCCAAGGGAAGGGGAACGATGCTGCGGGACCAAGTGGTGCAAGACGGGGTTGGGGGTGTGGCACAGGGCCGGGGCAAGGGCGGAGTGGGCAGGAGGGGTTGACTGGTGTGGACTAGTGCGCGGAGGGGAGCGATGCCGCGGGACGAAGTGGTGCAAGACAGAAAGGGAACGCAGTGGTGCAAGGCGGAGTAGGGTTGCTGGGCTGGTGTGGGGAGGAGCGGTGCGGGACGGAGTGGTGCAGAGAGGGGCGAGACAAGGCAGTTTGGCGCGGGAGTGAGGGTGGGTTTGAAATGCAAGATATCTGATTTATCAGATCACGTTTTTCTTTTTAAACGGCGGAGAATAACATTTTCATAATCTATCTAAATTTTCATAATGTGTCATTTTAGATGTATAATACATGGATAGATAATTTTCCCCCAGAAAAATAAACCGGAAACTTCATGCACTAATGGGATCTTATATTACACACTTTCACATCAACATATTTCTTAGAATCATTTTACTGAATTTAAATACGTTCTTAATACGTTTAAGCTTTTGACTTTAAAGAAAAAATATTCAAAAAAAACATTAGAACTTTTTAAACAATGAAATTTAAACAATGGTTTCAACAAATGAACTAAACATGTTAAAACATCTATTAAAAATAAAAAAAATAAAAATTAATTGAATTCATTTCCCAAATGATTATTACATTTTATTTTTTATATATGCAGCATGCGAGAAGAATGTGTTGTGCGTTTTAACAATTTTGATTTACATATTTAACTCTGAACAATGTTTACGTTTTTTTATTTCCAGACACAAACATTGTAACAAACATTCAAATTATTAACACAATATGAATTACTATTTTTTTGTGTTTAGAAATGTTCATTAAAATGATACACAACAGCGCGCTTCTAGAGATTTTTAATGAAATTTAAACCGAGTTCATAGAGAGACGTTTTGAAATGTTGACATCACGTAATTTCAGGAATTAATAGTAACTGTTACGAAATATTATTGTATGGCAATACCTTCTATTACTACCAACTTATCTTCAAAACATTAATAAACGAGAGATTACAAAAATATTTTTAATGTCGGAAAGTTTAAAATACTTAAAGATAATTACACTTTTGCAATTTATTTGCATTTTTTATGCTTTGTACTTGTAAGAATTTTGGGAAAGAAAAACATGCGCGGACCAAATTTCAATCGTTATACCTTTGATTTATCAAGACATCGCACAACCACACTAGTTGTTTTGCCAACTCAGTCAGACATTTGAAATGTATTCTGAATGTTCATATTTTGATACAATCATTCAAGAAATGATTTAAAGATTTTGTTACAGATTGTGTAGTAGTGGCTAACGTATTCTAAAATGTGTTAATAATACCTAGCTTAGGTAATGTCAGGTTTGTCAAGCAGACGGATCATTGAGAGGCTTCGACAAAAATCCGTATCAGGACCCCCCCCCTCCCAACACAGATTTTCTTCAAAATCTCGAGATTGATTTTTTGGAGCATGACATAGCTTTCTTATCCCTAAGTATTCAAGAAAGTAAAAACATGAATGCTAAAATTATGAATCAAATTGTCAATGGTAATAAAAGTTTAACCCGTGGATAACATTTCTGCAATTCTGCTTAAGGAAAAAACGTAAGCTTTTACGTTCAGTTTCGTATGAATCAGCACAAATCTTTTTGTTTGAACCAGCATTTTCCGCATCGTAACTTATTTTCAACACCGCGCGGCAAAATCCATTCAGAAGCACCTGCCCGCAATCCCCTCGGAAATGTTTCGCCCACCCCAAACACGGAGGTGGAGCCGCGCGATTTCGCACTGCTAACAACCCGCTCCCTCCCAGCACTCAGAAAAAAAGAGGGTGAATATTTTTCACGCATTTTCACCATCACACATATACGCACGCACGTACGACCAACACGGCTCGCAGCCCGCCGATGACTAAAAATTCCGCAAAACATACAGCGAAAGAGAGCAGGTCAACCCACAGCGGGCTAACCCTGCATCAACTCATACACATAATAAGCGACCTGCTCTCTCACAAACGCGCGGTGCGAATTTTTTTTCAGACCGGTCCTCCACTCTGCACAATCGGCCGTCCCCACCTCGCGTATTTGCACGACGGGGCTGTGATCCACAATAGTGCGGGCGGAAATGCGGTCTGGGGGAGAAGGGAGGAATATAGTAGTCCGCGTGCATTTCTAAATCGAGCCGAACCGCCGACGGCATTAACAAGCACTCACTCGGTCGTGATGCGTTCAGCGGGTGAAAGAGGACCCGATGGGCTGATTCGCGTTAAATTAGGGGAAAACCCGCGCAGACGTTTTGAAAGACTCTTCAGGGATAAATTCACGCGCAGAAGATTAGCTCTCGGCGTGCCTCGTGGTGCGTGAAGCGCGGTGGAAAATGGAATAGAACCGTCGTACAACGAGGAATGAAGAGCTGTGAGAACGGAAATATTTGCTTCGGAAGACGTGTGGGACGGAGATGAACGAAAGGTAATTTTGGTCGATTGATTGATGTTTTCGGGCACGTCAACGGCAATGGTTTGGTTTTTTCGTGTTTCCGGGCGTGTCAACTGCTTTGGTCATCACTCGAGATTGCTGTGTTCTTCCGACAATGAATGGCGGGTTTCGGGTCCGATCTACACGTCGACTTGCGGAGGATTTCTCTATCAAGGAATCTTTCCCCGCCAGCTGAGATGAGCTGTAGACTCCTTCCATATGTGTGGTGGTGTATTACCAGTATGTGTATGTAAGGGCAGAGAAAAAATATACGAAGGGGAAGATTCGCCAGCATTCGCCTGGAATTGATCGAACAATCCAAGGGAAAGTACCGATAAGAGTAGCTACCGCTAACATTCTCATTCCGACAGCAACTAAATTCGACCTAACTACGTAGGCTTAAGTCAAAAATCCGCCGCAGGGCACGAACCTGGAATCTCCAGGTTAGCGGCAATGGTGGCTCTCCGGTGGCAGCACTACCACATGTCGGACTTAGAGCTCCCGCGTCTGGGGGGTCCCTCGCTGGTGGGAGAGTCCCTGGTTAGGGATAACCCCGCTAGCCGACCTTAGGTCGGCGCCGGATCTCACCACCGCCACCTCCCTAGGAATAGCATGCACTACACTTCCGGAACTATAAACCTTGCCAGTTGACGCCCCCTGAATCACTAATCAATCAAGCATTAAGCCACCCTGTGCATATGTCGCTGAAACTCAGAAATCGTTCGTCTAAAGGAAACGTGTAAATCGGGTCGAAGCATTCATGCCACCGTCGAACACAAAGCGATTGAATTGAACTTCAATCTCTGATTCTGGATCTGGATAGGTAAAATCGAAGTCATATCAAAATACTATTTCCATTTTTAGAAGTAAGATATGCAAAACTAACACTTAAACGTCAATATTCTTATATATCAGACATATCACAACAGCAGAAGATCAAACGCAACTGTCGCGTCGTCCACGTACTTTTGGGTAGCAGTTTGAAAGCAAAAATAAGCATATAAGTATCTATTAGAATTATACATTGCTCTAAAAATGAACGTGTGCTACTTGAGGTTGTCAATTCCGTGATAAGTTCATATTAGAATATTTAACTTACTGAAGATATTTTCGAGAAAATATGAGATTTTGATGGAATGGGGACGTAAACTTTCAAAAACATATCGCAGTAAATGTCGGGATATTTCTTTCGGAAAATGTTGTTATTCTTGTTTTCAAACTCCATATTAATAGAAAAAGTAACTAGCACAAATATACTACATCACATAGTTAAACAATGTACATGTGAAATGATAGCGTATGTCGGATTTCGTTATACAATTCACACATCCGTACGTCGCGCACTACTTCACTATTTTACATTTCCAGTAGTCTTTTTCTATTCGCTCAAACGAAGCACAAATGAGAATGAAAACCGGCACGAATCTATTTTCGTGTTCACATAGTTTCCCTATAACTTGGCTGTAAGGACATGATTCAATTGACAATGCTACACCAGCTATGCCCGTCCAGTACACTATTACAATGTACTTGCGATAAGCAATATATTGAAGTTAACCGAGTATACTCTCAGCTGCAAATTAAGTCCACATTTCTATCAAATGCCTCATTCAGAAGTTCAAAAGGAATCACAATTTTCCTTGGACATTTATGTAATATATTTATGATTCAACAAGACATTTGACTGCGGAAGAAATTTGTGGTCGTCCATTCAGTGAAAACATCTTGTTTCAATTGATATTTTTAGAAAGCGGGGGAGTTTGGAATCGAATGTTAAATGCAGCATTCTCCGTAAATGTTTCAACTTATTACACACACAAAATCTTCGAAACGAAATTCTCCCTTATAAAAAGCAAAAATAGATATTTTCATCATCCAGACAGTCTCTGAAACGGAGTGGAATACGCCATCTCTGCATACTCAGTTTACACAGTATCCACGGGACTCTGGGAATCGCCGCGCAAAAACCAGAGGACCTGTTTTCAAGGAGGCTTACGGAAAGAAAGGGGAGTGCAGCACTTATTCAACTTTTTACCAACGCCGAGCAAAGCGTCCGCAGTAGAGCAAAGCCCGTTCTGCTTTTTTCGCTAATGCATCTATCATGATGCAAATGGGAGCAATTTTAAGTATTCTCCATAGTAGATTCTGTACAAGACTTGTAAATGCAAGGCTAGTAACTTGTTTTGGTGTCGTAAGTTTTCAATATATGTTTAATTACTTACGCTATTGCTGCGAAGAGGGGCTAAAATCATTCTAAAATGACAAAAACTTACGGCGTGTAATAATTACTTCGTTTTCGTTCCTAAGATTTATCTTCGTCTGAAGCGCATACAATTTCAATCGGAGGATATTAAAAGAATTGCTTAAAATGGTAACAAACTGAGCGCTGAAATCCATCTTTGCAAGTAGAAAAACCACTGACTAAGCAGACGGTGTCTCTTTGTTTCGTTTCATTGAATAATATTATAAACAAAATTAAAAATACATTCATTAAATTTAATTTGGATAGTAATCTCACATTTAACACAGAGCTGATACTTTGTTTTCTTAAAAAACTACAAGTGAGTTTGTCGCAAAATCTTGTCGCATAAGTGAAACTATATTTTGTCAGATTTTTGAGTAAATATTCATGAATTTATCAAGAGATGTTATTTACATTATAAACTGAAATATACATTTAAATGAAAGAGAAAACGAAAACAAAAACAAGTGAAGAACTTAAGAATACTGCGTAACTAATTACTTTATTTGGGAAACCCAAGAAATCTTTCTTCATTTAGGACGAATAAGCACGGCATCAGAGAATAGTAGAGTATATTTACGACAATCGCTTGTATCTTTTAGGGAAAACCTTTTTGTCGCCGCTGACGGAAAATGCGGCCA
This sequence comes from Teleogryllus oceanicus, assembly GCA_964035755.1. Classification (NCBI taxonomy): domain Eukaryota; kingdom Metazoa; phylum Arthropoda; class Insecta; order Orthoptera; family Gryllidae; genus Teleogryllus; species Teleogryllus oceanicus. The sequence continues at coordinate 101,047,470 of CAXIVR010000005.1, read as the reverse complement.
GGCCAAACGTATTGAAGAGAATCGCGTAGACTCGGCCGAACCCTCGTGCCCCTTCCCCGCGATGCGCACGGGGGCCTCCTTGCTAGAGCGCACCGCGAGGCCCGGCGCGGCGCTCGGAGCTGGTGGGTGGGGAGGGGAAGATGGGGGCGACGCCGCGAGGCCTTTGTTTGGCGTGGCTTCCGGCGCGCGGGGTTAGCTTTCCGTGGACGACTTCCGCCGGCGGGCTTAAATTTTCGCGCAGCAAAAGAACGGCTTCCTCAACGCCCTCGCTGCTCGCCCCCACGCGATCGCGCGCACGAACCTCAACACTGCGGATAGCAACATTTATGACTATAAAAGTAGCAATAACAATAGCTAGGAATTACAAGAAAAAGTCGTAAGAGACGTGTCGTATTGGGAGAAGGTATTTAAATTAATACTGTGTTTCAAATTAATTGAATCAGTTCTTTTTAGACCCCGCAAGTCAGGAATTGTAAAGTTGTAGAAAAACAAGAAAAAATTAAGTATATAAAGAGCTTTCCTGATTTTTATTTTTATTTTTGATGCAAAAAACCGTGATTGGGAATGCCATGGAGTCATCTAATTTACGTGCATCAATAGTATAATAGTTGCTGGACTTATTTAAAAGTTTAACCATACGAGATTTCAAAAACTAATGTTTAGTTAGACATGTTAAAACTACACATTGCGGGATCAATTTGTAATATGACACATTCATTGCAATATTATGTGAAATGACAATGTGCATCTACATCAAACATGACTCGTACGAGAGAAAAAGTTGCTTGAAATATGATTCCTATGATAGTATGATAGTTCCTATGATAGTACATAGGAATATTTCCGTATTGATAATTCCCTTCAACCAATCTCCCTGTATGTGATTTTCCAGTCATACACAATGTACAGATACATACATACATTCATACACAGTCGTACATACTTGATGTTCACCCTCTGATTTTCTCCGGGATAAATTTGGCTTTGAACTGGATTCACACTTAAAACCTAAGCACCAATTTTTTATCACATAGTTTTCAACTCTTGATCGATTCAAGTTGCGGACCCTATTCGTTCATGGAATAGAATGGTGGTTCATAAAATCCATATATGCATGCGAGTCCAATTTTTTCTTAAATATTGTATTCAACATTCTCCGTAGATCACGAATTGGCGCAGGTGTTTTTCGGATTTGATCCATTCTGAGCGAATGGTGCAGTTACCAAAGAAGATGCACACATTTCAGAAAGTTTGAAACGATCCTGAGACAATTTCAGCGTGAATGAGACGTAACGATTCAAATTGCCATCTCCTTAAAAGAATCTATACTTCTCTTTATAAGCAATATTGTATACGGTTTGTTCCTAACAGGAAATATTTTATATAAATCTGGCACTGCTAAACATTACTTTCCCAGAGCGGCCGGCCTGAGTCAGTTCGATTCTGACTAAGCGTCAGCGCCTTCATTCTTTATCGCGTAGGTTTTTTCTTCGAAATGTAACTGTTTATCTAGCTTTCCAGAACGGTCGGAAGACAGTATCTGATTAGTTTCCTTTACCTTAGGCGCGTTTTTCCATTTATAAGTCGTAAAATATGCAGCTGGCTGAACCTGGTAGCCGTGGTTTCTATCAACAGAAGGTGAATTTTCCCCAGTCACTTCAGTAAATTATTTTCTGCTATATTATATGTTTCTTAGAAATCACACATAATTTTATAAGCAATAAAAATATTTTACACGTTGTGTAGTTATTTTTACATTTAAAAATTTACAATTCGTATTGCTTATGAATCCAGGACATAAATAAAATTGCAGATAATGAATGCTGCAAATTTTGCCTAATATTTCTTTCTTCTCCATCACTCAAGTACATTTTATTACCATTTGTATGAAGTATTTATTACAAGTATATTTTATGGTTACTATTTTATTAAACGCAAATTTCACTCGACAATAGGAATAATTTTTTAAATTAATTTTTAGTAATATCGATTTGTATTTAGTTTTCGAAAACTCTGGGGTGTGTTCAAGTGATTTTAATTCTAACAGCAATGCTTCAGCAAGTTTAACTAACTTTGGAGACATTCAACTACAAAAATTCCCTGGTACTCAAATAAAACGAATAAGTTGATTAAGTTGATTCGAGTTTAAATTAAATTAAACTTTGTTTAAAATTCGCAACAACTCGTGTCAAAGCCCACAAAGCCGGAGCGAGGCCGCCTCATAAACGCACGCCCGGGTCTGCGATATGGGCGCGCTGGCGGAGGGAGCTTCATCTCGTAACAATTACTTCAGTCCGGCGCGCGGCGGAGCCGGACCCTCCTGCGTTTAATCCCCTCGAACCTGCGTTCGCCCTCCGACCTTTGATGAGCTCACGGCGGGCGGGCCGTCTGCGATGGCTTCGAGGGCGGGAGGCGTGGGCGATGCACACGCGGTGGTGGTGGGGGCACTGACGACGGAGAGGCGATGGCCGTGGTGGGCGGTGAGAGTGGAGTGTGGCTGTGGGCCGGCTTAGGTGGCTCATTGCGTGAACTGTCGCTGCAGTGCCTTGGAAAGGGATGTTCTTGTGTTTTGAGTCCCAGCGGTGGCACAACTTTTCACACCAGAATAATAGGTCGAATTCTCCTGCTGTCTGGAGAAGAATCCTAGTAACTGGCTGCTCTGATAGGTAGTTTTCTGTGTTTGTGTTTTTTCAAACAAGTCCAGGCGAATACCACAGAGGCTTCGTATCAAATTGGCCACTAATCGCACAGTGGCAGAGGGATGGGAATGGTGTTGGGCCGGACAGAGTGGCGGGTTGGTGAGAGTCGTGGAACAGTGAAGCAGCACTGTGGCGGTGGAACGGTGAGTCAATGCGTATGGTGGGTTGGTGATGGTACTGTTAGTGTCGTGGGACGGTCAGTGGTGAAACTGAAGCTGAACAGTGACGGTGGGACAGCGAGTGGGTGACGGTAGTGGGTTGTTGATGCTGAGATGATGAGACTTGAAAGTCGATGGGACGGTCAGATTGGTGATTTTGTTAGGGTGATGGCACAGTGAAGCTGCTCTGTTGCGGTGGGACGGTAAGTCAGTGAGTGTGCGGCTGAAGGCTGTGGCTCGTGCGGACGGTGGTGGTGAAACGAAGCCGACACTCGGCGGTGGGACGTGAGTGGGTGACGTACGTGCCGTTGGTGATGGTGAGCGAGCTGAGACTTAGAAATGATGGGACGAGTCAGATTGGTGGATTGTTAGTAACGGACAGTGAAGCTGCTCTGTTGCGGGGGGACGGTCAGTGACGAGGGTGGTGCAACGGCGTTGCCGATACAACTATGGTGGTTAGGGCGCCGGTCCGAGGCGGCGCTGCGGCGGGGCAGTGTCGAGGGCGGGCCGCTGTCACAGGCGACGCCGGGTGCGGAGATGATTGCGGCGTGGGCGGGGCCCGCTCGGAAGGTGTGCGGCGAAACGCAGGCCGCTCTCCGCAAGGGGGCGTGGTCGGGTCCGCTATGAAGCGTCTGCTCCATACTGAGTACGTGCGCTAGGTTCCACAGCGCTGTAATTCTCCGAGACACCAGGGGAGACGAGGATTTGATTTGGTTACCTCATTGGTGTCCGGTAGTGGTAGTTGCCGCTCCCTGTGAATAATTGTATCTCAGTCTGGCGTAGATGACATTTACCTAACAAAGCTCATTTTCTTCCAACCTCTCCTCCACTAAATATCCTCGCACTTACTTTTACATAAGAAATTAACAAACATTTCCCGTCTTTCCCAACTTCCATACTGATGCTATATCTCCGTCTTTATAAGAGGAATTGGGCAAATGAGTTAAAAATACTCTGAATATAAAATTTAGATTGTTTTGTCATGGAGAAGGATCCTGTGCATCCTTTTTCAGCACCTCAGCACAGTGAATGTGAACATTATTCTCGATTGTTTCAGGAATAATATATATATATATATATATATATATATATATATATATATATATATATGTGTGTGTGTGTGTGTGGGTGTGTGTGTGTGTGTGTGTGTGTGTGTGTGTGTGTGTGTGTGTGTGCGCGTGCGCGTACAAAGGTGGATGATAGCAATAAAGAGGCGTTACTGTTTACACAATACAGATGTGTAGCACATGGTTACATGGTAAGATAGGAGACAAAGAGACAAACAGTGAGAATAGAGATGGCATGTAAGTTAGAGGAAAGGATTAGAAGAGGGGGGAAAATAGCTATTAAACTTTGTTAGTGAATAAACACACTGAGACTGAGAAATCTGATTGGGAAAGGAAGAGAGAAAGTTTTCGGAATAATAAAGGTTACTCGGAGGAAATGACAAGGTTAAGAGGAGAAGGGATAGACTTAAGTAAAGGATTGATTCGAAGAGAAAAATATCAGTTATTGCAAGAAAATTACAAAAAGATAGAAATTCAAAATTTAATAAATGGTATAATATTATTCTGGCGGATGATATTCCCAGCTATTTAAAAGGTAAATGTAAGGAAATTGACAGACGTAGGATTGAAACATGGGTCACAAAGGTTTGGTAATGAATTGAGAACTGGTAAATATTGGCAGAATAGTGAGGGGAAAAAATTAAATTCTGTGAGATGGAAGAGGAAGATTCGGAACATGACAGGTGTCTGTTTTTTGAGGAAGGAAGAATGTGGGCAAAGTGGAATATTCAGGTAGCTATTAGAGGACAAAGGTGAAAGGGTCAGTATGTTTGATAAATTCAGAAACGAGCTTAATGTGTAGTGAATGTCTATAAACTTAGTGTGTAGAATAGTATTTGTGTACGTTATTCAACTGTTGTATATACCAAATTTTAAAATAAATTCATTCATTGAATACACACGTGCAGAGTGAGCTTGATCATTTAATGATGATACAAGAAAATAAAATATCCATTAAGTTAGAGATGTATTACGAAGACTTTTTTATGGCCTCTTACTTTTATTTTTACGAATACTGATGTTTGTGTACGTTCAGCTTCATTCATTTCTTTTTTACTTCCATCGTCGCATTTTACGGTTCTCAACTTCACCATTAAAACTTTTCGTACTCAGAAGTACAAAATTATTTCGGAGTGAAGTTTTTGAAGAGAAGTTTGTATCACAAAGCATGGCCACCTAAACAAAAGTAATAAGAAGAGAGAAAATAATGCAAAGGGCAAAACTGCTCTGGGATGCTTCGGGAAATGGTAAAGGCAAAAATACGAATCTAGCTTCATGAAAAATTAAAGTTGTTATAATAGTAATATTGTTCCATTCATTCTCGTAGAAAACATGCTTGATTTAATTTACTTAACAAACAATGCATTTTTCAGAAGACTAATAAATGCTAGAATATTGTATGAATACCAGTACAATGGAATTGAGTTTTTTTTATTTTTCATTAAAAAAAAAACAACGAAAAACCAATTGTGTTCATAATTTTGTCATAATTTATAACCAACATTTGTAAGAAAATTGAAGATGGTGCGAATGATTAAAAACATAAAACATCAAACCAGAAATGTAATTCAAAGGGTCATATAAAACGGAATGTTTTTAGTAACATAATCTCTGTTTACGAGTGTAAACCTGGACAAAAAAGCTAACATTACATTGTTAAGAATGTAGTTTACCAATGAATTACATTCATTCTTGTTTTCAAAAATCTATAATAAATCGAATATTTGATCGCAATAACACGAACGCTTAAAATTTATTGCCTTGAAAATAGATTTCATTACATAGGAGCGGGTTTTTCCTTAATTCAAAATTCAAGTAGTATATGACTTAGTGTAGGGATCACAGTGTTTTGAAAATGTGCACAGAATTCCCTTCTCACCATTGTTTTTGACGTAAAATAAATAAATAATTAAAACTGAACTTACATTAGACGCTCCATATTTACGATATTTACATACACCTGCACCTGCAATCTTAACTTACAGACTAATACTGAGGTTTTTTATAGTTGTATATATTAGTAAAGTTATATATTAGTATAATTCATTATGTATTGAGATATACAAAATTTTCTCTCTCTACATTTACATCATATCTTAGCGTCCGGCTTGCTGGGTCAACGGGTCACGATATATTATAATCCTTATTACCTCTATAATGGATTATAGGATCCGCTGACTATACAGCGCAGCTGGGAATCTGAAATAGAATGATTCTACCTAGTTCATTTCTGTTTGGATTGACTAAATGAAAGATCACTTTCTTTTCTAAAGAACAAAATTCAACAAAGTTTATTTTTACGCTTTTAGCAAACAATTTAGTGAATTTACAATTTTTAGGCCTTTGATCAAGATATCTTTCAATTTACACTTTATACCGCGGTTAACTTATCTTTTCTTCGTTGATGTCCCTCGTAGACTTCTCAGTCGAAATATCTTGCGAGCTTGCCGTAGTCCAAAGTTCCACGAAATCCTCTTCTGCCCCTATCCAAGCTGGTCTCAAACTATCAAAATTATCAGTCCCGATTACGTCCTATGACATAGTCCCGAACTCGATTACCACTCCCGACAAAGTTCCAATTTATACATCAATATTGCTTCCACATGAAAATATCTGCAATATCATTCACTGTCCTTAAAATTTCACTGATAACCCAATTCTATCTAGATTGTACTCGTTCCCTCTCACGAACCTACGATCAGTTCAGAAGCGCGTTTCCGAGCAGAATGAAATCTTCCTGCATGATTCATCCCTCGAAGACTTCGTATTAAACTACCTTCATTTTTTTTCATAACATTTGACCGTCCTTCTCTCACCCAGCCAATCCATACGTTCGTTATATTTTGGTGTAGCTGACACTTTGATCGTCTAAACTTCTTCGCCCAATCCCAAATTTTCTACTTTCGGCACCAAGCCATCTCTTAATGCATTTAGAAAAAACAAAAACTACATTGTTTATTCACGGTCGTTGCTAAGCTCTAGCTCTCGTGATATTTCGTAATGCATGTTCCACCATATTGTCTACAAATAAATGTTAGTTTATTTTAACGTGACATATCGGTATGTCACAGTATAGTATTGCAATGTGTTTTGTTATTTTTGGTTCTCCTATTATTCAAATCAAACATATACCACTTTCATGAAGTTAAGAATTTGCATTACACTTTATGTTTGGCAGCAAGTGTTGTTGGTACAGTATCTTTATAACATTTTTAAGTAACAATCGCAAAGCACAGGAGAACAAATATTATCCAAAGGGCCAAAGGGACACAATTGTGAAAATGGGTTTCTTCTACTACTAACGAAGATATAAATGTCACGGCTTCAAGTGGCTTTATATTCAGTGAAAGGTTAAGAAATTGTAATTTATATGTATTTGTACCAAAACATTTGTAATAATAAATTTTGTTAACTATGGAGCATTTTAACAGCCGTTGCTGTGGACACGCTTTTAATTCGTTTCTTTGGTCGCCAATGAGCCAAACCATGTTCATCGTAAATAACAAAAAGCCATTAATGTTCCTCTCTCGTCCACCCAACACGTTCTTTTCAAGCGCCCGCGAGTAATTCTCGACCCAAAGAAGTGTTGCAGGGGTGAATGTTTCGTCACGCTGAGATCTCGTCCTTCACGGCCTGTCCATAGGTAATGCGACGCGCTCTGCTCAAGCGACGGAGAAGCGCCCAGAATGGGCGCCGCTACCTCCCCCCCGCCCCCCCACTGCCTCACCGCGGCGCCGAGTTATTTACTTCAACTTTCGCGCCGCTCGCGGGGGTCGTTATAATTCATGATATCGAATTAACTTCGCGGGCTCCGAAAGAGTTCTTCCCTTCTTGCACTTTATCCGTCAGTGTAAATTTTTAACCCATCATTAAAATGTAAGGCCTCGGAAATCAACTGCGACTTCGGGCTCTGAATTTCCGCGAGAGAGGATTCATTTCCTTGTACATCTGCAGGTTGGCTGTACTTTTAGTTTCAACTCTTCAGGTAATTAAGCTTAACTGACATAGTGATTCACCTTTGTAGTAAACCATACCGAACGTTGCTGTAATTTATGTCAAATAATCATCTGAAATCGATATTTGGAAAATTGTTGAAATGTATATATTTAAACATGCGCAGTTACTGGGAACAAAGTGAATTAGGGATGACCGAGTGTCTAAATAGTCTATGCGCTGTATGAGGTAACCGACATCGCATTTCATTTTTTCTAATTATCTGTAAAAGCCAAACAATACACAGTAATTTGAAACGAAAACCGATTTCCATTTTCAAATAAATGATTGGAAACATTAACAGGAAATTCAATCTCATTTGCTGAAATACATTGAAGCAGTTTACGTCCTGATAAAGAAACCAATATCAATTATCATATTCTTTAAGCAAGATGGTATGATAAATATCACTGATAGTTATTTAAAATTAAAGATTTTCACAACTATAAGATTCATTTCAGTGTTCTCTTGGTTAAGCACTTATTGATCTGTAGCACGTAGATCCCATAATCAATTTGGCAGGAAAAAGGAATGAATTGTAAGCGCATGTTTCATCCACCCCGCCTGGTCCCTTCTCCGTCCCGAATTCTCACCCCACCCCGTCCCATCAGTTCAGCTCTCCCCTCAGCCTTCTAACCCCGTCCCACCCAGCCCTGCCCTATTTGCTACGAGCAGCTTAGAGAGATGCTTTGTTTCATACACCTCGGAAGCAAACTTCTTGTAACAATTGGTTTTCATATTATCTAAACAAGCAAATGAGACTACAAAAGATGTGTTGTTTTGAAATCACAGACACTTCACTTGTATAACGTGTATCAAACATCAAACTTTACAAACCGTCCCAATATTTTAATAAAAAATTGTCAAATACACAAGAATTCTATTTCATTGCGGATATCAGAATTCCCTTAAGAGCCAAAATACGTGCATTATGTATCGTTAATTACTACCCTTAGTGAATCAATAAGTTTCCTATTCTATTCTATGAATTTTATGTTCTTTATATTTCATCGCATTTACACTCTCGTATACGTACGTAAATATATAGTGTATGTATATATGTAATAATAATATGTAGTAATGTATATATTGCTGCGGAAAATAGATGTCTAGATTTTTATGGAAATAGAGACTTTTACAAAACTGTTTTCAAAACATGTCTCTCTGTATTTCACCAAAACGTTTATTTCCCGTAAAATCTCTTCAACAATTTTTCGCAGTATTTATTCTACATACTACTACGTGTATTACTCTGTATTTAAGCACATATTCAAAAAGGTAAATACATCTATGATCAATAATGCAATATTGTAGGAGCGAGTCCCATCACAGTTCCTCTTTGCTCCTTTCCTGAACTCGTTTAGATCTTCGCCAACAGATGTTTTCTTCGCTACGTACTTCTCTCCGAGCACCCGCTGCGTTTGGCTGTGATGAGTTGGGTCATGAATTACCCTGCGGTTACGTACCGAGGGGCATGTGGTTAAATGAAATCACATAACTTTTCTCTACTCTGGTTTATAGTCTAATGGATCATTTATCGTTTCTTACAGGATTAAGTTTACTAGTAAGAGTTTTACTTTGTAACACATTTTCCACATTTCATAAGACTTATAATGGGAGTAGACCACGCCATGCCGTGTTAACTCACAATCCCGATCGCCCACATCCTATCTCTTACGTCTACATTCTCTTCTGAATCAATGATACCATATTTCCATGAGGTGTTTCGTCCAGTTTCCCTGATCATTCGAGCAAATGTTGAGATGGACCCTTGTTTTGCTTCTAGACGTAAATGTAACTTCACTATCAGTGGACGTCTAGAGTTATGTGGGTAATTTAGTTTTTCAAATTATCTTTCTCAATGTTCCAACGGCACGGAGTCGATTCCTTTACGAACGGAGTGATGAGGGATGAAAGCAAATCCATAACTGTTGTGCCTTTGCTAATAGTTTTTATTACACTGAAGCGAATTTTTCCAACCAATTCTCTCCAAAAATGCTTATTTTCATCTGCATTCTGAATTCAAATCTTGCACATGGGATTAGGATAAGGATTCCAGAATTTCAGAAAACGTGCACAGAATAATCATCTTCGCATAGTATTACTTCACACACTGTTTTTGCTGTTAAGGATTCGCCGCCTTTTTATTTATTTATTTTACGCCAAAAAAGTTGAAACTGCGTATGACGTGCTATGGGAGAAGTGAATTCTGTGCACATTTTCAAAATTCTGTGATCCCTACACTGAGTCATATACTACATAAATTTTGAAAATAAAAAAAAGCTCTCATGTAATAAAATCTATTTTCAAGGATAAATAAGCAATACATTTTGGGCTCTTATCCATGATGTCCTTCGTCAAGGAATAATACTTCCTGCCGCAACAACATGGAAACGATAATTTGAATAACTATATTTCACACTGACTTCTAGAAGACGTGCACAGATAATAAAGTTACATTTATGTCCAGAAGCAAAACAAGGGGCCATCTCAGCATTTGCTCAATGGATCAGAGAAACTGGACGAAAAACCTGATCGAGATCGCCTTGCCACACAACCGTCTCGTCCTGTTGGCTGGTTTCAAGTTTCTCCTCCAGCCACCTTCTCACCGAATCCATCGCCTTTCTTTCTTCTGCCCTCTCTTCTTCCCGTGCGAGAAAAGCTCGGATGGTCTCTGAGAACTGTTCCATTAATTTTGCAAATCTGTTACTAGAAATTGCAAATCATAGTAATGATACATAAATGGATTTTTCCTTTTGCAATTTCATTCACGGACTGGCCAAACCATTATGAAATACATCGAAAACGTATGCAAATTCAGCACTAGCCTTGTGATAGGTATTCTTCTTAATATCTATGAAATATTGCTAAAATAAGAAAGCTACAGAAAAAATCTGCAAAACCATGAAACATACAGTAGAAATAGTACACGGGAAGTAAGTTTTCCCGCAACAAAACACAGATAAAATATAATTTCTTAGTTAAAATAATGCATTTAAACAATGTATAAATTAAAACGATTTCTATTCGTTTCAGGCAGTTTCTTCACAGGTGTTCACAATCCTACGCAGCTAAGTATACAAGTGATACTTGGCACAATACCTCTCAGAAATTACTCCCCGTCACATGTTCCATCAGCCTCTACATCAGGGCTGCTCAAGCAGAGTGAATCGGGAGCGCGGAGCCGCGTTGGCTACCGAGAGCACGACACCGGAAGCCCGGCGTCGCACGGCTTGCGATAACCTCTGTCACAGTGTCCCGATATCTCCCGTCGCGGAAACATGGAAGTCGACGTTCGTACCCACAATTTTCAATGCAGAATGGGAAGAAAAGTATCTTTTCGCAGACTGGGGCAGTTATGCCAAATGTATAGTTTGAAAAAAGTACTTTAATCACATGAAGTTTAATTTGCAAGGACGTTATTTTGTTAATCATGCTAAATATGACAAATATTCTGTGGAAGAACGTACAGAAGTTTTCAATGCTCTGAGAAACAATGTATCTTAAGAAGTAAGCTATGGATTTGTATTTTGATGTTCCTATGTTGTTTTAACAATACAATAAAATGTTTTAATTTTATTTTATTTAAAACTGTCTTTGGCAAAAAAGAACCTCTCATTCTTCTCAAACTTAGCTTCAGTGCCAAACAATCACAAACCATTGAATTGGCAAAACATTGAAAGTGTACATGCATTCAGAATATTGGGTTCGGAATTTGAAACCCGATTTCAGGATTTGTTTGATTTAACATTAGAATTTTATTTATTTGCAACACCATTTTATCTTGATGTAGGCTTTGTTCCTTGTGATTTTCAATTAGAAATGACTGCCAATCACAGCCAATTCATTTGAACTTTACCATGTGCATGCCACTATCTTCAATAAATAATAAGAAATTTGTGGCTTAAACTACACTTCTATGCAGGTACTATCATTTATATCATTTCCCTTGATTCCCACCCACAGTTTGCATAGACTCCCATACGTATCTCCCGTGACGAGTGCGCAAGGGCCCTCTGGCTGCGTCCGATTCTGCCTCTCACCCCGCCACGCTCGTAAACGATTCAACACACTGTTGGCAAGGCATGATTATAATTCAATTCTATCTTCAAGATAGTTCCATAAGAAGATGAAACGTTCCTAGAAGAAATTACACATTTTATTATACAAAAATTGATTGATTGATTTTTTTCGTGTTTCCGGGCGCGTCAACTGCTTCGGTCATTAGTCCCGTTAGAGTAGTGTACGTTTTTCTCGGGAGATTGCGGTGATCTTCCCCCGCTGGGTGGCGATAACCGACGTACCGTCGGCTAGTGGGGTTTGCCCGTAACTAGGACTCTCCCACCAGCGGGGCACCGCTCCAGTCGGGACAAGCTCTAAGCTCCCGACCGGTCTCCCGGAATATGTGGTAGTGTAGTGCATGTTAGTGTAAGTGTGTGTGTAAGGGGAGAGGATAGGAAGATCGCGCGGGTCCGTGGCCCGTTTGGTGGGGTAGTGCTCGGGCATTCGCCTGGTGTTGATCAAAGAAACCACGGAAAACTACCGATCAGAGTAGCCGGCCGCTAGAATTCTCCAGACAGCGACTGAATTTGACGTATCTGAAAACCTAGTGCCGAAAATCCTGCGGCCGTCAGGACTCGAACCTAGGACCTCTCAGTCAGAGGTGCTGTAGTGACATCAGTTAATGCACCGAGCTACCGCTACCGGTACTTATAAAAAGATCAAAACCAAGAAGTCGAGCTAAATGCAACCAGAAAACAAGGAATACTTTGTCAATAAGTTGATGACTTACTGAAGATGGAAAAGGAAAATTAAATTAATTATGACAATGCCATATATAGAACTAGGTACGTAATACAAATTGTTGATAGAATATATTTTTTATATAAAATGTCACAATGTTTATTAATTTAAATTTCTAAACGTCCAAATCGGATATGACGATTTTAAATCAATGTTTCTTATCGTGGTTTCTTCCATAAGGATACTCAGTCGATAGAAAACATTTTTGGAGAGCTGAAGTGACATAGAACAATTCCCCACTCTCCTAGGCTTCGGACAGACTGTTCAATAACACCAAGAACGCGTAGCTCATTCCTTGGAAGGGATGCTCCCCGCGTCCAATCACATGTGTAATTGGTTTCAGATTGTCGCCTCCATCGATTATGGGAACCACGGTAAGCATGCTACGTCCAATTCCATACCTCGTTACAACCATAAACTATTCATATTATATATTTCAGTCAGGAAAAAGAGTACGACGAAGTTGCAATCCACAAAGTAGCTCATAAAGATATGAAACGTCAGCATTATGAAAATTTTCTTTTGTAAAAATTCTCTCAGTTCACTTTCTCCAAATTGAACTAAGAGGTCAAATAATTCAACAGGCACCTCTGCAATGACCTGGTGATCCGCCGACGATGAAACAAATTACCTTCCAGTCATTAGGTTAGCAGTTGAACAGCTCCAAACAGGCGCAGCTCATTCTCGACACGCACGCGGCGTCCGCCCAGCCACGCATAATTGGCGTCTCGTTGTCGCGTCGCGCGAGCGCCGTCGGCCGTGCCGAGCGCACGCCGCCCCTTCGGTTGCAGCTGCTGCGCCCAATTCCGCGCGCGCGAACCGCTCCCGCCCGCCCGGCATTAGCATGCGCCTCCGCGCCACGCGCGGCCGACCGGATGTAAATTTGATGCGAATGTGACCTCGGGAGACAGCCATTAGTCTCCAGGCGGAGACGGCGCGACACGGCTCGCGTGGCGGGGAGGAGCATTGGTGGGGTGGTGGCGGAGGGTTGGCGGGGGCGTGGTGGCGGAGTACCGGGGCAGAGAATGGCGTGGTGGAGGTGGCGTCCCGGGGCGGAGAATGGCGTGTCCGAGTGTGACATGTCCAAGTGTGGTGTGGCCGAGTGTGGCCTGGCGAAATGGGGGCATTGAGTAATATAGCGTTGCACAGCAAAGTGTGGCATGGTAAAGAAGGGGGGGGATGACGGCGTGGGGCGAAGAATGGCGTGTCAGAGTGTGACGTGTCCAAGTGTGGCGTGACCGAGTGTGGTCTGGCGAAACGGGACGTAGGGGAGTATGGCGCAGCGGAGTGTGACCAAGGAGGGGCTGGCAGAAGGCATTGGGGATCTTCTGCAACAGGCGAACATTGCCCGCTTCCCCTCCCTCCCCCTTCCACACACCTGCATGAACAATGTACCGGCTGCCGCTACAAGTGGCTTTCATTATTCCAATAGGCCTCTCCCTTAATTAGGTCCGTCAGATGTGGCCTTGATGGCGTCGGGGCTACGCGATGCGATTCAGGGCGCGCGTGTGTGAGGGGGGGGGGCGGGAGGTGGAGTGGGGCGGACGCTCGCAGATGGCCGAGGGGAAATTCGAACTGTGTGGTATGGCGCCGTGATGGGGCGCGGAATTGAGGAACCGCAGGTGGACTGGAGGCGGAGGGGCACGGGATATGAGGTGCAGTGCGTCAAAGGAAACAAACGAATGAACGCCCGCAAAAAATTGAACTTTTGATTCGTTAATTTCGTGCAGGGAATTGTTGAAAATTGTTAAAAGTTATGTTATAATATTTCAATTTCCAAAGACAACGTATGTAGTACATCTGTGTATATTAAATATAAATCATCAATGAATTATGGCATCTACAGTTAATTGATATTGTAGACATTCCAACTAACATTAACAGAAAACTCAATCACACAAAATTATTTCTCGTTTAGAAAATTCTGAGAATATAACACAAAATCCTGACTGAAGGTAAAACAGGTCAATGATGTAAAATGAGGTACAAATAAATTAAAAATGTCTCGTTCAGAACTGGCAGACTACGAAAAGAGATTGCAGGAGTTCGAACAAAGCGAATGAGAGATATGTGTAAGACATACGAAACTGAGAGGATAAAACTGAAGCGGCACACTACGACAAAAGCAAACTAGAGAACGAAAGGTCTAAAAAGCCAACAACACAGACAGTAAAGGAATTTCAGAAAAACGACAGTAGCGAGCCAAATATAATAGTGAGAGAGATGCGGGAACGGAGAATTAGAAATGGGAAAGGATGACCAATGACGGAGATATAGCATCAAAGAATGTCTAGGAAAGCAAGTCCCAGTCCGAACGCTTCTGCAACGAGTAGATGTGCCAGAAAGAAGGGAGCGGGGTGGGTGCAGGGGGAGGGAGGGGCGCTGTCGGGATGCGAACGAGGCGCAGCGGGGTCAGAGGGCGGGGGGAGCGGCCTCCATCGCCCAGCGCCCGGTGCCGCCGGCTGACGCGGCATGTGGTGATTAACGTTATCAATTCACGATCGCCGGATCATATATTCATTACAGGCGCGGGGAACGCGCCATTAAGGGGCCTCGCGCGGCGCCACTGACGGATGACTCAATTAACCAGCAGGTGAGGCCCTGCCGCGGGCATATATTCATTACAGGCGCGGGGAACGCGCCATTAACGGGCGGGCGGGCGGGCGGGCGGGCGGGCGGGCGGGCGGGCGGGCGGGCGGGCGGAGGGAGGAGGGAGGGAGAAAGGGCGGGCGGGCGGAGGGGGGGTGGGCGGGCGGGCGGGCGGGCGGGCGAAGGGAGGGAGGGAGAAAGGGCGGGCGGAGGGTGGGCGGGCGGGCGGGCGGGCGGGCGGGCGGGCGGGCGGGCGGGCGGGCGGGCGGGCGGGCGGGCGGGCGGGCGGGCGGGCGGGCGGGCGGACGGGCGGACGGGCGGACGGGCGGACGGGCGGGCGGGCGGGCGGGCGGGCGGGGGGGCGGGCGGGGGGGCGGGCGGGCGGGCGGGCGGGCGAAGGGGGGGGAGGAGAAGGGCGGGCGGAGGTGGGCGGGCGGGCGGGCGGGCGGGCGGGCGGGCGGACGGGCGGGCGGGCGGGCGGGCGGGCGGGCGGGCGGGCGGGCGGGCGGGCGGGCGGGCGGGCGGGCGGAGGGTGGGCGGGCGTGCGGGCGTGCGTGCGGGCGGGCGGGCGTGCGGGCGGCGGCGGGCGGGCGGGCGGGCGGAGGGAGGGCCGATTGCCGGCGGGGAGTTGGCGGTGGAGGCGGGCGAGGAGGCGTTTGTGGGCGCCGGACTACTGGCGGACGGACGGGTGAGCGCGCGTGCGTGCGAGTGGGTGGACAGCGTGCGAGCAGGTGAGTGGGCGAAGGGGCAAGCGGGCGTTTGTATACGGGAGGGCGGGTGAGTGGCTGAACGGGCGAGCGAGCGGAAGTTAGTAGAGGACGGGGGGCGGGCAAACGTGTGAACGGGAAAGCGAGTGTCCTACCGAGCGGGCGAGGGGGTGAGCGAGCGGGCGATCGATTGATTGATTGATTTTTCGTGTTTCCGGGCGCGTTAACTGCTTTGGTCATTAGTCCCGTTACAGTAGTTCATGTTTTTTTCTGGGGAGATGGCGGTGATCTTCCCCCGCTGGATGGCGAGATCCGGCGCCGACCTACCGTCGGCTAGTGGGGTTTCCCCCAACCAGGACTCTCCACCAGCAGGGCACCGCCCCAGCCGAGACAAGCTCTAAGCTTCTGACCGGTCTCCCGGAATATATGGTAGTGTAGTGCATGTTAGTGTAAGTGTGTGTGTACGGGGAGAAAATAGGACAAGGAAGAGGAAGGACAGATTGCGCGCGGTCCGTGGCCCGTTTGGTAGGGTACTGCTCCGGCATTCGCCTGGTGTTGATCGGAGAAACCACGGAAAACTGCCGATCAGAGCAGCCGGCCGCTAGAATTCTCCTCCAGACGGCGGCGGAATGCGACGTAGTTGATGAGGAAAATGTCGAACATCCTGCCGCTGTCAGGACTCGAACCTAGGTCGTCCCGGTCAGAGGCGCTGCAGTGACATCAGTTGATGCACTGAGCTACCGCTCCCGGTCGAGCGGTGGGCGGGCGGGCGGGCGGACGGGCGGACGGGCGGACGGACGACGGACGGACGGACGGACGGACGGACGACGACGGACGAGACGGACGGACGACGACGGACGGACAGACGACGAGACGACGGACAGACGGACGGACGGACGACAGACGGACGAGACGGACGAGACGAGACGACGGACGACGAGACGAGACGACGACGGACAGACGACGAGACGGACGACGACGACGACGACGACAGACGGACAGACGACGAGACAGACAGACAGACGACGACGAGACAGACAGGACGACGACGAGACGACGACGACAGACGACGAGACGAGACGAGACGAGACAGACGACAGACGGAGACGGACGACAGACGACGGACGGACGGACGGACGGACGACGGACAGACGGACGGACGGACAGACGAGCGGCGGCGGCGGGCGGGCGGGCGGGCGGGCGGGCGGGCGGGCGGGCGGGCGGGTGTCCAGCCGAGAGAGCCAGTGGGCGAGTGGGCGAACGAGTGCGGGAGCTGGGGAGCGGGTCGAAAGGAAGCAGGGGACGAACGGGCGCCAGAAGTGAGGTCGTGCGAAGGGCAGTGTACGGGCGATGGGGGCGAGGCAATATGCCGGCGAGTGAGCTGCGTGTCGGGTGAGCCATAGCGGTTGGGTGGAAGGTGGAGCGTGTGCTCAGTAAAGAGAGTGAAAACGCATTGGAAATAAAATTCCTTTGGCAAAAGAGGTGAGAGATGGGAAAGAAGGAAACTGAAATCGAATGCGAACTGAGATGGATCGACGTGATTGTGAGTGTGTGTATAGGAGAAAAGAAATCAACAGAGGGTGTACAGGCCAGAAAACATGAGGGGAAGAATGACAAGAGAGGAATAACAGTACCTACTCTGACAAATGAGTGAAAGTGAGACTACAGACAGACAATGAAGACAACGGAACGGTTCAGTAGTGGCCAAGTGGCAGAGCCCGCAAGGTGCTAACAAATGAATGATTGAGTGGGTGTTTGGGTGAACGAGCAATAAATAGTCTGGAAGATGTAAGACTTATAAAGAGTCATCAGAGGAAGGAATATATATCTATGAAACGTGCGGGCTTATTCACTCACTTGCAAGTAATATGCCTATGCAGAGGTAGATGGTTGACTAGAAGATGGGCTGAACTGGTTAGCAGAACAAGAGCAGCCAGCTGAAATGTTCGACGATGAACAGACAGGCCGACAGACAGCTTCGTGAAGAAACAGTCTCCCGGGAATATTGGCAAGAGAACTAATTTGCTGACAGCCTGACATCAGGAAGTCGACCGGACCAAGACTACGCTCTATCACAGATGAGTCGGCAACCAAATCGCGAGGCTGTCTCACCCACAAGAGACTCATAACCTCAAAGTAAGGGAGACAAAATAACAAAATTCTTTTGTCTGACAAACACAGGAGATACATAGTTTAAATAAAACTACCTATTAAATCAATCAGCAATGGATTCTTGAATACTTTGCATTGTTTGTGCCCACCATAAAATTTTAAGGAACATTTTACCCTACATCCCTCCGATATTGAATGCAGATCGTTTGGATCACCTATCAAATTTTGGTTACCAAAGTCATGGCAGTAAGAAATTCAGGATACTTTCGCAGAAGTACCTAACTCTCTTTTGCTCATATTGTGACATACCCATATGTCACATTAAAATAAACTAACATTTATTTGTAGACAATATGGTGGAACATGCATTACGAAATATCACGAGAGCTAGAGCTTAGCAACGACCGTGAATAAACAATGTAGCTTTTGTTTTCTCTAAATGCATTAAGAGATGGCTTGGTGCCGAGAGTAGAAAATTTAGGATTGGGCGAAGACGTTTAGACGATCAAAAGGTCAGCTACACCAAAATATAACGAACGTATGGATTGGCTGGGTGAGAGAAGGACGGTCAAATGTTTTGAAAAAAAATGAAGGTAGTTTAATACGAAGTCTTCGAGGGCTGAATCATGCAGGAAGATTTCATTCTGCTCGGCATCGCGCTTCTGAACTGATCGTAGGTTCGTGAGAGGGAATGGGTACAATCTAGATAGAATTGGGTTATCAGTGAAATTTTAAGGACAGTGAATGATATTGCAGATATTTTCATGTGGAAGCAATATTGATGTATAAATTGGAACTTTGTCGGTAGTGGTAATCGAGTTCGGGACTATGTCATAGGACGTAATCCGGACTGATAATGTTGATAGTTTGAGACCAGCTTGGATAGGGGCAGAAGAGGATTCCTTGGAACTTTGGACTACGGCAAGCTCGCAAGATATTTCGACTGAGAAGTCTACGAGGGACATCAACGAAGAATAGATAAGTTAACCGCGATATAAAATTGTAAATTGAAAGATATCTTGATCAAAGGCCTAACTTAAATTCTCTAAATTGTTTGCTAGAAAGGTAAAAATAAACTTTGTTGAATTTTGTTCTTTAGAAAAGCAAGTGGTCTTTCATTTAGTCAATCTAAACAGAAATGAACTAGGAATAGAATCATTCTATTTCAGATTCCCAGCTGCGCTGTATAGTCGACGGATCCTATAATCCATTATAAAGGTAATAAGGATTATAATATATCGTGACCCATTGACCCAGCAAGCCGGACGCTAAGATCTTTGGCAGATATTAATGTAGAATATGGTTGGGTAATTTTGTTTATTGCCACGGAAGGTTGATTTCTGTAGTTAAATGCAGAACCAATGTGTATTTACATTAATCCGAATATTTTTCAGACATAAAAACGTTTAGAGAAGAAAGATACAGGAAATAAATTAATCTAAAACTCATGAAAAGAGTATGACAGGGAAACTATTTTCTTGAGGCTGTTGGTTATTCTCTGTCTTTTCTAAAACACATTCTATAAAACAAACATGGTGAAAACCAGAATGACACAGAATAGACAGGCCAATGAGTCAAATTTGCTATAAACATTGATAACGTTTCACCAAACACCCACACACACACTTACATTCACAAACTCATTAAAATAATGTATTGTTAAAATAGTTGTAACCAACCTAAAAGGGATCTTGTCTTAATGAAATGTGAATTGTAAAAGTCACAATCTCTAACTGTTGGCTTTAGGCCGCCAAATTTAATTCAAATTTGCCCCGTACTTGGAATTCAATCATTCATAATAATTCCTTGGCGCTAATTAACAGCAAACGGAAATACATTTTAAACGTCCCGTTTTGGACTTAATTTTTTTCTGTAACAATCGCGGGTTGGCTCCCAGAAAGAAAGGCAAAGACGTCTTTCGTATGAAACACTTTGGAAGGACAAACTGCTTTGAAAAGTTCGAACTGCTTTCATAGACGCTCGCAAGATTGTGCCAGCTACTGGAAACATGGGAGAGAAAAAAATCTCGTATTGTTGACCATTCCTGAGAATCAGATGCAATTCCAAAAAAGACGCCACGAGAGTCAATTGTTTGAGAACCTTCATCCGAGCGGTTTCACAAAAGATCGCCTCGTCGGTATAAAGGCTAAGTAATTCACTCTTGGCTGCATTGAAAAATTAGATTTCGATGATTGGTAATGGCAGTGCAGACTCCGTGCACAGAGTTGTTTTGGCGCAGGCCTTGCGGGACATTGTATTACGCACGAATTACAACAGAAAACGCTCTGCTTTTTGCGTAGACGAGGTAAGTGGCAACCCTCAATACTCAACAATTCTTACGCTGAGGTAAACTAATAGGTCTTAAATGGAGGAAAGCGTCTTGTCGTCAACTCGAACCATCGTCTGTTGCTCTCTCAAATCCTGATGAAGCTGTTCTGCAGCCTCAATTAAAACATCAACTTGTAACGAACATGACAACAATGGTTACAGTACCACATACTTACAAATATGCACAGAAAGTTCCATCATTTTCGAAGTGAAATCAACAACCCATCAACATTTTGTTCAGGTAAAACTTTTTGAGTTCTTTGTGAAGTATATGGAATACTTGTTGGATACTGGTTGGCGTGGGTAGATGGACGCATGAAGGAGTCTTTGGTTTCGGGATTGTGAAGTTGAGAAGACATTTTACATGCACGAGAGATGCGACATTAAGAGGATTTTCGTGTTATATTGTGGTTTATTGGTGGTATACATGGTATTTTTTAAAGGAATTGAGATTTTCAGTGAATTTGGAAGTGACTTCAACATGTGGAATTTTGCTCTGATGTCGTCAAGAAGTGATGGAGAGGCGTGTGTGTTTTGGGAAAAAGGAGCAGCCGTTAAGAAACACAAGTTATGCATGTATGAGTACTATAGATTGCTGACAAACAGTGGGGTAATATTTGGTTTAGGTAAATAAAAATTAAGGTCTTTAATGAGGTCGATAAATTCGATGTAAAGTAATTTACTTTCTTGTTTTTGTTTGTTCAATTGTCATTATGGCGATACATTATTTCATTTAGTAAACTAATTAATACATTTTTCATTTGTTGAACATCGTCGTGGTATTTTTATGAAGGTAAAGGTGTTATGAATAGGTGTTGTGAATTAATAATATTTATGTGGTGAATCGGGATGAAGTTGGAAAAATTTATAGTATACATATTACAGCACTTTAAATTCTTTCTAAATGTATACGTTGCAAATACAAATGAATAAAATAATTACTGGGGTAACTAGCCCGGGATACTACACAAGCATACGGCAAGAAAGATAAAATCCTTCACAGAAATCGTCCTTTGACTTCATCACAGGGAGTTCTTTCTGACTCGGTGGTGTGACTTTACGCTCTGCATGAAGTTTTAAAAAAGTCTGGAACGAAAAACCGTGGAGGAATGTCTTTCCTCTTTCCAGTCCTTAAACCCCTCTTTTGTGTGAGAGCGATGCCACGGGTACGTACTCTCAGGTATGATTCATGGCGGTTGGGAGTTTTCCAGAGTTTTGCAGTTGAATTCGTCGCTTCATTCAAAACTAAGAATGTGTGAATGATGACTGAGAGAAAAAAAACGGAAAAAAGTGAAAAGAATTATTGTCAGATTTATGCGTTTCATGCATCTTTACTCCACAAAACGTGAGAAAGCTCAAAAAACCTAATGAGTTGTAATAGTTACGTGCCAAAGTCATCTCAAAATAACTACATTGACGTTTCTTGCTTTAAAAATATACTAGAATGTTACACAAAACACGGAAACACTTGAAGAATATTCGGCTGATAGATTACATTAGATATGGGAATTTTACATTGCCTTCGAGAGGCAATTGAGTACATTTTCTATATTGTACTAAGCCACCAATTATTATCATATCTAATCTTAAATGTACACAGATTATACAACACTGAAAACAAATATTGCTTTATTCCTTTCCTTTTATGTAACGCCTACTTCAAATGGAAAAAAAATATGTTAAATGTAGGCGAACATCAACAACCAAATTACAAATAATTTTAGATGAGGTGGCAAAAACCGTATTGACTGTTTTAAAAATTTAAGTTATTGAAACAAGTTTTATGTTTCATTTTCAGGTAATAAAATCCATTTTTATTGAATGCCACCTTGTCGGTGTTGTTGTTGCTTCGAAAGCATCGCACTTTTGAAAGAAATGGAAAAAATTACAGGTCAAAAAGAATAAACCCTTTTATGGCTAATTAACACAAATTATTTCGCCCCATATTGGTGTGACATTATCACCTTTTAAAAACATTACATCTCTTGACCTGCAATGTATTCAAAATGTAGGGAATTCACGTAATCATAATGTCTTGTTTGTAAAATCAAAACATTTTTATTCATCCGAGTTGATTGAAACAAAATACTATTGCAATAAAAATTGAAGCAGCAAGTTTTCATCTTTTGAAATGTGCGACAAAAATGGAATTAATTCATTGAAATTATTTCTACACCAAAACAAAAGCAGATGATTTCCAAGTATTTTCCGGCTATACATCCATTATATACGCTGCCTCTAAACCAAACCGATATTTTCCCAGAATCCCTTTCAAATCGGCCGCGAAAGTTAAGCTCCGTTGGTGTTTGAGAGCGCTTCCCCGAAACATAGGAAGCTGCGTTACCCGCGCGCGTTTAAACTCTTCAGGCCGACACGCCGAAAGGGATTCATTTCGTCGACTGTTTGAACCCATTAACCCGGCCAAAACCAAAAGCTCCCTTTGGGCACCTGCGGGAGGGTGGGCGACGGCGCGGGGCGGCCGCGGGCGGGGCACCCGCCCAAAAGAAAGGTTCGACGAATCGCCCCCGCTCTGTCAGCACGCGGGCCTCCCCGCCCCGCCCCCTCCGCCACGCCCCGGCGCGGGGCCGCACCCAATAAAACAGCGGGTGCAGTAAAAAAGGTTTAGAACAAAGCGCTGCGAATTGAAGGGGCGAAATCCCTGGCCACTGCCGCTCGCCGACCGATATATAACGCCGTTCGGGGACGCCGCCGCCCCGTTCGTCTTCCGGCAAAAGGTGCGCGGAGGGGGGGGGGCGTGGCGAGGACGAGCGCCGAGAGCTGCGTGGCCGGGCAGCGGGCGGGCGAACGCCGAAAGAGCTGCCCGAGTAGGCGAAGGGCTGTAAAGGTGCGGAGCGGAGGAAATAAAGTGGAGAGGCCGGGAAGCAAAGAAACATGACTCTACCCGCGTGCGTGCGTGTGTATCGATGGGGGCAACTGAATCGGCTACGGTACCGATAAATCACTAAATGACCGGAAGGCTTAAAGAGTAGATAATGAAAAATAGTAAACAAATGGAAAAATGAAACGAGGTCAAGTTGTTAACTCAAAGCAGACAAGACATATTATAAATGAACCCACGAAAGTAAGGAAAGAAGAGCTATTTTACCGATATATTAATACACGCAGAAGAAACAAGGAATTCCTGACAAGAGAATAGCCTACAAAATTATAGGTGGGGAAAGGAAAGGAATGGCGATCGTTAATTACAAAGTGCACTTAAGAGCGGAATATACTCTACAAAACTTAGGAATCACGTAGAAGAATAAGGGAAAAAGAAAAAAAGAAAGAGAGAGAGAGAGAGGGGGAGTAGAAAATCGAGAGAGTAAAAGCATAAAGGCGAATACATTTTTATTCCCAGCACGATCCATGACGTGCTCCCAGGAAGCTAGTAAGAGACTTCTAAATTAGTCGGATTGGTCATACGAGCGTGGGTGTTCATCGCTTGGTTCTAAGTACGAGAAATATGGACAGGATTGGGATGGGATGATCACGTGAAGACCATGGTCCGTATTCAAGAGAGCTGCTCCGACATTCACCTGAAAGCTAGCAGGGAAAGAATTTCATACCGGCTTGCTCGATTTGGATTCTATTTCGTTGATCTAAACACATCAAGTAAATTTTACACCTGGCAGGGATGAAACCCGTGGCCTCCAATTCACTGATATCTCGAGCGTAAGGCCTCACTTCAACTGTCACCGCTACCGGCATTGGCGAAGTAGTATACTACATTCATAAATTAGAATGGTCAGCCATAAATTTCTCGTGGCACTACTTCATCATTTCCACCCGAACTGCACGAGACCGGCTGAAACGAAAACGGAATGGATGAGAAGTCAAGTAAGGGGGGGAGGGGAGGCACGGAGAGTATTGGGAACGGCGTTGTAGGCGGGACGTCTCGACAACAGGGCACGTGCCTGCCGGCGGAGTAATTTATTAATTGGGAACAAAACGTATGGACCTCTTGCAGCTCCAATAAATATTTTGCGGTCGCTTTGCGGCGCAGAACGACCAATGACGAGCATCTGGGTTCTCCGGCGCACATCTAGAGGGGCGGGAGAGCTGCAATAGACCAGGAAGCGTTGCGGGGAAGCAAGCAGCGAAAGGAGGGAACACAATTAAATGTTATATTTCGTACTAACTCGTATTTCGGATATATACGTTTTTCAAAGCAGTCCAAAAGTGTAACTTTAGAGTATTCGATACCGGTGCGAATTCTCATTCTAAATTATAAACTTAAAAGTTTGGTACAAAGGCGGGTTTTCTAAATACTTGACCGCCACCACCAACGCCGATTATACGACAACGCAAAATTAGTGGATGTCAGTCAACAGTCGGAACAGCCAAAATGAAGTGTTAGTCCAGTCGGCACGTATATTTTACCTGGGAAAAGATCATAAAGTTTTTTCTTTAGGTATATTGTACGTACTCAGGCACTAGTCAAAACCTCAATTGTTCGACCTGGCAGACAGATGTGCTAATTTTGGGAGGACCAAAAAACCCATATTTGTCTGCTATTTTACGGTTTTCTCTACAATGTTAATTTTCCTTGAGAGATAAATGTGATTATCAGTGAACCAAGCCTTTTCTGGTTAAGAGAAAAGGAAGTTGCATATTTTCGGTTACTTGAAGAAACATTATAACATAGTATTGTTTATAAATTAGATTCAAACAATGAATTTCTCTAAAATGTGAAGAGAATAACACAGCCTAGAAAGAGCACTCAAATAAATGTTATGGTCCATAAACCGGGTAGATTATGTTTTTCATTGCTGAGTATTGTCATCCGATCATTCATGCTTCGTCGTTTTATTCATGTATTGGGGATAAATGTAAATTGAACGGACTTTTCAATTGAGCCGTAAAACCTATAATAGTGACAATTTTAATTCTTCTCTTTTTCAACACAGAATGGTATCACATTTACTGTACCAATAAATTGCTTCTCTGATGGTAAAAAAATCAATAAAATATTATACGATCTCCCAAAAAATAAAAAGCGACTCTCGCTGCCTGTATTTAATTTTGTAAATTACATAATAAAATACAAACCTCAGGGAGTTCTATGTGAAAATCCATGAAATGTTCTCTTACGAATTAGGATTAATTTATGCTCCACATGCATTTTATTAGCCACCATTATTTAGAAACAAGTTTAAAATTAAATCGTGAAAAGAAAGATAAAAGTACTACCGAGAAATAATCACAATTGGTTCATTCCTTCTCACTTGACGAGCGTTCATGCAAAATCGAACATGTCCATCGGAAAAAAATTGAGTTAACATTGCAGTAAAACAAATGACAGTCTGCTGCATCTTCTGTCCTAATATGGAGGAGCAAAAGCATGTACATTCCTAATAATTTTATTAGTAAACATGCAAATTTCAGGCAAAACCCAATATGTCCACATCATTGTTGCGAGAAATAAAGAACATGTCCGTGTACCAATGAGATGCTAAGATTAACGATCATGTGTCTGCTTATGCCGCATGGTTCGTTCCGTATGTGAAGTCTTCACAACATCGTCCTATTTTATTTATTTGATTGGGATCTCGACGACACGAAAACTTTGAGTAGTGTGGGTGCAAGAACGTACAAAACATCAGAAAAGTGAAGTAGATTCATACCAGATTATTCAGAAAACAATGAAAGGGAAGAAGATTCATTCCGTGAACGTTATCCACAGTAATATTGTAGATTTAATGAAGTTCTTGCTTTGACCTTCGAAAACGTGGTTTTCGTTGACAAATGTGGTATTGAAAAAAGTATTTGAAATACACGTAATTAAATACTGCAGACCTTGTAAACAAATGATTTGATAGCAGTACGTTGATTACTGTACCCATACTCGTAAGCAGTACAGTATATTACACTGAAAAGGCGATAACTTGTCAACAATAAGCTTTTCCTGTTTCTGAAAAATTTGATTTGATGGACATATTATTTGCATGAACGCTCCCAGTTAATCTTAACTTGTCTAATTAAAATCACAATAATAACATGGATTTAAACAGAAAAGTAATTTCTGCTACTTACTTAGAGTTCAGAGTAATAGAAATCATGGCAAAATACATGAACTAGACTGTGTCATACGTCTGTAACAAGTTTAAGAAAATTGATTCAGGGTAAGCAGTCTTCAAGTTTCCATGATGTTGAGAGTAAACTAACCATATGAATGATTGCTATTTGTGCATTATAAATTTTTAGGGAATGACAAGATGAATTATATTGTTTATTCACATTAAACTCTGAGGTCAGGCCATATGAAACTGAGGGGAGGGTCATGCAATGTTTCGTTAAGGGATTATGAAAAGATGATGATCGGTTTTAATAGGCTATTTATTTCTGATGCTAAAATGATTACTCACCTATTTCTGATGCTAAATTTAAAGAAGGAATAACTGTGAAGTCATAGGTAAGAAACATAATGGTAAACAAACTGTTCGAAAATAAGGAACCTGTGAACAAAGATTGGCTGAAAAGGATTCTAGAATGTGGTAATCATTTCTTGTAATATAGAAAACGCCATAATTTAAAGCATTTTGTGACAGATGTTTGTGTAAGTTGCGATATGAGCATCAATATCAATTTCCCTTCTGAGTCATCTCAGTGTTTTACTTAAAACGTTTTAGAGGGTATTTAGATAAAAAATATGGGCAGAGTTTCTTCTAGAACACGCAAGAGAAAAATTATATTAGGATGGAAAACTCTGATAGTAGCTTACTATTTTTAGACTCTGAAGAAGAGGATATTGAAGAGTCGCAACAAATCAAACATCTCGCAAATATCACTCTTCTGCATTACAATGAAGGACGTTTGAGATGTGAATTTTAGATTTGTGACATGAGTCAATATTAATCGGAGAACTTCACAAATAAAATCCTATTTTCTAAATTCGTTTTAAATATCGTAGATATTTTTGGCAGTTAAATGTTTAACCTTTCAGTAAATGAGAATATAGGAAGTTCAGTCAATATAAATTCTGCAAACGTCTTACGCGCTGCATAAAACCTTATATTAAATGTGAAATCTGAAGGAAACGTTATTAATATCACCTATCTGAACTAAAATCCTAGTCAAAAATTTAATTTTGTAATTTGGGGCATTACTCAAACTATGGCAAACATTAACGAAGCCAGTACGTTTGTATGCTACTTTAGGAGGCTCGGTTTATTCCATCAGACAGTAGAGCACATTTAACCATCTGATTTCAGTCAATTTCTTGAACGTAATAATAGTCTTTTTAATAAACATGCATTCAAGAAAGCACCTATGTGGGACAATTTTAGGTTGTTATGGTGGAGAATTAATGTGTTTGTCCCACAGATTTTGTTTCGTTGGAACATCTAGTTCCAATGACAATTTTGTGGGACATAATGTACGAATAGTGTTGGGTGGTGCCTACAGCCTAGCAGATATCAGAATGACTAACATTTGACAGAATTCTTGCTCAAATGAAATAACATATATTCAGCTTATGGTATACTAATGTAATATTTGCCGGGTCTTCTTGATAGATTCCAATTTGTCTCAGAATAAAAGAGTCAAATTGTCTCGCTAGTAGTCAGAAGGATAAACACAGCTCGCTCCGCTTGATTTATTGATTAGTGATTCCGAGTGCGTCAACTGTTAAGTCATTAGTCCCGTAAGTGCAGGGCATGTTTTTCTTGTAGGTGCGGTTGCCATCCCCACTGGACTGTGATATTCAGCGACGAACTACCATCGGCTAGGAGGGATTTCCCAATAAGTATCTCCCACGCGCGTAGCACCCCCAGACGGAACAAGTTCTAAGCTCCGACTGGTCTCCTGGCATGTACGTGTAAGAAGGGTAGGATAGGACAAGGAAAATGAAGGAAATATCGCGCGCGGCCGTTGCTCGTTTCTTACGGTACTGCTCCAGCATTCGCCTGGTGTTGATCGAAGACACCACGGAAACTACCGATCAGATCAGTCGATCTCTGGGATTCTCCTCCAGACAACGACAGAATTTGACCTAGCTATCCAGCTAGTATCAAAACTTCTGCCGCCGCCGCCGGGACTCGAATTCCAGAACCTCCCGTGCCATCAGACGAGCCCGTGCTCTGAGCCCCGTCTCCAGTAACCAGGGTCTTGATTGATTGTTTGATTGATTTTTCGTGTTTCCGGGCACGTCAACTGTCCCGTTAGTGTAGTGCATGATTTTCTCTCGGAGATGGCGGTGATCTTCCCCGCTGGATGGCGAGATCCGGCGCCGACCTACCGTCGGCTAGTGGGGTTTCCCCTAACCAGGACTCTCCCACCAGCGGGGAACCACCCCAGGCGGGACAAGCTCTACGCTCCCGACCGGTCTTCCTGAATATGTGGTAGTGTAGAACACGTTAGTGTAAGTTGTGTGTGTAAGGGAGAGGATAGGACAAGGAAGAGGTAGGACAGATCGCGCGCGGTCCGTGGCCCGTTTGATAGGGTACTGCTCTGCCTGGTGTTGATCGGAGAAGCCACGGAAAACTACCGATCAGAGCAGCCGGCCGCTAGAATTCTCCTCCAGACAGCGACTGAATTCGACCTAGCTGAAAAGCTAAAGTCGAAAACCCTGCCGTCGTCTGGATTCGAACCTAGGACCTCCCAGTCAGAGGCGCTGCAGTGACATCAGTTTATGTACTGAGCTACCGCTCCCGGTCCAGGGTCTTGTACATCACTTCATTTCTGATTTGTCTCAGAGGAAAAGCCTGCGGGACATGTTGCCTCGCTAGTATTCAGAAAGATAAACACAATTCCACCCCTGCTGGAAGATCTTAACCAACTCGCAGAGGATACTTTTGTTCTTCATCCTTACCGCCACCTCTTCTCGGGCCACTGCGTTTGCTTGTGGGTAAAAAGAGCGCAGTTCCCCCCTCTTCTCGTGGCGTCTGCGAGGAGGAAGCGATGGCATCTGCCGGATGCCTGCAGCACGTGCCGCGACGGCCTCTTCCGCCGCGGGATATTGGGCGATAGCATCGCCCCGAGGCGCCCACCGCCGCCGGACTCGTCGCCCCGCTCCAGAGATTTGGTCGTCCGGGATTCTACAGAGATTTGACCGACTGGGCACTTGTAGCCGCAGTCGCCCGGCTACGAGGATTTTACGACTACTTAGCGATATTTGTATTCGAGTATGACATGAGAACTATATTCATTATTGGCCGATAATGACATCATTACAAACATACAGAGTGTCCGAGAATTAATGTTACAAATTTCTATAGCATTTAGAGGGGTAGAATATGATGACATTTTACCAATGAATATCTGTGGGAAAATCCATGTAATGTGCATTAATTCATGTGTCATTTGCCACGGAGTTTTAGGTAATTCGGAATGCACAGATATTAGTCAGGTTACGTTCCAATACAGTCAAGGGGATTTCATGTGCCTATCTAACATTTACGTAATAAGAGTTGCTAAAAAAGATCAGGGACAACTTTTACCAGCAAGGATAATAGAACTGTTATGTACAATTTACTTCTACCCTCCGGAGCCAATTGTCATTCCTTCCGCAGCCATCCTCCCAACATTAATTCAGCAATGACAGATTACAGTGAAAGTCTGTCGTCTAGACACTCGAAACATGGATCGTTTTGATACCTAGATTTTTTCCCCGTGCATACGAGTAACAGCTGTGAACTGAAGTTTTCGAAAATGGGTGGTACAACGCTTAAATAGTAATTTTTAAGATAATGATTTCACTCGTCAATATAAGATATTTTTTCAGTTCTTCTGTAAATTTAACCAAAAAGAGGAAAGCATAATGAAAAAACTACAGAAATTGCTTAATTGAGATGAATCCAATCTGATGTGCACATTTTCAACTCAACACCCGATCAACTTTTCCGAATTCAATTTTGAAACCGACGTAAAAGTAATTTTTTAACCACCGTGAACACTGTGGAGTGGCCCACCTATCATGGGGCGCAATCAAGTCGTCCTTGTAGTGATTCCAAGCGGGGTGGCGCCGTTTCCCAATGGGCACCGCGCGAAAGCGCATTGATTTCATTGGGCAGCTGCGCGCAAATGTAGCCAATAAAATTGGAACGGAATAAATACGCACTTTTAATTTCGTCACGTTGAAATAACAGCACCGACGCTTGTTAGTGAGTAATTATTTCGTCAATTGTTTTAGTCCCGTGAGTACGCACGTGTAATAGGGATGAGGGGTCTGGCGAACGCGGGGCCAGGAATGCGCAGGAAGTGGATTGAGAGAAATAATGCCGCAGGGCTCTCCACTGTGCTCAACAATGAATGCTTTAAAATATGTCATTATGAACATTTCAATTGCAATATATCGTTTACAAAATAATACATTTTTAAGCAAATATTGAATAAAACCTTTCAATCGGACGGAATTTTGACACCATAACAAAAATGTAAAGGATATGAATTACAATACGAGAAAGTGAACAGGAGTTTTGGAAGTGATTGTAACCATACTCCAACTACCGTTCAGAAATACACAATTTGTCCTTCTAGTTAATAGTGGGAATCACGCCCAATACTCAGTACTAGGGGTGGATTTTAATGACTTAAAATATACCAAAAATGTTCAATAAATGCTCTTAAAATGATTTTGAAGTGTCGTAAAAGCAAGAAAAATTACGTAAAATATATGATGAAAACCATTTCGCATTGTTGGATACGTTACTAATGTAATCAAGGCTTCTTCTATTTGTTTAAGTGAACTCAAGTTTCTATTCTTTCTAGGACTATTCTTGTCTTGGAAATAATTATAGATGTCATGGCCAACAATATTATTTATTTCCATAGCAGATTTCGATGGCTTAGCCATCACCAGTTTTCCAATACGTGGAAATCATTTTTTAATAATTGATGTTTGCCATGTCAACTTGACTTTATTACTTCATTAGATTTCCAAGTTCCATTGGTTAGGTCTCTTGTCGGGTGATTGGGAGGTGGATTAATTTGATTTGATTCTTTCGTGTTTCCGGGCGCTTCAACTGCTTCGGTCATTAGTCGCGCTAGTGTAGTGCATGTTTGTTTTCGGGAGATGACGGTGAACTTCCTCCGCTGAGTGGCGAGATACCGACCTAC
Organism: Teleogryllus oceanicus; assembly: GCA_964035755.1. NCBI lineage: Eukaryota > Metazoa > Arthropoda > Insecta > Orthoptera > Gryllidae > Teleogryllus > Teleogryllus oceanicus. Next base: position 101,015,959 of record CAXIVR010000005.1, on the reverse strand, counting down.
CGTCGGCTAGTGGGCGTTCCCCCTAACCAGGACTCTCCCACCAGCGGGGCACCGCCCCAGATGGGACAAGCTCTAAGCTCCCGACCGATCTCCCGGAATATGTGGTAGTGAAGTGCACGTTAGTGTGTGTGTGTGTAAGGGGAGAGGATAGGACAAAGATGAAGGACAAATCGCGCGCGGTCCGTGGCCCATTTGGTAGAGTACTGTCCCGGCATTCGCCTGGTGCTGATCGGAGAAACCACGGAAAACTACCGATAGAGCAGCTGGCCGCTAGAATTCTCCTCCAGGTAACGACTGAATTCGACCTAGCTGAAAAGCTAGTGTCGAAAATCCTGCCGCCGTGCGGGGTGTAACCTAGGATCTCCCGGTCAGAGGCGCTGCAGTGACATCAGTTGATGCACTGAGCTACCGCTCCCGGGTTGCGAGGTGGAGGTGGTGTAGCCGGGAGCAGGCGGCGGGCGGGTCGCCTGTGGGGTGGGGTGGGGGTGGGGCGTGGGATCACGCGCCATCCATCTGGCGCGCGCGCGCTGATTTGCGTGCCGACGGGGCGTAAGCACGCGCGGCGCGCCGCCGCGGCGGGCGGAGGCGGGGGCGGGGGGCGGGGCCGTGAATAGGAGCGCGGCCGAGGTCAGACGCGCGGGACGAGCTCGGGGGCCGGCGGCGGCGCCTGGAATCTCCCCGGAGCTCATCACGGCCTTTTATGACGCCGCCCTTCAAGCTGCGAAGGAAGTCGCCTTGTTCTGGGCTCCTACTAGTTTCGGAATACTACGTTTTTAATAGATAAATATGTACGTAAGATTTCACGGTTTGTGACCAGGATCATTATTAAAGAAAACGTTTGTTCATCACACAACAATCATTACTAGAACTGACACTTCACTGTAGTGCAATACTAGAATATTAGCAGTTTTTGCACTCATCGCCCTTCATGTTAAAACACCTGTATTAGTTAAAAAATATTCAATTCCTACTCGTTTGCCACCAGATTCTTCCATGGCGCATGTTCCGATGTGCACTTTGGGATCTTCAAACAATCCGTAACCGCCTCATTTAGTGTGTCATAATTTGCGAAGTGGCACGTTTCTAAAAGCTGTTCGTACAACAAGGCGGGACTTCCAAATGTGTTTTATCACGGCATCCCTCTCACAAAATTATCTGAACTAACGGAACGCCTAATTAGACTTGTGTTTCAGGGAAATTTTAAAATATCCCCCGTAATTAAACTGGAGCGGTGACAATGTAGAAATACTAGTAATCGCGTCGAGTAATGTAGAGATTATATTTTAAATTTGTTATAAGTTAATTCAAAGAGTGGGAAATATATTTATGTTTTTAAAAATATATATGTTTCGTGTATTCCTTTTTAATTAAAATTTTTTAATATAAAAGGTGTATTAAATTTCATGTACTGATGTACATTAAATCTACATTTATTTTTATTTAAACATTAAATTTAATGTTCCAAGACATGAATATCCATTTAATGTTCAAGGCACATTAATATTCATGAACAGACGCACGTTAAATCTACACTAAGTTTTAAGTAATTTCTGACTGTGTACCTTTACAATTCAGTAATATCATTACCACTTATCATTCATATTTTAAATACACACTGAATTTCAATATTTTGATATTAATAAAATTAATGTCTACATGCCTTATTTTGTTCATTACTTCATTGTGCGAGTTGTAATAGACGTAGGGAAAGCAGAATACATACATATTATATAGCGCATTTGAACAAATATGGGAGCATGAGGTTATATTTGAGAGCGAAAATAGGGTCATTTCTAAAGTTCGAAGAGTATTTTTAAATACAATGATTAGTTAACTTAGTAATAGTGATGAGTGTTTAGCAATCACCTGTTTTATGTGTTCTTTCACAAATTATTCAATGATTATAATATTATGTAATACTATAGCATTAAGGTTTCTTTGTCATAATTCACTTCCACAAACGTTTCAATAACATTATCAGAAACTGTTTAACGGTGCAACTAGTTCAAGGTTGCAAATACAACCTTGGGCGTGTTTTACGTTTGTAAACATTCATCATCAAGAACATTCAATCAAGGAGGGAAGTGGCAAACATATATTTATTTACGAGCTTTTCCCGAACAACAAGTCTTACTGCGAAATATAGACATCAATAGTACTAGCCTAGCAACAAAGTGAAGGTGATAATTATTCCATAGGTTTAAAAAAAATAATTTTATTTCAAATTCCATAATTAAGAAAGTAGTTTAAAATGTAATAGTATTATGGATGTACATCCAAAGTTACTTGAAAAAACTTCATCAAGCGCTGGTCAAACAACAACGGGGAGAAGCCGATAACATTCTTCTATCCCCCACCTCAAAAAAATTATTCTTTCTTAAATTTCCAAATGAATCCTCATTCAATAATATATAGAAATTTCTTTATCTCATGTTTTCACCGCTCAACAAAGTGGAGGGCCGATATTTTTTATACTATAATGGAAAGCCGGGAACAATTCATACTCCAACTGCGTAATGAATGTTACAAGGAGAAGTGGAATACCTCATCAATAGCAGCGCTCGTCTAGCGACAAAGTGGAGGATGCAACCATCCCTTAGCGGGCTGCGCTCCATCAGCTGCCCCGCTGACAACCTCCTCGCTAGCAAGGGGGGCGGGTGGCAGATGCCGCCGCCGAAGAGACTGGGGCTTGTTTATGCGGGTCGCCCAGCGCCTCGCAATTCATTTTCGACTCCCCGCACGTCGTTTACACGCTAACACGAGCGCGGGGATCTCGTTAAGGGGCCGCCAAGACGGCGCAGACGGTGCCCGCTAGATCGCGCGCCCGTCGCTCATTGGAGGGGGAGGGGGTGGGTGGGGGAGTGAGGGGAAGAATGATACTGTGGTGACATGGACCGGAGTAAATCCTTCGACACCGCAAACGCGGGTACTCCGTAGCTTCTGTCTTCGCCCGTTTCCTTGCTTCGCTGAGATGTGCTCAACCATGATGCAAAGCGATGGGAATGCTATCGCGCATCGTATTCGACTTCAGTTAATTCAGTTAATGAGCTTCAGGCACCAGTTTGCGTCATCATATTAGCGGAAATTTTAAATTCAGACACATAAAAACATTACCACCTTGTTACAAGATATTGAAACAGACACATAAAACACTTTCTTAAAATAATATTGATTTTTTTTTTGTTTCAATTACACTCTCGTGTTATTTTTGGTTGGTCACCGTTGAAAATTGTCACTTTACGCCACTTTCAAAATGTTTCTCAAAACTTCTCGCTCTCTTTGCAATATAACGGTCAGCTATTGGTCTGGATTTTTATACGAAGTGCCTGTGTTGAGGCGACGTGGTTCAAAACGTAAACTTGTGCTCCGCGGAACAAGGAAAAATCGGCGCCGGACTGGCTGAATCATATTTTTCCCATCACGTGTCCCATCACCTGGTACCAATGCGCTGTCATCCTTGGTTACCGATTGGCATAGAAGACAGAGTGGATATTATAGACTAAGAAGTGATTATTTTCCTTCCTCTGAAATAAAGTAAAAGGGATAATGTGTTTGGGAGTTAAGTAATAGTTGTAAGGAGACGTCATTAAATTCTATTGATCGCCTGACTAAGACGCTATACGGTCATAACGAACTATGTACACAACGTAAGCATTTGTGACACTGCGTTATGCATTATAACCAAATAACCATTTCAAACTTTGGAAAAAGAAGTTATATAAGTAGCATAACATTTGGAAGAGCGTAGACAATTTGCGAGTTATTTAAATCACAGTGCGAGTCAAAAGTAAATAAACCATCATTTTGCAAGAAGTTTTAGATCTTTTGATCCTGTGCGATGAGCATGCAGTCTGGGATTTTGAATAGCCTTTTCTTGCGACTACAGGGAAAAGTTCGTTAGGAGCGTAAGGCATAATCTAACGCAATGGTATGATTTCAACTTCTTTTTCGCAAATTCCTGCGAGTGTAGTGGATGCCGATAAGCATTAACTGTTACTGTATCGCATACGAGAATCACTTTATATAACCTTTCCCATTTGTTAGCCCATTTTTTGCCGCAAGATGACCGTACAGATACCAACAGGCGTGCACAATTTATGAAGGATGAAGGTTTAATTAGTTAAGTTAATGCCTTATTTTACGTGGCGAGACTCTGGCCATCAGACCCGCTCTTCCGTCTAACCACGCAAATTTCTATACGCTCCTTTCACCACCTAGCGGAGAAAGGAGGTATTATATTGGGCGACGAAACTGGCGGATCTCAATTTTGCTCAGAGGCTTCTTTTAGGCTTGAGGATATTTTACATGCAGTAAATATACTGCATGGGACTTCCCCTCCGAAGGAAGGCGTACGAGGGACTTTTTCGCCCTTAAAAATCCACGGCTTCGATCGGGATACCACCGAATCCGTAGAAGGTCGTGCCGTAGCCCTAAGGAAAGTCCGTATGCCTTCATGGTCTGTCACGTGTCTGTTCGTGACTAACGTCGCCATCTTAAGCGTAATACATCTTAATTGACCGTTTCTCTAGATAATTTTCTTCTCTCTAGCACGTTCGCTCGTCACAAAAAGAAACAAATCATAACCACATTGCTTAACCCAATATGGGCTGACAGAGTCTTGCCTCTTGCGGGTGCCAGATTTGACCTGAGAGATCCGGAAATAATCTGCCGAATTTAACGTAGAAGGTACGGGAATAGTTTGCCGAATTTGACGTAGGTACAGGAATAATTTGCCGAATTTAACCTAGAATGTTCGGGAACGTCCAGGGGATGCCCCTAGACGTTCTGGCCTAAATAGGGGAGTAGGAAGCAATGTAAGGAAGAAAGAGAGGCGAGTGGTTCTTTGAAAACGGTGATGCAATCTCATAAGAGAAACCTTTATTGCCACTAATCGCAATAGTCGATTGACGAATTTGATTCCGAGAAGCGCCACAAACTTGAGATTCGGCGCTGCGAGCACTTCGCCAGTAACGAACCCGTGACCTTCCGTTCAGTTGTACACTTGACCACAAGGCGTTGCCTTGACGCGCGGCTACCAAAGGTGGTACATCTGCATTAAGTCGCGCACCAATGCCATTCCGGTACCCGAAAACTACCAACAGGAGTACACTGGACCCCAGCAAAAACTACAATGTAACTGAGTGCAATGTAAATGAATTTTTTTCAACTATAAATAATTCGTGTACAAGTAATATATTGCAATCATCTTCTACATCTTTGTTTAAATATTTTCAGTTTTTGAGGTTTATCAAGGTCATATATATTTTGAAGATTTTGTATTCTTGCGTTCTTTTTCGCGGATGTCCTCTCCATAGTAGGACACTCCTTTTTTATTGTTTGCTACTGTTTTGTGAAGAACTAGTTTACCACGTTCAATGCTGCTTCGATTACGCAACTGTTATTTACATCAACAGGTAGTAAAGTAAAATTTTAACTGACCCTGGCCTGGCCTGGCTGTAAAAGAAAACCAAATTAGTGTCAAAGTTTAACTATAAAATAAATGGACATACAATATAAAAATTGGCAACATTTAGCCATATTAAAGCAAATTGTACATTAGAATCGAAATGTATAATACGTAGGGTTGAGATAAGTATAAAGACATCATTATACAACATGATAAAAATAACCATATATACTACAATTTCTCAACTGTTATGAAATCTTTCAGCTAAATTATAGGAGAGACATTTTTCAAACGTTACTCAAAATTAATTCATATACAGTTCAACATTTTAACTAAAGTTCATGTACTGTTGTTACTATACAAAAAAGAAATTTTGATAGATTGATGACACGATTCAATGAATAAAGCAATAGAATGTGAGGTAGGGGATACTGAGAAACTCCGAGAAAATCTGCCACGAACCCGCATTAACCTCCACAAACATAACAAACCTTGGAACCCATATGTGTAAAACGTCCAGGTCAGACCTTTACACCAAGGCACTAAGAGAGGTTTGGTTTGAATATATGGCTAATGGCATACTCGCGCAGTATTGCTTTGTAAATAGTGTCCAAAAAGTGGTGCGGCGCCCCGCCTCAGGAACTCTCGTAACTAAAACATGTCACTTCGCCAAGTGATAGCCGCCGAGACCGTCACTGGGACTTGCAAGCTTGTATTAATGACTAGTTGCCAGTAAAGGTTCAACTGACGATCTATCAGTAAAGTAAGAAGTATTCAAGCTCGTGATATTGGAGAAACTATTTGAAGAGAAGAAGATGCACTGGAGTTGAACGAAAATGAAAATATTGCTTGACGTAATTACAGGGTACGCAGCGTCAGTAATTAGAATGCAGAGGGAATAGAAAAATTACAATTTTTCTCTTCGAAAACTGTGATCTAATGCACCCAATAACGTCTCGAGAATAAATCTTGCGTAATTGTAGTTGCAAACATTGACAAACAAATCATATTTTAGAAGCTTCGAACACTATAAAAAAGAGTTATCATGTTACTCTATAAAAAATTCATGTTTATACCTCCCAAAATAAATGAATTGTACCTTTCATTTATAATTATCATGTTCATGATTTTAATTGCGATCTGCGATTTCATTTTCATTTACATCGTATGTATTTCTCTGATACTTCGGAACATTATTTCAAGATTGCTGTCCTAACTGTCGGGAAACTTTGAAGCCCTCTGCCTTATTCTAACATACAGGCCTCTGTTATCAAAAACTTTATGAATTCTCTCACTTTCTTAAAGAAAACCTTTGTTATGCTTCACTGAAGAACTGTTTTTCACTTACTCTACCATTTTTATTGTCTCCCATTATTACTGTCGTTTTGTGTTTTTACTGTGCAACACCGGTAACATTACACTCCTAGTTAGCCAAAATCTACCGCAAAATGAGTGCATTCCCTAGTGTGAGAAAATACGTCACAGATCTCCTAACTTAAATACCGTTGGTGTGCTCTACAGTTTCAAATAATTTCAACGTTTTGCAGCACTGTAAAGCAGACAAGGTTTTGCTTCTTACTTGGATGATAATTTTGTTTATATTATTGCGTCAAGCTCTGTCAACATCCCACACGGTCTTCCCACCCCTTTCTTTCAAAATTATGCAGCGCCTTTGACTGGTAGGTCCTAGGTTCGAGTCCTGACGGCGCACAGTGGTGCATTTTGGCGATTTCCTGGCCCAAACCTCTGAGAGCTATAGTATGTTTTCTACGACGACGAAATTTATTTTGGATTATCTTTATAATGTAAGGGAGCTCGTAACATAATACCAGAATAATGCACTTCTTAAATCTGTGAAATATAAATATTTACTTTCTATATAAACTTGGTTAAATTTTATCAACTCACAAAATTGATTTTAGAAAACCGTAGGGATTACTTACATATTAATTGATAACATTTGGCATAAAGAAGCATGGTATTAATGCCATCTCATGCCCTCTGTCAGAGAAAATTCATATACAGTATCCGAAGAACCGGAAAGGAAGATCACATTTTTCACTAGGGTACATTTCTCCCTACGGTGATATTTGGCTCAGGCAAATGAGACAAAGCATATTTGTTCAAGAATTTTAACTTTCTTTTGGAAACATCCCTCAAGTTGGAAATGAAGGAACAGAAAATCTCAACAGGCGATTAAACATCTCCTGGACTGGGTGCAGTCTTGAACATGTTCGCGGAAATCCTTCTCCATACCGCCTTATATCTTTGTGAATAGATTCTATGCATGCATTACCATAAATATTCGATTATTTCTGAGGATTATTTAGATTTCTCAAAAAAGCGTCATACTGAATCACTGTCGTTGCTATTACCATAAGCTTGTTGGGAAGCTCTACATTCAGACCATTTTTCTTTGAATTGCATTTGAATAAGTTTCTTGACCATATTCAAACTGTAGTTGCAGTATTATTTCATAAAAAATAATATAATACTAATTTTATAACAATAACAATCTAATATGAATAAGTGTTGGTATGTAACTTAGGAGTTAAGTAAACAAATATTACTTTACGATCAATTATATTTTTGATTTATTTTTTAAAGGTGGTATGATGTTAGGAGTTAAGTAAACAAATATTACTTTACGATCAATTATATTTTTTATGTTTTTGATATCACGTACGTATTTGACCTTTCATCGAGCGCACACCCTTCCTTAAGACGAGCTTTGATGACACATATTATGTAAATATTACTTTATGTACAATTTTAATGAAATAAAATGTGCGTAATCCAGTCGAGAAGGTGTAATATGTACATAAATATTATGTTTATGTAATATTAGTGAATAGTCATAATCTGTTACAAAAATTAAAAATATTAATTTTTTTGTTTATAATATTAAGTAAATTTGTTATTTCAGTAAAAGGGATCCAAATTTTCCGCTAGAAACAACATTGTAAAAGCAATTTCAATTCTCAGGACGGATCTCGACGAGTCATATTCGGCGGTCACGCGTATTTCACGAAAAGTTAATTCTTTATATTTACTAATGGGGCAAGTTGGGGCATGATTTTATAACTGGATTCGAAAGAGGATAGATTCAGCTAGTAAATGAAATTAGAAACATCGCGGAATTCCGCGAAATTGGTAACTTTCAGCCTACGTGAACTTATGAGTAATTAAAATTATTGTATTAATTTCATGCATTTTAATAATTCATCCCACGTCGGTATTATGCATTATTGCATTATAAAACAAACATGAAAATACTCTACAAACCTTGAGGAAGAGAATCCATACTGCCAGTTCTCTCTGCACAACTTTGTATGGCCACCACTTACAAATAAAGACGGTCTCTCTATGTTACTCTCGCACTGCAGGTCTACCGAACGCCGCGAAGGGTAAGTTCGGGTGACTACTGGTGCCAGGGGAATTGACCCAGAGACACGAAGGGGCAGAAACAGATGCCCCAAGTATACAGTGTGTCGCAGTATTTGCAAAAGTTCAGTAAACGCGATTTCATTTTTGAGGTTTTGCCAGGATTTCGGGAAAATGCACCACCGTGCGGCGGCAGGATTTTCGACACTAGCTTTTCAGCTGGGTCGAATTCAGTCACTGTCTCGAGGAGAATTCTAGCGGCCGGCTGCTCTGATCGGTAGTTTTCCATGGTTTCTCCGATCAACACCAGGCGAATGCCGGAGCAGTACCCTACCAAACGGGCCACGGACCGCGCGCGATCTGTCCTTCCTCTTGGTCTGGATGAGCATTCTAGCGGCCGGCTGCTCTGCCCTTACACCTCACACTCACACGCACTACACTCCCCATATACCGGGAGACCGGTCGGGAGTTTAGAGCTTGTCCCGGCTGGGGCGGTGCCCCGCTGGTGGGAGAGTTCTGGTTAGGGGGAAACCTCACCAGCCGACGGTAGGTCGGTGCCGGATCTCGCCTACAGCAAGGGGAACATCACCGCAATCTCCCGAGAAAAAGCATGCAGTACACTAACGGGACTAATGACCGAAGCAGTTGACGCGCCCGGAAACACGAAAAAAAAATCAATCAATCTTTCAAAATTATTTAGGCTACTTCTCCTTGTTAAAATTATATGAATAATAAATTTCACAAATCAATTCAGATTTTAAAAACAATTTTAATGACAAGTGAAACATTTTATCCAAATCAAAATAAGGAAAGGAAAGATTTTGCAATCCATATGTTTCAATGCAATAAGGTAATTACATTTAGAATCCATAATATTTAACTTTTAAAATTTAAAAGAAAAACATGTTCTTTGAAATTCTAGTCGTTTTTGTTTTGTATTATAGATGACGTAAGAAATTTAAGGCATCACTTTTCAAGCATTGTGTGTACCTTATACAAGAACTTTATCATCTGAAGAAGACAAAGTTTTATGTAAAAACGTGGTGCAATAATGTTTTAGTTAATAATATTTATGAAATTATTAAATAATTTTTGTAGAATAATGTTTTAAATGAATGTGTAAAGTAAAATTCGAACTGCCTTTAATTTATTGGGGCATCCCTTTTACAATCCTGACTGCTCCGGCTGACAACTTGGCCACCGCCACCAGGTCCACCACCGACACCATATTTGACTAGCTCCGCGATAATATACATTTAAATAATAAATGTTAAAAAGGACAATTCGAATCGTCTTTAATTAATTATGAGGTATAATGAAGTGTCCACCTCTTTTCCAATCCAACGTCACTAACTGCCCCGGTTTGACTACTCCGTCGCCGCCGCCATATTTGACTCGCTCGCGATAACATACATTTAAATAATAAATGTATAAAGTAAAATTCGAACCGTCTTTAACTAATTATTGGGTATAATGGAGTTTCCACCTCTTTCCAATCCAACGTCACTAACTGCCGGTTGACTTCTCCGTCGCCGCCGCCATATTTGACTCGCTCGCGATAACATACATTTAAATAATAAATGTATAAAGTAAAATTCGAACCGTCTTTAACTAATTATGGGTATAATGGAGTTTCCACTCTTTTCCAATCCAACGTCACTATCTGCCCCGGTTGACTTGTCCGTCGCGCCGCCATATTTGACTCGTCCGTGATAACATACATTTAAATAATAAATGTATAAAGTAAAATTCGAACCGTCTTTAACTAATTATGGGTATAATGAGTTTCCACCTCTTTCCAATCCAACGTCACTATCTGCCCCGGTTGACTTCTCCGTCGCCACCGCCATATTTGACTCGCTCGCGATAACATACATTTAAATAATAAATGTATAAAGTAAAATTCGAACCGTCTTTAACTAATTATTGGGTATAATGGAGTTTCCACCTCTTTTCCAATCCCACGTCACTAACTGCCCCGGTTGACTTCTCCGTCGCCGCCGCCATATTTGACTAGCTCCGCGATAATATACATTTAAATAATAAATGTTAAAAAGGACAATTCGAATCGTCTTTAATTAATTATGAGGTATAATGAAGTGTCCACCTCTTTTCCAATCCAACGTCACTAACTGCCCCGGTTGACTACTCCGTCGCCGCCGCCATATTTGACTGGCTCCCTCTCTCCTTCTCCTCCTCCGTCCTCGTCCACGCCCTCGCCGGCCAGCCGTCCTCGCGGGCGCGGGCGTAATTTACCTTACGAGGCTCGACGCTCAGCCCCACTGCATTACGCGGCGGCGGGCCCGTCGCCGGGCGACTTGTCACCGCCAACCGCAGCGCGGGGAGGACCGCGGGGGGGGGGGAAGGGAAGAGGGGGGGGTTGATGACAGCCGCGCCGCCGGGCCCCTCGCGTTGAGTCTTGCATCACTACGTCGTCTCCACGGAAGCGCGGGCTGACAATTCTGCAGTTGGGGAACGAGGGAGGACTCGGTTTTAACGGTACTCTGGTTCACAACCGTTCGTGGTTTGTTCAAGAATATTACAAAAACGAAGATAATGGAGTTCAATGTAACCTTCAATGTAATGTTCAATGTAACCAATTGATAAAATAAAATAGGATCGGGCAGATCGAAGTAATCAGATTTATCTAAACATATTGTCCAGGGAGATTAACTGAAATAAATTTGAAGTATTTCATGTATAATACGACTACACATCATTTATGTTTGAATGTATCGCTTTTATTGAATTCCCATTCATATTATACCAGTATTTTTTTTTTATTAGCCGAAGAAACGTCGCGCATATTCTATATCTGACGATACAAATTTTTCTGGTGCGAAACATTCCACTATCACTTCTTAATACCTGATCCTGAACTTCCATCGATCAATTAATTTGCCAGCTGTGACACTGAGGCACATAGAAACAAACCTTACTGGCTCAGGTTTTGATTCTCCTTGTCGAAAAAGCGTTAAGAAGGGACAGGAATACCTCCAGTCTCCAGATACAATAGGTTTGAAATTTAGATGATCCTGTTTATCGACGGAAATCGCGTGTTACTCATCGGTGAATTCTCATTCACCTCACGAGTTCCTCTTTCGTTGTCCTAGGCTTGCGACTGTCCCTATAGTGACAATTTTTGTTTTAAAAGAATAAATAATTAAATATACAAAATAAATAAAATACCAGTACATTACGAATCAATGATGCAAATATAGGTATTAATATTACAGGAGTATGAAATATTAAATTTCACTTGTGTGATTTCATACTTTTTACGTTGAGTTTCATACGTTGTTTTTTTTTTTTTTTCGATTAATAAAAACTATTGTCATTTAAACTTTCAAATTAAGCTGTAAACAGGCAGGTGGAATGCAGCAGACAACAGACGCTGCTAGCACACACACACCTGCCTATCTCAGGTGGCGTTCGCTAAACACATTTTTTTAAAAAAAAGAAAGTATTCCATCTTGTTCGACAAAACAGTCTTTCAAGGGTTTTAAAAATACATAAGATTAGTTTATGACATTTTATATTGGTCACTCATAAGATAAATGAGTTTTGAATTCTGACATAATTATTGATTAAATTTGATTGTTAATTAAAAAGAGGAAGGATTATGCTAATGTTAAGGAAGAGGGTACGTTTAAGAGGATCTGAATCTGTCTTTGGGAAATCTTAACTTTATGCGTGAGTGGATCACAATTTTCCCCATATTAAAAATTGTGGTACTTAGTCAGGTATGCAAATTGTTGTAAAAATTGTTAGCTAAACACAAGGAATGTTCTCAATAAAAGAAACCGTATAGAGTCAACATAGGATTCAATTTATTAAAAATGTTCTCAAAGTTTAGAATTATTTTTATTTAGGGGGATGATCAATGATTTATTAAGGACAGTCAGATATTTTTGTTTACAGATATATCTCTGCCAATGTTTTGAAGCCTTCATTGGTCTCGTTATCAAAACTGAAATGATGGAATTTTAAATACGTCACGTTCAAATACATAAACGTAGGAATAATATATCACATTCAATTATACAAAAAGAGATAAATGAAGTTTCAACGATATAATAACAGAGTGAAAATTATTACAGAAATGAACCAAGTACCAGTTATTATTAGTATCTTATTATAACATCCCATATGGGGGGAGAGAATATTATGTACTTCTGAGTTTTTGGAAGCGGGAGGGCATGAGTGTTTACCTCTCCCTAGTTTCTTTCGGAATTGTAATACACCCAATCCAACGAAACATTTAATAGAACGATAGCAAACGACTGCTTACTTTTCAATGCCTGGTTTGCAAAATACTCTGTGATTGGACAGCCACCTGCTTTGTGATGATGAAACACAATAAACTACTTATCATTAACAACAATGACTTATCAATATGCAACCTACTACAACCACCTACTTTATAAGATAGTAGAGATTCAGGGGGTGTAGAACAAGTATGTTGGTTTTATCTTACATGAATGCCATTTAACAATAATACATTACATAGTATATCCCGAAACTATTGAACTTTCCAAAAAGAAAATTATAAATTGCTAAAACAACGATGGATATGAAAACACAATAATGACTCCCTCTGCATGATGCACTTTTATACGAAACAAAAACATTAATGTTAGGTCCATTACTAAATTAGAGAACTGAACAATATAGTTATTTCAGATTTCAAAATAATTGGACATAAGTGAAAAATCACAATTTTGTAATTGGTATTATTTTTATGTATTATTAAGAATATAGTAGTAATAACAAAAGTATTATAAATTGAGTTATTAATAATATAATATTTCACAAGAAGATTAAAATAAAAATTCCGGGAGTGTAACTTAATACGATGTAAAATATCCAGATATTTACTATTACACACACAAGTTGTTAAAATGTTTCCCCTCACGGGAAAATAAAAAGAACACGTGTGCCAAGCACATCAGGAAACAACAACGACAAAAATTTCGCGAGATGTAACTTCTAAATCAACCGGTGAAAGCCCACGTTCAAGGATTCCGTAGTCATGTAGATCCCGTGTCAGGGAAAGTCACCTCTACATCATTAGCATGAAGGTGCAAATGAATTCGCTACCACAACCTCTATTTTACTTACTAATTCCCAATGCGTGCTATGCATTCCGAATTTTTGCAGACGATTAGAATTTCATTTCTTGGTACAGACAGATTTGCGATTCTAATACACTTACAATATCCTGAATTGGTCGTTTCTCTAGTAGGCGATTTAACGCATCTTATTTGCATGTAATGAATATAATAAAAAAACAATGTTGTGGTTTTGCAGTATTTTGCCAAAAGTTCCAGTTGTCTCTAGCATTCAGTACTGTTTCATTTGTTTACCTGTAATCTGCATTGATTAAAGCCCTCTCAATTATTCTTTCAAAAACAGATTATTTTCTTCACATCTAATACAGTAATGTGGGGGGGGGGGTAAGTTAACACGTGAAGTAAAAACACAACATTCTTTCTCGCATTATTTGGAACGGCTACCAGTTAATGTCTAATAGTTAATGAACCAGTCGACTCAAAGACCAATTCCTTATACCGTGATCTTTTATCAAGTACATTACAAATACGCATTTACATAATCTCGTGCTCCAACAATGTTCGTTTGTTCACAGAAGGTTTAAACTTAATTAACTATTTTCTGTGAGTTGATTTGCTGATCATCTGCTTCAGGATTATCAGTTCTTGCGTATGCCTTTCACACATACGTCGACTTCCCCTCTTCAGATTCATTTCAATGGTAGACCTAATCCATCGTTTTCAGTTCCTCGGTGCCCACCATTACCACTCGGTACCAGTCTAACCAGTTTGAATTTGAGCCATTAACCAGCGGACTCCTGCGACACCCAAGTTGCTTCGCTGACCAAGGACTTCCCCAAGCGCAACGCCCGTTCCTCCATCTCCCGTTCACCCGTCGTTCCTCCGACGTCTAATACAGCGCGCCGTCCTCCCGCTCACATCTCTCGCCCTTCGCCCGGGCGGCCCCAGCTAATCCTCGGGCCGCTTTCATTTAAGGATCCCCGCCGCGCCCGACCTCGATTCGCTCGCCCCTCGCCGCACCCCGACAGCCCCGCCCACCCCCGCGCTGCGTCGCGCGCGCGCGCGCGGGGCCGACTGCCGAACCCTGCGGGACACCGGCTGCGAGGCCGCGCGCGTAGGCGCCGCCGGCTGCCGGGCGGACGCCTCTCCGATAATTACAAGGGGCGCGTCCCGGTTAGATTTTTTAATTGCTGCTCGGAGGGTGGAGGGGGAGGGGTTCTCAGCGTCGCGGGGCGGTGGGGAGGGGGAGGCGGCGCGAGGCGGCAGGAGCGCGTCGGCGGGCGACGGCGTCACAATTAGGCGCAGGGGGCCACACTGCCTCATTACGGTAATGAAGTCGCCTCCGCGTCCTCCACGCCGTCGTCGTTGCTGCCGCTAACGGCGCGGTGGCCCGCAGGGGGGCGGGGCGGGGCGACGCCGCTGCCGCCGTGGGCGGGCGGGCACAGGGCGAGGGAGCGGAGCGGGAACGGCGCTCCGGAACTGTCCGGGGGATGACCGTAATTTGCAGGCGGCCGGATACCGCGGAATCTCCATATCTCAGCGGCCGCGCCCGGGCGGCGGCGCCTGCGAGGACGTGGTGAGGACGTGGCGAGGACGGTGGCGGGGGCGGCGAGAACGTGCGAGCGGAGAGGCGCATCGGCGGGAGGCAAAGGGCGAACGTGAACACCCTAGGGATTTCCGTGGAATGAGGATGACGTACGTGACGGGAGAAGCAATGCGTTCAAACGGAAGGAAGGAAGACCTATATAACAGATGCAGGGAAGAAGATGGGTGTGGAGTCGATGATGTGACCCAGATGTAAAAAACAACCGGATATTATGCAGTTGACGAGCAAATTATTCTACTCGTACCTAACCAACATAAAGTAAGAGAAAAAAAATGATAAATAATAATAATTTTGTTCCTGTTCAAATGGTTCTGAACTTTTTTTCAGGTCATACAATTTTTTAAATTATACAACTACTAATGTATACAAACTACCATCAGTGAATAGACAAAAAACACACTTCAAAATTTCGGTTGTTTATTTAGTATCATTTTTAATTCAACGACACTTGTATTAAACTTAGTAATACAAAGGATAATGCATTGCGGGAGTTTTCCTAAGCTCTCAGCTTATATTGTGATTTTGTTGATACTTTCACTTCATTGATTAATTAACAAATTGATAAAACTTTGTCATACTTTGCGTACCCACTGCATTCTCATAGTCGGAGCTTCACAGCAGCGACACATCTGTGGCATCAAGGCGCGAAGGAGGCCGTCCATCATTAAATACTTGCTATTCACAAGTTGAAATAGTAATTTTCTTCATATTGGTATGAAAAGAAGTGTACTTTATGTACACTACACTATAGAATTTTAGTATTCTTTAAAACTGTTTTTGTTAAGACATTTAATTTATTGCAGAGTTATAGGAGAACATTTTATTTGTTCTTGTGCTGTTCCTTTTTGGAAAATCTTTTGTGTGATTTTGTTCAGTAGCATTTTTGGAGCTGCTTTTTCTTTCTGGCTTCGTTCTTTTGGTTTGACGTTATAATCTACTCTTCGACTTAAGTCTGAAGTGCAAACTATTAATTCAATTAAGCTACATATATAAAAATATACGCATAGTTCAATGAAAATGTGCGTAGTCTGACATACGTATGACAATTTTATGCGTTCATTAATTGATGAAATTATGCTGACTCAAGCGTACCTGAATAGAAGCTCTAGGGAATTCTCCACATCCTCAATTATTAAGTGAGTCTTCGCTCCATATTCTGCCCTGCGATTGTGAAATATCAGCGGGAATTATTCTTTGAACGTTACCTCGAACAATTAAATCAAATTTCTCCAAGACAGTGTCATAGCGAATGTTATGCCTACACTTAAGATAGAATATTTCTTTAACAATAAGATACTTGACAATCGTGTCCGAACCAGACAGAACAAATCCATAATCGCGAGAAAGATTTTCTTCGGTTATAATTTTTACAGAGCAAAGCGTAAAAGGACATTGATTGACAATCACGTGTCCAGTAGCATGTAAAGTGTAATATATTGCAATAGCAAAAGCATTGCCGGGTCCTCTAGTGATATATAGAAAGCGCCACCGGTTGGTAGCGCGAAGTGCTGTAAGCACGATCACATGGTGCGACTGAAAGGAATAAACCATTAGATATTTGTACTTTTCATCCAAAATTACAATTTTTTCCATTACTTTATTTTTTTTTTCAAGATCCCGTGTATTTATAGAAACCAGAAACCTTCCAAACGGTCGGAAGTTGTGAAGTTTTCTTTCAAATTCCGCGTATTTTTGTAAATTAATCATATAGACCAGTGACCTGGAGCAGCAAACATTTTGCTAAACAAAACCACACATTTTTTTTCCAAAAAGCAGCATTGTCACTGCTAAAAATCGACAAATAAAATAATCTAGTGTAACGCTGAAACAAATTAATATTTTAACATTAACAGTTTTCACGAATTCTCCAGTAGAATTGTAAAATACACAAAGAACAACGGATATTTACATTGCAAAAATGTCAAAAAAGTTGCTGTTCTGTAACACAACACGTCAATAACAAACATTTCAAACGATACTAGAAATGATATGCGAGGTATATAGCCTACACAAAAACCATATGCGTTGCCATAGGGTCGTTACGAAGGCTTCGAGCAGAATGATAGAAGAAGCGTGTAGGCGGATGAGCAACCGGAGAACGATGCGACGCCTGCCGGCGGAGGAAGATAGAGATAGCTGAGACGGAAACCGCGAGCGCGGACGGGATGGACGACAAAAGATGAGACAAGGGGCGGGGCGCGGCGGGACGGGATGCGGCTTGAGAACGGCGCGGGGCGGGGGGGGGGGGGGGGGGGCAAGGCGGCGGAGCGCGCGGCCAGGCGGTGTGGACAGCAACGACGCAGGCGAAGCAGTGGGCAGAAACCGTAAACTCAGCGAGAAGCATTCGAATTGACCGATTAGTAGCGTAGAAAACGTGTAGAAAAAAGAAGACCAGGCTTTGCGACCTATTTAAAAACTTGCATTAAAGAACCGACATGGAGTGAAATTGAGAGCAGAACTGAGGAACCATTCTACTATGGTAGAGGGGATCATTCTTAAAAATGCGAACGAAAGAAGCAGAAACAGACGGAACAAAACACTCGTTTATGAATCAGAGAATAAAGGATTGGAATAGCTTATTGTCGACAGTCTTTGAAACCTTTTCTCGCTCTGTAAAAATGTTTATAAGCAGATTATACCGAATATACTTTAGTTTATTTTAAGAATATTATCCAGTTTGTATTTGTTATTTAGAGAAATAAATTATTATTATTATTACTATTTATTATTATAATACTATTATTATTATTATTATTTACTTTATTTCTCAGTTAAACTGGGCAAAAGGAATATTCTCTCTATCCCCTTCCTGTAAAAACCTTCGAACAATGTGACATGTCTGAAGTAAGACTGCCTTTTGTGCAACAGTTTGCAATTTTATTAACAGTTCCAAATTTCTCAAATTATTTTAAAATGATTTCGACATCACTACTTCCGATAAGCTCACCAAGGCATATATGAGAACTATCTTCAATCGCCAGATGTGTTTCAATTGCATTGCAAGCCCCTCATATTTCCCGATCGTCTCCAATTCAGTTCAAAGATATCAAACAAAAATCGTAACAAAACATTCGTATTATCCCTAACTGTCAATATTCTAAATCATGAACAATATATCAAAATACAGTCCTTCTGGGGTTAAAAGAGGAGAACGATGACCTCGGAACATATAATTTGAATACTTTCGAGGCTTTGTGGGAAAGGAGAACCAGCTCTAAACTAACAAACCCAACAGCCGGAAGCAAACCAAGGCCGATGAAAGCGACGGCCCACGCTTCCGCGTCGCGCCCCACTGTGCTGCGCGGGAGCGTCCGGGACGGCGGCGCGGCGCGGAGAGGCCATCCGACGCGACGAGCGCGCGGGCGGCGGCGGCGGCGGCGGCGGCGGCAACGGAGCGAACGGCGGGCGCGGTGCGCGGGGAGTCTTCGTGTCGCCGAGATTAAAACGCGGCTGCCGCCGCCGGGGAGCTTCTCTTCCCCTCCACTCCGCCCCCGCCCCCGCCACGCTCGTTGGAGCGGCCCGCCGCATCCCCCTCGCGCGCGCGCGCGGAGCGGCGCCGCCGTTAAAGAGGACGTCACGTCGCTTCGCGTCGCCAGAGGTCGCGACAAAAAGCAGCGGCGGCGCCGCCCGCCGCCGCCGCCTCCGCCGCCGCCGCCGCCGCGTCACGCAGCCGCTTCTCAGCGCCACCCGCGGCGCGCTGCGAGAGTGCGGTGGCGAGAAGCTGCAGTTCACGGTATTCCTCTTCCGTCTTCTACCACCTGGGCGATCCGAGTGTGTACTTCGATTACAACAATATAAGTCCGTTGATTGATTCCGTCTTTTCCGTCCGTCTTTTGATGGATCGATTGATTGTTAGTGATTCCGGGCGCGTCCACTACTATGTTCATTAGTTTCGTAAGTGTAGTTAGTGTTTTTGCCCTGGGGTGGCGGTGGTCTTTCCCCCGCTGGATGGCCAGATCAGACGCCGACCTACTGTCGGCTAACGGGGTTTTCCCCAACCAGGTATCTCCCACCAGCGCGGCACTGTCCCAGACTGGACAAGTTCTAAGTCCCCGACCGGTCTTTCGACATGTGTGGTAGTGTAGTGCATGTAAGTGTGAGTGTAAGGGGTGAGGATAAGACAAGGAAGAGGAAGAAAATAATGTGCGCGGTCCCTGGTCCGTTTGTGAGGGTACAGCTCCAGCATTCGCCTGGTGTTGATCGGAGATACCACGGAAAACGTCTAATAATTCAAGCCTGCCGCTAGAATTCTCCTCCAGACAGCGACTGAATTCGACCTAGCTCAAGTGAGTGTCGAAAATCCTGCCACCGTCAGCACCTCCCGGTCAGAGGCATAAATGCAGTGACATAAATTGATGAGCCACGTCTTGCTGTGTCAGTTGCGTCGGCGAGCCGGTGCCACCAGCTCATGTCGCACGCGCGGGCGCTGGCGCGGATATGGCGCATTCCCTCATTGGTCGATGGCGCGCATCTCGCGGAGGATTGGTCGCCGGAGGGCGTGGTCAGGGGTTCCCAACGCGCTGGTTCGCTCGACATGCGTTTAATTGGAATTTTCCCACTCGTAAACTTAAAACACATTGTGTTTAACTATTCATACAAAATGCCCCAATCAGGGCAATGTATCTCAAAACATCTATCCCTTATTTCTATCCGATTTTTCTTACCGCTTCTCTCTACTGGCCGCTTATACTCTGGGATTTGTCTCTCTAAGCAGACAGGTATACGATGTCGATGTCCAAAAAATGCATATTATTGTAACTTCTTTGATTTTAACGTAGTTCTCACTTATTTTCACCTTTTGAAAATAATAAATTACTATCCTTGCTTTGCAAGACGGGGATTTATCGACAATTTCCAAACCACCCGCGGTATTACCTACGACAAGGCTCTTATTTATGGCTTTAGATGACAAAAGCCACTCATTACATTTGGGATGATTCTATTTGAGAATCCAAAATCTTCGCGCGTATACACGCGATTTGTTATGTGCTGGCTATTTTCTCGCCATATGGTTGAGATGTATTTAGCATTTATCCGTGAGGATGGTTATGAATTACTCCGCAAACTTAGTCAACATAAAAGAAAAATATTTGATGCTAACACCGTTTATGCATCGCGTGTCAGTCAAGATAACATTACAACCAAAACTATAGTCAAAATTAGCTTGTCGAGCGACATCGATTTATCAAATGACTCGTACACTGAGCACCAGCCAATTCACCAGTTGAAAGGCCAAATATTACTTTCATATAAAATTAGAGACAGTACTTGTCATAAGGTAAACTTACATTTCATAAAAAATGAATTGACATTTGTGTTAGTTAAGTCTGATCGATGCTGAACTTCCCTTTCACTAGGTTTTCGTTTCGGTCATTTGTCCTTGTTTCATAGAACAAGAAACATTCCTAGCTAGGCTCCTCTACAACAGATAACGCTTTTCAACGTTTTCGACGTGAAAAAGATTTTACTGTCTTTTTTCTGTGTTCAATAAAGAAACATCGATTAAACCTAATGACAACTTCAGGCTCGTAATAATTTTGTAATGTATAATATTTAGTAATGTAATATTTAGTATCGTAATATGAGAAACGCCGTATCTCCACTTTTCAATAAAAATCACTGTCCTCCATGTTTATGCACCGCTCACAAAATAAAAAGCGAAAAATAATTCTAGAGACCTAAATAGTTTGAATTTTTGGATCAAGTATAGTTTACATCAATGTTAATGAAATATATAACGCACTATTCTCATTGTAACCTAACATTTTAAAAACTGGTTTCCAATGACGGAATAAAAATCATCGTTTGATAAATTGTATGTATAGATATCGCAAGGTTTATATTACGAAATACGACACTGAATTAAACCATAGTTCCGCAGTTATTGACTCTGTGAGATCGTGTAGTCAAATTTCGCTCTACATGAGCATTGAGATGCGAGATGTAATTACGCAATAATATTCACTCAAATACGAAGAAAACCTGTTTCTACCAAGATTAATCAACAACAAATGCAGATAATTTACTTGCAGCCTTTAAGTAAACACTTTCACGAGATACTATACTATTGATTAGCATTCTCAGCGCAAATTACATATATCGGATACACATGAGTGTTAATAATTACAGGGAATGTTCCATTGTAGGCGCTAGTTTCACCAAAACGTTTGGGCTACAAGAGATATTGCTCTTGAATTGTTCACTAACACGTATGGTCAGTCGAGAAAATTGTAGGGACTTCGCGATCCCAAAATGTTACCTCATAGTGTGTTTCATCTAGTAGTATGTGTTACTGCAAACGAAAAGAGTTGCATTGCAACCTGTCACTGGTATTGCTGTCGGAAAAACGGGGCGCAATCGGTCGTACCAGGTTAAGTGGGAGAACGGAGCTGCGGCGTCGCGACTCGTCTGAGTTCGCACACGGGTCCTGCTTCAAAGTGAGAGCGTATTTAGCTGCGATGTATCAACAGGGCTTTTGGAGATGGGAATGTATTCGTTTAAAAATTGACGGTAGGTGGTATTCAATTCCTTAATTAACTGGATCAAATGACGTCCTGTCATGATAAAAATTAAGCCTGCTGTTAAGTTGGTTTGGTTTGTTTTTTCGTGTTTTCGGGCGCGTCAACTGCTTTGGTCATTAGTTCCGTTAGTGTAGTGCATGTTTTTTTTTCTCGGGAGATGGCGGTGGTCTTCCCCCGCTTGATGGCGAGATCCGGCGCCGACCTACCGTCGGCTAGTGAGGTTTCCCCCTAACCAGGACTCTCCCACCAGTGGGGCACCGCCCAGCCGGGACAAGCTCTAAACTCGATCGGCCTCCCGGAATATGTGATAGTGTAGTGCATGTGAGTAAGTGTGTGTGTGTAAGGGGCAGAGGATAGGACAAAGCAGAGGAAGGAAAGATCGCGCGCAGTCCGTGGCCCATTTGGTAGGGTACTGCTCCGGCATTCGCCACGTGTTGATTGGAGAAACCACGGAAAACTACCGATCAGAGCAGCCAGCCGCTAGAATTCTCCTCCAGACAGCAACTGAATTCGATCTAGTTGAAAAGCTAGTGTCCAAAATCCTGCCGCCGTCAGGACTGGAACCTAGGAACTCCCGGTCAGAGGCGCTGCAGTGACATCAGTTGATGCACTGAGCTACCGCTCCTGGACCTGCTGTTAAGATTTTCTTGTTGTTCACTGCTATCTATTTCAGATAATTGTCATAGAGCCGTTAACGAGCCACAGCCCGATTTATCCTATCCTGGCTCTCATTAAAATAGGAAAATATCTACTCAATTAAAAGATCATTAATGGGATACCATTGTCGTATTTACAACACAATCAATGAAACGAGATTAGGACGCGCAGTTAATTGCGATATATTATTACACGTTACATGTATCAAGGAAATTATCGACGTTCAAAAATTGTGCAAAACTAGACAAAACTGAGGCTCAAAGAAGCAGAGTTTATTGCTTAGTTGACATAATTAAAAACAGCTAGGACAGCAATGGTAAAGAGGTTTTAGTGACTTGTAAAGTGCTTGCACCAGTTCAATCAAACCCGTTCAATTTGAAATTGTTTGCAATTGTTCTATTTAAAGCATATTAAAATTATTGTCACTAAATTCTGTTTAAAATGTATAGCGCATACGTAAAACATTTTGATCGGTTATGTTGAGATTTATTTAATAACTCGTTCCCTGTCAAATTACTAGATAAAAAAGGCAATAATTAAAGATATGTTCATTTTATCCCTTATATACCCAATACTCTGAAGACATGTGATTTTTCATACCAATAACAAGAAATCATTCACAAATAAACGGTAATAACAGTGTAAACCGTATTCTAGGGAATTTTCTTCCAGTCGTGTGCCAAACAGATTGAGGCGGAAGCTACAGAAGCTCTTTTTTGTATTATCGTTAACGGTTACGTAAAAAAATGAAACTTCTATTCTACTGACACTTCAACCATCTCTTGGAAACATTTCTAACCACATGAAGCCCAAGAGTTATAAAAAATAACTATCGTTCGCAGAAAAATCTAAAATTTAAATAAAAATCACATTCTACTATTAAATTCAGTATGTTCTGCTTTATACCGTGTACACCAAAAATATTTCAGTCACGCGCGTTCACTAATTTTTAATGTATTACTACGTTCGGTAAACAAGCATTATTCTGTGACTTAACGCAATTTAAATCGACGACAAAAGAATTGAATGAAGAAAGAATTCTCTAGCTTCAATATTCTAGTTGCAGCACGTGTTCAAAAAATACTCTTTTGTATTTTTCAAAATGTATGTTGTTTTATTGAAAACTGAACCTTCCTCACTTTTATTGCCACACATCCGCCTATATGAGCAATAAACTGAATAATACATTTTGAGGCCGTTTTATAGGAAAAGGAATTTTTACACCAATGTTTTCAGTATTGCCACGATTTCATCAAATATTTCGCAAATAAACTCGAAATTTACATTTTGAAAAAATGTACGTACAATATTTCAAATCTCATTTCAAAGTATAGATATAATTAAAAATACTTTTTAATAATGTAGTTGTGAAACGGGCGAAAATAAATTTACAAATTCGCCGTTTTTCGAAGCCCTAATAAAATGAGACATGTGCAACTTTTGTAAATATTTTGAATACATAGAAGGAATTTTATCATACTAACATATTTCCATTAATTCAAACATCCGTTTTAAAAGGGTCGCGATTGCGGCAGACGGATCGGGGAATATCCATTCTGAAAAACGATGGTATCAACGGTTTAGATATTAGTATTGTTCACGGATAGTCAGACATATTTTGAAGAAAACATTATTTTCGGAATCCACGAGATCAATGATAGCATGATATTTTCGGAATCCACGAGATCAATGATAGCATGACAGCAACACAAAAAATCTCTTTGCGTCTGAACATTTATATGTAAAACACCAATATTTTTCGACTTGCAAATAAATCAGGTACAAATATCACGTTTGCAACTGTAAAATGAGATTTCCCACAGCATGTTCATTTGGAAAAAAGGGGTCATAAACTACCCTTTTGCATGTTCAAGAAATTTGTAAAATTTATCCTGAGACCATTATTAATTTTTTATTATTATTATTATTATTATTATTATTATTATTTTATTATTAATACATGGAGATGTGAAGAATAGCATTCACATTTTAAATATTAAGTATTTATTGAAACAACGCGTCTAAATCAGACAAATGTAAATGAAATTAGCAATACACGGACAACAAAACTGTCTTTTTTCGTGACACCGATAATGTATATCTCAAAAAGTGTTTCCAGGGCCTTAGGAACATGGTTTTCGAGGCACGGAGTCTTAAAATCCAGATACTCACATGCTATTTTACAACATTAAATCCATTGATGCCTTCAACTACATTTTTCCTGTTCTTTTATCTCCACTCGGTGGTAAATGGTATGCAAGAAGGAGAAACTCAAATTGAACACACTATAAGAACGATCTTACGCTCTTACGAGACTCAAAACCTCAACTCATGAAAACATCTTTAACAGGAGTGAATTGGATACTCAGCCAATAGTGACTACGCTTACGCATATCATGATGAATATCGTCGTCATTATTATTATTATTATTATTATTATTATTATTATTATTATTATTATTATTATTATTATTATTATTATTATTATTATTATTATTATTATTGTTGTTGTATTTACTAAGATCTGTTCAACACTCACTGTATTATACTTCGTGGCTCTCTCAGAAAGTTCCGACTGATCTGAAGAACGCGACTCCAAAATGCTTTTTTGTTGTCACTGGCTGGCGCTTGGCAGAAAGGTTTCGAAGCGCCGGGCCCTCCCGGAACCGATGCGGCGGTGCCGCTTCCGGGGCGAAAGCACGTCGCGTAATCGCCCTGTCCACGCGAGAGCGTGGAGTGGAGGGGGGGGGGAGGATGTGCGGTCCCGGGGGCGTGGAGGGGGTAGGAGGAGGCGAAGGTGGAGGATTAGCGCGCAGGGGCGGTGACCGCGCAGCGGGGTGTCTCCCGCCATCAATCAGCCACGCCCACTCCACTCCTCTCCGCCATCGTCGCGCGCCTCGCCATCGCCGTCGGCGACATCGGAAAGCTCTCTGCATTCCATCAGGCGCGACCCCGCCGCCCCCCCGCGGGCAGGCGCCCCGCCGAGCTCCTCCACTCCACTCCACCCTTCGCCCCGCTCCGCCCCGCACCTGCGGATGCGAGCGCCGCCAATGAGAGCGGGGGGTGGGTGGAGGGCGGGGACGGGAAGCAGCTTTGAACGAGAGAGCTGGTGTTGCGAGAGACAACGGGTGGGCGAAAGCGAAAACAGTTATGGCGAAACATCAGAAGAGGACCAGCGAGAGCGATGGAAAGCAGACAACGACAATGTCGGAGGAGAGGTTGCAGATGGAGAGAGTTTAAAGCGGACAGACGTAGAAAACATGCTGGAGATGATGAAGCGTTACTACTAGAGAGAGTTAGATGTACGAGTACAGGAGGTGACGATTATGCTGAACAGTGAAGCTGGAAACGATGCATGTAGCAAACGGGGCAATGGAATTGTAAAATAAAATACACAGGTGTCACTTGTCGCTAAAACCGTGCCGTCCAAAAGCTCTTAAAACATTGGCCAATGCCAAATAGCAGAAGACTGGCATATTTTCATTTACACTATTGTATACAAGCAATGTAGACTATGCAATAATCTAAGCAATTATTCACTACGGAAAAAATATTCCCAAAAATCATTGAAACATGATCCAATTGTTTAAGAAATGATGAGGGATACGAAATATACAGCGTCGAGTTACTAAATCTGTACTAAAAAGCACCATACACCGGTGTCGCTTGTCGGTAAAATAGTGTCTGCGTATATTGAGTAAAAGACTAACCTATGTCAGTGGTTGGCAGAAGAATGTCTTTTCTTTATCTTAGCTATAAACACAATACAACCAGTACCGCAACTAAGTAAATCTTCACTATATAAAAGAATACTCTAAAACGGTAGTGAAACACGTTTCAGTATCTCAAAAAGTAGACGTCAAGGATGATAAACAGGATAGGTGGGCATTTATAAAGAAAACAAAACGCTATTATCATGCCAAAACGAAGGAAGTTACGCATAAAAAAAATGTTAGGACTATAGATCAACGTTTACAAAACTACGAAAGAATTCAATGACGAATGGCGAAGAAAAATAAAAGTCACGTTCTAAAATTTCCCGACTATTCCATGAACTTTTTAACAATAGAATGATATGTCTGGAGGAACTTTTCATTTTTTACACGAATTATCATAGTTGTGAGATTTTCCTCTGTGGTCTTCAAGTTACTTTCAGTGATGGTTTATGGCAAGGCAGAAAGAAATTTCAAATAAGCTATTCAAGTGATTTTCACTGTGCAAAGAATAATTCTGCAAGTGAAGGTAGATAGCCGACCTCCAAATTCATTCTCTTTTCCAACCAAATAAGAAATACCGTAACAGAAATAGATTTTTGTATTTAAAAAATCTTATAAATATCCTAAATATTGTTGTATGTTAGAAAATTGGGTGAAAATTACGTTTTTTCCATTTATTAAGGGATTCCGTGCACTTTCAATTGTTACTACAAAATTATGTAGCCCTCAAAGAACCCTATTGCTTCTCGATGCACTCAGTAAATTCAAAGGAAGGGAACAACTGTTCATTGCAATCTCTGTTGACATTTACCATACAAAACCACACAAAATTATTTTCCAAACAACTGCACTCGTAGGATGACAAAATACTCTCGTGTAACATTGCACTATATTAAATATTTTGCGCAACACGCAAGTTGTGACGCAGCGATTATCAGTCTGTATGAGAAGGGGGGGGGGAAATAAAATATTTCCTCTTTTCAGTCAAAATTGAAAATGTTTCAACGTTTTTATATATTTTTCACTGGGTACTCACTGTATACTCAGAAACACCTAAATACATTCATATCGTAAAAATCTTCGTATTCTTTCAATTTCTGTGCGCATTAAAAATTAGCAATTCAGATACTGTAACTAAGGGCAAAATCAAATATTTAGTAACATTATACTGATATTGCATGAGATCAACAGTTCCTACCGATAGGTATATGCAGCAGAAATTGAACTTCTTTCTTCTCCCATGAGCAACCAGCTTGTAGCACAAGTGCCGGTGTACGCGACTTATACCGCTGAGACCGGTTTCATCTCCAGTCAATCCAGAACAAACTGGAGGGGGCCTATTTAGATTCCCTGCGTCTCATTTCACGTTTCTTCGTTAGAATTTATCTTAATATGTCGCACATAGTCATTAGGTCATCACCCTTGGGCCACAATGTAAGCAGCGAAAGGCCTTACCTAGATTTAAAACTTAAATATTCGTATAGATATAAATTTGCACGTTGTTTAAGTATTGAAAATTATTTTCTGACTTCATTCGACAGTTGGGTGCCATGTAACATGAACGCGGAGGAAGCTGGCAGTAGGAGTGATGAGGGAGGATGGGGAGGAAGCGACAAGCGACCGCGGGGGGCGGGGCCCGCGGGCGAGGCCGGCCATGGCCATCAGTCGGCCGTCCCAGGGCGCCCGGAAGTTGCAGTTGCGCTGAAAAGAGCCGGCGGCGGCGGTCGCGGTGGTGGGGAGGCGGGAAGGCGGGGTGGGGCAGGCGAGAACCCCGCGATGGATGTCCAGAGGCGTGGCGCGGCTGACAAGGGCACCCGGATTCGAGGGATCCAGCGAGAGCGGCTCGGGATCTGCGAGGGTGATGGGGTGACAAGGAGAAAGAGGATGACAGGCGGAGAAGCGACGGAGCATGGCCACACCCAGACCTCCGTAGAAGTACACGAGACAAAACGATGAGGATAGTTTTCCACTTCAGCTATCTCTTCTAAAGTTCAAACAGTAAAACAAATTTTGACAAGGAATGTATCCATGCCATTATATGTCAAGTTAATTAAACAATCGTTAAGTAAAAAATATATTTTTATAATTAATATCTAATTCAACATTAAATCTCAGAAAATGTTTAAAAAGTCTTTGATGCTAAGTTGGCAAACTTTTGAAATACTAATGAAAGAAGCCAAATGTCTGGTTTTAAGCATGTCGATGCAGTGTTACTGTATATATAATACTTTTGAACGTTTGAGTGAAAACACGATAACCCAGAGCCTAGGGATTTGAGCGAAGGCTTTAGTGAAAACACGCTGACCACAGAAACGCTTTCCAGATTTTTGAAGAGTTAGAATGAATTACACGAAATCAACACATTGTACGACATTGTCCGTATATGAGGCAAACCGGGAGCGGTAGCTCAGTGAATCAACTGATTTCACTGCAGCGCCTCTGACCGGGAGGTCCTGGTTCGAATCCTGACGGCGGCAGGATTTTCGACACTAGCTTTTCAGCTAGGTCGAATTCAGTCGCTGCCTGGAGGAGAATTCTAGCGGCCGGCTGCTCTGATCGGTAGTTTTCCGCGGTTTCTCCGGTGAACACCAGCCGAATGCCGGTGCAGTACCCTACCAAACGGGCCACGGACCGCGCCCGATCTGTCCTTCCTCTTCTTTCTATCCTCTCCCCTTACACGCCCACTTACAGTAACATGCACTACACTACCACATATTACGAGAGACCAGTCGGTATCTTTGAGCTTGTCCCGGCTGGGGCGGTGCCCCGCTGGTGGGAGAGTCCTGGTTACGGGGAAACCGTCACTAGCCGACCGGCAGATCGGCGCGGATCTCGCCATCCAGTGTGGAAGATCACCGCTATCTTCCGAGAAAAAAACACGCACTACACTAACGGGATTAATGACGAAAGCTGTTGACGCGCCCGGAATCACTAATGAACCAATTTTAAATAACCAAATCAACCATAATTTAAAATATCGTACCGCATGAGCAACAAATAAAAAAACAAAACGGACCTCTAAAACTACTAAAAGTTTGCAACATTATTTTTGTAGAACGCAGCAGAATGAACGCAAATCTGCTCGCAAGCATTTCCGCATCCGGCGCTGAGCAGCGCTGAGCGCCGCCTTGCACGCGGGGCGGGCTCTCGCGCCGCGCCCTGGGCAGCGCAAGGGAGGGGGAGGGGGTTTGGGGTCGGGCAGCTGGAAGCCAGAGTGGCCCTGAGGCGGCACAGACTTGGAGCGAGGAACAAGTCGACGCTCGTGTGCTTGCGAGGGGGCGGGGCGGGTCGGTCGCTCCCCGCCAGCGAACAACTGCCTCTAATGCGACCGATCGGCCAGCGCTCGAGGCTAGATCGCCCACACAAGTTGGGGAGGGGGCAACCTCAATTCGGGTCTGCACAAGAGGTGCAGAGATACTGTTAGATTCGCGAGGCGATCTAAATTCTATGATAATGCTAAGAATAATAGTACTAATAATAATAAATTATGATAAAGCGGTTCTATACATTTCCCAAGATTATATGATCAATGGTTTCTACTTGTTCTCGGCAAATGCAGCATTCATCGTCTCAGGTTGTCCACCAAAGACCAATTCTAGATCAAAAGGCCGAATATTTAAAAATGCACGATATGATGTGTAGTTACTCGACTGACAGATCTGAAATACCCGGGAAGTTGCAAACACATGCTCGAAGTGGTACAAACACTTACCAAAACCGATGACCTCCGTTGGACTGTGCAAAATATTGTGCGACTAACAAATTTAAACTGATCGCATGACAGCGGAAAACAAACCGCATGTGTTTAACCAGGATATGGAGAAAAATAAGTGTCTAATTCTAGATATTGATGCACCGTGCGATGAAAACGAAACAAACATGGCAGAGAAACGACTAAAATACAGGAGACTGGAAAACGAGATCAGCCGAATGTGGAGCGTAGAAAGCACAGATTGTCCCGACAGTTACCGGAGCTCTGGGATTTGTTTCGCGAAATTTAATAAGAACTTGGCTAACTCCCAGATCATTCAAAATACTGGGAAGTGCAAGAAATTGATTCATTGGGAACAGCTCACATTTTGCGCGAAGTATTGTAGAGATGACGTCAGCCCTTAGATCTGCTTCTTAGGAAGCTCTTTGCAATCCGGAGAAGATTTTATATTCAATCGACTCATAACACCTTTAATCGTGAATTATAATAATAGTAATAATAATATTTTTTCTGAGGAGGTGAGGTCACAAAGGCTGTGATTCCTCCTAACTAACCTTAATAACTTTACATATACATCATTACAGTTGAGACAATCGGACGCCAATACTACCACACCGGCCTGATCCCCTTCGAGTACCGCCGGGCGTGCAAGCAGTCTAGGTAGATTTGACAAGACTGATTACTTGTTTGAGTGGTAGGAAGGGGGAAGAGCAAAGATTATATGAAAACTGTGAAGAAATTGTAAATACAAAATAGGTGAAGTGGTGTTTGGTAATTACGAACTCTACATAATAATTTCACTTCTAACATTTCTTTTGTTTCATAAAAACTTTCCTATAAAAACTTCTAACATGCTTTTAATGCTTCATTATGCTTTTAATGTTTTAATGTAATTTCTTTCAAAAAATTGTAACCTGATGATGGGGACAACCAACCCCTGAAACTATCAAATCATGATGTAACTCGTTAAATAAAGAAAGTTTATAACTGACATTTCACGCTACATAGGGAAATGAAATGCCTTTGGGAGGCAATTAACGCCCGAGTGAAATTTCACCGTCAATTTCCTGAACTCCAAACCCAACGAGATTTAATGAGAACAATACATCTTGTACGGTGGAACAATACATCTTGGCGGCGATGGTGTAGCGGTCAGCGTGTCGGACTGCTATACCCAAGTTTGCGGGTTCAAACCCGATCGAAGCCGTGGATTTTAAGGGCGAAAAATCCTTCGTACGCCTTCCTTCGGAGGAAGTAAAGCCGGCTGTCCCATGTTAGTACATTTACTGCATGTAAAAGATCCTCAAGCCTAAATGACGCCTCTGAGCTAAATTCAAATCGCCTGTTTCGTCGCCCAAGTAATACCTTCTTTCTCCCATGATTGGTGAAAGGAGTGTAACGAAATTTGCGTGGTCAGACGGAAGAGCAGGCCTCATGGCCTGAGTCTCGCACACGTAAAATAAGGCAAATTCAAATTCAGATTTTTCATGATATAAAGATAATAATTTGAAAACGTCCTCTCCATAACAATGTCTATGGTGTTAATTTTTCTTTAAAACAAATTGTTTATTACGTATAATTCAGAGAAAGAGAATTGTTAGGAAAAGTATCGCCCTAATGAATATGTGCCGCTAGTAAACTGACAAGTGGAAGTGGACCAAAAGATTAATAAAAATTTGTAAAAATTAATATACAA
Source organism: Teleogryllus oceanicus (assembly GCA_964035755.1). Lineage (NCBI taxonomy): Eukaryota > Metazoa > Arthropoda > Insecta > Orthoptera > Gryllidae > Teleogryllus > Teleogryllus oceanicus. The sequence goes on along the minus strand of CAXIVR010000005.1, from coordinate 100,984,188 downwards.
TTACTAATAAATTATTAATATAAATTTACTGGCGAAAATGTACAAGAGTCAATTGGCGCCCCACAATACATGTGAGTTATTTACCCATTGACACTATAACAAGAACGAAGAAACCTTCTTTCTTTAAATTCGAAAAATCCCTTGAGAGACAATGTGGTTGTTATTATGTAAATAATACAATTGCTCAATCTTTTCGGCATAATCTCAAATGAGTTCATGTGAGTGATGTTTTGAGATAAGAAAATAGAGCTCTAATTGCTAATATATGCAATATATCTATAGACATGTTATCATGACTCTTCAATAACAACCAGCTCACGATTCGGCTCTAATGTGAGTTTTATAACATTAAACTATAAAGTAACATCGCTGATTTTACTCAAGTCAACCAGATCAAGAACTACTCAATTAATTTGGTATGTACTTCAAAACAAATTAAAATGGGTTGTTTTTAAATAATTAAATAATAACATATGATTTAAAAGGTTCTAATTGTCTTGAATTATAACACATTCAGGATTAAGGTGTTATTGGAACTTTACAATACTTTTGAAACAAGTAAAATTATCATCCATGACGGTGATAATAATGATGTTCACCAGGTGAAAGCGTGAGAGACTTGTCAGTAAGCCCTTCGCTTTCTTGGACAGCGGTGGTTTAATTTTTTCTTTCCATATTTGAAGGTTGATAATATGGAGAGAATTATGATCATAGAATTACGATTACGAACGCGCGGAGGGTTCAGATTAAATACGAAGAAGTATGAAAATGTTTTCACATTATGGAATCTATTCATATAAATACATGTTGGGGATATAATTAATAATTGTTACTGGTGTCCATGCGCACCACTTTGCATTGGTAAGGTGGCGCGTGCTCTAAGGAGAGCCGCTAGCGACAGCAGCGCGAGCTGGCCACGCGCCACCAGCGCTCAGGTGAAGCGCGAGTCTTCCTCAGAGGCGGTGTCCGGTGAATATTGGAGCCCGCAAGCGCCACCAGTCAGTCGTCCGTGGAGTCAGCCAGGGGAACGAATCATCACCGGAGTCAACTACGCAGCCAGTCAAGTGAACGAGTCCTCCACACAGGAGGAGCGCTGCTGCCCGGAGCGTACAGGCGTCAGTCGCGAGTCAAATCTAGCGTCGAGTGGAGCCCGGTCAGCCGCTGGGGAGGAGCCGAGGCCGATAGGTCGCTATGACGGGGGCGACCAAAGACTGCTCACTGGATTGATTGATTGATTGATTTCTTCGTGTTTCCGGGCGCGTCAACTGCTTCGGTCATTTGTCCCGTTAGTGTAGTGCATGTTTTTTGTCGGGATATGGCGGTGATCTTTCCCCGGTGAATGGCGAGATCCGGCACCGACCTACCGACGCGTCGGCTAGTGGGGTTTCCCCCTAACCAGGACTCTCCCACCAACGGGGCACCGCCCCAGCCGGGACAAGCTCTAAGCTCCCGACCGGTCTTCCGGAATGTGTGGTAGTGTAGTGCATGTTAGTGTAAGTGTGTGTAAGGGAGATGATAGGACAACGAAGAGGAAGGACATATTACGGTCCGTGGCCCGTTTGGTAGGGTACTACTCCGGCATTCGCCTGCTGTTGATCGGAGAAACCACGGAAAACTACCGATCAGAGCAGCTGGCCGCTAGAATTCTCCTCCAGACAGCGACTGAATTCGACCTAGCGAGAAGCTAGTGTCGAAAATCCTGCCGCCGTCAGGACTCGAACCTAGGACCTCCCGGTTAGAGGCGCTGCAATGACATCAGTTGATGCAGTGAGCTACCGCTACCGGTCTGCTCACTGGAAAGTCCGAAAGAGGCCAAATGGTCAACTTTCGGAGAAAAATTTTGTTGGTCCGTAACGAAAAAGTGTATAAATCCAGTTGATGAATTTAGGAGGAAAGTTCTCTAAGAAGTGGTGTTGCCACAATCCAAGTTTTGTGTGTCCTTGATACGGAAAAATCGAAACCGCGAATATAGTAGAAAAATGAACGCGATTATAATAGTCAAATTTGGTTGATATTGACTTGAAAATATTTAGTTTTCGCACCTAATGCTCTACAATTTGCTATGTATTTTATAAAGAATGATGCCAGAAATATGCTAATATGGAGAGAAATTGTTAAATAAATAGGATTTCGTAACCATTACTAAGGACGAGAAAGCTGTTTTAGCACCACTAGTTATCTATAAGGAGTAGCAAAACCGTTAAGACATTAGCTGCATATGCCCCGTCAACTTTGGTGCTGAACAACCAACGAAAGTGTATCCACCGGAGTACTGAAAGCAACAAAAGTAGACAATTATATTCCTACAGAACAATAACTATCACAGAATACCTAGTCGTAAGAAGAAACCACAATTGCAAATGCAACAGGTTATATTAGCATGTTTGTTCTTTAAGAAGTAGCAAAATCGCTAGACCTTAGCTGCATATGCCCCGTCAACTTCGGTGCGGATCAACCACCGTTTTATATAAATATTCGAGCCGAGTAATTAATACGCCCTAGTAAGGAGTGTACCATGTCATAGTGGTAGTGGTTATATCGACATCTAGCAATAAGTAATGAAAAAAAACTGCTTATGTTTCATTCAGGATGTTTCCGTCTATTGATGAAATAAAATTTGAAAATAACAGAACGGAAACCATTCACCATGTGCAAAATCACACTAAAAACTATAATCATATGACCTACGGAAGATAAAACTCACGAATTGGAAGAAGATGATCCATGTCAGAGTTTAGCCAAGACCCACCGAGGGTTTTTTATTCAATTCATTTATTTTTTTACATACTATATTTGATGAAGAGCTGGAAAAATATTTTGCCTAAAAGACAATGTATTTTTCTTAGAACCCTTCAAAATATCCGGTGAATAGATTATCCTGAGCCACAAAGCACGGAAATGAGAACGGGAAGCTCGAAATTAAACACTGAAATAATCGGATATTTCTTAGCCCTTGGAGAGTGTGTCGTCAAATGTTCATAGTCGTTCATTGATTTTCCCTTTCCTCTTTAAATCTTCTGTTGCACAGGATATGCATTGCTTCAAGATCGATTTTTATGCATGCCTCACTATATTTCGTAAAACAATAGTAGAGAAAATATCTTTTAAGCACAATTTAAAAATAAGCAGTAATAATAATTATCAAAAAATGCTATATTTACCGCGTTACTCTCGTAAATGAGTAATAGGAACTGAGCAGATACTTTAAGTCTTCTTAATCCACATTCTATACAGAGTTTTACAAGAAATATTTTTTATGTCAATAATAATCTTGGGTACTTCCATTCCCGTTAAGTATTATATTGAACGTTTGTTTAAATTGTAAAAAAATACTTTCTTCAAAATCAGTAATAGACTGAACCAATAGGTTGGACGGATCCCTTTTCTAGAGTAAAAATGTCGTAGATTGATTGATTGCTTTTCTTCTTTCCGAGCGCGTCAACTACTTTGGTCATTAGTCCCGTTAGTGTAGTGCATATTTTTCTCGGGAGATGGCGGTGATCTTCCCCCTCTGGATGGCGAGATCCGGCGCCGACCTACCGTCGGCTAGTGGGGTTTACCCCTACCAAATACTCTCCCACCAGCGGAGCACCGCCTCAGCCAGGACAAGCTCTAAGCTCCCGACCGGTCTCCACGGAATATGTGATAGTGTAGTGCATGTTAGTGTATGTGCAAGGGGAGAGGATAGGACAAGGAATAGGAAGGACAGATCGCGCGCGGTTCGTGGCCCTTCTGATAGGGTACTGCTCTGGCATTCGCCTGGTGTTGATCGGAGAAACCACGGAAAATTCCCGATCAGAGCAGCCGGCCGCTAGAATTCTCCTCCAGACATGGACTGAATTTGACCTAACTGAAAAGCTAGTGTTGAAAATCCTGCAGTCGTCAGGACTCGAACCTAGGACCTCCCGGTCAGAGGTGCTGCAGTAACATCAGTTGATGCACTGAGCTACCGCTCCCGGTAAAAATGTCGTAGAGGTCGCAAGTATATAGTGCAGGGCATCATCTGTAAGTACCGACATATTAGCTTACAATTTACGGATCATTGGTAAAAATTTTTATTTTTGGTTTACTCGCAAGTGATTTCCGAGCGTCAACATCAGTTGCAGCCCAAACGCAACGTTTTGCAACGAAGCGTACCAGCAATAGGAAGTTTGTGGGTTCGATGACAGCAATGCGCCGGGAATTCGCTTGATATGTTTATTATCAGTGAGTTTGTATCATATGCCTGAATCGATTTTGTAGTTCAAAAACTGAGTTGACTGCGTAGTCCAAAAACGGAATCGCATGTTTTCGTGTTCACTGTCAGGAATATACTGATTGATTGGTTAGTCCTTCCGGGCGCGTCAACGAAACGGTTGAGGCCCGTAAGTGAAGTGCATGTTCCAATTACGGGAGTTGCAAATTAGCTCGTCTGCTAGTTGGCGAGATCCTGCACTGACCTATTTGTCGGCTTGTGGGGTCTTTTCGTAACCAGTTACCTCCCACTAGTGGGGGAACGCCCTAGCCGGAACAAGCTCCCGATATGTATGAAAGGATAGTGCATGTAAGTAAGGGGTGAGGATAGGACAAGGATAGGAAAGGAAACGTTGCGCGCGGTCTGTGACTCGTTCGTTAGAGTACTCCTCCAGAATTCGCCCGGTGTTGATCGGAAAAAACAAGGAAAACTACGGATCAAAGCCATCCCGCTAGAATTCTTCTCCATACATTTTATCCAGCTCTATAGCTAGTACCGAAAATCCTGCCGTCGTCGGGACTCAAACCCTAGGACCTCCAAGCCAGAGGCACTACAGTGACATTAATTGATGCCCTGAGCCTCCTCTAAGCACCCGGTAGAGACGTATACTGGAGAAGAACTTCAAACAGTGAGGTGCGGAATCCGCGCGAGGTCGTATGTTTCATTTCTCTTGCCATCTCCATGACCAGAAAAGTTAAAACAAACTAATATGACCCATCAACTTACAGGAGGCCATAAGGCTTCGGAAACAGCACGATACATTTAGGAGAGCATTTGATGACATAATGATAAGACAGGTCAACATATGAAAACAATAAATCGTGCTCGAAGCAACCTAACCACTGAGACAGCAGTACACAGCCTCAGAACCTTAGTATGATACGATATGTCAGCATGTAAATATGATACGATATGTCAGCCTTAAAATATTGGCATAAAAAGAATAATCTCAGACATCACCTCGTATTGATTTATTTTTTATTTTGAAAATTCATCAGGCTCAGTCATGTTTAGTTCGACTCGCGCTTAAAAAAAAAAAAAATGCATCACTGACCAACTGGTTTATTTTTGACTATAAAAAAATCTCATGATTTTTTAAGGTCTGACAGGGAGAAAATGTTTTTTTTTACGGGGAAAATATATTTATGTATGGCCAATATTTACTTTCAAACTTACAATGAAAACAACGTCCGCGAAAGACGAAACACAGTTCTTAAACTACTGGCTTCCCTGGGATCCCATGAAAATTGACACACGTCACAGTCTGAGCTCTGTGCTGTTATATGTTTGCCATGTATTGCAACATGTATATTCTATTTGTTTGCGTTTAATTTAGTTGATCCTGTGCTTTTACATATTAATCCGAGAAATATGGCGAGATTTAAATATATCGAAGGCGCAAAAACGAACAAAATTATATTTGATTGTGACCAAGAAGGGCTTGTGACCGGCGGTCCAGTGGCCTCACGCAAATTTAAGATGGAAATATATTGTACGTGGTAGCACAAGATTTTCAATTTCTAGTCGTTAAGTCTATATCTGGCAAACATTACAAGTAGCGGCGCGGAACACAATGGCGAATATTCCCGAAATCCTAGCCTAATACTCAAAAACAAAATCGCATTTCCTGTCTTTCACACATTCCACATTTTTCACATACACTGTGTTCGTCAGGACATACTTTTCCTCTCACGTCGATTCTTTGTGTCGATTCTCCTGGCGCTAGTAGTGACTCAAATGTACCCTGTCTTCGGTGAGTTCAGAAGGAATACGGTGCGCGAGAGTTACAGAGATAACATTTCTGCTTGTAAATGGTGCCCGAATAAAGTCCTTCAGCCTGAATAGCCGAGGTCACTAAGACTGAAAGGCCGTCGCTGCCTCGTCTCAAAGGGTCGCAGATTCGAAACCCGCCTCGGGTATGGATGTTTATGTGTTTGTGTTATCCATATACGTTTATCCTACAGCTCCCCTTACAGTAAAAAAACAATCAAACTGATCGCTATATGACTCAGATGTAAAAAAGCGACCTTTAAAAAATTCACTTAGTCAACACTAACAATATTAGTGTCCTTTCTGGTGTGTAAGAGCATTTTCTTTTTCAATTTTATAGCATAGAAATGCTTGTCAAGTAGTTCAAGACGAATACATAACACAAAACGAATGCAAATAATACAATAAATTTTTGTTACAGGAACTATCAGAAAACTTCGAATTTCATAGAATTTAACATTTTTTGAATTTTATACCTGAAACTATACTTTTTCGTACGCCACTCTATAGTAGCAACAAAGAACGAATACATCGTGAAGAGGGATGGTCCTCTGAAAAGGACTAATCGCGAACCCTCCTGGAAATGACACCAGCATTTACACCCCAGTTCTTATGAAAAATATATTTATTGTCTTTTTACTAAACGAACAAGTTCCTTAAAAACATAACCACTTAAAAACGAATAATTTGATTAATAATGTTTACTTACTAATATTATATTAAAAATTTGTACAATTTACATCTTCTAGGCAGATTTACACATATTTAATTAAATAAAAACTATTCTTTAAAACATTTATTACGAGTTTATTGCATGCAAATATGTTCTACCTGATACCTCTTGTAAATGTAGATCAATCCAAGCGGAATTATGGATTAGCAACGTACGTAATAGACACGTTGTTGAAAACGCTGAAGAATGTAGAAATTACGAATGTATATGACGGCATAATTGAGAGTTTCAGACAACATTATTGGCAATACTTACTAGGCACTCCATTTCTATTCCTCATTTTGATCTGTATTCACTGAAAACCGTCGAATAATGCATGTCCAAATACTCATGTTTTGCATGCCTAATGCCGCGTAGAAAGGTTTTTTGGAAGTTTGGAAAATAAATTTCTTCCGCTCTTTGCCCAATAGTCAACATTCAAAAGTGCAAGATTCACGTTATAAAGATAATACAATACTGAACATACACAACTAAATCGTCAAGGCTCCACACAATGCAGAACATTTTCCGACTTCTGATCTCTTCTAACTAAAGAATTCTTCCAAAACGAAAATTAAAATATTTACACAAAACGTATTGGTGACTTTGATCTGCATTTAATATAGCTGAGCTAACAATGAAAATATAATTTTCCTTTTCAAATTTTGGACGCTGAGGAGTATGAATTGCCACTTATACAGGACTAGAGAAGGTACTGTTAATTTGTTTTTATATTGTAAAAAATGCGTATCAAATATACGAATTCTTCAAATTTGTTTCAAATATAGATGCGTATCGATAACATTAACGTCGTAGATTTGTGATAGAAACATGTGTAGAATAATATAAGTTGCTATTTTACCAAATTTACGCAGTTATTTTTTCTCACACTCGGTGCCCAACTCCCTTCCGTTGTGGGAGATTTACTGAGGCTTTCGAAGGGAATTGTCAAAACGCATCCCTGTGTGGCGATGCCCAGCATCCTAGCATGCTGCTGAAGTCCGCGGGCGCGGCGTTGCCAGACGTAGCTTTGTGTGGCCATACCTGTCGCCTCTGTTAGTTCCGCGGCTTCACGAACAAAGGCGCAGTTGGTGGGCTGCCAGGCGTTAAAAGTTAGCGGTCGAATTGACAGGCGGGGACGCCACTCAAGTGAGTTTGACGCGGAGGCCGCACCGAAGGAAAAAGCGCCACCACAGCGGACGGCGGACCAAGTTAAGCTTTGTTGCCAGCTATAGTTTCATAGCAATCGGATTTTAGAATGGAATTCCGTTTCTGGAAAGTTATTCGGGTATTTGTGGCCACATACTGTGTCGAATGGTTGGGTGTTCAACGAATACTTAGCATGTTTTGTGTCACACGGTAGACGCATATGTAGTGTTCTGCAAATGCTTCTGCTATATTATTTGAAGGACAAAAATATTCTAACCGGGTAGTATCCGTGAGTTAGAAAAGTTCACTTACGTAAAGTGACAATGATCGTTAATGACTGACTATATCGCTTCAAATTTTCCTTGTGTCTCTTTAATACTATTTCTATTTTGTCTACTTTCTTCCGCTTCACATGTTAATGTAAACTTTTTAGTGAATAACGAAAATTGAAAAAAGAACTGCTCCAATGAAGACAAAAGCATCACTCCTGAAGTGACCTTTAATTGGTTAACCTTATAGCGACATGCATTTCAAATCATGAGCTGACCAAGCATTGTTTGGACAGTTCGAGTAATAAGACACCAGCGCATATCGTGTTACGTAAAATGAACCTGTAACTAGTAGATGGTTTTTTCAAGCTGGGAAATATTCACGAAAGAGATTTGTTTCCATAAGCTAATTATCCTCTCTTCGCAGAGTTAGCCTACCGAAACCGGTCCATTAGTCATAAATACTTGATTCTTCATAGCAACAGCTGATGGCAGTGATTACTCTCCCAAAGGACGTGACTGACAGCCTGGCATTCTTGATTGACGTCGCCCAGTGTGCGTTAATGATCATTAGAAATTTTAATGGGGGTATGCGGATAATTTATCATTTGCTGAGCGCATCCAGAATTCTATCACTCGAAAAATCGGTGGACGAGTGCGGACATTTAGACCGATGTTTACTTTTTCAGGCAATTTGCCAGAAAACATGTTGCTGCACGATAATGCGATACGATTCGAATGTATCAAAATATGTTTCCCTCCCAAAGCCCTCTGTTTATTCAAACAGCAACTGCACTTTTTAAAACAATAAACGGATATTTGAAATTGAATAAAGTTTCGCATTATTGCTCTTCTTAAATATCAATCTTTTACATTTTCCCCAAACTGTTTTATATTATTCAGATAGTACAAAGTCTTACGTCTTTGGTGTTTCAACTTCAAAATACCTTATTCAATACTGATGGATGTGAAATAATATTTCACAACAAGCAATGATTGGACACAACAGTTGAAATATTCATTAAATATTCGATTTGTTAACGGATATGACGCACTTCACTAATAGTTTTATGAATGAAGATTACTTTGGAGAAGTTGCTAAACTGTTACGGTCGAAAATATTTTTTACCGAAGTAGGAAACGACTGAATCAATACAAATAACTTTTAAAATGATGTGACTGTATTAGTGGGAAGATCCTTAGAACGGGGCAAGCTGCAATGCAATTTGCTCCATACACATCTGTGTGACGGGTTGCCTAACACGCCTTTACATACCAGAAGATACAATATAGACGATTTGACGGTTGCATTGCTTACTACGAAAATACGCTACGCGCTCTATAAATATAAAATTTGCAAACGTACTAAATAAAGAAAAAATAGAAAATTTTGGATAAAAATAAGAAAAATATTAAAAACCTAAAAAGTTCTTTTCACGATCAATACTTACGATCACGCGAAAAAAAAAAAACATTTCCTCTCTGAACGGCAGTTTTTTTTTTTTAATCTCTGAAAACGCTCGATTCAAACAACCTTGCTTATTAAAAAATTGTTTCTCGACGCCAAACTACCAACACTTCTGAAAATTTGCATCGTAATAGAAAACACTAACCGAATAACGGTAGTTCCGGCGTCGGTGGCGAAGAGGATTCTTCCATGTTCTTGAAAGTGAAGGATGCGTGATTGAGTCTCGTGTAATACGGGTGTTTTATACAGTGAATGGAAGGTATTCGGTTTCCCAAATTGTTTCCCGCTTATCCCACTCTTGAACAAAAAGATGCCGTATTTTCACGCCCCCGTTTCCTTTCCGATGACGGGTAACCGTACGTTTGCATTGAAGAATGTTCGAGGCCGCCGTGTGCGTAGAGACGGAAGAACTGTTGTAACGGTACATCCCTCTCGCTACCTGATGTCGCGAAGAGAACTTCAGTCATTACAAGGAATCATCGTATAACGAAGGAAAAGGTATTCGGTAGGTTTCACAATGCCAAATTGCCGAAGTATGAACTTCACGAAACGATTGATTTTTAAATTTTAGGAAATGATTGAAATGAGACTTAGCTAGGTTATATCAACCTTATGGTTATTTAATTCATTTCCACCGGAAAGAAATATATCATAGAAATGTAAGGTAATATGTAGTCGCTCAATAGGTAAATAACGATAAAAAAGGGGTTGCTTACTATTGTACTGCACGTTCACGTTCACAGGTCTGAAAAACATTTTCCCAAAAATACGTTGGTCTTAAGACGGACGTTATCAACAAAATCTGTCAATTTTTTCTCACATTCTCGTTATAATTCTAATGAAATTAAACGTGAAAGTAAAAATGCCGGGAAGGTTTTATCCAAATCAGGATAGTTATATTTGAACAACGTTGCTTCAAAGAACATCTCAAATATTTTTTTATTGTTGGAAATCTTTATTATACACCAAATAATATTTTTATTAAAAAATATGTTATACATCATAAAATAATAAAACACATCTGCAATTTTACTTAATTTACAACAAATTAATTCAAACTATAAACGTTCGTACTTTAATTTTTTTCTATTGTTAAAATAACATCATCATCATATACCATACTTCGAGAAATGTGAATTGTTATAATTACATAATCATAGGTTGAACAATTATAAAAGTGCTTCACACGAGCACATTTGTCAATTCTCTTTATCAGAAGGACGTTTGTTTGCATTTACTGGATTAAACTGGAAACAAATTGAAGAATTACGACGAAAGTTAACTTCTATGAGAAAAACGAAAAACAGATCTTCTTTGCAGGCCTTAATCATTTTTAAATATATTTATTTTAGGTCGCATCAACTGCAAAGTCATTAGTGACTCAAATCCTCTTTCAAATCCAGCTCCCCAATAACAAAACCGATGAGAAACAACTTCTAATTTTTGTTTCCTGAAACGGATCATTGTGAGCACTAGAGGACTGGAAAAATAATAAGAATAAACAACAGGCGAGGGGAAAGAAATCCAGCGTCGAGGGATGGGAAACCTATGGGGCAACAGGGCATGGGTTCGTGCACTTACTGTGGGAGCGGGCAGGGAGCGAAGCCTTCCGGGCGAGAAGGTCGATGTGCAGAGATGGCTTCGGCCGTGGGCGGCCCGCGGACGGCGCGGGGGCGTAGCTCGGAGATCGCTGTAGCACCTGCAACAAACGGGGCGGCGGTTGAAGCGGACGCGCAGGCTTGCCAGGTGGCTTGCGAGCTCTTTCCTCATCACTGCTAAGGAATTTCCCCGAATAACCTCTCCAATGAAACAAAATTCCCCAACCTTGAAACGAAAACTATTCTCCAAATTACGACCAACAACAAGAACTACCTGTCGATTCCATTGGCTGGTCTCTTAAATTCCACCAATTTAAATCAACCAAGTCCTTTGGGCTGCTCAACATCATGGAGGAAGGTTATTTGTGCTCTAAGCTTGATACCCTATACTATCTTCGCCTTTATTTTTCTACGAATGTCGTTTATTTTTCTCTTTTTGATACATAAAAAATGAGAGAGAATAACTTCTTGTATGTAACAGACATGTCTGGTCCCAGACATGCCTATTTTATTCACAATAAATAAGAGAATATTATTTCTATTTCGACGCCAGTAAGAAAAGATCGGAATGTTGACTCAGGAGCGACGAAAAAAACTCACTTTGGGGTCAAAATTCCTCAATTGGCAACCCTGCAGACGCGAGCTGGGTCGGAGTGCTTCGGCACACCGTGCGACGAAAAGTTGAAGAGGTGGCCAAATCCTGGAAACCTGGATATTCACAAATCCTACACCGTTTCGTGAGTGTTTCTTAAATGAAAGGCATCGGGTCCCACACATGTGATAGCTTACTATTATTAAACGTTTTTATAGCATACAAACTATTTTTTATAATATATTATAATTAATGCAGTAAACACTTTCTTACCGTTCAGTACATGTGGTGTGAAGTCCATCTCTGATACATGTATTGCAGATGGGCTTGAACAAACGTGAGTGAGTGTGTGCGTGTGGCGTCGTATATCAAAGTGAAGAGAGCGAGTATTTTAACGTTCAAGATTTATTTAAATGGAAAGAGTAGCGAGTGTAGTATATACACGCAATCTCCAGCGGCCTTTTGACACATGTGCTCCTTAAAAAAGGCATCAGTGATTAGAATTATAAGTGGTGCATTAGTTTAGGACTGATAATAGGTTTTCCTGCTGTAGATCACTGGAACCTGTGTATAGTTACTAGCACATTAAATCAGTTACATTTTCAGAAACATGGTTTCCACTATGCATAGTGAATGTATTGTTCCAGAATTTGTAAACCTCTCTTATTTCGTTAAACTTGGTGAGTAAGATCTGAACGACATATTTTTGGAGTTTTGATTTTTCCTTTTGTCAGGTGTAATTGCAAGGATTCAGCTAGTTGATGTCTATTCTGCTAACTACCGACCATCTCTCTTGGAATATGAATGTTTCGCACATCTCGTAAAAAAGTGGGAATGGAGCCTGGAAGAGTGTAGTGCAAATAACTATAACTGATAACAATAAATAGACTATTTAAGTAGCTTACAAATAATGTAATTTTCAAAACATATTGTACCAGATTGAGCATTTATGAATAATTTCTTGGGGGCGTGTGTATGTCGTCGTCGCAACCTGTACTACTGAAGTTAACGAAGCTTTACGTTTATAGGCTAATAAAGCTGGCACGTAACAATTAATAATTGATATCAACAGAGTATCTTTATCTTATAGGTAATGCAAACTTGGGTAAAAATTGGAGATTTTTGTTTCATGCATAAATCTATGAATTTATGAGGCGTCACCCGGACAGCCCAGATCACTTCTACATTTTTTACGCCATATATTGGTTTCATCACGTGGTTTTGCATTCATTTAATGCAGAGTTTCAAATCAGAGGTGTTAAGAAACCCTATGTAGGACTTGTTAATTGAATTGGAAGTAATTCGAGGTTTGGTTATGTCTTCGCCATCTGGTCCCTCCGTGCGGTGTGGGTGCGCTGGCAGGCGGTGGGCCGTGGGCGGCGGTCATGCTCAAAGGCGCGTCAGCAGCGGCGACTCAATTGATTTCGGGCCCTGCATCCCCCCCCCACTTACCTACTCGCTCGCTGATCAAAGCACCTCCGAGGCAGGCGAACTCGTGGTGGATCCATGACAAACGCATGCGTTTTCTTGGGTCTATGTTGAGTGGTTCAAAGAGTAGAAGCAGAATCGGTGTATTTCAACTTTTGGGAATTGAATCTCAAGCTCATTTTGTCAAATTTGCGGCTGTCTGTTTCTGGGTTCTGTTTATATGTCCTTTTTCCATCTACTAACAATTTACTCATTTTATTGTAGTTTTATGTTCCTTACCTTATTCTTCTTTATGTCTCTTAATCCCGCAACACTTTTTTCCGAAGTTAAACTGCAGCACCAACCATTCACAAACTCTACGAAATATACAAGAAATCCATTAAGTTAGTAGATCATAGTTATAAAATCGAGTCCAAAATTCAAAGAATGTATCTAAATTTCAAAAGGAAACACAATTTGTCGCTCTGAAACTAAAACTAAATTTTGTCACAAGCGAGAATTGGTGTGTGTAGATAAAGTCGGGCGAGAATGTCTGTGCAAATAGAGTCGGGCATGAAACCGAATCGGCGGGTAGCGCCATTCACTTAACGTGTAAAACACATGTGTAAGAGACCTAGTCTGTACTATTTCGTGGTGAGGCGGTAGGTCGTGTAATGTTGCTACCGCATTGTCGTAGCTATTTTTCTGCCTATTCCTGGACCGTTAAGTTTGCTTAGATAGTTCCACTTTGTCGTAATTAACAGATTAAACAAGTTCAAGTATACATAAAACTAGCGCAAGGAGACCAGCGATCTGGCTTTAGTCGATCGGCGATTACAGCGATCTTTGTAAAAACAGATCTTCAGAGAAGGTGTAATTTGGCGACAAACATAATCGCCCACTCCGAATTTACTGCGCTTGGTGAACATAATGAGACGTTTTTGGAAGCTATTGCTGTTCTTATAAAAGAAAGTAAATTGATGAAAATTAACTTCGAGTAATAAATTACTTCTTTACTTCAAGAAATTTTGATCGCTGATTACTGTGTTTTGTTTGTACGAGTTTGAAATTACTGTTCCTGGCTATCGAAATAAACGCTGGTATTCACTACAGGCGCTTTGTTTGAATTGGTTAGGTTTGGATTATATTAGCAATATTTCTAATACTTTACATGAAAGAAATATTCAATAAATTGGGTATCAGAAATGTGTACCAACATTTTACTTTCATGTCATATTATTACCTGCGTTTTGGGGAACAATTCAGCGACAGAGAAAGGGTCTACTCGAATTTCGTGACGCACAACCCCGTCAAGATCTCCGCATGATTATTTTCTTCGTGCTCCCTGTCAGTTCGACCACTGTCATTCTAAATCTCCGTGTAGGCTATAAGGAAAGATAGCTTCGACTGCACTCTTCTACACAAGTAGTTAAAATTCCCGTTGAATATGATAGACGTAATAACATGGTCGTTTCGATCGAATAAATAGCAGAGGTACTGCCGAAGTCATCAAAGAATAGGCGCGATACTAATCGAAACTGAAATGTACTTGTATTGTAGTAGCGTTAATAAATAATAAAATAATAATAATCGAAAGTCAGCTATTGAGTTCCCGGTGAGACGTTTGTTCCGAAAATATCGCGTCCATGCACGTGCAATCCACAGGTAACCATCTAGATGCAATGGGGTGCTAGGTACTCAACCAATGTTGCACTTATATAAGCGGCAGTGTTTGGAGTCCTGTTATGCGTGAGTCGAGAACTTCGCAATCCTGAAGAAAACTTGTAACACTTCTCATGCATACTTCGATTTTAACACTCGCCATTATCATGTGTTGAGTTAAATTCTGAACTTTATTGAATACAATGTTGTATGTGAATTTGGGCTAAATGTTGGGGGGAAATCTGAAAATAACAGAAAAATCACGGTTTTCAAATCAAATTCCCGGTTTTTTTCCGGTTCTTTCAGGCTTTTTCAAATTCTCGGATTTTATATATTCCGAGAATTAAAAGTCCTCCAAATGAAGAGGCAATAGAATAGCATTTTTTAAAAAGAAAGTGGCCGAACACAGTTTCGCGGTTACTCGCCTCGCCTCGCGCGAGTAAAACACCGTTAAGATGCAAGTACATATGCTACCAACTATTATTTTAATTATGTAGGGTTGGTATTACGACCTCAGCTAAGACGTTTTAGCGCGCAAACGCGTTCTGACTGTCGAGATATCGAAGAAATACAACGACTTTGTGACGCCACAAGGGGTAATTGTTCAAGAATCTTGCGGCCGTGCGTATATACAAAAGATCGCCTCGTCAGTAAAAAGAACGTGGTAATTCACATCAGGGCGGCATTGAAGAAATTAAATTTGACTAGTGGTAGTAGGGGGTGTTTTGAGCGCGTAAGAGGTGATAGCAAGCTGAAATGGTATGTCGCACGAATTATAACAGAAAAAAATCTTCTGTTCGTCTAAGAAAACACTGACAAGGTAAAATTGACAAACTTCTTCTATCATCAATATTTATCACGCTGTGATAAACTAATAGTTCTCGAATAATTGTATTTCAGCATTTTCCCTGGTGGTAAGCTAGGAAGTGAGTAGCCGCGTTTTGCGAGCAACCCAATCCATCATTCTGTTGCTCTCCCAAACAACTTACTGAAGCTATTTTGCAGCGTTAACATTCCCGTATATGTACAAAAAAATAGCGTTGATTCATGATAAACAACACGATTAACACTATTACGAACAAATATTTTAAAAATTATTTCAAAGGAATAACTTTAAGCAGGTAAAACCTATGGAAACTAAAAATCTGAACTGAAAAAACTGAAAAAAAGTCGGGATTTCGAAAATTACCTTGAATGACAGAATACATGAAAGGAAAGTAGATACGACTACCATTTGTTTTTTCGTACACTTTTACACTTCATTTGAATGGTATTCAATAGAATTTCTCTCATTAATGTCATTAATAATACTTTACGACAACGAGCTCAATTTTTATCATTTACTTCAGCATTTTGTGGAATCTTGAAACAGTAGCACAATTATACGTTGTAACCACCACAGAGAAAGTTATAAACCGTGTAAGTCCCTTTGTGGCACTCTATAGCTCTGTGAGTAATTAGCTTCAAATTCCTTGCATGTAGCGTTCCCTTTAAAGGGCATCTTTTACTCAACGCTATTGCTCAGGAGGAATTCAGAATGCGTGGGCAAAAAACCATTGGTTAAATGTTAAAACAACTCTGTTTTTTATTACCGAAGGGAAGCTAACTTGCTAGAGTAGCAGATAACGAAGCGCAATGAAGGAAAATTCTCGTCCCAGCGGTCGTTGGACTTCAGGGCCCGAGAGCTCTGCAGCCTTCTGGAAAACGGTGGCGGTAAAACCGAGAGGAGGAAATGACTGTATCAAGGAGGGAAAGGATGTCGATGTAATTGCGTTTTTTTTGTTCAATACCAAACCTAACGTTTAGATATGAAAAATTATAAATTAAATAAATGTCTGAAACGTGCGATAAAAATATAATATCTTAACACACTAAATTGAAAAAAATAAATTTTGAACCAGAGTGAAAGAATAGGTTATCAAAAAAGCTTTTGGATATTTTACACGTCAGTTAGAAAGGAACGAGAAAACAAAAAAACAACTTTTTTTCCAGAGAAGTACAAGAAAGTTAAAAAGACATAATGTAAAAATCATCTAGAATGGGACACGAGGTTACATTTATAGAGAATCGACCGGTTTTCTGACATAGTTCAGGGGGCATCAGCAGCAACTGGTAGGAGGATTTGAGAGAGAACAGAACATCAATTGCACGTATGTCGCTCAAGTGGGGGCACGACCAAAAATGGAAAACAAGTGAGAACAATTTTGAAAAGTAAGAATAACAGTAGATACAGGAAGTACGACAGGAAGTACCGAGGAAACTGATGGTATCAAAATGTGTTACTGGCGACGCAGACTATGATGTTTGGAATACACTGAACATAAAATAAATGGAAGTCTATCGTTGGGACAAATCTCACAATAACACTGATAAGAAATGTCACCGAGATGATTAGAAAATGTCTAATAAATTGGAAATCGACATACAGTCCTTGCTACACAGCCTCATATTTCACACACAAACTGCTTCTAAGAGCCAACATTGCGATACAAAACAAATAAATTGAACATCAAAGTCACACGAAAACCGATGGATACAGAGCTAGTGTTGGCAACGTTCAATATTATCAACTGACTGAACGTATATTGCGTCCAGAATTATCACTAGAGACCGGAAAATATGTAGTATGAAAAATATGTACACAAGTATGTAATAAGAAAAGTAAGAATATGTAACAATATGTAAAATCGAATGTAAGTAATGTTCAAATGAACTAATTATAGAACACAAGCAATACAAAATTACATTCCTAAAAAAATCCTAAACAAATTAAAAAAATAATAAAAACGTTTTAAGAATCATTGGGAGAGTTCAAGTTGATACATATTTTGCAACTTTCCCGCCAGTAATAAAAGCTTCATCTATAGCTAGCAGAACCGTAGTTTCCCAGCCATACCAGACGCATCACACAAACTGGCGATACCTACGACCAGCAAGCAATCTCTGCAGCATCCAGCACGCTCGTCGAAGTTTTACACGTTGGTGATCGCCAAAGTGTCTCGTAGATTATGGTTAAAGGTCACGAAACGCGGCCTCAGTGATGCTTTCTACAGATCTAGGTAACAATTGCGGTGGTATATGGGGCAGCGTACCGGACTGTTGTACCCGAGTGTGCGGGTTCAATCCCGATCGAAGCCGTGGATTTTTAAGTGCGAAAAAATCCCTCGTACGCCTTCCCTCGGAGGGCAACGAAACGCTGGCCCATGCAGTAGGTTTACTGCATGTAAAAGATCCTCAAGCCTAAAAGAAGCCTCTGAGCCAAATTGAGATCCGCCAGTTTCGTCGGCCAAGATATTTCTCCGCTAGGTGGTGAAAGGAGCGTATCGAAATTTGCGTAGTTAGAAGGAAGAACGGGACTGATGGCCCGAGTCTCGCCACGTTAAAATAAGGCATTAACTAAACTAATTAGCTAAATTATCACAGTCGTTGATAAGCAAATCCCGCCACTGAGATAACTGAAGCAGACGCGCTGGTCTGTGAGAACATCACGTATCTTCACTTCTAAACCTGGAGAAGATAGATACTGATTTTTTTGAAAACACTTTTATTCATAGAAAATACAATAAAATTGAAGATAATTACTAGAATAAAAACATTTTGTGAAAGTAGCAAAATATGTAATACAGTACGACATATGTAAAAATTTGTAATAAAAAATTGATATAGAATACAATATTAGGATGGCGACGATTCGCCAAGAATACAAAATTTGAGAACGGTACGCAGAAAGACAAAAAATATGTAATTACATAAAAGTCCTGTCTCCAATTATCACACCTGTGGCTATAATGCGCTTCGTTTAACTTTATCGATATAACACAGGAATGGAAATAAACGTGTTCCAACATAATCTATGCTAGGTAAAACTACAGGAACGATCGTAACAAGTATGTCGCAATTAAAGTCACGATGAGAGCAATAGTTACAAAACCGAAGAACGGATCTATTCAAGGTGAGTATCGGAGAAAAGAACGATTATTGAAGTCTGCAAAGGAACATCGCGAGGACCAGTGCCTTGTCACAAAAGGCGAAAGTTATATCTTCTGTTGCTCTAATTGTATTTCATCCGTTTTAGTCGGTCGATCACAACCAAAAAACCACTAACACGACAAAAAACTATTGGTGTTACAACAGTGCACATATTATTGAAAAATGCGGTACGTACGTACTTGTAAAGTAACATGTTGCAACTTCAATCTTACCAAAACTTCAGCAATCATTCGAAACACTCCCATCCAATTAGCGTGAATTTTTTTAATTCAAAGTTTTACTTCAAAATAACTTTCTGATATTGAATTTACTGTATTTATGAATTCCGTTTATGCACACACTGGGAATGATGATCAATCAGACCGATTCTGGAATATCAATTATAGTAAAAATTCTGGGTACTGATACGGCACTAGTGTCATTAACAGATGAACGGAGGATCAAGGACCCAGAAAACGAGATTTTCTGTCAAAAAATCAGTATTGTCTTCCATCATCATTACAATAGTCTCTAAACTGAGTATCATTTTACGAGAAAGCAAAAGGTACGATAAATGTACTGCATTACTGATATAACTATGTGCACAATCGCTGAACTGTAACGGAACATCTATTCAAGGAACACTGCACATATAATCCTGGGTAAATCTGCAGGAACTGCAATACAACAGGCAACCAAGGGCAGTCATAGGAACTACAATATATACGATTACAGCGACCAGAGTTTTCACACAAAATCAGTAGCTTCTGTTCCGGTCATTATACATTTCTCTAGGAAAAATTACTTTCATAGAGTTACCTCTACCAAATAACATTTTTACTTTTCTCACGGTTATATTCCTGTGCCATCAAAAACATTCTCGCAAAAGGCGCGTAAACAGCATCCTCGCTGACCATGAGACCCACAGCAGGTCGAGGGACTGCGACCAGAACCTATGGTGGCAACGGCGGCGAACCGTCGGAGGTGGCGTGGGGGGCCTCTAACTGCGGCGGTGGCGGTGGATTAAAAGTCGGCGCCAGCGGCGCTGGGCGGCGCATAAATGATTCATCGCGCGCCCCGAGCGACGCTCCGCGCCAACCGCACGCCCCGCATCCCCCTGCCCCCTCCCCCCGCGCACCCCCTCCTGGAGCTTCCTGTATTCGCGCCCCGACAACTGCCCCGCGCAGCGCGGCGCGCTTTCGAGCGCGTGCACGACCTTATTCACAGCCACGAGTTCTCGGCACCCTGCGTCATTCGGTTCTCTTTCGTATCTATACAATGTGGGTATTTATTTACTCAGAAACTAAGTGACGTATGGGGGAGAAAATTATCTGCGCACGTTTTCTTGAGTTTCAGAATCCCTTCCCAACAATTTAACTATTAATAGTTGAAAGATGAATAATAATAATAATAATAAAATAATAATAATAATAATAATAATAATAATAATAATAATAATAATAAAATTTAAAAAATCGAGAGTAAAGTTTCAAAAACTAGATATTTTCGTTTCCGAATTTATTTACGTCCAGAAGCAAATCAAAGAGCCGTCTCAGCATTTGCTCAATGGATCAGGGAAACTGGACCAAAACCCGATCGAGATGGGATCACTGACCTGGAAGCTGAAGTACATTACTTGTTACAGGCATTTAAGTCTTTTTTTAATTATACAATGCAAATGTAAAACAATTCATTATACTATGATATCATTGTTTTTTTTTTTTTAAAGTAAACATTTTTTTTTTAGTCAGTATATCTCTAATTGTATAGAAACAGTTTTGCAGCAGGAAAGATTTTACTTTTAAAGTAAATTTGTGTATCAATTTTAATAGTTTAATTCATCTGGCCATATGTGGTAAAGTAAAGTACATGTATTGTATGTGGATTTCTTGTAGTGAGCTGTTGATACTTACACTTGATGAACATGATTTCTATGTCGAGTGTTTGTATGTAATGTGCGTACGTAATTTGCGGTGGTATAACGGTTAGCGTATCCGACTGTTGTACTGAAGTTTGCGAGTTCAAACCTGATCGAAGCTATGCATTTTGAAGGGCGAAAAAACCTATCGTACTTCTTCCTTCGGAGGGGAAGTAAAGCGGCTGCCCCATGTCGTAGATTTACTGCATGTAAAAGAACCTCAAGCCTAAACGAGGCCTCTGAGCTAAATTCAAAATTGCGTATTTTGTCGGCGAAGAAATACATTGTTTTTCCGCTAGATGGTGAAAGGAAGGTACCAAAATTTGCGTCGTTAGACGGTAGAGCGGGCTTGATGGCCCGAATTTCGCCACAAAAAAGGCATTACCTGTGTCTTTCGCACAAAGACGCAGAAACTACTCTAGCAATTTCGCTGAATTGATTTATTGATTAATTATTACTTATTGCGGGCGCGCTAACAGCTATGGTAGTTAGTCCAGTAAATGTAGTGCAAGTATTACTCCTCGGGAGGGGGCGGTGGTCTTCTTCTATGAATAGCAAGATTCAAGCCCGGTCGGTTCAAGCTGTAAGCTCCCGATCGGTCTCCAGGCATGTGCTGAAGTGTAGGGCATGTTAAGTGTGTGTGTAAGTAAGGAGTGAAAAAACGACAAGAAAGAGAAAGGAAAGATACGCGCAGTCCGTGACCCGTTTCTTAGGGTACTGCTCCGGCATTCCCCAGATGTTGATTGGAGAAACCACGGAAAACTATCGATCAGAGCAGCCTGTCTCTAAAATTCTTCTCCTAACAGTGAATGAATTCGACCTAGCTGTCAAGCTAGTGTTGAAAATCTTGCCATCATCAGGACTCAAACTTTGGACCTTCATTTTAATAAAATACAAATTCACTCCATTTGTATTTTATTAAAAGAAAATTAAATTTAAAATCATTAAAAAAGATTTCAAAATATAAAAAAAGCATCTAACAGTATGTGTTAATAACTTCGAATATAAGTCTTTCAATTGAACAATTATTTTAGGTTTTTTTATAAAGACAGCCTTGTCCCATCGAAACTAAAAAGTACGTTTGAAATTATTATTTTTCGCATTATTATTTAGGAACTTATTTTTCATTCCCAACAATTCTCAAAATATCGCAAATTATTCGGCAAATCAAGAGTAAAAATGTAACATACAAAGAGTGTTTCCGAAAAAGAGTTAATTGAAATTAGAGAAAAAAAAAAGAGTTAGTTAAAATTAATCATGTCAGGAGAAATGCCTTAGAAACTGACCTGATCTGACAAGTGATATTGCCCATTTAACGAATGTCACCGAATGAGTTCTTTACCGAAAATATGAAGCAGTTACTTCAGCTCGTACCTCTACGAAGTACCAGATGGAAGTGAGAAAATGGGTGTACCATGCCTAGCATTGCAGGCAAACAATGACGGAGACCAAAAGTAGTCATTCGTAAACTTAGGTTACACAAACTATATCTTGGAAGAGAAAGCGAAGATTCAATAGTAGTATCCACTGTGGAAAATGAGAAATCAGACGTCTACCTCAAGTAAGTAGGAACTTGAAAACTGGTCTATATTATTTGTTTCCATTGCGCGCGGAAATATAAAAATTATCCGTCCTCTGGCCACGTGAAAGATGTCTATGGTCTTGTAAGATAACTAAGAATCTAAACAAATACAAAAACTGGAATAGTTCCTATTTTGGGCGAAAATGTAAATATTTGATGAGGTGATTCCTACTATTCTCATACCCAGTGATTCATTGCTTACGAAACAGCTGACATCAATCAGCAAGAAAGAAAGAAGCTTCAGTATTTCCGTATGTCGTTTCTGAATACCCCAATTTGGTGGCTTCAGGATCTCATTTTCCACACACTGAACAGCAGCTTGTCATTTCGCTGTTGAAGGTAACTAGTAGTGAATAATTTCACATAATAATAAGAATGAAAACAAAAGAAAATGCAAACTCAAAAAATAAACTAATAAAAATGCAAACTCATGTTGTAATTGAGAAAGCTGAAATATATTTTCTCTTTGTGATGGCAAAAATTGTTTGTTGCATTCTGGACGCCGAGTTGAGTTTTTACTTGCGATTGATTAGTCAGTGGAGAATTAAAAATACATTCAGTTATGGGGATCAAATGGCATTCGAAAATGACTGTACGACGTTGTAGAGATAATACCAAACACAATTTGTAATTCATAGATCCACATTAAAATGTTCCACAAATTGGTAGCAACAATTCAGATTCCTAAGACGAATGACGATTAACGTGATTAAGCAATATTTGTGGAGTTGATGCTGATCGTAAGTAACAGTAGATTGTGAATAACTTTCAGGAAAGAAACAGTTGTGTCATACGATTGAAAACTATTTATTGAGCAGATATTGTGGAAACAAGTAGGTAAACAGTTATATTTTACTGTTGCTTACAGGCAGATATGCGGAGGATTCAATAATTTAAATGGCCATTATCTAAGATAAACGAGTTGAAGGACAAAACAAGTATGGCTCAATAATGGGGGGATGAGGGGCCAGCCGTTCATTCGAGATGAAGAACATGAATCGAATATGGATATGATAAAAATACTCCTTCATACAAATAGTCTCATCAAAATAGAACTCGCAAAACAACTGTGCGACTGTGCGAGGGGTTTCCGACTTAATGAGTTTATTTCTACTGTGCGACTGTGCGAGGGGTTTCCGACTTAATGAGTTTATTTCTAAGCTTGCCCTACTACATAAGAGAGTCGTAAGGTGCTTGCTTTATATTACAAGATTTTTTATGGTATGGGGAGTTCTCTCGACAAAGAGCAATATGCTTCACAGAATAAATACCGATTTTATTGCTAAATTGCACCAAGAAGTGCCTGTCACTTTGGATGCTTCTTGGGAACAAAGATAGTGATAGCTGAAAACCTTTATTTCCTATGAGATAAAGATTCCTGTAATTTAATATCACAGAAAAGCAATTTAAATTGTTTTTGACCTCTGAATTAAAATACCATATTATTTTTACTGCTTTTACTTCGTTTCTAATATCGGTTTAACATAAGATTTCACCACCTACAGGAATGACAGTGAATTTGGAGGGAGTCAAAGTATTTCTTTTCACAAAAATGGACAAGCTCGTAGGGCCAATTTATCATCGACGTATAACATTATTCGAACACCTACCAAACTAGCACACATGCGTAACTAACAGATGAAATAAACAACAGTGAAATGTGTATATTCACAACACGGCAGGGATAGTCCTATGAGACCAAGGAATCTATTTTCTTGAAAGTTTCTATAAGAGTTGATCATCGCAAAAATGCGCGTGAACACAGAAGACTGATTTCCTCCTGCTGGACGAGCTGGAAGCTTCCAATTAATGTCAAAAAGGGTCAGATCGGTGCGTTTGGTTAGAGGTTAGCGATTTTCTTTTAATATACTTCGTCAAATTTTATATTAAATCATAATCTAAAAAAATATTTAATTGCAGTCTTATAGGAGTATTATTTACCACCTCATTTCTTTAAATTATGTTTGTTTTTGAAGAATAGATGGTGGACCCCGGATTAGCGATACGGATAAGGAAAGAGCAAGTTTTCTGGATCGCGAGCACATGATCGTTCACATCGGCGGAGCTCATGGCGGAGTGATCATCGCCTCTGTGGTGCTATTTTGTCGCGTTTTAATAATGCACTCTATTTTTCATTTTCTGTTACTGGGTAGCTGAAAATGGGATTACGTTTGTAATTTACTTAAAACTACCTTCATTCATAATTGTTGCCTGTGCATCAGGTTGGTTTTCGAAGTTACATACATTTGAATAATAAAGACTTATTCAAACTTTTTCGTTACTACATAAATGGAAATGTAATTTCTATAATTGGTTTGTAATTTACTTCAGTTGTGTTAATTAATAATTATTGCTTGTGCATCAGGTTTTTTCGAATTTGTTGCATTTTTAAAAAGCTTTTACATTATTAGTATTACTTTACTATACTTGGATTTTTCTAACGAAGCATCTGAGGGCAGTATATCCAAG
Organism: Teleogryllus oceanicus; assembly: GCA_964035755.1. Classification (NCBI taxonomy): domain Eukaryota; kingdom Metazoa; phylum Arthropoda; class Insecta; order Orthoptera; family Gryllidae; genus Teleogryllus; species Teleogryllus oceanicus. The sequence goes on along the minus strand of CAXIVR010000005.1, from coordinate 100,959,389 downwards.
ATGCAACATGGCACGACTTTTCGCGACTTTCTCCGTCGTGCCACTCCAGTCGCCTGATCTGCAGCACTGCTTCATACGATCGCGATCATGCGACATCTATCGGCAGGAGCGAAAACAACGCAGTAAGTCGTGTCATATTCCATCTTGGAGGTACTAACTTCAGATGCTACGTTAGAATAACCCAGTATTTATAAATTGACGATGATTATTTAAGTTATGGTTTATAATTAGTTTTCAAATGTACTTATTCGCAGTTGTCTTTTGATATTAGATTTAATTTCGTAATTTTTATTAACTTGTACTTTATGTAAATGAATATGAGATCTTCGAAATTACGTTTTCAAACTAACTATTCACATGACAATTTATATTTGCTGCCTGTGTTTCAGAACATAATTTAATGTATGATTTTCCTTAATGGTTGAATGCGGTAAGATGTCATTTTCATTTTCTTTTGATATCTTTACTTCTTATTTAATTTAACTTTGATATATTATTTCATACCTACTTGGATGGTGATCTTCGTTAAAAAAAATAATGTTCAATGATGACAATTGAGTAATACTCAAATACAGTCCAAAGAACAATGTGCAAAATGCTCCGATCTATTTTCATTATTTTTTTACATGGCCGTATCTCTTTCAAAGAGTCGCACACAACCAGAGAAAGTGTACTGGGGTAATGTGAGGCGCTCGGATGGCTGTGAACATGTCTGTTATTACCAATATTACGAATAAACTTTTTAAAATCACGAATGGATCAACTACGATAGAGGTTACTGAATTGAGCCGCAGTTAAACAAGTACCGAACATCTACACTTGTGCTACTCTCTCCATTGATTCATTTTGCTGTAACATGTAACCTATTATGAAAAAGTCGGTACCCAGAGGACGACAACAGAAACGAAACTAAGCGAAATCAAGTATTTCGTTACTGTTTCTTGTGCACAGAAACTAAAGTCTGAAGCGCTGCGTAGGAATATATTGACTAGTAACGAAAGTGCAACTGGACAAAATCTTTATTGCGGCTGGGAATTTCGTTTCGTTACAGGAATGAAAATATACAATCATGGGAGTTTAGTTTCTACAGAGGTGTTTTATTCCAGATTCAGTTTTGTTATTTACAATTTACGACGCCACAAGAAACGTTTAGTTACGTTCCCAGTGACAATTTGCACGTAGTGTTTTGGTGACCTTGTATGAAGACCTTTCATGACCTCACTGTCGAAGGGCGAAAATTGCCGAGTGACGCCGGTTCTGCGGTCGTTACTCGTGTGCAGTTTCAAATCTATCAGTCCATCAGTCGACAGTGTAGATTGTCTCAAAGGGCAAGAGAGGCGGCAAAAACTGATGTATACATCCCAGGTTCGGACTGGCAAGTAGATCAAATACACGCTTGAATAACCCAAATACAATCTTTTCAAAGATATGGCTGCCTTAAAATGTAACCTCAATATACGATAAATAAATAATTGCGTACATACTGTGAATTTTGAAAACAAAATGTTCACAATAATCGGGACTAATAAAAATGTTAAAACACAATGTCATCAGATGCACCGTATACACGTTTTTGGTTTACATAATACGACTAATAGTGGTTTACGTGGTTTGGTTTACGATATCTTTACAAATAAGTTTGGTAAAATTACAGTAAAACTTGCTTCAGCCGAAATCATTTGGGTCCAACCTTTCTTCTCTCGTGTACACGTTTGCGGGTCATTCAGGTTTGCAATAGAAACTGTCAATTGTGAAAACGCAAGCGTTCAAAAATTGTATTTCCAAAATTGAATTATATTCAATAGATTGTATAATTAGTTAGTATCACTCAAAAACCAGATGTTTCGTGAAACTACGAGTACATTTGTTCGTGTTCTTCAATTAGTCTAATTTTCTCACCAAGAGCGAAGATTTTCAATTTGCCGTCTGACATCATGAACACTTAATACAATACCTACAACTCGTTGAACTGAGCAGCAGTAAACGTTTAGAACCACTGAACCCAAGCACGCATTACAAGATCTGTGGAAGGATCGCTATTCGTGTCTCTCCTTCCTTCTCACGGGCTTGTGAAGGTCAGTGCTATTACATATAAACCGTTGCTTTCGCACGAGTAGTGCAGGAACTACGATGTTCGGACGAGGGTAGCTCAGAAAGCGAATGGACAAGCACAGCTTGGAGTGAGTGATGTTACGATGTCATATTTGCAAGTCATTAGGGAGTTTTTGCATCCTCTAACGTTAAAACAATCGAAGGCACGATCGATCTTCTGCGCATGCGCAGTTGAAGTTCCGCATCGCTTTTGTGCATTTGCGCATGCGTAGAAGATCGAGATTGTAGTCGATTGCTGCCCACTAAGGCGTGCAATAACTCTTAATGTTGAATTTCAAAACAATAGTTGTTTCCCGTCTTATCGATAATTTTAAATACCGCCGTACTAATAATTCCTTTCCGTTTCCGCGTTAGACAGGTTTCCGGCTTATCCAGTAAAGACTGCATAAGAGTATAGTCCGTTCTGAGATTATTTTCCGGTGATGGCAGGTTTCCGCCTTAGATTTTCCTGTATTAAGAACGCATGTCACTGCACTTCAAACTAAAAAGAGACCGAAGTATATGGCCTTTGTCATCAGCTATGAAAGAACGAACGCGCTAGAAATCTCACACCCATTGATAGATGTGGGCTTACGTTCCTCGAGCTGCCAGTGCAGAAATTGCTGAATATATCCAAAGAGCGCACGCGCCACCCGTTGTAGAACACAGCTTTAAATGGTAGTCTTCCCACTGGGACACTCGGTGGCGGCGTTTTACCTGCGGCGAACCTTTGTTCGTCGCCACCCACGCATTGGGTTCCCGAACCCTCCCCCTTCCCAGGCGTGCGCGAAGGGCCCTGCCACTTCTCGGAATCGCTGCTGAGAGGCGTCTTGGGAAGGGACGCAAGCCCTCCTCCCGATTCATTTGAGGTATTTTCGTTGTAATTCGTACGAAACACTACTTAGAAAGATTTCATGTCAAACAGTGTATCCAGTTTTGTACGCATTGGATGAGTGAATATTGTAGAACAAGAATTGACCAAGAGCGAGAAATCATTTGAAGAGTACATAAATTACCGATAGGAGATAGAGGAAAGTATACAGATAATCACTCGAGTTCAGGTAGTTTGGAAACAAAATAGTACGTACAGATATGTAGTCTAGAGTCCAAATTCTCTCGATGGCCCTGTACCGATTTTCGTTACTTGTCCTTCAGCAAATATTAATAACGAAACTCAATAAGGAAATAACGTTTCTTACCCAATGCAAGGAAATTCACTTTCGTTTCGTTTCAATAAAGAAACGAAACGAAACTCTCTTCAGTGATCTGTACATTCTGTAACGAAAGTAAATTCACAAGAAAATAATTTCGTTACAATGTTAACCGTTTAGTTATGTTTCTGTTGCAATCCTTGGTACCCACCACCCGCACATATACTTGTCTCAAAACTTGGAAAGATCAAGAAATTTCCACAGTGAATGGTGGAGTAGTACAATGATAATCAGCTTTCAGAACAAAAAATGTCATGATTCTTACTCTATAATAAAAGCATTCTAAAGTACACTTCAACAAAATACTTATGCTGCAACAAACACTAGTCAAACATCGAGGTACCAAATTATCACACAAGCTTCAGACAAAGACACGTCGACAAGCTCTATGCGGTTGGCGTCATTAGCATGATTAGATTGTATTATTCTCTCACAGCCCAAAAATGCTTTTAAGATTCCCATTCCCTCATACCAACTTTTGGAATTAAGATCATATCATCAAAATATCTACAACGAGAGACGTCTGCGACACGCATCGACTGAACAAGGCAGCACCAAACAGCCGCCCACTACAGAGACAAAGGGCAACCCCAGTCCGGCACCCGGGAGGTCGCGGCAGGTAGTAGCAAAGCGAACGGCGGCGCAGTGCCAGCCAGCCGGCGGTTTGCGACACCGCACCGCACCGCGGGAGGGCTCAGGAGCACACGGTGGCGGCGCGACCCGCACAGCGACGGAGTTTGGCCCGCGGTTTACAGGGGAAGGGGGGGGCGGCGAGGAGCGCGCAAGTTGGGAACCTCACCAAGCCGCCATGACCGGCGCGACGCACAGTGGGCGCACACGGCTCGCAATGCGGATGTTCCACGATTTTCGGGAGAATATTTTGTAGTTACGGCGCCTCAACTGTTAAGGTCATTACTCCCGTAAGTGTACATCACGTTTGATCGCGGGAGTGGGTGGTGAACTTCCTCCGCTGGATGGTCAAATCCGGCGCCGTGCTACCGTCGGCTAACGGGGTTTTCCTAAACCAGGTATCTCCACCATCGGGGCACCGCCCCAGCCGAAACAAGCTCTAAGCTCTCAATCGGTCTCCTGGCGTGTGTGGAAGTGTATTGAATGTAAATGTAAGAGTAAATGAGAGGTAGAATTGGACAAGGAATGGAAAGGAAAAATTGCATGCGGTCCGTGTCCCGTTTGTTAAGGTACTGCTCCGGCATTTTACTGGTGTCGATCGGAGAAATCACGGAACTGATCGAACTACCGATCAGAGCAGCCAGCCGCTAGAAATCTCGAGTCATCCACTCTAGCTCTCTAGGTAGGTTCGAAAATCGTGGCGGCATCAAGATTCCAAGGACCACCCGGGCAAGGGCACTGCAGTGGCATCAACTGATGTACTGAGCCACCTCTCGCGGTTGGATGTTTAACGACTGACACTGAATCTGCTGTGTAGTGGAAGGTGTTTGCATGAACGGATGAGAGTTATATAAAGCTCCCCATGGACATGAGGCCTGGAATGTTTACTACAAAAATTAATATAAATTTGTAAATATGAAAATATGTCAACTATTTTCTTTAAGAAACACAAAAATTAAAAACATTTCAGATTTTGAAAAATATTGATACTTTAAAAGTAAGGTATAAATATTTCGATGAAAGTTATTTTAAAATGCATACCTGTATATAATGAATAATAATTTGTAAAGTGAAATGTTCTAGTTTCGTTTTATTACTGACTTTCATTACATATTATCAATATTTCTGTATTACGAGGGGTACGCATAACTGCATCAGAATTATTCGCCCTGCAAATATCAAGCCGGCCAGAGTTCTTGTATGGTTTGTTCGTGCTTCTCTGAGTTTTGCACTCCTACAACAACATGGTTAGAAGTAATGGCATTATGCAGGGCGGATAATCTATCATTTCCGAAGAGGACAAAACATACCCGTACATATGCAACCGGCGTGTCGTTCGGGAATCGGTGATCTTGAAAATCCAATTTTCCGAGAACGTTAAAACAGTGCAGGTATGATAAAATCTTTTGATCCGAAATCGACTATAGAACTTGTTTGAGATAAGTCCAACGTAAGTTTAATTAAGTATAGTCTAACTAAACTACATGTAACCCCTCATGATTAAAGGCACGATATCAAACGGATATAATTTAATTCCACAAGCACTAAAGTTGATTGGGCCACACAGTATCAAGACAGTCGGCAATCGAAAGGATTTGGCGAAACTTACCTGATGTTGCTGTAATTTAGAAATTCCCCAAACCCACCAGAACTCCTCTTCTAATCACAAACTCTCTCCAATTAATAAATTTTTCGGTCGGATTTCAATTTCTTTTTATCACGTAAGACTATGTCACATCAAAAACTATTTTCGGCACCATATTCTTAAATCATAAATAACAATAACCTAAAAAAGTTCATATTTTGGTAAAGCAGCTGCAATTTAACGATAGAATCATGAGAACGCATGGTGTTATTCATTTCAGGATGGAAAATTGGTCGTTCATGTTAAAGCTTCTGAACAAGCACAGCACTCTCAGAATTTTAAGTGATGAACAAAAGTATCGCAAATGTAAAGTCCTTCCAGAAGGAAAATTGAACAGCAGTTACAACAATATCGGTGAAGGGTCCAGCAAAATTGAAGGTCCAGTCGTACAAGATCAACGTTGTTCATGCCCTGCAGCCTCGTGATCCAGAAGTCAAAAGTAGGCTTTGAAGAATCATTTTTTGGAGATTGATGTGAAGATGATCTTGATCTTACTTTGACTCTTGAAAAAGGTGCGTTTAATCTCAGTAGACATGTCAGAAGCAGCAACAACAGAAACGACAGCAATTCAGGGTGATTGGTTTCAATGAGTACTTAATAATAATAATAATAATAATAATAATAATAATAATAATAATAAATATTTAACGTTTTAGCTACATATTCATTTCTTCACATTTCTCTTAGATGGACGCCATATCATCAAATAATCTAAAGCTTGCCTGACAGAAATTTCTGGTCACGTCAACTAGCCATCAGTCTCATTAGTGTAGTGAATGTTTTATCCTGGGAGTACCCCCGCTGAATGGTGAGATCCGGCTGTGACCTACACGTTGGTTTGCAGTTAAGCTCCTCCTCAGAGTTTGTACCATAGCGGGGCGCTGTCGAAGCTGAGACAAGCTCCCTACATGGATGGTAGTGTACGTTTGTGTAAGGGGAGAAAATACAAGAGAGTGAAAGAAATCACGCGCGGCCCGGGGCATAGAAAACAATGAAAAAGTCGAAAAGCAGTAATATTTTTAGATTGTAAATCGTCTCAATTTTACTTAAAATGTAATAGAAACTGCTGAATAATAAAATAAAGATATTGCGTCTGACAAGTAGTATGTGGAATAGTGCAATGAGTGGCCGAGCGACGGAGAACGAAGAGGCGTACGTCTTTATTACTTCCTCTTTCCCGGGTAGGAGATCTTAACAGCATTTCGCCTCTGTCTTCCATTGTTTGACATGGTACACTTTATTGTGAGAGATGCTTTATGACTAAGAATAGAATAATGTTCATGCGGATTTAGTCATAACTAATCATGTCACACCCCACACAGTTACGACACCTCCAAGAACCGACATACCGCGAATTACAATACGCGCATTGGGGTAGGCACGAAATTCAAAAGGAACTTTATTCCATGACAGCGTATACGTTAAAAATGCTGAGTGGTGTTGATATAAAATTAGTTTGAGAAAATTTATAGATTACATCAATTAACAATGATAGTAAAAGCAGCTCGAAATTTCTCCATGGAAAACACTTTATTGCCGTAGGAATGAGTCCATTTTGAAAATATATGTATCTTGGTGTGAGAGGTCATATTGTATCCAATGTGCAACTAAAATGAAGACTTTAATAATAGTCGAACCCTTTTTGCTGTGCTTTTGTATGTATCTTTTATTAATATGTAGTCTTAAACAAATAATTGAAGCCTCTGTAAAATACATGGGAAGCTAAAAGTGGTTGCCTTTCTTTACATTTAATCACTTTTCGCATTCAGTATTTATTAAAAACAATAAAAACAATTTTCCATTGGTGACAACGTATTAATTATCTTCGGATTAATATTTTCTATGCGCATTACGTTTATCTTTGACTGCATATTTTTGGAACGTTTTTTTCCGTTTTTACAACAAGAGAGTAATATGACCGAGGTTTGTTCCCGTGATCTAGGATAACTTCCGTCAGTCGAGATTCCTCCGTTCCTCGAGTATTCGTAACGAGTTCAAAACCTTCCACGATTGGTAACAGGGTCTCGTGTTTGACCTCACCCCAAAGGGTCCTAAGAAGCCCAGGATTAATCTACCGACTTCGTCACATCTCTTATTCACGCACGAAAAGTCATGGCTATGGTCTCGTGTTTAACCGTACGATATCAACGCCAAGGATAAGTCATGGCTATGGCTTCCCGACCTATCCGTTGCTCAATTTAGTTCCAATTAGTTAGAGCCTTTATCGCCATGGGCAAAGATATATCGCCGCTTTCTCTTAATTGCGAACATTTGTTTCTTTTCGATATTGCAAATTAAAAATACACAATATAAAAATTTTCACATGTTTAATGTATTAGAGGACCTTTCCAAAAATACCTTCGGGTTGTGTTTATTATCTAAACAGAATTACATGCATACAGTCAGAGTACTGCGACCATGAACACGCGTACCTACGAAAGTAAGTACCCAAATGCGCATTCATCTCTGTTTTCCTTGCCTGGTTATGAATATAGAGAGAAATATTTGCCGAGAACAACGGAAATTGTCAACGCGGATCGACATCTAAAGCATCCCTACCGATTTTTCTGCCCGACTTTCCGCAGACAATGAATTGTTCGTGATCAGCAACCTTGCTTTGTTTTGTTTGATTTGTTAAGGCAGTTCTCTTAGGGGACTTTTAGTGTCGTTTTATCATTTCATTACTCGGTCAGTCATTATATAATTCACAGATTAAAATCTCGTACCTGGTTCAGCCGTTGTAGTGAAAATTTCAAAATTGCAATGAGTATGTACTCCAATCATAATAGATGCTGGATGTGCTGTCCTCTTCACTTGTTTAACAATCATCTACTTCCTACCAACATAGTAAATGCAATTTCTAATAGGAGGGCTAGACGCGCTTCAGTGCTGAGAGACTTTCCTGTATTGTACTGCATCTGAAGATTCATTAACAGGCGTTAAGTTCCCATTTAATAATGTAATCTAATCATTATTTAATAATATAAAAATAATTCTTAAACTCAGGTGGGCAGCAGAATATTTGTTTTTACTCACTATGTGTAATAACACCTAACGTAAGTGCATAGTTACGAATTTCAACAGGTTGTAACTTTCAATGGAAATATTTGTTTTCTAAAAAAGGAAAAAACCACATACATAGTTCTCTCATGGAAATATTGCAGTCAATGAAGCGCATGCGATTGAATTGTCTGAGCCTCAAATAAAAATTGGAAACTTAAAGAATAATCATAAAAATGGCATATCGTCATTCATTTCTTCTGCTGGGATCGTATACTGACAATGAAACCAGACGATTGCGCCCGCCTATGTGCTCAACCTCAATGCCCACAAGAAAGTCTATAAACCTGTGATTTCAATACATTGCTGTTCAGAAAAACTGGAATATTAAATGAAAAAGATATAATTAATAAATGATATTTTTATTAAAGATATAATAAACTAACAAAGTTTTTTAAAGGTTTTTACAGTTATTATTAATGTCAAAACTATACTAGTCAATGACTGATATCATGACGACGATAAAAACTACATTTAAATTTTTCAGAAGCAATCTCGGAATTTTCTCTCTGGGTCAAGGGATACGATGATAATTTGATTGAAATGGAAATAAGTTGACGCCTAAGTTACATGTTCTTCACAGATACATTAAATTTTACACGTATATAGTACATTGAAATAAACGTCACTTAGGTTACTTTGTCCTGTTTCTTTTCAACAATAAAAGTTAATGGCAAATTATAATTGAAATAAAAAATATTTGATTGAACTAACCTAAAGAGTACTTTCAAACACAAAACAACTCGTTCACCATCGTGGTGTAAATAATTCATCAATTGCCAAAGCGCAACAGAAATTGCTTAAAGTAAAGAAAGAATCTCAATATACTCCAATATAACACCAACAGTGAATGAATCTGTGGTGAGATAAGATGACAACGAGCGCAAGATTGTGGCTTCACCAGCGCCAACGCTCCGGCGTATGTCGTCTCGAATCTAGTAATATATGTTTATGGCTCGAACGTGATGCGTCTTTTCTTGCTGCCCACTGCTGTTTGTGTGTCTGTTTCTGACCACTGCCAGGCAGCATCGCCTCGCTTCGTGCTTCCACGACGCAGTGTGTGTCGCGGCCAAGGGACCTCTACGGATTATTCAAACTGAAGGGAGGCCTGCTACAAGCTTTTAACAGCGATGAGTTAGTGCGCTGCGCTCAGAGTTGTTCAGCTGTCCGAGCGAGGAATTGCGGGTGTGGAGCTCCTCTGAAGACCAACTGCAGCAAGGAAATCTCCGTGGCGATTGTCGGCCTCTTTGCAACGTACAGCCACATCCCTTAATTCAGTATCTGGTATCTTCCATCGTTTCAATTCCAATAATTGGAAATGTAACTCATAATAATCATTAATTTTATTATATATTGGTGGTATATAATCAGTACAATATTCCTTTCATGCGAGTATTTCACAGTATTACGTTGTTTTCCTTTTGATGAGTTTTTTGTTTTACTTATATATTAAAATTTCTATAGGAAATGAAGAGTTTATATATTAAGACCACAATTTTATTGAAAGAGTTAAATTATTAATGCATGAATATTTTAGCGAAGGGAAATACGTACAATATACAACGTAAGAGAGAAACGTTCGTTTAAGCAATGAAAGTTTGCTACTCCGAAGAACATTTTAATTTATTTGACGTATCTTCCAATCAATTCCAATAAAAAGACGCAATACTATTTATCTGCAAGACATCTGAGTTGTATTGAAACGTCAATATCAAACTGAAAAATTCATGCGAACTGTGGTCCGAATCCCAGCAACTCAAGACTGAAATCTTTGAGAGAAAAAGTTTCATCGAGGATATCTCATTTCACCGGCCTTCCATTTTGTAACCTACTCTATAATTACCATTGTACCACTCGCATGGAATCCGACATTCACACCATCATATTTCTCCGAGAGAGAGATGAGACAGCGCCCATGGTGAGATTAGTGAAACTGGAAGGACTTCATGCGGCAACACACCCAATTCAAGTCCTCCCTATACTAAGTAATAATAATAATAATAATAATAACAATAATAATAATTAATAATTAATAATTAATAATTAATAATTAATAATTTAAAAATAATATAATATTATTATTATTATTATTATTATTATTATTATTATTATTATTGTAAAATTGTCTTTATTTGTAGCGAGACTGAGGCCTTGAGGCCTGCTCTTCCACCTAACCACTAAATAAACTGGTAAACAAATAAACTATCATGGTTATAACAATAATAAAAAACAACTTCGATTTCCGTACAAATCATGGTTAACTATCTCACTTTTAATAAAGAAAAATTTAAATTAACAGAATATTTTGAAAAATAGTTTGATGTAAAAAAAAATTTGTAAAATGAATTCGTGTCCCCTTTTCCTGTTGTTAATGATGAGGATAAATATATAGTGATATCATTAATTTCCATTACTCAAATCCATATAATATATTGGATCACAAACATTATTGCTGTTTTAATATCGTACGCTGTGGAAAACAAAAATAAATCTGAATATTCTCAATTCAATTGAAAAACATGTATTCCAGACTTTATTATCAATAAAGATAACAGATTTGCGATCAAATGATATTCAGTAAACTTGTAAATGAATTACGCGTAATCATTCACCGTTTCAAAAGGTTTTTACATCACTTCCATTTAGGCTATTTTGCGTTAAAAGTTCATTTTAGGTCATTCTTGTTCTATTTGCACAGTGACAAATACGTAATTCCATTTGGTTGGTTTGTATGCTCTTTCATCTGCCTTTCACCAGCCACACTCAAAACGTACTAGTAGAGAACCGTCTGTGAAAAGGTTGTGCAACGACACAAAACAAAGGTTAAATTACGATGCGACATTCTAAAAGTAAAACTAACTAAAAATATTAACTCCGCAGGCCAGAGTGAAAACTACAAGATTCTGGCTCTAGTTTAAACCAATCCTGCAGTTGGGAAGGCGACAGTTCGCGAGGTCTCTCCCATCCGTCGGATTCGCCTCCTCTCCCGACTCCATTTTTGTCCATCACCCCCTCCTGACTGCCGCCGCCCGCGGTGGCGGTGGAGGCGGAGGCGGAGTCGCGCATCCACGAGATTGGGGCGGCCGCATCGCACTCGCAATCGAGTTAAAACAGCGCTGGAAATTATATTTACGCCGTAAAAGAGAAGTAAAACGCGGCGGCGAGAGATGAGGCCACGGCTAGGCCGGCGACGGCTAAGGTGGTGGTGGTGGTGGTGGTGTGGTGGTGGTGTAGTGGTGGTGGTGTAGTAGTGGTAGTAGTAGTAGTGGTAGTAGTGGTGGTGGTGGTGATGGTGGTGGTGGTGGTAGTAGATGTGATGATGAAAGTGGTGGTGATGGTGGAGGTGGTAGTAGAGATGATAAAAGTGGTGGTGATGGTGGTGGTGGTAGTAGAGGTGATGATAAAAGTGGTGGTGGTGAGTGTGGTGATGGTGATCGAGATAGTGATGGTGGAGGTGGTAATAGAAGTGGTGGTGGTGTTGGTAGGGGTGGAAATGAAGATAGTGCTGGTGGAGGGGGGGAAGGGTGGAGAAGGTGGCGGTAGTGATGGTGGAGGGGCAGTGGTAATGGCGGCTTCCGACTAGCCAGTCGACGTGTGTGTAATGAAGGATGTGTAAAGTGACATGACAGGACAAGGAAGAGAAACGAAAGATTGAGCGCAGTTCGTGGCCTGCTTGTTAGGGTGCGGCTCAGGCATTCACCTGGATTTGATTCAAAAACTGCGGAAGAACCATCGACCAGAGTAGTCCACCCAAAGGATTCTTCAGTAGACTGTGGCTGAATTCGATCAGTCTAGTATAGGGCTCGTGTCGAAAATCTGTCACCGAACGGCATTCCGACGCTAGAACCCGGTCGTAGATGCAGCAGCGGCGACTGTTGCGGTAGACCATCATAGTCAGTGGCTATGGCCCGGTGGTCGTGGTTTGATAGTCCCGGTTTCCCGAAATAATCATTCGTCGTCGGTAAATGCTTCGACGCCTGGAACTGTAGCTACCTTTTGAAGCAACCTCTGTTTTTGTACGTTCTCTGCCCAACCAGAATCAAGCAGTCAAACCCAGCTCTACATGCCACAATAATCTTCCATGTCGAAGATTATGTCATCTTTCATGCATAAGATTAGTAACCGTATTTTCCCCTTTTTAAACAAAACACATGACATGCTATGACATACATTTGTTTTATTGATGCAATATTTTAAAAATTGCCATATTCGGCAGACAAGTATATTTTATTTCTAAGAAAGTCTCAAACCTGTCTTAATTTTATATATTTATACATCAATATAACATGATTAAGTTTTAAGAGATCAAGTGTTGTGTTTCTGCATGGAACGCCGTACTCGTTATTAAATTAATAATGTCAATACCCATATATTCATTTCTATTTCAATGATCTGTGCTCTTACAAATAAGTTGTAAACTCCTTTTACGAAAAAAATAAATTATGACAATTTAAAAGCGCCGGAAAGAGACTGAATGAAATACACAAAGGGAGAAGAAACCAGGAACTCTAACAAATTGAAGAATTTTGCATCTTAAATTAATCAGTTTGTAGTTTTAAGCACTGACAATATCATTTTTACAATCTCTTTATACGGTAAACCTCGCGTTAAAACGAACTCTCTTAACATGAATTTCGCCGTAACATGAACAAAACTTCGGTCCCGGCAAGGGATTAAGGCAAAATGAACATTTATCATACTTGGATAACACGAACTCCGATTATTTTGGTCCTGTGGAATTCGTGTTAATGAATGTTTACTGTAATATCTTAGTAACTGCGAGTGTTCGTGTGTACGTTACTCACGATTAGATCACTTCCGGTGCACTAATCGAGACATTACGAAATATTACATTCGACGCGCCTCGTTCTCCTCGTGGGGAACCGATAATTTGTTTTCGGATCCGACTAGAAATTTTGAAGACATTTCAAAAACGTGTTTTCGCGTGTTTTAGCGCTGCGATAGCATCGAGAACTAAACTATTAAACAAGATTTATTTCGGCGGCTTTAATTAAATCTTATCACTAAGTGGTTATTTTGAGCGCAAGATACCATTTTTTTCAATGAGGATGGTAACTAATTGTTGACCTAATTGAAATGATTGAAGGCGTTGTCATTATCAACAGTACTATTTATTTCAATAAGAGCAGCATTCGATGGCTTAGCCATCAGCATCAGTTTCCTGCTGTCTGGAAGTCACAAAAACGACTACTGTGACTTCCAGACAGCAGAAAGCTGATGATGATGGCTAAGCCATCGAAAGCTGCTCTTGTTGAAATAAATAGTACTGTTGATAATGACAACGCCTTCTATCATTTCAATTATGGAAATGTCAACTATACCTCACCACTTAACCAATAATTGTTGACCTCTAAACGTGTAATACTAAGAGAACTGCGCACCTGAATGTGTTGTGATTCTTAAAGTTATTCCTGAGAGTGAAGTGTTTCATACGTAGTTTTAATAATACATTTGCAAATTACAGCATTACCTACAGTATGATTGAACAGAATTACCTTGGAACATCAAATGTGAAGAACATGAAGTGAATACGGAGAAAACTAGAACTGCTAGCGATACTAATTTAGTTACTTATTAAATTAAACAATGAGAAGGATTCTCAGAATACCCATCTCCTTCCATACATATCTGAAATTACGAGTTATTTTATGGACTGAAACCGCCTTAATGGAAGCTCGAGAAATTCGAATTTACCATTTTGAATTTTTTTCCAATTTTCGAAACTACAGAGAATGCGTTAAAATGGAATCAGCACCACTTTCCTTACCGATCTTTCCTACACGCGTGTAAAAGAATAACCAGAAATCTTGAAGACGTTTTGGAGAAAATTATTGTTTAAAATTTAAAAGTTGCCTATGTTTCACAAAAAATATACTAAAAATACTCATTTATAAACACTTCATTTTTTTAGATCTCTTTTTAATGAACATATTTCATTAAGAAAAAATAATCATAATTATACTTATTATAATTATACGCTGCACAGATTATGAAATTTTGCAATTTTCGAAACACCAGAGGTTTCAAAGAACATGAGAGCTACACCATTCTCTTAAGTGTTCTTTACGCTATTCGAGGTCAAAATTTAATTAAAAAATTGGTGCCGTTCTTAAGAAAAACACTATGTTTAATAATTAAAAATGTCATTATTTCATGCAAAACTACGTAAAAACTACTCAAAAAAAATTAAAAAATAGATTTCATGAACAAAAAATTTGTATCTTGAATCGAAGGATGACGCCAAGGACTCGAAGAATGACGCCAAAAAATTAACTTTAACAATTGTTCAAAAAATCAGGGATTTCAACAAAAATCAACCTGCACTATTTCATAAAGCGTCCATTACGCTATCCGACAACAAAATTCAATAAAGAAATTCGATGTTATTGCTTTAAGAATAAACCAAAGGCTTCATGTAAAGTAACCTCCAAACTTAAAATATCGATTCTTAATTTAAGGTGACGCGACATTAGGCAAATCGATTGGGAAATATCCCTTTTGGTAAAAATCCTGATTACGGTATAATATATAAGCAAGATATGGCATTACATGAATATGGAATCGAAATTTTAATCTTCAATTAAATCATGAACGCTTGTATCCAGTTTCAACTGAAAAATATGGAAATAACGCGAGCAACACAGTGAGTAAACGTAACATTATGAATTCAGTAACTGAACCTGAACTGCATAACATAAAGTGATAAATCAAATTTCGATTTGAGGAATACAGATTTAAAGGATAATATAATATGATACATTACGAATAGTGTGGAATGAGAGGAAGGGAAACCAAAAAACTTCAAAAAAGTTCTGCATTGACCCTTATACTTTCACCTACACAAAACACACATTGTCTGCAAACATTCCACGGGAAACTCTCCACATTGGAACCCCAGTGCACAGAGATGACTCGCCAGCACCTATGCTGTACACTGTATTATCCGCGAAAGTTTTCTTGACCCTAGCTCCGCTCCTTGTCCGAACAGTGAGATAGATTGATTGATTGATTTTTTCGTGTTTCCGAGCGCGTCAACTGCTTCGGTCATTAGTCCCGTTAGTCTAGTGCATGTTTTTTCTCGGGAGATAGGGGTGATTTTCTCCTCGCAGGATGGCGAGATCCGGCACCGACCTACCGTCAGCTAGTGGGGTTTCCTCCTAATCAGGACTCTCCCACCAGCGGGGCACCGCCGCACCCGGGACAAGCTCTAAACTCCCGACCGGTCTCCCCGAATATGTGGTAGTATTGTGCATGTTAGTGTGAGTGTGTAAGGGGAAGAGGATAAGACAAGGAAGAGGAAGGAAAGATCGCGCGCGGTCCGTGGCCCGTTTGGTAGAGTTTTTCCGGCATTTGCCTGGTGTTGGTCGGAGAAACCACGGAAAACTACCGATCAGAGCAGCCGGCCGCTTGAATTCTCCTCCAGACAGCGACTGAATTCGACCTAGCTGAAAAGCTAGTGTCGAAAATCCTGCCGCCGTCAGGACCCGAGCAGTGGGGAGTTTGGTTATTTTCACAAGGAATTTTATATCGTTTGCAGTTCGTTTTTCGACGAAAAATAGTTTTCATTACATGGGAGCGAACATTTCTGGTTAACAGATTTTGTTCACAATGCACGTCGCTATCATTTATTGTTAATTCAACTAAAGTTTGTAAAGCTGTGGGGGTAGGTATTCCGGGGCTTAAGAAAACGTGCGCGTATAATACCACGCGGAGAGGCGTCCTAGGGATCATGTCGACAACCAACGCCCCCTCCCCCTCCCGGGTTCTCAAGCCGCAGCAACCACAACTAAGTAGACTCCTTATTCTTCGCGCAGGAGAGCAACACTCGATTACGATTCACAAATAATCGAATTCGAATCCCCGAAGTGGATGACAATGAACACGAATCATCACGAAAATGCATTTCAACCATTTTTGTTAAAATTATATGGCATAACAAAGAACCATACAATAGTTTTTCAGGAATTTGCTTTCTCGAAACAAAAACGATCGGCTCTTTTTATCTTTGATTCACTGTTGATTTTTAGTGACTTCCAGAGAATCAATTACAAGGTAAATATTCCTGTAAGTATAGTGATAGTTTGCCCACTGTGAATTAAAGAATGCTGGAGATGGGTTAGGAAGACCAATAGAGGCAAATCTAATCCCCCAATAGAAAAGTAATTTCATAATTTTCATTGTAGGATACGTTTAGGCTCTGTGAAGAACTAAGCATTAATTCAGAATGCATCTAAAATGTACGATTCGAATATTTATCTCTGGCTAACCTTTTACTCCTCTACATCTTAGATGGGCACACATCACCTAAATAATTTGTTGTATGCAATCGGGGCCTAAAAATATGAAAATTACAGAACTGACGATTGATTCATTAGAAATTCCGAGCACATCAACTACTAAGGTCAAAATTCCATTAAGATTTTATGGCGGGAAGTGGCGGTAATCTTTCCCCGCTAGATGGGGAGATCGGACGCCCCCTACGTCGGCGTGAAGAATATTTCCCAACTAGATACTATCCCAATATTTCTTCTTTATTGTCAATATATGTTTGCAAATAAAGTGTTTGGGTTAGTTATCTGATATTACCTGTAGTGAGTGTGAGTTAATTTCGTAATGTTTCCTCGATTGTTCTATTGCAGAGGTAATTCAATGGGATAGCAGTTCCCTCACTAAACACCTGATGATGTAACACAACTAGTTACGAAACGTTGTACAATTGCTGGAATAAATGATTGTCATAAAAAACCCTTGGATACTTTTATTTGTAGGCTCCCAGTAAGTGTAAGGGATGAGGGCAGGACAAGGAAAAATAAGAAAATATCGCGCGCGGTCCATGGCCCGTTTGACAGAGCACTGCTCCGGTCTTTGTCTGGTATTGATCGAAGAAACCCGGAAAAACGTACGATGAGAGCAGCCGACCGTTAGAATTCTTCTCCAGATAGTGACTGAATACGACCTACCTGTATAGCTCGTGTCAAAAATTCTGCCACATCGGGACTACAATCCAGAACCTCCCAGTGAGAGGCACTGCTGTGACACCAGTTGATGCTCTGAGCCAGAATTGCCCGTCAGAACAGATAAAGGAGCCACACCCCCAAGCGCAAAGGGGAGTCAACGGAGGCAGCGGGAGCAGAAGGCGGGGCCAACATTTGGAGAACCCAAACTCTCTCTGCGGTGGCGTCTCTGGGAGGCTCGCTCAGAAATTTCGACCCTTGCGCTCGGCGAAGCAGTTTATTACCGCGTCCGAGAAAATATCGGGAATCATGTCCGTTTGTTTCGCGTCGGGTGGAGTCTGCTCGGCGCCCGCCCCGACCGCTGCCTGCAGTAGCTGCGCGAGCAGGCAGGCACTCGCCTGCTGTTGCGAGCTAATCCGATAACGGTAACTTTTCGCAAAGTTTGAGCATACGTTTCCGCGAGAGCAATGAATAAGCAACGTCTGCTCGGCCGGGCAGAAAGTGCGCTGTCAGAAAACGGTTCTTTGTTGGCCGTGTGGAGTTTATCAAGGAGGGCGAAAGGCTCTTAGATGGAAAACACAACGGCAAGGAATAAGAGAAGTATTTTTCGATTTTTGGCACGATTAAACATATCTGGCAAAATTTTTGGACGTAAAGATATATAGATATTACAATGTAGGATACGATAAAGTCCAAAGAACAAAACGGTATTTACATGTGGTTTATTTAGTAAAAAATTCTACAAATTGTTTTATTTTTAGTTGCGTTTTTTTCGTGCGTGAGTCTGTTAATCGCCTTTCCAGTTCATCATTCGAAGCGCGTGCTGTATTATTAGTATCATATCTTCACGATTTCTATCCCCTCTTTTGCTGCAGATAAACACTGAAAATATCATAAAAAACACTGAAAAGTTACAAAACTATTTACGGCAATCAAATTTATACGAGAGTAGGATACGGACTGCGGCGGGAGTCAAAAGCTACTCGGCAGTCAGGGAGACGCCGCGTCCTAGGCACAGGTGCCAACGTTCCAGCCGCCATTCCGCGACCTTCCTCAGGGCAAAAACATACTCCCGTCTCCTGCGCAGGGCATGCCAGTAACACTTTACATTTTATTAAATATGATATTATGAGGAGTTCATCTTCATGAAATAAATGATTACCGAATGGTTTCCAAATTGGAAACTTGTTGGTAGGAGAAATAAAGCTACCATCACTTTATACCCCCACCATTACATATCTCGGAATTCCAGCCCATTTAAATTAGCACCGGCTACAGAAAAGCCAGGCACAGTTATGGCCGAAGAGACAGTTTGTAAAGAAACTTACCATCATTATTTTAGACACATATCGTTCCGCCGACACCGCTGTTTCGTAACGTCTTTCCTTAAAACATTTTTCGTTAGTTGATGACACGCCGCGAGTGTTAATGCTCTAGCTTAGGATTGTTCAACTGGCGGTCCGCGGTGCCATGTATTGTGGCCCGCGAAAAGTTATTAATCAAATATGACTGTCTCTTTTATCCATTTCGGGATAGAACATTGTGCACCTAGTGCACGCGCCTGCCGGAGTCAACACGTAAAAGTTGGTCAAGTTCAGATTTAAGACATTTTTATCTTGTAAATTCAGAAACCCAAACTCATCAAAATACGTGTTTCACAGCGTTATGCACGGTACGACCTGATATCACGCATGGTTCTATACACCTCCACCCGTTTCAGAGTTACCGGGCCAAGTTCAACAATATGAGCGTACGTGCGGACCGTTCCAAGCTGGATTGATTGATTTTTTTGTGTTTCCGAGCGCGTCAACTGCTTTGGTCATTAGTTCGGTAAGTATAGCGTGTTTGTTTCTCGGGAGATGGCGGTGATCTTTCCCAGCTGGATGGCGAGATCCGGCGCCGACCTACCGTCGGCTAGTGGGGTTTCCCCCTAACCAGGACTCTCCCATCAGCGGGGCATCGCCCCAGTCGTGACAAGTTCTAAGTTCCCGACCGATCTCCAGGAATATGTGGTAGTGTAGTGCATGTTAGTTTAAGTGTGTGTGTAAGGGCAGAGGATAGGACAAGGAAGAGGAAGGACAGATCGCGCGCGGTTCATGGCCCGTTTGGTAGGGTACTGCTCCGGCATTCGCCTGAGGTTGATCGGAGAAACCACGAAAAACTACCGATCAGAGCACTCGGCCGCTAGAATTCTCCTCCAGACAGCGACTGAATTCGACCTAGCTGAAAAGCTGGTGTCGAAAATCCTGTCGCCGTCAGGACTCGAACCTAGAACCTCCCGGTCAGAGGCGCTGCAGTGACATCAGCTGATGCACTGAGCTACCGCTAGAGATACTTGGGGGAGGAAACACTGCCATCCCACGTGTAGATCGACACCGGATTTCATGTTTCACGAAGGTTTCACGAGTATTATCACCTCCAGAGTTATCACAGGCATTTCACTTGCGGCACTAACGACCATAGTAGTGTCACAGGGGGTGATACAGTGACACTAAGAAACGCCTTGCTTCGACCTCCCATACACTCACCAGATGGCGGTGATCTACCCCGCTGGATGGCGAGATCTGGCGCCGACCACCGTGGGGTTTCTTCCTAACCAGGACTCTCCCATCAGCGGGGCACCCCCCCCCAGCCGGGTCAAGCTCTAAGCTCCCGACCGGTCTCTAGGAATACGTGGTAGTGTGGTGTATGTTAGTGTAAGTGTGTGTGTAAGGGGAGACGATATGACAAGGAAGAGGAAGGACAGATCGCGCGCGGTCCGTGGCTTGTTTGGTAGAATACAGCTCCGGCATTCGCCTGGTGTTGATCGGAGTAACCACGGAAAACTACCGATCAGAGCAGTCGGCCTCCAGATAGCGACTGAATTCGACCTAGCTGAAAAGCTAGTGTCGAAAATTCTGCCGCCGTCAGGACTGGAACCTAGAACCTCCAGGTCAGAGGCGCTGCAGTGACATCAGTTGATGCACTGAGCTACCGCTCCCGGTTCCAAGCTGGACACCTCTGCTCTAACTACATGGTGGCTCAGAGCAGCAACTGACGTCACGTTTTGACAATGAGGTCCTGGGGTTCAAGTCCCCGTGGTGGTAGGATTTTGACACTACAAAGTTTCAGAGCTAGATTGTATTCGGCTGCTGTCTAGAGGGGAATTGTAGTAGCCGGCCTCTCTGATCGGTAGTTTTTCGTACTTTCTCTGGGAACAGGCAAATGCTGGAGCAGAAACATATCGCGGACCGCGCAAAAACTTTCTTTCCCCTTTCTCTTCCTATCATATCCGTTACATGCGTATACACTTACATCCATTACTAACACACATGTATGAAGATAAGTAAGGAGCTTTCGAAATTGTCGCAGCTGTAGCAGTGCTCTTGTGGTGAGAGATTCCTGATTGGGGAAAACCCAGCAAGACGACCGCGTTGGTCGACGCTGAATCACGCAATCCAGCGAGGGAACGTGACCGCCCCTTTCCGAGATTTAGAATAAGGCACAACACTTTCGAAACTAACGACCTTAGCAGTTGCGCACCCAGCCACACTAATCAATGATTCGAACAATCTAGCTACAAAATTTTTATTTTGCCATTTTTGCGCCAAATTTCGCCTGTACTCTTACACTAACATTGTTTCACAAATGAATGTTAAGTAACTACGCAAGGAACAGTCCTGATCATTTTTACATTAAACATTACGAAGTTTTAGCGCCACACGTAAAGTAGCGACGTTATACACTAACAGTCACGTGACATACCTTGCAGTCAATACGTCTTACTTTAGACCTAAGGTTCATCTTAGACATTCGCAAATAGTGCTCGCCTGTACGAGTCTCTACGATCACCTTACAAACGGCAAAATGGCCGTCTATAAACAGGTAAGGTTGCATTTTCCAACACTAATATACCGATTCTCATTTGTGAAGCAGTTTCAATTATTCCTTACTAACTTCACAACACAGGCAGAAATTAACGAAAAATGTTGTAAAAGTGACAGGTAAGAAATTCACGAAAAAGAAGTTGAAATCGTATCTGCGGGTTAGGTTATGCCTTTCGCTCATAACATAACGGGTTTGAAATATTTCTTGCTTTCAAGAAAAGTCCGATTCAAAACCCCAGACTACATTGTCATCGCGGAGGTCCACGAAATCTAAACTTCCGTGCACAGTATAAATTTGTTATACGCTTGACTCGTATTGTGATTTAAATGTCCTGCCACTAGCCTAAACTCATTTATATATTACGCCACTTCTTTGTTTAACACTTGAAATGCTTCTTTCGTAACAATACATAACGCAATGTCGATATTTCTAAAACTCATCTTAACGTTGTTCATTAAGGCAGTATACAGTCGCTCGTTACGTGATCAATGAAGTTTAAGAATGTCGCGTTACGCCTGACGCTAAATCTCCTTAATTACATCATGCGCCAACATTCCATTCTTTTAAACAAGGCGGATAGGCGCTGTGAACACTGAGCCGTACAGCTTACAAATACAACTGGGAACTTTGGCCCCTGCCTCTCTCCGACTCTTCCCGACAGTGACGAAAGAAAAGTGTCGGGGGTCATTTCACAAACGCCGCCCCGCAGATGGAGCGCCGACGCGGCAACGCCGCTCGGGGAGACAAATTTCTCCGATCCGCACGGCGTTCGGAGGCCGCAACGAGGGCGCCTCGGCACCGGGGGAGGGTGGGGGGGGGGCCATCCGACGACGCAGGGGGCTCGCGAGCAGCCAGCCGGAAAGCGAGGGCGCCCGCACGCAACAAGTGCTGCCGGGCACCCTGCGATGGGCCACGCCCCCTCACGGGCACCGCACCTAAGAGCACTAATCAACACACGCGTAGGCTTTTCATTCAGTGATTAGCGTTTCCGGGAGCGTCATCGGCTGCGGACATTAGTCCCGTAAGTATAATGCATATTTTATGGCGGGAGATGGCTATGACTACCCCCGTCCGATGGAGGGATTCGGCACCAACCTACACGTCTGCGGTTTTCCCCAACCAGGCATCTCCCATCGGTGAGGCCAGTTGAGGCAAGTTCAAAGCTCCCGGCATGTGTGATAAAGTAGTGCGTGTAACTGTGTGTAAGGGTCAGGATAAGGCAAGGACGTGGAAGGAAAGACCGTGGGCGGTTCGTGACCCGTTTGTTAGGGTACTGTCCTCATATTCACCTGATGCTGATCAGAGAAATCACGGAAAAATACTGATCAGAGCTGCCGGTCGCTAGAATTCTCCGGACTGAGCGATTGAACTCGACCTAACACTCTAGCTCATGCTGAAAAATCCTTCCACTGTTGGGACTCGAACCCTAGAACCTCCCGGTCAGAGGCACTGCGGTCACATCAATTGCTATCCGGAGCCACCTAATCCAGTCAATCTGGCAGGGCGACAAGGGAATTTTGTTTACTTTGTTTGTACAGATCAAGCATTTACGTAACGCCATGTGCAAAATTAACGAACGATTTCCTCTAAAGGAGCATGGCCACTGCTCAAGAACAGTAATGTATTCTCATATAGCATTGAAACGAATTAAATATTTTAATAAAAAAAGTCTCCTAGAAAAAATAGTGTGATGTAAAAAATATGCAGTACAAACGTTCTTTACATATCAAGTAAATGAAAAAAGTGGGTTTTTGTAACGCAATACGTAAATAGAGAATATTTCTTGGCGGATGGAGAGTTTCCTGGAGAGTTGAGATCACGTGTCAGTTGTTTAATAAGGATTGTGACGTCGTGGAATACACAATAACACAGACACGAGCTTCAATGATAAATATGTACAGGTTTATTCACAATATGTACAATAAATATTTAAGTTACTTTTAGCTCTTGGGGAAACGTTTACTCCCCTGATCGCAGGAGCGATCCTTAAACATGTAATCTGACTCGTGGCCCGCGCCACTCCTCAGCGAACCTTATGCACACAGCACGTGGCTCCGTGACGTAGGTCACTCGTGGAACATATCCACCCCGGCGTCCCAACACATGGGTTGCCGTACGAGCCTCGCTCGGCTCCGCACCACCCTGGGCGCAAGTTTGTGCATTCGCACGAGGTTCCACTCAGCTCGACAAACCCCACCCCGCGCTCTCCGTTCCTTCTTATATAGCCCCACCCACGTAACCTGAAACGTCACTGGGTTTTCACACGGCCCGCGCTAGTCGCGTTGCCAGGCATTTTGGGCATCCCTTTCCTGGATTCTAAGAATTTTGCATGCGGCACGCGGCAAAAATGCGCTGTCCGTATTTTGGGCATCCCTTTCCTAGCTCTCGGAATTCTTCCAATACCGCATTGTTCTTACATCCTGCCTGGCCCTTGCGTCTCTAATCCCTTTGGCGCCGCCATTTTGAGTGGAGCGTACAATACGTTACAGGATTGATGCACTAAACATGAGAATTCACTCGATACATGCCGTAAGAGAGAGCGAAAAACGCTACTAAATATTTGCATTTTTCCTTCGAAATTAAAACTTCATTATTTTAGGATATTGTTTTTTTTTTTTTAATTTCTGGCTATTGAACGAAATTATATATTCCTCTCTTGTGACCACAGTCTCCAAAGAGTGTTTCAATTTCTAAGCGCATTTTAAATCAGTATTACAGGTATGAAAAGATAGGTATGCACAAGAATGGTGAAAGCAGGGAGTTATGACATAAGAAATTAAAGGGAAATGTATGAAAGTGAGATGAAGTTTGCCATGAGTAGTTTGTAAGTATGGTTAGAATCTGTATTAGTTGGATATGAAAAGAAAGCTGAGTAAATAAATGAAGAAACTGGTACGCATTCAAAACCTATCGGCAAATGAATGCATACCCTTTCGGGTCGTCAGCCTGGCTACCGAAACTGGAGCAAAACCCCATCTCTGAAGCAAAAGCACGGAAGCATTAGCGAAGCTGCTTATTCGTACCACGTGGTTGGCTGGACGTCTCAGCAGAAGTATCACTTATTGACGAGATGTCATATAAAATAATATTAATATTCTGACCAAAATACGCAATAATTAGTAGTTTAATTTTGTTAGTTGATTTG
Source organism: Teleogryllus oceanicus (assembly GCA_964035755.1). Lineage (NCBI taxonomy): Eukaryota > Metazoa > Arthropoda > Insecta > Orthoptera > Gryllidae > Teleogryllus > Teleogryllus oceanicus. The sequence goes on along the minus strand of CAXIVR010000005.1, from coordinate 100,934,765 downwards.
ACTATCGCAATGTCTTATTTTTTACTTGCATGTGACTCCACTCTACATCCTTTTCTGTGCGAGATGCGTACTGTATTCCGATAGTTGCAGCAGTTACGTTAGGTGTTGTAAGACGCGTTTGTGTGAAACAGCATTGTTCGAATTAGTGTTACATTTTCAACTGTTTATTTTAGGACGTCAATGGAGGAAATTATCTTGAAAATGAGAAGCTACGAAAATGTTTCAATTATCATAAACACAGCCTTGTGGTACGGGCTCTGCGCGATCGAACACAAAAACCCAGACACGCGTGTGCCCTCCAAAAAAATGTATTTTAACTTTTTCATGAACACTGGACAATTTGATTGATTGATTGATTGATGTGATTCCGAGCGTGTTAACTGCTAAGGTCGTCCGTTCCATAAATGTAGTGCTTTTTATTTGTTCGGGAGGTGGCTGTGATCTTGCCCCAATGAATGGCCAGATGTGTAGTGTATGGTCGGGACGTAAAGGGTAACCGTCTGTAGGCTGGAAAAAAAACCTAGAAAAAAGATCAAGTAAATTGGTATATCCTCTTTTAGGATTGCATTTGAATAACGAGTTCCTTCAGAATAAACTATCGCGTCCTGATATCGGACTATCACGAACTAAACTTGTTTACATATGAATGATTCTAGAAATTATTTGTGTCTGCAATAAAAGTAATACTTTTACGAGTACAGACTCAGTTAAATCGCTGCTAATAATTTAAAAGGTACAAGCATGTCCAAGAATTGCATTTGAAAGATAAAACTGTACTTTAAACTATTAAAGGTTCGCCATATATTGTGTATTTAAGGCTAGAAACTTTTACCCAGTGTTTTGTTTCAACAAAATGTTATCCTGTGTTAATCGTAAAAAATTGTTTTGTCCATAAGTATCATTCGTGTATCCGGAAAGATTTGCAGAGCTATATTAAAAGGTTCACAAATTTTTACAGTGAATGAAATGTTAAAAAATGAGATACACATTGGAAGGATATATAAAACATATGCTCGAGCTCGATATTTCTAGCGGTTTTTCGCATTAATGTCTAAGTGATATGTATATATGAGAATAAGAATAAAACTTCGATTTTCAACATTGTCTATTACGTAAGCTTTAAAACAATTTTAATACCAAATCGGTATAGGTCCATCATTTACGGAAAGTGGCCAAAACAATTTTCTACTGTAAAAGAAAGTCAATGCCACGTATTATCATTGTAATAAGATAGTTAACATTTTTGACGGTCAATTTTAGGAAATAACGAAATAGCAAAGTATGAATTTGAGTTACACTGATATGACCTATTAACATGCAACAGTAATGCTGTACTTTATTTCAAAGTGGAAAATAGTTTTAGCAAAATTTTACTTCGTTAGAGCAGCAATGATATTTTTCGATATCCGACGTTCCTAAGTCAACGGGAATGCGTCTGACAAAAGTAACGAAATTTCCAGTTAGTAAAGGACATTTTACGGCTTCTATTTGGACAATTTTGGAATTAATATACTATTTAGTTTTGAAAGTTCGACTTAAAAAGTAACGAAGAGAAAAGTCTCTGTGAGTAACAGCAGTGAATTTCAAAACTGTTCCGAAATATTCCGCTAAATTTATCATTATTTATAATATACGAAGTATCTCTGCTTATGGCGTTTTATTATTAAATTTTCGTTTTTCCTTAATGTTTTCTAAATACTGACAAAGCTAACGAAAAAACGAAAGCAATAGTGCATTTGGGCCAATTTTACATATTTTGCTTCACGAACACTTTACATTACACAATTACACATACATTCTTTACGTCACAAGAAATAAGAAAATAAAATAAAAATAAAATCGCTCACATGAGCCAATTGTCTTTGCATTTCCATTTTACCTACAACTATAATATACAGAATTTAAAAAATTTAAAAGTAATTACAAACGTTCAATTGTTATTCTATCCTTCAACATTCCGCAGAAAAATTGTGCTCGAGATAGGAAATAAAACATCTTCTTAATTTTAAAAATTTACGAACTAAGAAACTTCTATAATTCTGTTTATAACTGCGTCTAATAAAAGCCTGATACTACTAATCTGGATGTAACCAATATCAATATTCATTAACGGAAATTAATTTGGCTGACAGATCCCTTAACTCCCATCGAATCCAATTCATTAAAGCTCATTGATCGTTCTCAATCTCTGCAAGCCCGCCCGCGCGGGCTCGCGATCCCACGAAATGGACCAGGACAAGCGACCAGTTCCGGCCGAAACAGCAGATCCCGTCAATTAATTTCGCGGAAGGCTAACCGGTGCACGCGTGTTCCGCCGCCTCCAGAGACCCCATCGGGGAGGGGAGGCTGCGGCAGCGCGGCCGCCCGTCACAGGGGGCCGGCAACGCGACGGATTGATTGACTGATTTTTTCGTGTTTCCGGGAGCGTCAACTGCTTCGGTCATTAGTCCCGTTAGTGGAGTGCATGTTTTTTCTCGGGAGATGGCGGTGATCTTTCCCCGCTGAATGGCGAGATCCGGCGCCGACCTACCGTCGGCTAGTGAGCTTTCCTCCTAACCAGGACTCTCCCACCAGCGGGGCACCGCCCCAGTCGGGACACGCTCTAAGCTCCCGACCGGTCTCCCGGAGTATGTGGTCGTGTAGTGCATGTTCGTGTAAGTGTGTGTGTAAGGGGAGAGGATAGGATAAGGAAGAGGAAGGACAGATCGCGCGCGGTTCGTGGCCTGTTTGGTAGGGTACCGCTCCGGCATTCGCCTGGTGTTAATCGGAGAAACCACGGAAAACTACAGATCAGAGCAGCCGACCGCTAGAATTCTCTTCCAGACAGCGACTGAATTCGACTTAGCTGAAAAGCTAATGTCGAAAATCCCTGCCGCCGTGGGAGTGGGAACCTAGGACTTCCCTGTCAGAGGCGCTGCAGTGACATCAGTTGATGCACTGAGCTACTGTGAAGTCGGCGCCGTGGCAAACAGGTGTGAGTCGTGCAGTGTTGTGTGCATGTGCAAGAGAATAAAATAAAGTGTCAAGTGTAAGTAGTGAAGTGCAGTGTTGTGTTTCTGAGCGAGTAAATGCGTTTATACATATAGTCTACGAGTAAATGACCCAAATTAAAAGAAAAGAAGAAATCAGTACTATATTAAGAACTTTTGAAATTAATAAGACACCGAATGTTTAACTAAGAATGCCCAAAGAGGCCATCTGTAATTAAGTTTTAAGTTTTAAATTAAGTGGTTTATTTAAGTTAGGCCTGACCCGCACTGCAAACGCATAACCAACTGCAGCGTAAACTGTACCCCATAATGATCGAAATAAATTCCCGCCTCTCCAGGGAGACTGGAGAGGGGCAAATTTTAAAACAAATGTGTAAGAGAAAGAGTTTGTGTATATAGATTTAAAATGAATGAGAGACTTATTGTAAAATAAGAGAAAATACAACATTACAATGAAAGTTTTAAAACTCTGTACTACAGCTGCACATCACTGGACCCCCTGAACTTATTAAGTTTCCGCCTCTCCCGAGAGACAGTGGAAAGGGAGAATCCGAAGGGAAAAAAACACACCGTTTACGAGTTACGACACTTAAGCAGTATTCTTGTCTCAGCCATTCTAATGACTGAAAAAGAGTTAATGAAACCTCTTTATAAAAACTTTTCTTCAACCGAAATTATTTATTTATTTTACGTCATACAGCATCTTCACCTTCAGTACTCGCATGTCGAGCTGTCGACATAGTCTGTGTACATCCACACTCGAATGTGTATCACGGGTGGAGTATGGACACATCTGTTGCACTCGGATGTCTTGAGCTCGATACATTTCCATTCTTAATGTTGCTACATTTTGTAGGTTGACTATTATACTATTTGAATCTTTCCCGCTCTTGGTGAAGTCACATGTCCGTCCTGAATCATGAGTGTTTGTGAACACTATTCAGATTTTTATGAGCCGACAACTGTAAGAAACATGATTATTATCTTCTTAATAATCTCCAGTAGAGGAAAGGTATTGTTACATCTTCAATAGGAAACTACAGACGTCAAAGAAAACAAAACATTTAACAGCGACTAGTCAGAGCAAAGAGAAAATGGAATCGCCAATGGAAAACCTCCCTTCAATAATCAGTGGCAAACCAACAAGTACAAAAACTGTGAAAAAATAATTCTGCGAATAATCATAATAATAATAATAATAATAATAATAATAATAATAATAACAATAATAACTAATGTACGAATAGTGGCAAGAAATATCATAAGTGTAAACCATTGGTCAATGAGTGTAAAACTACGCTCAAGCCAGTGCAGAAACACGACGACAAAATAACCATCACGAGCCCCTGGCAATAGAAATCCGCATGAGAATCGAGCTGAGAAGCAACTGCAGTATGCGCGAACGGAAAAAGCTAAGAGAGGTCTACATTCAAAACAATATTTACAAGGGCAGCTGGACAGACGAAGGTTTGGTAGATGGCCGGTGTTGTCTTGACTGTTTTCATAGGGTTAAATTCGCAAGAGCGTGAGGCTAGGCAAGTGGTCTACGAAAACAGTGCGCGATGGCGTAAAATAGTGGTACCGAAACCGGTGTACGTAGACTTGCTCGGTTCGCTTAGTTTAGGAACAATCTCGTAGACTAAGCGACAGGAATAGATGAACGTAGGTTTTTTTACTTTCGTGTCAGATCCAAGCAAATATTAAAAAGTAAATGAACTGTGAGAAACCATGTCCTAATAGGTTGCATGATGAGATTACCGAGGTGTAAGTAAAATTGTTTTTAGAATTACGCATAGCACAACCCCCCTGGTATACACATGACTATTCTGCTAGATTTTCATGTTCAAATAATTCGCTTTTTCAACCGTTATGTCATTTTAAGGAGAAGAGAATCCAATAAAACAATCTGATTATTGTTCTAATTTTGTTTACCAGTATAAGCTTAATGTATATTTTGTTTGGAATTTATATAGTATTTTTAATTCCACTATGTTTTAAACGCTAAGTTATTAAATTTGCTTTATAGTTTCTTTTTATTAGTCAGGGCTATTTAAAATCTCCTCCTGGAATCTCTTCTGCATCCATCTTTATTCACCGGTGTCTGGCTAATCCTACACCGCCGTCTGCAACAGCGAGCACGGGGCCTGCGAATCGTGCACAGCTACGCAGATAACAGCGCGTCTATTAACGTTGTATAAAATTTTCAGCACTAATTATGTTGTCCCATCTGCCAGTAGTAAAATTTGAAACCCGCGCGGTCGAGCTTATAGCGGCGCCAATGAACACCTCCCGTACTGCCGACCTGACGCTCGTGACGTTAATGAGGCCATTGTTCTGATGTATGACGTCATTATCACATCACCAGCGCGTCTCGGCTCCGCGTTGCCTCCCGCGACACGCGAGCGCTGTCAACGTCACCGCCGCAGATCGTTCACCCTCCCGGGTCCGGGGCCACGCCGCACGGTGATGGTTCCAGAGTGAAGTGCACGACAGCATTCACGCGCAATCATGGACGACCTCTTTTCCGATTTGATTCGGAAATGCTGCTATACAAGGTCAGCTTTACAATGTGAAGTTGAAGAGTGCGTAGTTTTTAGCAGATAAATAAACGAAAGATTGGAAACTCCTTTACATTTCAAATTTTTTTGTTGCTGTTTATGTGTTTCATTGCTTATAATTAATTCAGTAATTGAATTAACACTCACATCACTAAGGCACATGAGATCAGGGAGTATCATGGCACATCAGGAGATCTCGAAGTGAAAAGCCATAAGATCCATTTTTTTGAGTTGGGCGTGTCACGACTTTCTCTGAGCCACCTTCATCCCCCTTAGAAATATGGGTTACAAATTCTCCATGGTAAGGGTCAAAATCAAATTTTTGGAAATTCCATATTTGAGAGGGTTTTTTGAAGGGTGAAAACGCAAGCTTAAAAACTAGTGTGTGATATAAAAGCACGAATAGGAAGAATTCCTATTGATTTATATTAAAAAAAAAAAAACAACAGCAAAAAGTGATTCATTACCCCCACTTCCCCTATCGGAATTCGCGGTTCTGGAGCTAAGTATTTTTTCCCCGGAAGTTGTACTATTTTTAATGTTCACTATAACCGAATCATCTAATATTTATTTGTAATGTACGTGGATCGGAACCAGTGACTTTGGTTCACTACAACCGACATATTACTACATTCAGGGCCGACTGTATGTCGGTTATGAGTATATTATGACTCGTATTTAATAACAGCCACCTAGAATAAAGTCTAATTAGTAATCATTAACTTACCTTTCTAATCTCAAATCTTAACATTGGTCACCCCATTGCAATATATTTCAATTAATTCGTTAAAATTGTGTTTACAAACAATGTATGTAAACAATGAATGGGGTTTGCGTATTCTTTTTGGGAGCTTTTCACATTCATGGGAAGTTTTGTGATCGAAATTTCTTCACTTTTTTCTTACTTTTAAACATGTACTGTTATTTAATGGTAGCATTTGCACTATTATGCTGGTTTATGTACAATCACTGTCACTAACAAAATAATTGTTAATGCTATTAAATACCAGAGCCATATCCCCCCCCCTTGCGCACCTCCTGTTTCACTGTTAGAATGGTGCGACGAGAGAGTTCTGCACTGTTGAGAAGCCAAGTGTGAAATGAAATCCTCTGTCGTGTTAAGATATATTTATTTCAGGATCTGACCAAAGGAAGTCACGAAGAAAGCTCCGCCATCATACGATACATCAAATCGGCACCTTCAACGGTAGACAATATAATGTGGTGCGTGGGAACCAAAAATTAAATAACCAATAAAAACGATCGAGAAGTGAAGTGTGATTCTGGGAAAATAAAGCGTGGTAAATATTATTAATTGTTTACGCCATGGCTATTCACTTGACCTACCTCGCGCTGGCGCTTATCGGCAGGCAAAGGTGTGTGATGAGTGGGGAATTAATACGCAATGGGGCCCAATCAATGTTTCAGCACAAAACATGAATTCTGCCTACACCCCGTGTTAGAGTATTTGTTTCTAAATTTAGTAACTGAATTTTTCCCTCTTTCGCTACAAAGGCTCTGTAATGAAGAGATTTTTTCTGCCAAGAATTCGCCGTTTTTCGGCGCTGCATTACATAACTTTCTTTCTACTGCGTAAGCGGTAGCGATAAACTAAAAATCTGTTGCAAAATTTTATTTTATTACATTTTTGAACTAAAAAAAACATGCAAACAAAAAAGTCAATTTGTTCAATAATAAAAAAATATAGTTTTACCATTTAAAATGCACTCGTTTTTGGCTTTCATTATATGCTATCACTGAATTTGATGGTTGCATTTATGAGATCAAAATGTCTCGAAAATGTATACATTATTACAAAAATAAAGTGACTGACTCATTTAATTTTTTTTAACGTCTTCGAGGACCCTGCCTTCGAGGGCCTTAGCTCATTGCCTAGTGCTTGCCTATTGGTTAATCCAACACTGAAAATGACCTGCTCCTTGTCGAGTCCGACCAACAGCAGGGGACGGAAAGGGAGAGGAGGTGCTTCTCGCAGTGCTGATAGAAGAGTGAGTTACGGTGCGTAAGGAAATGGGAGGTGAACGGAGCACTGCTGAGTCTTGCCCAAAATCTTGCATTTAATCAACCTTGGTTTATATTCTACTTGGTTAATACTTCAATAATTAATCAAAATTTAAAACTAGGAGGATTACCATTACTTTAGTGCATTATTCTGTTCTTTGCAAAGGAATATGGGAAGCAATGAAACCGAATTCGTTTTCTCTACATTTAGACGAAATAATTTCTTTTTCCAATTGTCCGATATTTACCATACGTATATGATGATTACATTGAAATATCTGAGGCAATTAATTCAAAGAGTAAAATTAAAAATTTATATTGCACATCACGGTTTCTATCTTAATAAACTCAAAGATATTTTATTGATTAATGTTCACACAAAAAGTAGGAAAATGTATATCAAAATTAAATCAAAAAGAAATTAAAGTTTAGTTCACGTTTATTCGTTTACATTGATTACTTTGTACTTTGCTACGTAATCTTTGGTTTCCACTAGAAGTGTTAAATGTGTTTCGTAACACGCCGTCATATTGCAGATCACAAAATATGTATAGTATCGACAATTAAAAAAAACATTAGTTTTATATTAAAAACAAAAAATTATTCAGAAATACATTCACGAAACGTGTTCTAAATGAACTATTCCAAGTGTACAAGAATTTCAGGTAGAATGCTGTTTGATTTGGCCTCAAAGATTTTTTCATTGCAAACATTTATGATCGCGCTGCAAAACATGACGTTAAGAATGTTTTTAGTGAGTTACGACAGTTATAAACAACCCGTGGTGTCACTGACAGATCTCACCCAACTTTTCCCCTTCGACACCCGCCTTGAATTCTCGACTTTTTCACCGCAAAATTGCGGTGAACAAAGTGGGTTTGCATCTTTCTTTCTAGGAATTGTCCCGGTTTTTCTGCCTTGCGTTCTAACATTGATACCATTACCCTCAACATTTCTTCACTTCTTAATCACTTTTATCACGTTAAATCATCCATGAATTATATCTACGAACATAATGCTGAGGCTTTTATCATGGTAAAGGAAGGTACTTTCAAAAGTAACCAAACCGGGAGCGATGGCTCAGTGTATCCACTGATGTCACTGCAGTGCCTTTGACCGGCAGGTCCTAGGTTCGAGTTCTGAAGGCGGCACGATTTTCGACACTAACGTTTCAGCTAGGTCGAATTCAGTCGCTGTTCGTAGGAGATTGTCTGGAGGACAATTCTAGCAGCTGGCTGCTCTGATCGGTAGTTTTCCGTGGTTTCTCCGATCAACACCAGGCGAATGCCGGAGCAGTATCCTAAATAACAGACCACGGATCGCGCGCGATCTGTCCTTCCTCTTCCTTGTCCTATCCTTTCCCTTGCACACACACACACCACTTACACTAACATGCGCTACACTACCACACATTCCGGGAGACCGGTCGGGAGGTTAGAGCTTGTCCCGGCTGGGGCGGTGCTCCGCTGATGGGAGATACTGGTTGGGGAAAACCCCGCTAGCCGACGGTAGGTCGGCGCCGGATCTCGCCATCCAGCGGGAAGGGTCACCGTCACCTCCCGAGCAGAACACATGCACTACACATACGGGACTAATGACTATAGTAGTTGACGCACTCGGAATCACTAACAACCAACCAAAAGTAACCAACATCGTAGTATATAATTCAGTACTTCCCAAGCTTCATCAATAGCGTTGCAGCTCCTGTGAAGCTCCGCTGCCTACATTTTATTGAAGTAGCGAATTGGGCGCCCGCATTGCGTCGCCTTCCTCGCCGGCAGGCAGCCCAACTAAATATGACGTAAGCCCGTTGGCCGGCTGCTTCGGAGAAGGGCAATCGACGAGAAATTCGCTCGTCAGCTTTGATGCGCGCCAGGGTCCAAAGGCCCTCTGTGAAGCTCCGCTCCGCTCCGCGTTCTCTCCCGCATTCACATTCGGTGAACGGGGCGGGGAGGGGCGGGAGGGGAAGGGGGAGGGTGGGGGTGGGAACGGGCGGAGCAAGAGCGTGGAAGGGCGTATTGCAGACGCTGGTAACGCGGACGCAGCTGTGCTGTTGGCAGACGGAACGTGTGGCAGGGCGGAACCTAGTGGTACGGGTTTGTGCGGTAGGAGAAACAAATTCACTCCAGATCCGTTCGAATTTTCCTGACAGATGAACCACATCACTCTGAAAGAAGAATCAAATCAAATTTTAAAGAATTCTATATTCATGACGATAATTGCTTTTTTCATACTCCCTGTGCATTGAATTATAACGAGTTTCCTTAACACACGAAATTAAACGGAGTACTATTTCGGCTTCCATCATTTTAATACTTTGCAAAATTCATAAGTTCATCTATTTGATGGAACTCAAAACCTCCTCTTTTCTGACATTTAATTTTTCAAGGTGCGTGATTCTTACGTTTATTCCGCGTTATTATCTGATCGGCCACCGAGTTCGCAAATGAGGCGAAGGTAGGGGCTGTAGGAGAACAGATTCGTGGTGGGAAATGAGGAGTCAAGGGAAAATGAATACCAATGTCATGCAAAATGGACGAACCTGTGACCTTTTGGTAAACTTAGGTTCTAGCTGGGAAACGGAGAAAGGCAAAAATTATACATTTACAATTTTGCATGCAAGGTGTGATATGAAATCAACTTCTTCCTCACCGTTGAACTTTCTGTGAAAATCTCTGAACGTTTTTCCTCATGCCTTGAGAGTTTGTCATTAATTCGAGCACATGTTGACCAACTACCTCCAGAAGGATCAAGAATAACTTCCGGAGAATATTCTTATGAAAAAAGGTTGAGTGTCGTGTTTTGAAATAAGTAACTAAAATAAATCAGTATTTTGTCTAAAACGTTCCCTGATTTTCTGCTCTTTTTCATTGCGTAAGAGGCAGGCTATCATAACTGACCGCGTCAATAACAAAGTTATAATATGTCATCAAAATACTTGATTAAATAGCATACACTAGATAATTCGTGTTAATTTTACGTTGTGGTAATTCAATTGGTTTAGAATGCGTTAATTTTCCATAGCATTATTTAAACAATATCTCTACTAATTTGCTGATCGAGAAACTTGAACGTACCCTTAAGCTCAGAAAACCTACCACATGCATTCGAGCACAGTTGTAAAATATAAGGAAAATTATAATAATTACGTAAGGAGAGTATTTTATCTGTCGCAGCACCTATAATCTCTTCATTAGAATGTCAGCAAAACGAATTATATCATTGTAATGTAATACAAAATCTACTTAACTAAAATATGGCGAAATAGCTTCACTTTTGTAATGAAATATAATGCCTTACAATAGACTATCATGTGGATTTGGTAGAATATCTATATGTAAAACGATTCATGTAGACATTTTAATATCGGATGAAAATCTACGACGTATCGTCATTCGAAGATAAATAAATATAGAAGAGGTATATTAAGATTCTTTAATAAACGCTTTCTGGTTTGAGATCATTTAAAAAAATGGAATTTAAGAACCAAAAATCGATTTCTGCAAAGACAATTTTAGTGCTTTATATTTTTTTTACACATTAAAGTGAGTGTTTACGTCGTTTAAAAAAAATATAAAATTCAAAATTTCGAAAACTTGAGTAAAAGAAGAAATAAAATTAAATATCAATTCTAGCATTATAGTACTAACTTGCAAAGTGTTCTTTGGAATAAATTTCTCTCTCACATTATATCGTAAAGATCTTAGATCACTTCTGGTCAAGTACGTATATTATAATCTTATACTCTATAAATTATAATCATAAAACATGCGCAGCTGGGAATCTGAAATAAATGTTTCTATTCCTAGTTCATTACTAGTTTGGATTGAATTAAAGAAAGATCACTTTCTTTCTAAAGAACAAAATTCAACAAGTTATATTTCCTTTCTAACAAACAATTTAGAAATTTATTCAATTTTAGGCACGTTTAATAAGATACTCTTTCAATTTCACCTTATACCCAGTTAACTTATCTTTTCTTCGTATTCCTCGAAACTAATTAGTAAAAATTGAGCTTTCTAGTCAAATTCAATTTTAATACTATATTTGCTCCCATCAAAATATAACTATCGTTTTCAGAAATTTCACAAACAATTACGATTGTATTGATTCATTAACGAACATATCTTCAAATTTGACAGAGAAATTTCATGCTGATTTAATCCAAATAATAATAAAATGTAGATTTCCAAAATTTGCCGCACTTCTCTGCTCTAACCAGAAAATAATTTTTGAAACAAATGACCATTCATGAACTTTTGAATGTGCTTAAAATTCCCAGATTTTGCGCATAATTTTGATTTTAGAAAAACCTGAAACTTCACTTGTTTATTCACGGTCAGTTCGTCAACCATTTCAAGAACATATCTGAATTTGATACCACCAAAATAATTAACTACATAAAAAATTTTATTTTTTTTAACGGACTATGAGCGTTCTGTCAAAATTGACACTTTCTCTGCAGCATTACAATTTTTAGGTATACAACGTAAGTCGCAATAGAGAGAAAGTCAGCAACGTTTAAAAAATCAACCTAACAAAGTGTTTTAAATTTTCATCTTTAACATTTTGACTTTCTTTGCTTGTGTAAGTTTCAAATTATAAAGAAAGAGTTTTCATTAAGGAGCAGACTCTCTATCTTCCATATTCAAGTTCCAGGAAAACGCCTAAAGAATGTTTTCCAACTTTCAAACATATAGAGTGTTAAATGAAAGTAAAATCTGTACAATTTTTATAAATGATATTTTATCAATTCGCGAAAATAATTGAAGTAAAAAATTGAGCCTTTTCAGGGAAAAAATTTTAATTGACTTTATTTTACCAAAACTACATGATAACTACTCGTTTTCAGAAATATTAAAAACATTGAAACATAGATTCAATTAAGAAATATCTCAATTATTAAGGTTGTAGTTTCGCTGTTTTTATCTAAAAATAAAAATAAAATGCAGAGTTTACCAAAAATTAGGCCTGCGCCACTTTTGCTCTAACGGAGAAAAAATAATGAAACAAATGACACCATTTATGAGAACATTTTGAAAATGTGCTTCAAATTCGGCCAGATTTTGCGCGAATTTTGATTTTGGAGAAAAACGCTGAAACGATTCAAGCGTTCGCGTTCACCAGACGGACCGAGGTTTTCCCGTCAACCAATTTATCAAGAACAATATGAACATGAATTTTGACTACCCAACGCGTTAAAGGAAGTAAGTAACTACATAAGGGAACAATGTATTTTTCTTTTTGTATATCAAGGACTCACTGAGCGTTCTGTGCAAACATTGACACTTTCTACTGCAGCATTACAATACAACGTAAGTACGCAATAAGAGAGAAAGTAAAAACGTTTAGAAAAAAACCTAAAAAGTGGTGATGCATTTATCATCATTAGAGTTTGTACTTTCTTTGCTTGGGTTAAAAATTTCCGCAACGACTTATGATGAAAAACTTACCAATTAATATTACAGAGTTTCAACTATTTGATTTTTTGTTCATTGGAAAGAATGAACGTACAATCTATAATGCGTATAATTTGTAACTCTTCCTTTTGAAAATACCTGACAATGGACTGACAATATAAAAGCCACTTATAATTTAAAAGTAAATAAAATTACATTACATTAATATAGATAAATAGTACTATTCATCAACTTCAAATATGCTCTTTAAAACAACTACGAATATTCGTATAAAGCACTGAACGCAACTTAATATACATTCTAGGGTTATTAAAGATACTATGAAAATTCATTTAAATCGCTTTTTGAGGCGAAATTTTACTAGGCAGCAATGAGATTCGCAAACCAAAATATTTCAAGCAGCACTTCAAAGAGCGAGGCGATATCAGTTATTCAAAACGGCCAAGAAAAATTCAAAATATTCGATTTTGTCTTTTCTTTCGTTTACCTTAGTTCCACACATTTTCACCAGTCAGAGAATTTTGACTCGCTGGATTGCCTTCAATCGTCTCCTCCTCCTCCTTCTCCTCCGCCTTCTATCGGCTCTACAGATGTTAATGGGAATAAACGTGGAAGAGATACCTAAATATAGATCTAGCGTTCACGTGCTATTCCAACATCTACCTGCGACGATTGTTTAAAGAATACACAATGATTCAACAGTATAACTCGACTTGGAAAAGCCACATAATTCGTTCAATCTGACTGGATATATAGATGAAAACAGCACATCGCAATATTCGAGTTGATTGGTAACCACATGTTGCAAATTATTAACACAAGTTAGAAACACTGTAAACACTTCTGGATGCTGCTGTTATATCATCTCCCATAAGTAACAGACTCAAACTAAAAAAGACATAGCGCAACATTGTGGGAATTCTGATTTGGTGTTGTTGACGTTCTTATGAGAAGAAATAAAATAGGTCATCTTCGTCTACATATAATTTTTGTTCAGATAGCCGGCTTTCGACGGCTTTGCCGTCATCACCAGTCTCGCTCTTCTCATAGCGCAACATACTGTCGTCGGTCGGGATGGGGAGGATGGATGGATGGATGGATGGATGGATAGGTCTGGCACCACGTGCGGGGAAGTGGAAGGACGGTAAGGGCAGAAGGTGCTCTCTGGGACGGTTTGATTGCAAGCACGTAAACTGGTCATTAATCATCAATCCCGTTAGTGTTTGAAATGTTTTACCCTCAGAGGTGGCGGTGTTCCTCTCCAACTCGATGGGACTCCATATCGGCAAGTGTGGGATTTTCCTCTCCAGGTTTCTCCTTTAGAAGAGTACACATTCCCAGTGCGCACAAGGTCTCAGCTTGACTGGTCTCTCGACATGTGTGCAGCTTTGTGTGTGTAAGAGGAAGTGTGCTAGTAAGCGGAGAGGATAGGAGAATGAAAAGGATAGAGATCTCGATTCAAAAGTGGCCCATTTACAAGGTTCTTGCTCTTTTCTACTTCGATTGATTTGGTTTGATTTTTTCGTGTTTCCGGGTGCGTCAACTGCTTTGGTCATTAGTCCCGTTAGTGTAGTGCATATTTTTTTCGCAGGAGATGGCGGTGATCTTCCCCCGCTGGATGGCGAGATCCGGCGCCGACATTCCGTCGGCTGGCGGGTTTCCCCCTAACCAGGACTCTCCCACCAGCGGGACACCCCCAGTCGGGACAAGCTCTAAGCTCCCGACCGGTCTCCCGGAATATGTGGTAGTGTAGTGCATGTTAGTGTAAGTGTGTTGTAAGTGGAGAGGATAGGACAAGGAAGAGGACGGAAAGATCGCGTGCGGTCCGTGGCCCGTTTAGTAGGGTACTGCTCCGGCATTCGCCTGGTGTTGATCGGAGAAACCACGGAAAACTATCGATCAGAGCAGCCGACCGCTAGAATTCTCCTCCAGACAGCGACTCAATTCGACCTAACTCAGCTGGTGTCGAAAATCCTGCCGCCGTCAGGACTCGCACCTAGGACCTCCCGTTCAGAGGCGCTGCAGTGACATCAGTAGATACACTGAGCTACCGCTCCCGGTCCCTACTTCGAAATTCGTCTGGTATTGATCGGAGAAAGCCCGGAAAAATATTAGTTCGAGAAGCCGATAACTGGAATTCTTCTCGAGACTACGTGCGGGTGAATTAGATCTAACTAGTAGAAAATCTGCCAGAGCCGGGTTTCAAACCCTACGATCTCCCGGTCTGACTCCCTGCAGAATCAATTGCATTACGGTTTCTGCAGTATCCGCTACGTAATAATGTGAAACATCGCCGACTCGAATCCTTCCTTTTCATCTGACACTCGGAGAAGCGAAACAATTCAACGACCTTGCTCGGAAACTTCCAAATCGGCAGCGCCATCTCACAAGCGATGCAAGCCTCGCCTCTCCTCGCACTTCCCATCTCACGAGCTCTGGTAGCCTCGTCTCGTCTCGTTTGGCCCGCACGTTCGCTCCTGGCAGCCGCCTCATCTCGCGTGGGGAGGGGGCGGGCCTCCATCCAACGATCTGACGCTCGACTGCCCAAGTGCATCGGGACGTGCTCGCAATGCCGCTCGCCCGCCGGGCTGCACCTTGCGCTCGCGCCATCGCCCCGCCTCCGCCCCCGCCCCCGCCCCGCGGTCTGCGCTCGGCGCTCCCTCGATTGGTTTGGTTTGTTTTTTCGGGTTTCCGGGCGCGTCAACTGCTTTGGTCATTAGTCCCGTTAGTGTAGTGCATGTTCTTTTCTCGGGAGATGGCGGTGATCCCCCCCCGCAGGATGGCGAGATCCGGCGCCGACCTACCGTCGACTAGTGGGTTTCCCCTAACCAGGACTCTCCCACCAGCGGGGCACCGCCCCAGTCAGGACAAGCTCTAAGCTCCCGACCGGTCTCCCGAATATGTGGTAGTGTAGTGCATGTTAGTGTAAGTGTGTGTGTGTGTGTGTGTGTGTAAGGGGAGAGGATAGGATAAGGAAGAGGAAGGACAGATCGCGCGCGGTCCGTGGCCCGTTTGGTAGGGTACTGCTCCGGCATTCGCCTGGTGTTGATCGGAGAAACCACGGAAAACTACCGATCAGAGCAGCTGGCCGCTAGAATTCTCCTTCAGGCAGCGACTGAATTCGACCTGGCTGAAAAGCTTGTGTCGAAAATCCTGCCGCCTCAGGACTCGAATCTAGGACCTCCCGGTCAGAGGTGCTGCAGGGGCATCAGTTGATGCACTGAGCTATCGCTCCCGGACGGCTCCCTCGACCAGCCGTCCACAGCTACTTCGTTCATTAGTGGCTCCGGGCGCGTCAACTGCTAATGTCATTAGTCCCGTCACTGTGCTGCACGTTTCTATCGCGGGAGCAGACGGCGATCTTTCCACGCTAGATGGCGACATCTGGAACCGGTCTACATGTCAACTAGGTATCTTCCACCAGCGGGGCACCGCCCCATTCAGGACAAGCTCATGGCTGGTCTCCTTAAATGGTTTCATTAATGTTAAAAAGAATTAACCCACAAATAATAAACCACCTGATTTACACAATTCGACTGGTCTTTACTTCTGTGCCTGTTCATTTACCTTCGTGGACAAATACATTAATTTCTTTTCAAAGTAATAAACAATTTACATGTTTGTGCAGTGTTTGTGTGTTTCAGAAATGCAAACTTTTGACCAGGTATCATGTTTTCAATCCAACATTTGAGTGATTATTGCGGCTCAGCCATTTGGAATATCTAAGCAGTTTATGAGACAAAATCTGCTAAAACTTGTCTGAAAAGCTTATTCTCGAAGTTTCGACGTTTCCTCCCCGGACGTTCTGTATATGCGTTGCTATGTTATATTATGTTCGTTGAGACTAGTGACGACGACACTAGAAGATCTCGCAAGAGGTAGATAAATTACACCGGCATTAGGCAGTGACAGTTTTCAAAGATCTCTTTTTGCGTTGTTTTTTTAAATTGGAATAAATGGGGCAAATTCATGAATGATATTCGCGATTATAGATTTCCTTTTTTGTAAAGGGTTTCCGACCTTAAGACCCACATAAATTTTCCACATCTCAGTATTTTACGTCACATGCTACGCCATCTCTGTTTATAAAAATACGAGGAGGAACATAGTATATTAGCATTTTTGTTGACAGAAGAATTTAGCAAATAGAATATTGAGGAACTCTAGCAGTTGGCATTGCCTAGCATGGGGGCAAAGTAGAGTAAAAGAATATTGTACGGGACATGTACCATTGAAATTAAAATCACTGTAGAAAAAATAATATTTTGTTGTAAACTAGGATTTCAAAGCAGAGGTAATAAGAATGTATCGTGCTTAATTATTACTTAATGCTAAGAGGGGAAATGAATTTCAAAGTCAATTCATCTCTTCTTCGAACCAGTAAGTTAGTTGTTTAGAGGTGAATTATCAGAAAGAGAAGTATATCTTATGTATATACACTTTGTCTCATAAATAGTGTATCAATTTGCAGTACGTCAAATGTCTCGTAGGCGGCTTAGTATGAGTGAACGTAACTTTCTAAAGCATCGCTGAAATTTATTCCTTTGCTACACTTTCTTACACATTTGCGACAATTCAATAAATTATCGTTTTCTCTTCATTACAATACCAAAGTTCCCATAACCCAAAACCTAAAACAAAATTGTTTTGCAATACCGCAGTACTCATGGAATATCGGTCTATTGTAAGGTTACAATAAAACACGTAGCGTGCAAACTCTGAGCGCACAAATATATTGTTTCTCCTTTTCATATATTATAACATGGGTTCCATCAAATTTCTGTTTTCGTTTAAGAATTCAAATGTATGTGACGTACCATCTTTTTGCAGTTTCTCGAATAAATATCAGTCATTGCATTGTGAAAATATAGTTTCCGCGCAAGCGTTACATACAAGAACTCTTCCATTTTGTTAGACTTTATGAGAACCAGTTCGTCGCAAATAGAGTCGTGTTTTTGTATCATGCTTTGTCAGAGAAGGGTATTTCCTAGTCTCCAAAAGTTGGCTCGTTTAACTTATAACCCCGCGCAGAAACCATTCAAAAGCCTTACGCTTCACCCAAACTGAACAAAACGATGGACACAGTTTTCAAATCTTCCCATTTACTTTTATTTCTTTATTTAACGTCAAAAACATTTAAAACTGCGTATGACGTGCTATGGGGAAAAGAGAATTGTGTGCACATTTTCAAAATTCTGTGATCCCTACACTAAGTCATATACTACTTAAATGTTGAAGGGAAAAAAAAGCTCCCATGTAATCAAATCTATTTTCAAGGATAAAAGGCAATAAATTTTGGCTCTTATCCATGTTGTCCTTCGGAATAATACTTCCTGCCCCGACAACATGGAAACGATAATTTGAATAACTATATTTCCCAATGAATTCTAGAAGATGTGCGCAGATAATGAAGTAACATTTATGTCCAGAAGCAAAACAAGGGGCCATCTCAGCATTTGCTCAATGGATCAGGGAAACTGAGCAAAAAACCTGATGGAGATACTTCGGCATTCCTCACCCATCCCGATCAGACAGATGCAAAACAACTTCGCCCTTTAAGAAGCCCTACGCAGCAAAACGTATAGGCTTATTTCATATTTAAAATACGCGAAGAGTATGAAAATTAAAGAAATAGAAAAATATTGTTAATTGTATATGATATTTATATTTTACAATTAAAACAAACAAGCGCGCACACACGCACGCGCACGCGCGCGCGCGCGCGCGCGCACACACACACACACACACACACACACACACACACGCACGCACGCACGCACGCGGGCGGGCACATGGCATATTAAAAAAATACACACAAATTGTACAAGTGTTGTTTTAAGGAGTTTCACACTGTATACGAGCTACGAAACTGAATAACTGATAATGTTACCTCTTTGTAAAAACTTTCCTTCATCCGAAATTGTTGTTTTCATTACTTGTTTATAGCTGTGATTCGTTCATTACCTTTACCTTCTTCTATAATTCATTGGTTGTCACAAATAATCGCCCAATTCTAAACGAAGGAATTCTTTCAAATGCTCTTACACGCCTACAATTGGTTTTACAACGCTTAGTTATATTTCAATAAATATACCTAGAAAAATCATAGGAAACTATTTTTGAGTTTTGTGGTACACAATAGATTTTTGGGTAAAATTAAGAAACTTTTTGACTTAACGAAACCAACAAAAAAAAAAAAAAACAATACATTTTCTCCCTAAAACAGCGACTAAATACCAAAATAATCTCTAGAAGTAAGGGGAAGACTCCTAACCAAGCAACTCTGCGTCACACTTAAAGATTAGGGAAGACAATAATGCTAAGAGATTGGGAAGGAAACATCGCGCGCGGTCCATTGGGCGTTGTACGGACTACTTCTCTGGATTTGTTTGGAAGAGAATCCCCGGAAACAACTGAACAGAGCATTCAGCCTAAAGAATTCTGATTCCAGTAGGCGTAAATAATTCACTAATTCACGAACGTTAAACGTATCATATAAATCTCTGACATTTTGGAGGGATTGAAACCGATACCTTTGTATTACTGCCAAGTTAGAATTGCAAAGCGTTGCGTTGATACTTGCCGCTACCGGTGTTGATTAATCATGATAAAATAAATAACCAAATGCTTCATTTTCTCGTTCCAGTTCACACCAGCATTTATGTCGACAGGCAATATTAATCGGAGCTGTAATTATAACTACACATAAATAAGGAGATTACACTTGAACAAAGATTAATATCAAAGAGTACAGATAAAAATCTACGAAATGTACGGACGTATCTTTAGTCTAGGACTTAAGCAATTACGAGTTTTACAAAAGTAGACACCTTGTATTTCAGATGCAAAGTTTCAAAACTGAGTCCTTTTGTGTGTGAGAGAACAAGACGATGTAACGTACTACGAGCCCTCTGAAGTCCTTAAGGCCACCAGTACACTTAATTTATCATACCAACAGTTATTCATAATATTCTCACACACGTCATGTTATATGAATTCTACTTTTTATGTCGAATAAGACAGCTAGTTTAAACACTTGATTTCTGTAATTAGATGAATGAAACGGAGGTGTTTATCCAAAGTAGTGGACCTAAAACACCTTGTACTTTCTCGCCCTTATTTTCACGCAAAATTGCGCGAAAAGTATTCAAATTTCCGAAAAATTCTGCAAAACCTTATTTCAAAAATTAAGGATCTCTTTCTTCATAATTGTAGATGTGGAAAAACGCCGAAAAAAGTTTGAATTTTCACAATTTTCGAAAAATCATAGTTTTCAACGAACATGAGCACCATTCTCTTAAACGTTCTTTACCCTATCCCACAACAAAATTTAATCAAACGATGGAGCCATTTTTTTTTAAATGTTCCGGGTGTCTCCTATAAAATTCCCTCCAAAATATAATATCAGTTTCAAATTCAAGGGGACGGGACATCAGTCAGATCGATTGGGTAATATCAATTTTGGAGGAAATCGTTAGAATAATTTAGCCGCTAGCGGTGTTAACAGACAGACAGATGGACGGGCGGACGTTTTGCCGAATTTTCAATTTTTCAGGATCAAAGACCCACGAAACATGGATTCTGGCAACTATCCACTTTTTCGTTAGCAGAGCTCTGTAATAAGAATTTTCTGCCAAAAATTCGCCTTTCTTTCGTGCAGCATTACGTAAATTCTTCTCCACTGCGTACGCTGTAACGAGAAAGTAAAAAATTCAATACTTCACTACACTAGATCACTTTGTACTGTACAACTAAGATAATCTCCAAATAAATTATACCGGGTCGATATTAAAAATTTAAAGTGTTTGGTAATAAATACCGGTATAACAAGGAGCGAATGTTGTTACAGCACACTTTCTCGATTTTTATAAACAGGAATTATTGTTCGTATTTTATTTTCGCTGAATTTGATTTTCATACAAACTATACGTTATTAAGTTGATGTAGAATGAAACAAACTGGATAATATGCTACACGGGCACACATTTGTCCCTGTCACTGGTTGAGATGGAATCGAATTTCTCATGTTTGACAATACGTCGCATAATATACTAAACCTCTTCCCAGATTATGTTACAATGAACGCACTATGCAGTGAATATTCGTAATCAAACTTTACCTTACCTCACAAGAAGCGTGTCTTCTTTCCAAGTACACATTGTCCGCCTCCAACCACACTCTGTCCTTATGCATGGGCTCGTTCGAGCATCGATTTTGGATCGCGCGTATGTCAACGCTGAGCGGCGGATTGCGCCCGGAGAGGAGAGTAGGAGAGAAATAGAAGGGAGGGGGCGTAGGGTACCAAAACATTCAGCTCCCAGTAGTATATTTGAAAGTCGAATGACGTGTGTTCACCCAGCGACCCGCTTTCCCTCTCCTGACGCCCTCCCATTCTCCCCCTCCGCTTCCTCGCGGACCCCCGCCATTCGTCCCCGCTTTTTACTCCTTGGCGACAAGAATGCAGCGCCGGGCGTGGGCGTGGGCGGAGAGGGGGCGGGGCGCCTTTGTTGCAGCGTCAGCGCGACGAAGCCCAGGCAGGGCAGAGTGCTTGCGGCGGCGGTTTCCGCCTCGGCCCCGCCCCCTTACCCCTCCGCCTCCCACGCAACCCCAAGCGCGGATATTTCGGGAATCCGCTTCGCCCCGTCCCGCCCCTCCCCGCCCCACTCCCCTACGTCGGCGTCCTTCGGAGCACGGTCGGGGCGATAGCGACCTCCCTGGCTCATACCCCATCGGCTGCGGCCGGCTTGCTTTCGAGGTGAGCAATGCAACTATAGCTCGTCAAGTAAGAAAAAAAAATGTGTGCGCATGCGCGAAAAGTGGTGGAGGTCTCTTAGAGGCTCAACTTCCCCGCCTGAGGAAGAGGAGATGCAGCCGTCGTCGCGGCCTGGGTGGGCGGACGGGGAGAAGACAGCCTGGCCTTGACGAACGTCCCGAACCTCGACTGTTGAACCATGAGAATGAAGTTGCAAGAACGAATCAGTTATCGTTACAGGCGGTCGCCACGCCTTCTGAGCTAAGCGACGCCATAATGGATTTTTTTCCAAATTGTCGAGCTATAGGTCACTGTGTCGTACGAGAAGAGAAAGCAAAGCGCGTAACCCATCACTATAATCTATTACCACTGTAACCTGGAAGCGGGAAGAGAAGTGTTCAATATCGCGTATTTCTCAACAAAACAGACAAATAAGGATTGTGGAACTTTTATTGGCAACGATAGCCCAGCGGTAGTATTATCGCCTCTGCAGCATCCTCTGCGTTGTCGTTTTTCTTGCTCACAGACACACTCACATGCACCACACTATCATAGCATATCGAGAGCTAAGAGTATCTCCCGGCTAGAGGCAGTGAGGTTTTTGAGGTTCTCGGTCATTTATGCATCGGTGTTGGCGACACAACAATGTTCACTTGTGTTGCAGTGTGCACAAACCGCTCCACGTTTTACGTTTACGTACTCGTATGAAGATGAGTTGACATACGCCATTTCTACAAGTGCAAATAGTAGTGTATTCGTAGTGTAGGATTCACATTGTACAGAAAGACATTGTTTGTGAGAATAATGAACTTTCTCTTTCAGTAATCTTCCACAAATATTCACAAGAAAATACTCCATTTTTTTGATTCTTATTCAGGTATTTTTAACTACTTCCATCAATCCACGTGTTTTAACTGCTAGAGGAATTGGTTCCTTCTAACCAAAACCGAACTATGTTCCGAATTACAACTGTGACCTTTCAATTTTCATCAAACAACTGTATTTTACGACCTGAATTTTGAGTTTCCGAAATGCGTGCTATTACAAAATTTGTTCTATTAAAATTGGCACCCAAATCTGGGATTTGTGACAAACTGTAGATAACGAACAGGTATCAATTCAAATATTCAAGAGATATCTGAAAAATCTGACGGATTAATGAAAATTGATTTTGCAGATGTACCATTAAGGACAACACAGAGATTATTCATTACAAAACTATTCTGTAGTTATTTATTTGTCTGAGGAATATTATTTTATGAATATAACACAGTTTTTTCATAGCGGTTTTTGCTCAATTTCTTGATATTAAGATGGCTAGAAATTTACTATTCCTGTACACATGACCACTTTCTAACTTTTCCGCAAGTCAGATATACCGGAATGTACTGACTAATCAGGGTAGCTTCTTGGGAGGAGTACAGAAACGGAAGTTTGATGACTAGGGGGCGGACTTTAATGAAATGTCATTTTTTCCTTCTCACTTTAGAACAATTCCATGTAGTATAGCAATTAATTTTATGTGATGACAAAAGAAAATGATCCATTTTTGTTATTTTTTGCATTTTAAACTTTTTACGTAATTTTAATGCATTTTTGCTGTTTTCATCGATTTAAAATCATTCTAATGGTACTTGTTTCAATCAATATTTACGAGATGCAAAAAATGTTCGTCACAGATTTAATGAGTGGCTTATTTGACTTCTTCGCTCAGATGTTATAATATCATCCTTTGTGAGTACTATGCAATCTAAGGAGGAAGCCTCGATTTCATCCTTAACATATGCAACAGCCTGAGTTGTACATGTGAAGTTTTCACCCGATACGCTTGATTATTAGTATATTCGTCACATTCATAACGATACTTAAGTTTATTCGATTCGATTTGCGTACTAGTTAAATCGCAGAAGAACTGAGAATATACCACTACTTACAAGTGTGGGGACAGTTTGTCTTCACTTAATTCTGATATTAATAGGGAGGTGCTAATATGACAAAGTTGCAATGGCAGATCTCTAACAGCTTGTACTGTTTTGATTCTTTGTTGTATATACGCGTACTCGTGAAGTCATTCAATAATTACCACGTAAAAATAATTACCGATCAATTAAAAAATGAATGTTTTCTTAGACCATAAATGTTGCTTTTCTACTGTTCTTTAATATTTCAAGTAAAAGTTAACATACCTCCATTCCACATATTTTTTATCCTACAATGGTACGTGCGTCTTGTAAACACAATTTGAAGGAAATGATAAAAATGAATTTACTCCACAGGAGTTCAGTGCAATGGGTTAATTAAAAATGTTGATAATTTCTTCAGCGGGACCATTTGGAATATTTGACCTTTACTTCATAAGGCGCGCTATGATGTATCCGGTCACAAAATTGAAATCTTAACAATTTTTTGAAGGCAAGTTCAAATGTAAGAAACAAATTGAATTTATCAGCTCTGTTTTTTAAATCGCCCCGTTCCTCTTTAATCAACTATTATTTGTGACTAAGATTAAACAAACAAATGAGAGTGTAAATCACGGCACTTGGCGTCTAACTATAGGTTGGTTTACGGCATTATATACATTTCATTTACTGCGTCTTGATTTAAAAGCATAATCGGCATCGTTAGCTTAAAACTACGGACCTGAAATTAATGTTTCTCTTGCATATCAAATGTGCAAAATTTTACATTCTAAATGTTTGCAGATGGAGATCATAACCAATACTTTTGTCAGGGTAACAATCCTATAAATTTAGGTCAAGGGTTTTACTTTAGGTGTTTGCGATTTGTGTTATATTATTTTGTACTAATCACTGAAGCGTTTTAAATTAATAAATTTATTCCAGTAATTAATATTAATATAGTATTATATCATTAGTGTATAATTTAAAATGAGTGAAAAAATAACTCGTATATTAAAACACTAACGGATCAATCTCGAGAACTTCTGGAATAATAGTAAAATTCTTTAAAAAAAAATAAAGCATGTATTCACGCTACTAAGCAGTTTTGGAACACATTGAAATGGAAAAGCGATTGGAGATAAAGGATGACTAAGAAAAAAATGGTGAGGTGGAGGAATTAGAACCGGATGAACAAGTGCAATTACCTCAGCCCTGCAAGCCGAAAAACGTGGCTGTTTGGAAGCCACAAACCACTAAAATCTTCAAGTAATACCTGAAAATGGCGCATTTTTTTCGTTCTCGGGTACTGAATACCAAAGAACACACTAATTCAGAAAACTTAATAAGAAAATGAAGAAAATATCTAGCTCCAGTCTCTCTTTGCTGACAAAAAACGTTCACTTCACTTAAAACAATGAAGTTTACTGAAAAAAAAGAGGGATAAATTAGGGAACAAGAAACTGCATGGGCATTCAAACTTTTTCTCCAGTCTATGCCGTATACCTCCAATTTTCAGTATCGAGACGTTTATCATCTAAAGAGAAACTGTTTCGAGCGAAGAAAAAGAATAAAGATGAAACCCAATGGTAATGATCACATAATTACGACATTATGACCGTCACATGTTGTGATTGAAGATAAGAATACAATCAATTGAACAGCAAAGAAAGACGCTGGGATAAATAATAGGTAATCTCAGAAACACAGCGTTCCCCGCCACTCTATCTCAAATCCATGCCTTTTAGAGGTCTGACGCCTGGGGGAAATAAGCATCAAGATTACTCGAAAGTACAAATCAACTATTGAAAGGGAACTCGAGCGCATCGCCTCAAAGTAATTTATGGCGACTCAAGCGAGCGGCAGGCGTGGGGAGGGAAATGGGACGGAAGATGCTTACGCAAGAGGATGAATGAAGAGCGATGCGGCGTGCGGACGGAGGGGGGAGATGGCAAAAGGGTCGAGACGGGGGCCTCCTCTGAAGGCGGAATAAAAGGAACGTCCGTTTCCACAAACATTTCGTCCTAATTCGTTGACAAACTTTGAACAAATTGACTTTATTACGTTAAAGTAAGTTCCAGAGAGAACGTCAAACTCATTACTTCGAGGAGAAAACTTTGTTTGCAATCGCCAGCGCGCGGAGCCGAATGCCAAGCTGGACAGACCATCGCTGTGGCGGAGGAATCCAAAATGGCGCCCCGGTGAGTGGTTTGGGAATGGTGGGACAGGAGGAGTCACAGCTATAACTACGCAGCAAGAGGTGGGGGAAACGCGGGAACAACGAAAGGTGACAAAACAGGTGAGGACGTTCATCATCACGGCACTTCGTGCAGAACCCGAGAAAACGTACAAACTTTTACAATTAAATTAAAACAAAACAAACGTGAGGCTTCAACGTAGTTTTCATTTCACCCAACTAAGTTTTGGGGCACATTTTCATTTCCAATTTCATGATATATATCACTTTATCATGTAAGTTAACCAGAGGCAATTAAAAACTGCTGGTGTTTGAAAAAGGCACAGGCTTTCGCGTAATATATAAATATTATAAGATAATAATATATAAATCTTAGTACGTACGTTCCATTAATTGAACTGCAACTTACGTACTGCTAATTTCAGCAATCTCTTTTTATTGCATTGCTGTAATCACCGCACAATGTATATTTTCTACCATCTAAAACACACATCAAAAAATTACATTATTCCACACCAATCCGTCTATCAAAGCTACATACATCTACCAATAGGGGTTGGTGGTACACCTTCCAGATGATGCCTATGCTACTGCAGGGTTGATTCGTAAAATTTGCAGGTTCAAACACAATCCCAAACCAATATTGAGTGAACAAATCCGAAAGACCTTTCTTCCTTACAATAAAATTAGATACACAAAAATAAATTGACGATAGGCGAGTTGTAAAAATATGTAATTCGTATTCTCTCAGTTTATTTTCAAATATATCTAAACCAATTTTTGACATATTATTTACAATATTATAAATGATGATAAGACCAGAATCTTCATCAGTGTTCTACGTGTACGATCTAAAGAAATCCATCAAAAATAATGTATCTTAACACCTTTCTCTCTATAGAAACCAGGTAATAAACAAATTAGAGCAATTTCTGACCAAATATCCAATGAAGTTAATGTGAAATACCCAGAAAATAGGAATTCGCGTTTCAAATTTTCTGGGTCTCGTTTTTGGTCAGGTCGACCGGAATATATCCATTGTGAAAAAAACTTGCGACAATTCAGGCGCTGGTATTGCTCACGAACGGAAAGACAGACGGATGTTAAAACCGTTAATAATGTATATGATTCTCCTTCCAAGAATATCCTATTTGAGAGTACATACATATATTATGAAAAAAGAAATAGACCACTCATTTCTTAGCTTCTCCTTGAGAAGTAACTTTACTCTTTACTGCAATGTGACAGCCATGTTCATATTAAACGAAAAAAGTAATTAAGATACAGGAAGGAGTAATTACATATACACGACAAACGGACAGACGCGAGTAATTCTATCAAAAGCATATACTTCACAAAGACACACTGAAGAGCCAAAAATAATTAGTACATAGGCCTAATATCGTATAGGGCCCCCGCAAGCACACAGAAGTGCCGCACCACGACGTGGCATCCACTCGACTAATGTCTGAAGTAGTTCTGGAGGTAATTGACACAATGAATCCTGCAGGGCGGTCCATAATCTCGTAGGAGTACGAGGAGGTGGAGATCTCTTCTGAACAGCGTGTTGCAAGGCATCCCAGATATGGTCGATAATGTTCGTTTGGAGATTCTGGTGGCTAGTGGAAGAGTTTAAATTCATAAGTGTATTCCTCAGGCCTTTCTCTAGCAATTCTGGACGTGTAACCCGGAGCGGTAGCTCAGTGCATCAACTGATGTCACTGAAGCGAACCTGATCGGGAGGTTCTAGGTTCCCACTCCCCAAGGCGGCAGGATTTTCGACACTAGCTTTTCAGCTAGGTCGAATTCAGTCGCTGTCTGGAGGAGAATTCTAGCGGCCGGCTGCTCTGAACGGTTGTTTTCCGTGGTTTCTCCGATCAACACCAGGCGAATGACGGAGCAGTACCCTGCCAAACGGGCCACGGACCGCGCGCGATCTGTCCTTCCTCTTCCTTGTCCTATCCTTACACACACACTTACACTAACATGCACTGCACTACCACATATCCCGGGAGACCGGTCGGGAGCTTAGAGCTTGTCCCGGCTGGGGCGGTGCCCCGCTGGTGGGAGAGTTCTGGTTAGAGGGAAACCTCACTAGCCGACGGCAGGTCAGCGCCGGATCCCGCCATCCAGAGGGGGAAGATCGCTGCCATCTCCCCAGAAAAAAAACATGCACTACACTAACGGGGCTAATGACCGAAGCAGTTGACGCGCCTGGAAATACGAAAACAATCAATCAATCAAGACGTGTGGACTGTCGCATTGTCCTGCTGGAATTGCCCGAGTCCGTCAGGATGCACAATGGATATGAATCGATGCAGGTGATCAGACAGGATGCTTACGTACGGGTCACCTGTCCGAGTCGTATCTAGACGTATTAGGCGTCCGATATCACTCCAACTGCACACGCTCCACACAACCACAGAGCCTGCATCTGCTTGAACTCTCCCCTGTTGACATGCAGGGTCCATGGATTCATGAGGTTTTCGCCATTCTCGTACACGTCCGTCCGCTCGAAACAACGGGAAACGAGACTCTTCAGACAACGTCCAAGCAACGTGTTTCCAGCCATCAACAGTCGAATGTCGGTTTTCACGGGTTCAGGCGAGGCGCAAAGCTTTGTGTCGTGCTCTCATCAACGGTGAACGTGTGTGCCTTCGGCTCCAAAACCCCATATCGATAATGTCTCAGTGAATGGTTGGAACTTGTCGATGGCTCAGCATTGAAATCTGCGGCAATTTGCTTTAGGGTTGCATTTCTGTCACGTGTAATGATTCTTCTCAGTCGTCGTCGGTCTCGTTCTTGCACCATTTTTTTGAGGCCACACCGATGCCGGAGGTTTGATGTTTTACCGTATTCCCGATATTCATGACACACCTCTGAAATGGCCGTACGAGAAAATCCGAATTTCATCGCAACCTCGAAGATGCTATGCCCATCTCTCTTGCGCCGACTGTAACACCATGTTCAAACTCACTTAAATCGTGATAACCTGCCATTGTAGCAGCAGTAACCGATGTAACAACTGTGCCAGATTTTGGTTGTCTTATATAGTCGTTGCCAACCGGAGCGTCCTATTCTGATTGGTTCCAGATCTCTTTATTTCAATACGCATGGCTTTACCGGTTTTTTGCCTCTTCAGTGTATTTCTAAAAGTGGTGAAAAAACGATCGTAGGGCTCTGACATTAAGGATATTTTATCGTCTAATTATTGGGTAAACAATTCAGAAGAGAAGATAACATTCCGAGTTTGTAGAATATAACAAAATATGAAATCATATCAAAAGCGCATGAGTAGTTTTTTTTTTTTATTTTCGATGGTATCTTTTATACCTCCTTTTGCAATTAATTATTGATAACAATGTATTCGTACTAATCTTTAAGTTGTAAATATTCTTTAGATAGTCATATTAGAGCAATAATCAATGTGTGAGTTACCCAAACACCATATTTAAATAAAAGTTGTAAAGGAATGCAAAATATTCAAATTTTGAGCCATGTAGTATATAAAAATCAATGTATGTTTGTTTGTATTTTATGAACCGCTGATTTCAATAAATATTTGTCAACATATTCCTTTCACTTGCGTCAAACAAGTAGGTATATTAAAATTTTTAACAATAGGATACTTGACAACTATGTCCAAACCAGTACATAGAACAGAACAAACCCATACTCGCGAGAGTCCTTCATCTAATAAATTTTTGCAGAGCGTGGCGTAAAACGTGATTAACAATCACACGACCAGTAGCATATGGAGTGTTATACTCGTACATTGCAATAGATAATTATTGCCGGATCCACTAGTTAGAAATATTACAGAATTCGACTCTTGGAGAAATTCATGCTATTAGTTTTCGAATGCCACTGTATTTCGTCATTCGAACCACGCCCCCACGCCCGCTTCGGAGGGAGTGAGCTGGAGGGAAATCGGGTTCGTCTTCTGCTTCTCCTCCCTAAGACGTTTCATTTCGCCCTGTCAGACGCGCCAATCGCCCGTGACACCTCACGTCCCAACGTCGCGAATGATGGACGGGGAAAGCAGATGAACTCCACATAAATCGCGGCGTCAAGGCATACAGATACTTCCTAAAAATGGCGTTTAGATTGAAATGATACCAAATCAAATCAAAAACGGAAAAAACTGGAGCCTAGAGAAATACACATAACGAAAAAAAATAATATAAACGTGTTAATATTCAGCAATATAGAAATCAATGATATATATATATATATATATATATATATATATATATATATATATAATTATTTCTAAAACGATTTATGGAAACATCCCTTTTCTGGCTAAACTACTCAATCTATCTCAGCAACTAAGGTGTTACTTGAAAGTGGAAGCCTGATGACAATGTGCGACTTACATGTTTGAACATTCAAAATAAATATTAATAATATAAACAACTTTTTTTAAATGTTCACCTAAAGCACAATTGGCGGAGTCGTAAGTTGGCGCAGTGTTAGATTGTGCAATGCAATGCAGTAGGAAACAACATTTGCATTTTTAATGTGTGTTTCCCCCATACTTCTGAATTGGTGTGTAATTTTCAGGATGATCGGTGATCGTAGTGAACATGACAGAGTAGGGCGGGCAGGGAGTATGGAAAGGAGCATGGGGCATTTGGACGGTTGGGCTTCAGACCGGACAAGTCAGGGGGATTCCCCATACAAAAAATTAACGTCTTTCTCGTTGTGAATAAATCAGTGTGATAAAATAAACGCCCGGACAAGTAATATTAAACACTCTGCGTGATTTAGTCTGTTATTAACAGTCATTTTAATAAAAAACATTAAAACATCAAAGCATTACAATTCACCCCATTAAGCACATAGTTACGGTAATATACAAATAGTAACAAATGTTACAAGGGCAAGACCTGAAGCACAATAAATAGTTTAACTCTCAGTTGAGGTTCGTTATGTTAATCCAACTGGTTGGTAATTTATACATATTAGCGCAAATTCCAGTAAACTGAAGGGAAAATTTATTGATCTTTTGCTATATTATCATATCAGAATATTTTGTCTTACAATAAAAGGTTAAATTGATTGATTTTTTCGTGTTTCCGGCCACGTCAACTGCTTCGGTCGTTAGTCCCGTTAGTGTAGTGCATGTTTTTTCTCGGGAGATGGCGGTGATCTTGTCCCGCTACATGGCCAGATCCGGCGCCGACCTACCGTCGGCTGCTGGGGTTTCCCCCTAACCTGGACTCCCCCACCAGCAGGGAACCGCCCCAGCCGGGACAAGCTCTAAGATCCCGACCGGTCTCCCGGAATATGTGGTAGTGTAGTGCAAGTTAGTGTAAGTGTGTGTGTAAGGGGAGAGGATAGGACAAGGAAGAGGAAGGACAGATAGCGAGCGGTCCGTGGCCCGTTTGGTAGGGTACTGCTCCGGCATTCGCCTGGTGTTGATCGGAGAAATGGAAAACTAGCGATCAGAGCAGCCGGCCGCTAGAATTCTCCTCCAGACAGCGACTGAATTCGACCTAGCTGAAAAGCTAGTGTCGATAATCCTGCCGTCGTCAGGCCTCGAACCTAGGACCTCCCGGTCAGAGGCGCTGCAGAGACATCAGTTGAGGCACTGAGCTACCGTTCCCGGTTTAAAAAGTTAAATGTAATTTAATAAGAAGGATGTTTTTTGAGTTGATTTCAGAATTTCTCTGCGTCTACGAGTTATGTGATCTTTAATTAGTACACTAGGACCAAAGATTTGAATCTATCCTACGGTCTCTACGACGGTGGAAATTATTTCAGAAAAAAGGACAACTACGCCAACATTGGTGAAAAAAATTAAGACACTATTTGCCCTACCGACGATACAATTTGAACTGATAGAACAAAAAAAAGTTAGCTAGCATTCATGTGCGTTTAGTGTTACTAGAAACATAGAGGGCAGAAGACAAACTTTTTTATTTTTCAAAGTACAAATATTTGACTTCAGTTCTAGCTTTTTGTCATTGACCAAATGAAGAGATGTCAGAAGAGAGTGGGTAATCGATTCCGAGCGCGTGAAGTGTTTAAGTAGCGTGCTCGTGCGAGAACTCTCGCAAGTTACACCCCACCCTCTCCCCTATTTTTCCATTTTCCCATTAAGTCAGTAATACATCTTTGTCTTCAAGACCTGTTATCCTCCGTCTATTGTATCCTCTGTTCTATGTATCCTTGTAATTGATAACAATACATAAACACCCCTGCCAATACAAACTATTGTTATTTAGCTTTATTACAGAGCAGATAGATACAGCCGTGTATTTTAATGGCGTAGAATATCAAGTAATTAGTTTAATTTCACATACAGTTGCATATTCTACAAGTTGTGAACAGGTGGGGTAGAATCGAGAAGCGTCGGACCAGCAAAAATGTGATAGAATGTGCAGGAGGATCTCATCCTGTAGATTACGGCGTGAAGTACGTTTCTTTGAAGCCACTGGCCTCAAAATTTTGGTTTCTGAAGCCCTACATTGGTTAGTTTAGAAGTTATTAACGATATAGATTCAAAAATCCGAACAAGTGTTGTGGGTTGCATTTGCCACGAATATTTAAATGCATTTTTTAACCAATCCCGTATTTTTAAAGTCCAAGTGCAATTCTTCACGTCACCCATACATTATCTTCCTTTAGAAACCCTACTTGTAAAGATTGGTGGCGTGAGAGAGCCGAAAAGGTATGTATACAACTGAAATAATATAGGAGACGATGTTCAATTCTGAGAGGAGGCAGTGTTCCGCATTGGAACGCGAGATCCCTAGAAGTCGGCTTGCGATTTTGCCCCTTCAAGAATCTCCGTCAGCTGGGCTTCGCCCCAGCCAGGTCTTCCAACATATGTGGATGTGTAAATTATGTAGGAGTGTGTTTGCGTAAAGATAGAGAAGGAAAGGGAGTGTGAGGAAGGAATGATCACGCGTTGTCTGTGGGTAATTTTTTTTAGGTTCTGCATTTTCTTGGAATTGCTATTGATCGGAGAAACCACACAAAACTACCACAGAACTCGCGTAGCAAAAATGTTCCTTCAGACAACGAATAATATCTCTAAGTAGTGTCAGACATCCTCTACCGTCGAAACTGGTACCAGAGGACCTCCCGGTCAAGTGACGCTTCATTGCCATCTGTTTTTACGTTGAGCCATCTCAACCTGTGTCGGTATTTCAGATGCGCCAATCTACATCTGTACATTTGTTCGGAACTTTCCTGTAAAAAATTGTCCAGGCCTTACAATATAACTAGCTGCAAAACCATAAAATCCCAAGAAATGTCTGGACTACATTTGTGGCTGTCGTTCATCGAATCAACTCGCTTATGCGATACCTCTTCTTAAAATTATGCGTATAATTGTTGAAATGTTTCTTTGAGTCAGGTTACGCAATTCATTTTATTTTTCCGCATTCCCATTAGGTACACAGTTCATACTCAAATAGCAGCTGAAGAAACCAAACGGAATCTTGATTTAAAATTTAAAGCTTCTGCTGTAGAATTTTTAAGAGAATAGAGACACGCAATCTCCTCCCTGGGCAGAACAAATGAAAGCTCCAAGCTCAAGAGCTGGAAACGAAAGGTCAATAAAACTACTACATTTAGAGGGCCGCAGAAACTCTCCTACTCTCTTGAACTCCTTCCCCTTCTATTATCGCGCAAAGCGTGAGCAGCTTTCCGCTTTACTTGGCATTTTCCACGTGAATTAGATTTTCGCCTCGAGCGAGGTTTCTCGCTGGACAAATTTATCGACCAATTCTAAAGAACATATTAAAAGAAGAAAAGGCATCGCACAAATTTCATTGTTTTTATATTGAAACAATATTTCAGATTAACAGGATGATGAAACACTATTGATTTCTGCACGTCTTACAACTACGATTAAACCTAGAATTCGTATCTTCATCTAAAAAGTTTTTTTGATTGGTATATTGGTATATTCGGAAAATATTCATAAGAATTAGCTGAATCGAAGAAAAAAAATATGACTTCAAACACGTAAAATATTTCAAAATATGTATGTGTATAAAGAAGATTTATTCACCCATTTTGAGAGAGAAAAAGTATTTTTATACAGTCTTCAAAGTACTTCCTATTCATAACAGTCCTTTTTCTCATAAGAGAATAAACTCGCCACTAAGTGCACGTTATTTATTCCCGAAGTGCGGCAATGTTAGTGTATACAATAAACGAACCATATCATTAACTGTGTGCGTGTTTGATAAAAGATATATTGACAACGGCAATGATAT
The DNA here is from genome assembly GCA_964035755.1 of Teleogryllus oceanicus. Taxonomy (NCBI): domain Eukaryota; kingdom Metazoa; phylum Arthropoda; class Insecta; order Orthoptera; family Gryllidae; genus Teleogryllus; species Teleogryllus oceanicus. The sequence goes on along the minus strand of CAXIVR010000005.1, from coordinate 100,900,691 downwards.
ATCGGATATGCAAATGTCCTCCTTCCACTACTTAACGGTGCTTTATTACATTGGATACAATTATAAACAATTTTACCTCCTCCGAATGCGTAAAAAATACTGTTTGAAAGTTTACGTGCAAGATAAAAAATATCAGAAAGTGAGACATGTGTTTCTCCTTGTTTTGGGATCATTCATTGTTCCACTACGTATTTTATTTTGCATGCGTTAAAATTCATAATTGTCTTTTGCAGAGACCCCGTGAGACCGTGCTCTTTGAAAGTTCTCGCATAGATATTTCAGAAATAAGAGTCATGTTTCAAAATATCTTAAAGCAATTGATTTAGAAGTTGGCACAAACATGTAAACTAGAGATGCTGAATACTGGCAAGACTTTTTGTTTTCTTATTCGTCTAGACCAATTTTTCGATTCTACCCTACCCGCTTTGCAGCTGCTATCTATTGGCGTGTAAAACATCTACTAGGGTCTGACGAACAACTTGCTACTCCAGCCAAGAGTCTAGTCTACTAGTCCTTTCCCAGCCAAGAGAACATTCACGCGCCGAGAACATCCCAACGACCTATAGACCAATGTTGGTCCGCTGGAATTCATATTTGCCAATGGTATTTCTTGGCGCCAGCTATGTGCTTGTACCATTGCCTTGCTGTGAGATTAAGTTCTTTAATTAAACAGATTGCACATATCTCGCCCAAGGTTGCCAGTCAGACCAAAAGACTAGGGAAGGATTGAGGCATACATGCAATACAAGAGGGACTAGGAATGCCTCTCACGCAACGAATACAACTTAAAACATTCGTACCTGGAATCCCAGAGATCCCTAGTCATGTGTTTGCAGCATTGACTCTAGGTAACGAAATGAACCCGATACGTGTTTCCAGAACAACAACCGTAAAATAAAGTTTCAACATTACAATAATCTCGTTGTATTTTCAAAAATCAAAAAAGTCGCAAGTACAGCAAGAAAATATTATATTTTATATAATTTATTTTTATATATTATTATTATATATTTTCAAAGTCTTAAAAATGTTTTTCATCAGAAGCACAGCTTTTTCAATACCACATGAAAAAAGATAGAACTTGAGAAGATAATCTGCAAAATGTAATCTGATTACCCTTGAAGAGTAATATTACACTTTTTTATGGTATCAAGTTCAATTAGTATTGAAGTGTATGTTTAGATCTGAATGTTTTTTGTTAAATTATTAGTGCACAGAAGAATTAGATTTAAAATCTTTGTTTTGTTATTCTTGCATGTTAATTCGAGTGAGCGAGTTGCCTCTCGCTGCTGACAATTTTATTTTTGTGTACAAAGGTGATCCCACACAGTCTTTCTAGGGGTCCCTAATCATTTTGCCCATCACATTTGAATGTAATATTGTAACTTCTATGGTAATGGCAAAATAAAGACTTTTTTAAATTTTGAATTTGAATTTTTGAAAATATGTGCTGTTGTAGCCCCCACTAGTTCATAATTATTCTGCACCGCCGTGACCTTGTTGCTTTTGAGGTCTCTCCCACACCCGACGCTACGCGACACGCCCTCTTTTCCCCTCGCCTCGCTTATCGCACCTCGTTCCACGTCATTGGTCGCGCCGCCTTCAAGAGCCCCGCCCATATCAAAACAAGTCACCGAGATAACGCGCGTCGAAACGGAAATATCAGCGTTTTTACTTTCATCGCCTTGCAGTAGGTAGAGTGAGCAACCGCACGGATTGTGGCAGGGCTGAGAAGAGATGAGTAAAGAACATAGCCAACTCCACAGACTGAATGTCCAGTGTGTTTCCTTCCTGGTTGAGATCGTTGTCTGCAATTTATAATACCACTAGTTCCCCTAGTGCAATGTCCCTGGAGACTTCAAGAGCCTAGGATTATAGTTATTAGCTGCAGAACGGGCAACGTACACACAAAATACTTTCAATATTCGCGAAAAAATGTACGTGGATTTAGAATGTCAGGTCTGACAATATGAGCGCGTAAATATAAGGGATTGTTAATACTTTACTGTCTTCCGGATCACTTTCTGTTAATAATAGATGTGATAATAGTGATAATAGGAGAAGGGAAAATAGGTTTCTTATATGCAGTGGTATTCCCTTAGATTCAATCAAATCAATTAATATTTTAACAATTATTCTATTGGCATCAATGCCCTAAAGACATCGTTTCGCGACACAATGAGGTTGCGTACTCAGGTGTTCTGGAATTCATCTTTTTAATGACGATTTATCTTTCATCGTAAAAAATAAATCTATACACAAATAACAATACAAACAAAGCAAGGTTTAATTAGAATTTCAATTGAAATTGGTTTCACTTTAATCAAGATAAAACTTATTCTCATTTCCAGTGATTCATGCAAAGTTTATAAGTTTCAGAAAAGGGGTGGGCAAATCCAAAATAGCACAAACATTTTTCTTCAAAAAAGATTAGATTCTTTTACGATAATGAAAATCCAACTTCGTAAAATCTTCTAAACTTTACAAATACTAAAGATGATATTCGTGGCCAAAGTTAGGAATTTCTGAATACAGGAAGCTCGTCTTCAAAAAACTACGTTTAGTGATGCATGCCTTGGCGGAAAATGAATAAAGATCATAAAATATTAAAGATTTTAATGAATAAAAGTATGAATTTAAAATAATCTACAAAAAAGAAATTACTTGTATACATTATATACTTAATTACATTAGAATGTAATCATAGATGTTAGAGGAAATCATAATAGAGAAAATATAGAATGTTAGGTAATGAAGAAGGAATTAGATATGTATGATAAATAGCAAGGATATGTAAAAATAAAAAAATTATATACTTAATTACATTAGAATGTAATCATAGATGTTAGATGAAATCATATAGTGAATTATCGCGACTCAACGCAACTTTCACTGTCTGACGCGACTCAACGCAACTTTCACTGTCTGACGCGACTCCCAAAGCAACTTTCACTGTCTGACGCGACTCCAACGCAACTTTCACTGACTGACGCGACTCCAACGCAACTTTCACTGTCTGACGCGACTCCAACGCAACTTTGAATTTCTGACGCGACTCCAACGCAACTTTCACTGTCTGACGCGACTCCAACGCAACTTTCACTGTCTGACGCGACTCCAACGCAACTTTCTCTGACGCGACTCCAACCAACTTTGAATTTCTGACGCGACTCCAACGCAACTTTCATTTCTGACGCGACTCCAACGCAACCTTGGATTTCTGACGCGACTCCAACGCAACCTTGGATTTCTGACGCGACTCCAACGCAACCTTGGATTTCTGACGCGACTCCAACGCAACTTTGAATTTCTGACGCGACTCGGGCAAAAGACAAATCTCGTTTTGTAAGGTTGCAGAAGATAGATTTCATTACGCAGCCATTTCGGAGCTCAACTCTCGTAGAGGAAAGACCTCCCCGCGAGCGCTCGTGCCTACCGCTATCAGCGGACGTTCAACAAGTGAAAGTGACTACTTATCAGTGCGACAATAAGAAGTGAGAACTAAACCACACCAAGTCGGTGTGGGCCACGGCCTAAATGCCGCATTGCGGCATATTGCCACGAAACAACGTCTTGTACTATAATTTCGTGTAGCAAGTTTTGGTAAAAATGGACAACACAAGTTGCCCTTCAACAGGCCAAATAATATCTGCAGCGATGGCTGCGGTAAATGGAACAAATCCACATGAAAACCTTGGTGAAGTGCAAAATACGGTTTATGGTTCGGGCTCAAATTACCAAGATCCAAAAATCGCCTTCTTAGAACAGCAGATCGCAATCCTACAGCAACAAGCGCAAGAACTAAGGGAAATTGTAAAATCACAACAAGAGGTAATTTATTCCTTCCAGCAAAGTGTTCCTTATAACCCTCAAAGTGATAATAGTATTCTACCTAATTCAAGTTTGGAGAATAGCCAAAACGATTATACTAACCCCAAGCGAAAAAGAACAGACGATCAGTGTAGTGAAAATAGTGCTAGTTCAAACTCCAGGCATAACATAGGTAGTTCTGAAACCAGACTTCCAGCAGCAAGTGACCCAGAAGATAGAGACGAAAGTGATATCACATCAAACTTAGAGATATTAACATTCCTCCTATCAATATCCCAAAATCTGCCAACATATTACGTAATTTCTCTAGATTTATAACAGATATAAAATCCATAGCTACTAATGATTTCGAAACAAAGTTAAAAACTCCACATCTCAATTTTCTTTAAAACTATAATAGATTTTAGAAAATATAGAACCCACTGTGACTCCAATGAAATACCTTACTTCTCATATAGAGATCCTACTAATAAAACACTCTCTGCAATAATATATGATGTACCATTATCATATTCAAATGATGAAATCAAAACAGAGTTACTTAAAATTACCCAATAATATCTGTCTATAGACTGTTTGGCAAAATAGAGAATCATTAGAAAGCTGTGCATTAGAACTTTATGATAATGACCAAGGAAGAGATATAGTGAAATTAAACAAATTATTCAATAGTATTGTAAAATTAAATTTAAAATAAGATAAGCCCTATACAATGTAAAAATTGTCAGAGGCTCAATCACACCCAGGCAAACTGCAAATGGAACCTAGATGTGTTCTGTTGTACTGACAACCACCATTACTCAAAATGTAACAAACCAAAACAGCAACTCCAAAATGTTGTAACTGTTTAAAAATCATACAGCAAATTACAGAGGTTGTCCAGTTTTACTAATAATTCTACAAATAACCAAAGTTCTAGCAATCAAAAATATATCAAACCAGAAGAAAAACAAATAATTTTCAAAATAACAGGTCTACTCAAGAATTTAACAACACATACTACTTACACCTGCACCAAATACTCAAAGTGTAAATCACTTCCTCATTTACCTACTCCTTCTGAAAGATCTCAAAATGTTTTACAACAACAATACAATACTGAAAACAACAGGTACAATCTCACACCTATTATTCCTATGGTAACAACACGATAATTAATGCTATAATCCCCATATTCAAAATTTAATACAACAAATTCTTCCAAATTATTTAAATAATGGACTACAAACTTAAAATAATGGATCACCATAAAATAAAATTATTAAACTGGAATGCAAATGGACTATTTCCCAAATAAATGAATTAAAACATTTTCTAAATGACCAAAATTGATATAGCGTGTATTACGGAAAACATCTAAACAATGCCAAAAGAGTTAATATACCAAATTATATTACATACAGAGAAGATAGAGCTCTTTACATGGTGGGGTGGGGTAGCAATACTTATCAAAAGGAAAATCAAACACACAAATATTTGTACCTACCTCCAAGGAATTAGAAATAACAGCAATAACAATAGACTTACCAGTCGGAAAACTAAAAATAATAGTAGCTTACAAACCCCCTAATAAAAAAATACCTAAAAACACCCTGGAACTACTCTTCAATAATAATGACAAAGTATTATTAATTGGAATCTCAATGCAAACATCAAGCATGGGATGTAAACGACTACCCTCAAGGTATAATATTATTCAATCTAGCACCTAGAATAACTGGACAATACATGCCCCTTCTCAACCCACACATTATCCATATAATAATACCATTTCTCCAGATATTCTGAACATTGCGGTCTCACAAAGTTTAAAACTTCCCTCACACAATACTGCATACCAGCATTAAACTCAGATCACAATCCTGTATTAATTAACTTTAATAATGTTATTCCACAGCAGAACCATAATTCCCTAATTAAAGGAAAAATAAATTGGAAACTTTTCCAGTCATATATACTTCAAACAAATGATTATCCTACTTCTCTCCACACTCCATTAGATGTAGATGCTGAAATTTTAAAAATACAAGAAATATATTAGAAGCTATTAAATTATCAACAAAGACAAGTAATAACCCTAACAAATCAGTCTCACCTGTCCTACCAAAAGAAATATTAAATTTAATTGCTCTCAAGCATGTAACTCGGAGAAAGTGGCAAATCACTCGAGATCCTGAAATTAAAACTACCTTAAATCCCTTACTCATGAAGTTAAAAATAAACTAGAACAACACAGGTTTCTAAATTCACAAACTATATATCCCAGCTTCAACTAACTCTGCTTCCCTCTGGTCTGCAATTAAAAATATAACAAATGACAAAAACAATTACTCCCATTAAAAATAATAATAACAACACAGTAGCAACTACAGATTCTGAAAAACAGAACTATTGGCAAATCATTTTGAACTCTCCTTTACTAATAATCTCTCTTATAATAATTCCTTTACCCAAAACATAGTCAATCATTAGCCAACCCACTACATACAGTTCCTGAAAGAATTAAATTTATTTCCCCATCTGAAGTCAAATACATAACTTCCAAACTTAAAACAAAAATCACCAGGCTTAGATTTAATTCCTAATATTGTAATTAAACATCTACCATATCCCATCCTCAGTTCACTAACAGCTATTTATAATGCATGTTTCAGACTCAACTACTTTCCAAACTCCTGAAACTGCACTTATTCTCCAATTCCCAAACTCAACACAGATCAAACTAAACCTGAAAATTTCAGACCAATTAGTTTGCTGCAAACTTTTCAAAATCTTTGAAAAGGCAATTTTAACCAGGATTAATAAATTTCTAAATCAAACAATGTTCTTCCTAGTAGTCAATTTGGTTTCAGACATAACCATTCTACTACGCACCAACTCCTACGTTTAACAGACTATATTGCCACCAATTTCCAAAATCACGTCATACTCTTGCATATTTCTAGATGTAAAAAAAGCATTTGATAAAATCTGGCATGATGGACTACTTTTCAAATTGAGAAATATTGGTTTTCCAAATTATTTACAAAATATAATAAAATCCTTTTAGTTAATCGACAATTTAAAGTTCAAATAAATAATACTTCTCAACTGATCATAATATACAAGCTGGACTTCCCAAGGATCCCCTTGTCACCTATGCTTTTCAATGTTTTTATTTCTGATATGCCTTACCTATTACATTCAGATGTTGCCTTATTTGCGACGACACTGCAATATTTACCACTCATAGTGATCTTCTTTAGGTAGAGACAATCTTCAAGATGACCTAAATCTCCTCATATCTTGGTTCAATGATTGGCAAATAAAATAAATCACCAAAATCTCAAGCAAAAATTTTCTCCTTAAAACGGATTCGCCCCACATATCCCTTAATAATTAATAACCATGAAGTTAAATGGCTCCCAAATGACACTCCTGTTAAATATCTTGGACTTCAAATAGATACCAAATTAACCTGGAAAAACCATATAACAACAATAGCTAATAACACGCACATAAAAATATTAAAATTGTATCCATTCATAAATAGAAAGTCAAAATTATCAATAGACTCAGCATTAATAATATTTAAATACATTGTACGACCTTCACTGACCTACGCCTGCCCAATCTGGGGAGGTGCAGCAAAAAGTAACCTTCAAAAACTGGAAGTATTGCAAAACAAATTTTTAAGAACTGTATTAAAAGCACCATGGTATATCCGAAACGATCAAATCTTAAAAGAACTATCTATAGAACCTCTGAAAACTTGGATCCTAAAACTTTCTTCTAATTTCTACTCTTCTCTTTCATCTTGCCCAGCCACTCCTTTGTACACTCTAGGTAAATCAGCCAATCTTTTTCCACGAATAAAATCAAGATATTCTAAAGACCTACTACATCCTCCGTAATTAGCTGTAAAGCAGGTTCCAACAATTATAAATTAAATACTCATGTCCTAATTCAAATTGTATGCATTTTTTTCTCAAGGACCCTTCCTGGGTTTCCTTAGCTGTTATTGTATTATTGTAAGTATTAGTCTTCTAACATTGTTCAAACATGACGAAATGTAATTATAACAAAAATGTATATTATGTATCTTCAACCCCTTGAAAGACATAAGAATGTCGAACAAGGATATATTTCTAATAAAAAAAAAAAAAAAAAATTACGCAGCCAATTCCGGAATCCGGAAATCAGCGAAGGAAGACGGTGCATTGCAAAAAGGTGCACTGGCGTAGAGGATGCGCTGCTGCACTGCTGGTGTGCAAGCGCCAGAGAACAAGACCTGAAGTAGAACTCCCGAGCAAAAAGAAAGCGTGCGCAGATTGCATTACACCTCGGTACATTACACTTTATTTTAATAATTTTAGGACGTTGACAAATTTATTAAAGAAATAAAAACCTAGTTTGCGCGTGAATGGTCACTTTAATTAAATTGATTGGTTTGTGAATTGCGTCACGTCAATTGCTTCTGTCATTTGTTTCGTTTAAAGTTTTTTATCCTAGAAAGTGGCGGTGTTCCTTCGCATGTGGATCCCTTACTTAGCACTCATACCCTGTAGAGTCCCCGGAAGTAGCGAATAATTTGAATAACAGGACGCCTAATGAAGTGTTACGTGATCTACGTTATCCATGTTAAAAAGGTAGGGACCGCAAGTCTTGGAAAAATGCGAATTTCTATCGTCAAATCACAATTAAGTAGCACGATAATAAAACTATTAAAAATACATTGAAATTTCAATATTCGCAAGCGGAAAGAGGGACTATTCGGCAACTGATTAATATATTTACTTTCTACAAAAGCAGTACCTCTTTTCTTTATAATCAATGCCCTGTACTATCCCTGGGGGTAGTAAAAAAACTCAGTTCATGCATAAAATATTGGATTCATTTATTTCAGATCGTCTGATAAAGAACTGAACGATATACAACAAATATGTTAAGAAATATGGACAAATGTTGGGAAAATGCGAATTTCTATCGTCTAAACATAATTAACATGATAATATACTCTTAATTATAAAATAATAGTGTAATTTCAACAATCCCAAGCTAAGACCGGACATCGTCGATAATCGGCTTCGTATAAAAGCAGTCTCTGTTCCTTAGCACAAATGCCCTGTACAGACCGGGCTGTAGTAAATAAAGAGTTCACGCATAAACTATACGATATATTTACTTCAGGTCGTGTAGTAAAGAGCAAAATGGTATACAACATACATGTTAAAAGGTAAGGATCACAAGTCTTGGAAAAATGAGAATTTCCAACCTAACCTTTTACTTTACGCACTTTATATATGCGTATAGTATAAATTGTTCTGTTTCAAAACAAAGAAACAGCCAAAAAGAGAAAAAAATGATCATAAAAAGATTGTCGTCCTTACAATATCTTAGCGTAATTTTTTCGATTGCAAGCAATAATACATACATGCTACGATATGCGATTGGAATGTTACTGTCAAGGTGCAATGCTAGTGAATGTTCATCGCCTTCCGGAAAGTTTGATAACATTGGAACAATTAATTAAGCCGTGTAATTTATTCGTCTTTTTTGTCACTACCATAATAGAACTCATTCTTTACAGAGTTCGTGTCTGTAGAAAATAAACCACTACACATATAAACAATGCAATTTTATTAATATATTTCAGGTCCCTTTTTAAAGAGCTAAAGGAAATAAAACACTTTTTAGATAAGAAGGAGCACTATTCTGAAGCAATATCCTATTAACCTGTTAAAATCTTACCGAGGAATAAAATATTACAAACTTTATTTAATATTTGAACATTTCAACTTTTAAATATTCAAATTATTTGAATATTGAAATCTTGAAGACAGAGGTGATTTATAATACAACCGTGATATTTATTACATATTTTCTTACTATCATTTTCTGGACCTTTTCCATTAGTGTCTAGCTATGTTAGAAAAATAGTTCTGTAGAAACGATACGATTTTTACTTTCTCACTATGCAACTGTAGTAAATAGTTATGCAATGCTGCGCGAAAAAAACGCACATTTTCGGCAGAAAAAACTATTACATTGTCTTGGTGACGAAATAGTGGTAAATTAAAACATATTTTCTCGTAATATAGGTAACGGTGACGTAATATTATTAATGTTGCTATTTCTTTCTCACTTATTCATAAACTATAACTTGATAAACTAACTGAACGAAGCACGATAACTTTTTTTTAAATTCCAAAAGTATAAAATAAAATAACGTTTTACTATTGAATTCAATGTACTCATCATACATTGAGTTATTCACGTACATGAAATGATGTTCATAATTATGGATAAAATATATTAGCTATAAAAGAATTAAGTGTATAATAACACGAAGTAGCGGTAGTGGTGGTGGTGGTGGGGTGGGTAATAACGAGAAGTAGTGCGGAGTTGCCAAAAACACTACTGGTACTAAAACAGCACGTACTTTCTCCCCCATATTTTTTACGCAAAATTACGCGAAAAGTACTCAAATTCTCGAAAAATTGTACATAACCTTATTTCAAAATCTGTTTTTATGGAACGGATTTCATTCAAGAAAAAATCTCTGTCATCGTAATTGTAGGAAGCTGTCAAAAAAAATTTGAACTTTTGCAATTTTCGAAAAATTTGGGTTTTCGAACATTGAACCTGCACCACTCATTGTCACTTTATTGAGACATTTTCTTCAAAATTTGAAAAATATCCTTGGGGCTTTATGTAAAGTATCCCCCCAAATTAATATATCCATTTCAAATTCAACAGGCCGTGACATTAGATCAATTTCAATGAATATCAATTTTGGATACAATCGGATTAGCCACTAGCGTTATTCAGAGACGGACGGACGTTTTGCCGTCACACGATTTTTCATCATCAAGGGCCCACAAAACATGGATTCTAGTTTCACCACGTGTTAGCGGTTTTTTTCTAAATTTATCAACTGGATTTATCCATATTTTCGTTACCAAAGCTCGACAATAAGTTTTCTACGGAAAACTGGCCGTTTTTTCGCGCAGCATTACATGACAATCTATCTACTCCGTAGCGAGAAATTAAAACGCAACAACCTTGAAAGAATTTGATTGGTGGGGGTGGGGTCAAAAACATCTGAGACATTTGCGGGCGTAAAACATTTTGAGAAGCAACATCAGTTAGATCGATTGCGGTATGTCAATTTTGGCGAAAACACTTTGAACCACTAGGACGCTAGTTTTATTAACAGAACACGTTGTTCGTAAATGGACGCGTAGTTCTTTCCCAATACCTCAGTGACAAAAACGTATTTGCAACCGCGCCCGCAATCACCCAGTTTGCGGGGTCCCTATCACTACTGCAGCAACCCGGGGTGCGAGCAGAACCTCGTCCCCCACTTCACCCCTACAGCGCGTTGTTCCCTCACCGCCCTTCCCCGCCCCCTCCCGCGCCCGCTACCCACACGCCGCAACCGTTTGTTCTGGCAGATTCCATTCAATTACAGGGCGACCCGGAATTATCTGCCTCATTTCCCTGGATACATTGTCATTAACTTTTCATCGAAGTGGGGCCGAGTAAGGAAAAGTGTTTAAGTTCCCAACACGCACACGGTAAAGTAGGATGTTTGAAAATTTTAACCCGCTTCTCTTATTTATACGCACGAGCATAAATATGTAAACTGTGGAGACCTCTTCTACACGACGGAATTTCGTTTTGAGCACCAGCTGGCCAGCGAAGCTTGTCAAGGGCACGGGGCGTGCAGAATGTTCTACGAGAGGCGACCTTTGCTCACAGTGTCCTTTGACCTTTCGAAATGCCTAACGAGATTAGCACGGATATTTTGCTTTATATCTTTCCGCCGATTCTCATCATGCCGATGCCTATGGTATACGCATACGTTTGCGGGGAATCTGCTGCAACCATTTGAGTCGTTTCCGCAAAAGACACTCGCTTTTTGACGTAGGCAACATTAATCCTGGCTCCAGAATATGCAGATGTGCAAATAAGAACCTCATTGATGTACTGGACTTCAATTTTAGTAGTTATACGAATACAAATTGCTGGGATTTAGTTATATTTTGAGCCGTTTTCAGCCGCTTCCGCATAAAAGCACAGTGGTGATAGGGTGTTCGGAGAATTTACACCGGTTTTGTTAGGCATTCCAATATTTATACTGAGATAAGGGTAAACCATGCTTTTTCATAGAAAATGGCATGGCACTGAAACACTCACAAGCAAAACATGACAACTGTTAGCCGATGAATGAATGACTGTGATGGACTATGACCGTGAAAAAGTACAAATTAACATGTAGTAAACATTATTTCAAAAATGCATCTGTTCCCTCCCAGTTCTCAATATTTACGAACTTGGGCAATATAAAATTCAAATTCGAATTTCAGTTTTCGAAATTTAGTTACTGTACTTTTTGGGACTTCTGGTGGATGAAGGAATGATTTGCCGATGCAAAATTATGTTTAATGTAACAATACCAGTGTACTCTTGAAATCCAAAATATTTTCTGGGAGATTTCTAAGGATTTGCAATATGAACGAAAGTACTACAGGCAGATTCGATTACTGGTCTTTATAGACATTACCGTAACAGTTTCTCTTACATTTTCAATTTGGAGTAGGAAGACTTTCCTCTTCTGATACGATACGGTCGTTACAATTCCTTTACATCGTCTAAAATGTTATTAATATTGCTTTTTTTGCCAATCATTTATTTTCTAAAGTAGTATTTCGTGGAAAGATTAAAATATAAAAGTAAAATCTAAAATTTGTATTACTCGATTTTTTTACAACAGAGACATAGGAAACCTGTAATAAAGGGAAACGAAAACAAGAAAAACGTTAAATATTTATATTTATCTTAATTTTTTCCATATCCTCTAAAGGTGATTGAAAACTAACGATCCCATCACAAATAAGAAACATGCGTCGACAGATACACGTTTTTTTCGGTAAGTAGCTATTCCGATCTTCTTTCATCAGATCACAAAACAATGGAGAAAGGAACACAACAAACGCATCAATGTCTATAACAAAACTAATTACTTTTTCCTTTTGAATTTTAATATCCTCCTTCCACACAGTTTTTATCTCTGAGACCCTAGGAAGAAGAGAGAAATTCATAAATACAAAGGTCGTTCAGAAAATATTCTTCAAGCTGAAACCATAACATTTGAAGACATTGTTTCAAAAGCATTAAATTTAGAAGCATCAAAGATCAATTCAAAGGAGTTGGCCCAAAGAACACCGACATCGATATCGACTGGTAGTATCAACAAAATAAAGAAGAATGTAAAGGCAGATGACGAAAAGAAAGGTCGTGACCAATTTTAACAAAAGATGACATGCAATCGCTCAAGTTCCAATAAACGCCAACGCAAAGTCGATTATGCGGATCTAGGCATCGATGGATTATGTTTCAGGTGCGACAAAAACAACAATTTATCGAAAGACTGCAGAATTAAAAAATCAAATCTGAAATGTGCCGGGTGCCAGAAGACTGGTCATGTACTCAAAATTCGGTCGTTACTTGAAAAAGAATCGAAATCATCAAATTCTAATCATAATATACGTGAAAATGTGACCGTAAGATTACGATATTCCAAATTTTAGACATGTATCAAAATACTCTCTCGGAAGGAGAACTCAACCGCTACTATGCTACAGTGAACATCGAAGGAAAACCCATACAGTTCGAAGTAGATGCAGGCTCGGGATACTCATTTCTACCTCGAGACAAGTTCGCAGGAATTCAAGCCGACATCCCACTTCAACCTTGTACAACAGGATTCCGATCCTACACACAAAATGTTTTTATTCCGGATGGAAAAATTCAAGCCAACATCAACTACAACGGACAAACAATTCAAGGAGAGATCGAAGAATACGGTGCAATGCTATCGGTTAGCTATATTCAAGTAACTTCCTTAGTTATATGAAGTGTTGCTTTCAGCCGTTACCAAATAAAGGAACAATGGTGAAAAGAAGATCAAAGTATTTAAACCGGTTTTGTAAGGCATAAATATTTATACTGTGACAAAAGTAAACCAGGTTTTTAATTGAAAATAGCATGATTAGTAAATATGCAAGTGGTATTTGTAAGAAATCGTTAAAAAACAAGATACTCACTACCAAAACATGGCTACAGTTTGTCGATGAAGGAATTCCTGGGATAGACTATCCCCGTGAAAAAGTTCACATTAACATTCTTTGAAATTGCATTGTATTTTGTCAGTTTTAGATATATTTACAAACGTCGATAAAATGGAAGTTCGAAATTCAGTTACTGATATTTCTGAGAATAATTTTTCAGAGCAAAAATGCAGATTAATGTTACATAAATATCCCACTCTTGAAACTAGTGGTATTTTCTCGACGATACCTCAATGTTATTTGGAACATGAACAAAAATACAATACATCACAGCACAATTCTTATCTTTATAGACTTTACCGTAAATGTTTCTCCTACATTTTTACAACCTGGACTAGGAAGTCGTTCGTTACGTCTTGTGACAGGATATGGTCGCTCTATTTCCTTTTACGTAGCCAGGAATGTAATGTTATCAATATTGCGTTTATTGCCCCAAGCAATCATTTTCTTAAAGTAATATTTTGTGGAATGATTTTGCAAAAATAAAGGGAAGTTAAAAAAATGTGTAACCCAATCAATTTCTTTCCCATAGTTTAACAGTATAAATCTATAGAAAAAGGGAAGCGAAAACAAGATATAAGTAAAATATTTAATTTGTATTAACGCTTCCATATCCTCTAAAAAGTTCCGAAATCCTCGAAAGAAAACTAACAATCTCACTAAATAATCAGAATGTTGCGACGGAAGGTATCTTTTATTCCGGATTTAGCGGTAACCGGCTGAGCGGTAGCTCAGTGCATCAACTGATGTCACTGCAGCGCCTCTGACCGGGAGGTCCTAGGTTCGAGTCCTGACGGCGGCAGGATTTTCGACATCTTCAGCTAGGTCAATTTTGTCTGTCTGTCTGTCTGTCTGTCTGTCTGTCTGTCTGTCTGTCTGTCTGTCTGTCTGTCTGTCTGTCTGTCTGTCTCGTCTGTCTGTCTGTCTGTCTGTCTGTCTGCTCTGTCTGTCTGTCTGCTCGTCTCTTCTGTCTGTCTGTCTGTCTGTCTGTCTGTCTGTCTGTCTGTCTGTCTGTCTGTCTGTCTGCTCTGTCTGTCTGTCTGTGTGTCTGTCTGTCTGTCTGTCTGTGTGTCTGTCTGTCTGTCTGTCTGTCTCTGTCTGTGTGTCTGTCTGTCTGTCTCTGTCTGTGCGTCTGTCTGTCTGTCGTCTGTCTCTCTCTCTCTCTCTCAACACACACAAACACGATTACACTAACATGCACTACTCTACCACGTTCTGGGAGATCGGTCGGGAGCTTAGAGCTTGTCCCGGCTGGGGCGGTGCCCCGCTGGTGGGAGAGTCCTGGTTAGGGGGAACCCCACTAGCCGACGGTAGGTCAGCGCCAGATCACCGCCATCTCCCTAGAAAAAACTTGCACTACACTCACGGGACTAATGACCACAGCAGTTGACGCGCCCGGAAACACGAAAAATCAATCAATTAAATCAATCTTCGAAGAGTAACTGTTCCAACCTTCCTTTCTTAGGTCACAAAATAAATGGTGAAGAAAACAAAATGAAGAATACTCTTCTATCGCCAAAGATGTGAACCAAGATGTCGGCTCCATTGAGGCTGACATGCAAACTGCTTACCATCTATAAATGCCACTAATTTCCGGGAGAAGTGAAAATCACTTGCTGGCCAGTCAGGGCTAAAAAGGAGCTGTTCAAAAGTTTCCCACATAAGACCAAGTTCTTTCTGTGGTCGAACTGATGAATGACAGCGTGCGTTGTCACGAATGAAAATCCCCGCTGTCTACAACATTCCACGGCTCCTGTTTCGGGTGGCGCTTGGAAGAAGGCTAATTGTTTTGATTTCGAGCAAACCAACTACGCATTTTCGGTCATTCGATACGTAATTCATGCAGAATCAAACTGTCTCCAGTGTGCAGACGTGTCAATGAGGACTACTTTGATGGTTGATTTCCAATTTTAGTAGTTCGTAAATTACTAGAAATCCACAATGAATTATTCATATTATTAATTTAAAATTGTTATTCATTATATATATATTCAATACTTACGGGTAATATATGCGACATGCGTACATTATTGCCACAAATCTGTTGCCAACCGAATAAAGTAAGAAATTTTTAAATACGAAAGGACATTTTTAAAGCGATGTAGCGAACGATAACTTATTTCAAGTGTGTGCTCTAGATACAAATTATATTTTATTAAATCTCGGAACTCGCATTATTCGATTTACATCGCCAATGCGTTGATAATTATGCATTAGCACACTCGTGGAAGTTGTACGTTAATCTTATAGGCCCAAGGCCGGGGCGTTGTCGTGAAATTCGATCGGCATAGCGAAGCATCACTGCATTTTACAAGAAATTATGTAATTAAAGCAGGACTTGGAATTACGATGCCTTTCCACCCGTGGGTTCACTCAGGAAAAGCCCTACAAAAATATCGTAGTCCCATTATGTGAGCTATAAATTCGTATTCGCATTCAAAAAAAAAAGTGTCAATTCCCATTTAAACTATATTCAAAATTATTCCTGATTATTTTCAAGAACGTCTTCAAATTTATACTAGAGAATCGTAGTTTCAATGCGTTCATTTTGTCACCACTTTCGGGCACTAATTTGTTTCTCTGACGGAACTGATATTTGGCCATCTCTAGAAGTGTTTAAATTTATGGGCGATCAACCAGGAAGAAAACGTATTACAGAGTATTATACAGCATATTTGATTCGAGACGTACAAATATACGTAGAAATATATATTTTCTAAAAAGTGTGCGAAATAAAAAGTGAACATTTTGAAGTGAGCAATTCATCTAACAAACCTGCAACTGCCCACCGCGATAGTAAAGAATCTTTGAATATAATAAGACAATCCATTTTGTATGGATGGTTCTGACTACGGAAACGTTCACGTTTGTACGAAATATAGTTTTAGATTTTTTGAAAACACCCCACCCATAAACGATCCTACGGATTTTCTACGGCTGGAAAAAAATTAAGTATTTTTTTAGCAAAAATCAGATTTAACAAAACTTGTAATAATGTTTTTACTTTAAACCAAAATTTTAAATTGATAATTCAGTTATTGTAATTTCATTTTAAAAACAAAGATACTATATATTAGAAGAGACCAGTTCCTTTTTTGATTTACTTACAGTTCCGTTCTCTTGAAACACTTCTCTTTCGTTCATCTTACCGAATAATCTTGTGGCACCATATATTAGTAAAATTTAGAAAAAAGGTATATACTCCATTAATTACATTACATCACATTTATTTGAACAGCAATTGGGTATGACCGAGTGGCAGTTAATTAACAACAACAACAACAATAACAATAATAATAATAATAATAATAATAATAATAATAATAATAATAATAATAATAATAGAGTACAGTACAAGACGAGGTTGCAAATAATCATACTATCACCTATATTAAGTATTGTAACAATTATTTGTATGATATCAAAATTTAAAAATAATACAAGCTCTATTCTTCATTCAAAGAAATTTTACGATGTTTTTTGTGCAATACCACCCTAATAAAAAAGCACTATTTAAAGGAATGGAATCTAATGTTTCGCTGCATTCAGTAGCCGCAGCCGCCCGACCCAATTCGTCGCGTACTAAGTGAACGGGACGCGGGGGAGGGGCGAGGCCGACTCGGAACGGCACGGGGGAAGCGGGGCGCGTTCGCGAGGATAGGCGTTAATGAGATCGCTGCCACGATTACGCGCGTCGACACGGCGGCGGCGGCGGGGGCAGCAGCGAGGCCGCGCGGAACGGAGGATGGGACGGCGCGGCTGCAGAACGGTGACAGCGGGGGAGACGCGGAGCAAGTTCTGCGCAAGTTACCCCGACGCGGAGGGTGCAGATCGTTCCAGTAAATAAATTATGAATCTATTACCGCGCGG
The DNA here is from genome assembly GCA_964035755.1 of Teleogryllus oceanicus. Lineage (NCBI taxonomy): Eukaryota > Metazoa > Arthropoda > Insecta > Orthoptera > Gryllidae > Teleogryllus > Teleogryllus oceanicus. The sequence continues at coordinate 100,882,875 of CAXIVR010000005.1, read as the reverse complement.
GGGGGGGCGGGGCGGATGGGAACGCGTGGCGGTCGCGAGCGAACGCAGCTGTCGCCGGGCGGACGACGACGGGGCAGGTGGAGCAGGGAAGCGCGCCCGTCTGCACGAAATGGGGGCGGAGCGCCATTTAGAAAGCGGTTCCCGGAATCCTACGCTGCCAAGTCTCCACTTTTTTAAACTAATATACTCGAACGCGCTTTATTATTATTATTATTATTATTATTATTATTATTATTATTATTATTATTATTATTATTATTATATTATTATTATTAGAATCACTAACATACAGACACAAATACAACCATGCCTGAGGCTGGATTGAACTCGCGATCTTTCCGTCCGAGATCGCCATAGCACTACAGTCTTAGTGATATCGGGTATCTGGATTGGCATAATAATAATAATAATAATAATAATAATAATAATAATAATAAAATAAATAAACAATTATCAATTATATTGGAATGCATTTTGGCGCTTAGAAATGAAAACTAAATGCACTGCTGAAAGGAAAGTGGCAACTTTAGATGGATTACACCCTTGGAAAGTAAATGCTAAACAAGAACGAATTCATGCCGTGTATCCTGAGGAATATTACAAATATATGAAAATACTTCTTTACGAGTTATATGATCTTGTACCAAAGAAAAATAATAATGAATTATCGTCGGTTACTGTAGACGCGGGTTTTGTTGAGAGACAATGAATCGAGTTTGTTAGAGAATGGACGCCGGAATGTAAGCCGGAAATATTAACGCGACGTTCTGGTTTAACCGAATTAGAGACTTCCAGATACAGTAAGTTTGAAAAAACGTTGGGAAAGATGCCTCAACTATTTAATCAATGGTTTTATTCTTAGAAACAAGATAACCGCGGAAGTAGAAAAGGTTACTTTTCCGATTGATTCTGGTGACATGAATTCACGAATAACTTCATGTGTTTGACTTAAAGTGTTCTTATTTAAATTATCTCAAGAGAGAGGCCACTCAATAACCGGATACTCAATAAAACTATAATATATCAATGATTTAAATTATAAAAAGAACCATAGTGTGAAGTATTTATTAGGATCTTATATCACCTGCTTATATTAGTTCAATCGTTTACTGTTGAAAGCAGCACGCTCATTGTTACGAAGAACTCAGTTTTGTACTTGGAAACCTCATCGTGTTCAGAAAATGAAATTCGAGGACTGTGACTGAAGAATGGAATTTGAGGAATTAATGTTGGCTTTATGTGAATGCTGCTCCACTTTGTACTAATTGATCGCGAAAGATTGGACCAGAAATTTCTTGGACATTGTCTTGGAAAGCGTAGACCTGTCTTAGAAGGCCAGCAAGAAGTCCAGATCTAAGACCGTTGTTTTGTTCTTGTGGGGCTACACTAATGAGGAAGTCTACAAGTCCAAATCTCGCACATTGGAGGAAATGGAGGCGCAAATTCAACATTCCAAATAGTTTCTTTCATAAAAGTATTAATTGTGCACGTTGGTTGAGAACACTTGGGTGTATGTTGTAATTTAAAATATTATTTGGTTTCCTTATGAAAAAAGGTTGTGTACTCGTGATTTTAATAAGTTAAAATAAATCTTACAGGAACTACATCAGATTTTTAATACTTAGTTTCTTGACACCCACCTGTAGATTTCCAGAATAAATTGAAAGCAATACGCGCGAATATAGGGCCCAGCGTTGGATGACACGATAGATGGCAACCTATGGCTGGAATTCCGTTACGGTGGAAGATTTGGAGCTTATTCTGCCGTAAATCCAAGATAGAAAGTAAATCAGTTTACTCTTTATAATTTTCTCCCAAAGATAACTTTTCAAAGTATGACGGTCTGAGATATAGAAAAGCTCACTAACTCAGATTAATCCTCTAGTAGAGGTGTTTTTAAAGATCTGATGGAAAGTTTCAAGGTGTCGACTTACATACAGTTTATTTATAACAAGAAAATTTCTGCAAAATAAGTAGTAAAATAGATATCGAAGAAATCTTTCTATCAAATATTAAATACAGTTGAAAAATAATCCTGCCGAAGATGTATCCACCACGATGGCCTACCTTTCTGAACAAGTAATTTTAAAATGTATGTTACTGTATTTACATACGTTTTTGGTAAGTAACATTTACGTATATAGAAAATCTAAAATTGTATTTTGCACTTCAGATATTTTTGATATTATTTTACTTGCGTTTCGTTCCGAGCCCTTTAAAAGTACTCTGAGTGATCTTCGGTTACTCACAATATCAAGAAGATATTAGTCTGCAGTGCTCTAAAAACGTTGTACATCGTGGAATATGTACATTTTTAACACCAATTTTACGATGGGTTACTGGGGTCACAAATATTTTTGGAGTTTGTATGTATAAGACTGGTTAACTCCGAGACATGGTGGCCGATTTCCAAGAACATTGGTATATCTATGTGCTTTTTCACCCAGAAGGTTTATGTGCTAATGATTTTGTTGTAACTAACACTAGACTGCGCTGTAGAACAAAAAATAGTCTTGTCAAATGTAACCGGCCACTCTCGGCAGTATGTTTTAATATATTTAGTTAAGAAACTCCAAAACAAAGCATTGTAGGGCATTAAAAACTAAATTTTGAGGCCAAAGATCTGAAAGAAACGTTTCATCGTAACTACAGAATGAGCTCATCATGAACATTTGCTTCCTTTTTGCTGGTCTGGCGCTTCTCGATATTACCCTACCTGCCCAGAGACATGCAGAATCTGCAACTAAATGTGAATGAGAGGGACAGAGGAAGAGAGAGTCATACACAGAGACAGACGGAGTAAGAGAGAGAGAGAGAGAGAGAGGGGGGGGGGCAGGAGATGGAGGGAGATGAAGGGCAAAACAACGTCTGCTAGGTATGTATCTAAAGATGACCAGCACCAGTCTCGATGATTGTGCGTACCTAATATGTTATTTTAATAAGCATTTTTTAAGCATATATCGTTATTTTAATAAGCATTTTTTAAGCATACATACACACAAACAAACTATATATATATATTATATATATAAAATCATTAAGCATAATTTTTAAGCATACATCTTTTAGCCATCTAGATACATTACGCTTACTAGAATTAGTGTTTTATTGTAAAATCCTAAAAAATCAAAATTATACCATAATGTTTTATCCTCACTTAAACGGCACAAACTAGTTTAGTGTAAAAAGTTAAATTTTTTACACTTAACGTAACGCGTCTTTTCTTCGACAAGACGTGTTGAAATATTTACTACATCCGCCTAAAATATAGAAAAAACATGATTCAATTAACACGATTATTCGCACATCAGAGCAGTCATAACCCATTTATACTGTTCTCCATCGGCCAACGGTCAGAGATTCCAACCTGCTGGTCAATCTGCGATCACGCTGTCACTGGCGAACCCCTGCTTTAAGACTTCAATCGCCTTCATCTTTAACTGGACTTAAATGATTTGCATCTACCCCACAATATTGACACAAATAATTACATTTCAATTATTCCACTTTCATTTGGTTTAAAAATAACCACCATTCAATGCAAATGCGTAAAAAAATGAAATTAGACGCAATACAGATTTTAATAGAGAATTTAACTTTTCATTTAGTAGATTCATCTAATTCTTCCCCTTAAGACATTAAGGAACACTGTTGTTCTCTGGCATCAAGACATATTTCTAGGATAATCCTGAATTTTCTTCTACTCGTAATTTTTCTTTCCGACAGAGATAAAAACTGTTAATAACAGGAACGAGTTCCGAACATTTTATCGATTGTTGCAAACCTATCTGAACAATTATTACACCAGAATTTCCCTTAATACGTTGAATATATTTTTGTGTATTATAAACCAGTAAACTTCAACCTTTAGTTAATGTTCTATTGACTTATTCTTTCGATCCTAATACAGACTTTATTGCAGGAAAGCGTACAGCAATCGACTGTACTTCTGGTCTCTGCGCCACCTCGAAATTGAACTTCAAGTGAGAGCGGAGCTCGCCGATTCTTCAGATTTACCGGGTGACGAAAGAAAAGGAGATGGTATCATGGGGATTTAGCTAACACTATCGTCACAATGTAGGGTTTCTCGGCTGGATTCACTATTGAAATTATCTTGCGGGCTGGACGGCCGTGGTCGAAAGGAAACTGTTCCCAGACATTTCGTCTGCTTCTGCAGCAGACATCTTGAGCAGCGAAGTGGTCTTACACGAAGTGTCCTTCCACACAGCTTGCTAGTTACAATGGAATTGCAACCAGCGAGCTGTTCCCAGAGAGCTCGCTGGTTACACTGGAAGGGCACTTCGTGTAAGACCACTTCGCTGCTGAGGATGTCTGCTGCAGAAACAGACGAAATGTCTGGGAACAGAGTTTCCTGTAGACCAGCCCGGACGGTAATTTCAGTACTCTCACCACAATTTGGAACTTCTTCCATTTCGACTTTAAACGAAGTGCAAAATCTCCTCCTAATCCTCAACCACTATTAGTAAAGAGATTGTTGAAAATTGCTGTAGGCTACGCTATGGTTAGAGTCCCTAAGAGAGATTCTGAGGCGAAAATCGGAGAAAGCAACAGTGAAGCAAAATAAAAATCATGACTCAGAAAATAGTTTCCAAAATTGAACCTACTGATCAGGTGGACGGTTTGGGTCTTAGCGTTGCCCACAGACAGACGATTTGCCGGAAATCGACTTTTCGATATGATGGACCCACAAAACATGGATTCTTACTACACGTGTTAGAAGTAATTTATTTTACATAACAGAATTTTTCTACTTTTCCTTACCAGGATCTGACAATAAAAGTTTTTTCTGCCGATAATTTATGATTTTCCGGCGCACAATTATAAAACTTTCTGTTCTTAGTGCCAGAAAGTAAAATATAAATTGACTATTTGATATTCAATGCAGAATAATTGTTCAGGTTCTCGTGCATTTGTTAATAAATGTTTAAAAATATTGTTTATCTATCATATAGAGTTTTATACTGTAATAAACCAAAGATCTACCCAAAGACTGTAAGTTCGGAATGAATATAATTTATCTAGGCAAAGTCACTCGTAGGCGTTATGCATAGTACAGGTGGCATAGATCGGCACCATACGGGTGATAGAGACAAGAACAATCAAAATGATAAAGAACAAAAAGAAGGGGGCGAATGAGAAAGCAGAATCGGGTGAATAGACGGAAGGAAGGCTCGAGATAGAAAGAAAATGGTCGAACGTTCTAACATATCAAATAGTATTCGAGATTAGGCGCCCGTCAGCGGCAAAAATAGAGATAGTATGGAACTTTGTATATTAGGTATGGAATAACAACAAACTAGCGGAAAGGAAAAAGGAATATTTTTGGAAGTACGGCGCGAGGGACAAAGCGAGAGCGTCCGAGGGCAAGCAAATGCGCGCGAAGAAATCAAAGTAGGGTCCTTTCAGATCCGAAAGAAAATCAAAACAGTTAAAGACTAAATAATATAAACAGTTCTATTCTGTTACCAAAGTCGATCAATAAGTTTAAAAAAAGTATATTTGAAAATATTATATGTCCTGTAAAAACAACGTTGATGCAGAAATATTGTTTGCAATCCAATACAAAACTTGACAGGAGAATCTCCAGAAATTTGCCGTTCGTACGAACGGCACGTCAACGCACAACCATGTCAGAGCAACAGAATTACATTAAAATAATAGAAAGATTAAACATATCACAATATAAAGTTTTTCATTAAAGTAACTGATTAATGACTTCCACGTGTGGAATTTTCCGAGTACAAACATCATCATCATCATTATTATTATTATTATTATTATTATTATTATTATTATTATTATTACATATAGTTTTTTGATCAGTACACTTTTTTTACTTAAACTGTAATAGACTTTTATTCCTTATTTTTCTAATAGCACATGTAAAAGTAGTAAATGTAATTTAGTAAAGAAACAATGTAAAAGAAAGCATTTAAATTTCATATATTCTCCTGAAATTGATGTGGAGCAATAATACATGTATCAGTGTAGAATATCATTCATACCAAGTTTATAACTTATAGTAGGTATATAACTTATACTAATCGCAAGGATTTTATTTTATTTTCACAAAAAACAATGAACTATGCAAAATCATTATTTCGAAAATGAATTCTCCGATAGTAGAAATAGAGCAGCCTCGCATTTTAGTAGAAAATAACCGAATTTTTCACTCCTTGCGGCCTTGTTGTGTATGGATTTCGGAATTATAAACCCTGAATAACAGCATCCCTCCAGAAATGATCGTCAGAGGATCAGTACTCCGATATGGAGAGTACCCCGACGCATGCAATCCACGTTAAGGTCTGTCCTCGCTGGCGGCCGAGTGGTGCAGCATTTTTGTTCTTTTTTTCCGAAACGTGTAGAATTTACGGACCAGTTTTAATTTTTCTCTTCTCGCGCTCCACTTTGGACAGTAATGCCCACGAGGCGTCGCGGCGGAAAGGGGGGGGGATGATATTGCAGGGGGACGGGGCGCCGGGGGCGACGAGACATGCGAGGTGGAGTCGTATCTTTAGAGCGCTCGGTTTCCCGGCCACGTCTGTGGGGGGCGGGAGTGTGTTATCAAATGGCTGAAACAACGGGGCGGCCTCTCATCTGCATAACAGTATTTACGGACGACGTGGGCGGTGACGCGTCGCCTGACAGTCGACTGTCGCGCTCCGCCGGCGTTGCATCTGGCTGGCGGAAGGAGGGAGCATGGACACGCGCAGACGCACGAGAGAGAGAGAGAGAGAGAGAGAGAGAGAGAGAGAGAGAGAGAGAGCGATGACAGTAACAAAGTATACAGAAGAAGGAGTGAGCGAATGGGGGAAGAGTACATCGCTGTGCGGTGGAAGGTAGAAAGGACTGCATTACGAATGGTGGCTAATAATGATAAATTCGAGTTTTGAAAGTCGATACGTTCAATGATTTCGACAGAAAATAGCAAGCAAAAATCGATGAAAATCGACGTCACGAACAAAAACCTTAGTTAAACTTATTTAAATGTTTAGTTGCGAATTTCTTTACTTTATTAAATTTCACGTTTATTGTGCCAAATCCCTTACAAACTTTCATGTTGAAAGGAGGAGAATCGAAGTATAATGACAATGACAAAATACGTTCAAAGGAAGGATATTGTTTTCGGGTATTAATATTGTGCTCACATGTTAATAATTTAGAGGATTATATTATAATTAAAATCACACTTTATTACATTATAATAATGACGAAAGCATGCATCATGTATCTTTCGCGAAAAGGGGCCGGACACTTAGAGATCCAAAAATCATGAAAATTGTACAAGAATTGTAAGATACTAGTACGCCCTTTGGGGCAAGAAACGACTCGCCAAAAAATGAGAAGGGCAAAGAATTTGCAGAAGGAGCTTTTAGAATATGGCATGATTTTGATAGGAAAATAAAAATCTACATTTGCGTACGGGGTTATGATCTTAGGAAGGGTTGCAATGTGGTTTAGGTGAAAACAAAAAATTAACCTTCTATGCATTTGCCATTACATGCGTATGCAGGTTTGTTTTAGAGCTTGTGCGACTAGAATACATAATGGACAACCACCATTGTATATTCTAGATCTCCATCTCAGGTACTCCTCGGTTATGGAACGATAGTACGTAAATCTTTACCAGAATACTTGTTGGGAGATAACAACAAAACCCAACAAAACGTACTGCATGCAACGAAATACCAGCAGTAAAGTTACATTGCAGAGAAAACTTTGTAATTACTTCTCATCCCTGTAATAAACTGTGTAAGATATAATGAAGCATTTCTAGATTTGTAAAGATATTTTACTTTTTATTTTAATTCTAAAACACATTGCAAAATTGTATTACATTCCTGAATGCACAGCCCACTTGAAATTTCATTTTATTCTACTTTAATATTATATATAATTTTTTTCATTATATTATTCAATATTTATATCATTATAAAATTTCATCATTTATATCATCGTAACTACTTATATTATGAAAATAATATTTGTGATATTCGATTCCATTTAAAAACGCTTTATTACAACGAAAAATGTCATGAACACTGGTACTTCACAATAACTAAAATTTTCAACGTTTGAGGGAAGTTAGGAACGTTTCAGAATTCATTGCAAGTTGAAGAAAAATTGCAGAAGTGTGAAGCCGCTGGTTCTTGCTAACGAAGTCTTGGTTATTCGGGAGGAAACATGTCATAAGCATGGTTTCCCTAGTCATACTGCGACCTTCTTTCCCACTAAAAGCACTTTATCATTGGCGCGGTAAGGCTGGTGCAACCTAATTTCACACCAGGATCCGCGAATCCAGATAACATACGAACTCTAAAAGATTCAAAAAGGTTTTGAAGATATTCAATTTAGCAATAAATTATACATGAATCGAATATTTAATTTCCGTTATTTCTTACCACTGTGGCATTTCAAATGGGACCCTTTCGAGAAAAAATAATACTGGCGTCGATAGCATTTTAATAAGAGCGATTCAAAGTGTATCCGTACCGACAGATATAGCTCAGTTACAATATTCGTTGCTTATTCCTAGGATTAAAGTTCCGAAAGAGACGGATTTTTGACACTGGTTAGACATCTCAAAGTTGGAATTCAAAATGCAGGCACTGCCTGGAGAAGAATTCAGCTGAAACACTAAATATTCGTACTTGCTCACTCACAGCGAGCCCAACGCGTCGTCTGTGTGTGTCACTTCAGGGACGCGCACGAATAATTCCAGCTAGTACTGTGAAAATAAATTTGTAAAATTTTCTTCGCGATGTAAACGCAATGATAACCGAAATAGAACCAGCAACAGTATAAAAACGATTTGCATGAAAAAACTTGCAACTTGGTTGTGTTTCACATGGTAAATTAGTTCTGAACTGTTACCACTTTTATATTACTTATTTACGAGCATATACCTAATTCTACTCACAAATGGTATATGAGTGAGGTAGGGATTTTGGATCTCAAGAGAACGTACACAGGTTGCATTTTCGCCCCATATCTCACAGGGTTCTTAATATTTTTTTGTTTAAATAGATATGTAAACAGTACAGGTGGGGTCATATCTACTTCTATAATAAGTAAGTAAACATTTGCAAATTCATTTTCAGAATTGGGGTCGACGGATTGACATATTGATATTGATTAATGAAGAACGATTTGTTGGGTGGTTAAATTGTTAAATTTATTCACAATAAAAAAATATCTGTGATGAAAAACTCCTTATTTCATGTTTTATTCTCGCATTTAGAGAGCCCGTTTGTATCGATAACCTTGCTATATCACTCCTCTTCGCATTCTATTCAGTGAAGTTTGAGTACAATTGTTTCCTCAAATATATATTTTTTATTTGACCGATAATTATTACACATATAAATTGAAATACTTGATACTATGTGGCGAGGCCGAAAGCCTTTAAGCCATTACAATACCTAAATTCTACAGCGTTCTAACCTTTCGAATTCTGTTATTCACCCCAAGTGGTATCTTCATTGCATCAAAGCCTCGAGAAAAATGCCATAACGTACGGCTGAAAAAAAAATCCTCTGAAGGGGGAAAATCTGCCATCAAAAGCCGAGAACGTGTTAATTTACCAGACTTTCTCTAACTTATTTATTTCTTTCCTGGCACGGACGACCCACATTCTCCATCCAGTCTTTGACCTCCACAGCAGCTGGAATCAATCAGCACCACAGAAGATCGTTTGCACTATTGACTATGTTTTGGACATCCACTCCCCTTTGCCCCCTAACTGGCTTATTTAATTGTTTTCTGATTTACTTATTACATAATGACTTATTTACTAACCAGTTTTATAATTTAAATTACCGATTAAATTATTCATTGTTTACTTACTAAGTTATTTATTTTCTCTAGGCTCCGCTTATACTAACCACTATTTACTCCCTAATTTCCCTTATGGCCCGAACGTTCCTCATTCTTTCATAAGACCTTTTATCACCAAACCTGTTCTGCGCGAGCGTTATGATTTTATGTTGGAAGAAGTATAGTGTGGATCTATTCTTCTCTATCAACGCAAAGCACACAAATACCATTGTCTTTCCAATCTTTCATTTTTAATTGCACTCGGAACCTAAACCAATCGTATCCCTTTCTTTCCATCCTTCTAATTGTGTGAACGTAACTTTGGCAACCCCTTACCGGGCTCGTGTGAATTTGTGGCGCATTTGTGGCAAATGTTTTTCCAGGATATCTTTTCTTTTAATTACCGAAAGTGTATCAGAAATTATCCGTTCTATCTCACGTGATCCCCTATCCCTAACCATCTCCGGCGAAAAGTTTCTCAGACCTGCGCCCTATATTAAAAGTTTAATTTTATACAATCAGAAGCGTTGATTTTCCCTGCAACTGTAATCTAAACCACCAATGTACAAGCGTGTCAACCTATTCACCTGCTAATGTAATCCGAAAATTAATGAGTTTCATTTTAAAATCTTTCCAAATTTCTACAATACCAACCTCACTTAAAGACGCCGACGTATCCCCTTTTAAGTGTGTGAACGTACCTTTTGCCATCCCATACAGGACTCGTGTGGATTTGTGCCAAAGCGAGCGCTTTTCCGCCGTTGCTGCCAGGATATCTTACCTTTTAATACCCGAATATCAGAAATTAACCATTTTATTTCACTTTTTCTCCTAACCTGGAGTAACGTCTGCTAGACTAGCGCGTTTTACGAAAAGATTAACTTTGACCGACAAGTAGAGCTGGTCGGTTTCTTGTAATTGCACTCCAAAGCACCTGCATAACCATATCAACCTGTTCACCACTTAATCTAATCCAAGGTTTCATTTTTAAAACTTTCCAAATTCCTACAATATCGACTTCTCTTAAGACGTCGACATTTTCTGCGAATCTGGAGACTCCGAGAATTAATTTGTAATAATCTGTTTGGATATTTTCCAGTCGGTCTATCCTTTCTACTTCGCAGATTTACGCTCCATAAATCATAGCTGAGAGATCTGGCGATTTGAACGTTATTTGGCAAACCATTAAGGACAATACTACCGGTACCCTGCATAAACGAACGATTTATTTGAGCGCAATTCTCCATTTTACTTTGAACCGCCACTTTGCGACTATTCTATCCCGTTCATGGAAAATTTTACACCAAGATACGGAAACACTCTATAATCACGCTTTATGATGGTGCAGCTCATCTTCGGCGTATTACCATTTCTCTTTGTTTCATCAAATAAACCAATTTTTGAAGACAACAATTTTTATTTTTTGAATCTTTACTTTTTGTACCCGTATATCACTATACATTTGTAGGATATCTAAACCTTCTGTGTAAGCAATCAATAGTTGCCGAACAAAGAACTATATCATCAGCATACAGTCGTCCAGGAATTTTCAGGACAATTTCCGGCGCAGCTGTATTCCGCTTCCGGTACCCAAATTACTAAATCGTTTATAAAAAAGATAAATAGCAAAGAGAAAGGACTATCATGTCTTACTCCTACTGTCGATATTATGTTTCGCGTTGTACTTCCGTCGCCACACCTGACGCAGAAATTTCTTTCCCTCTACTTTCTTGGCAACATATGTAAAACTTTACATTAGATGCCTAGCTTATGTAGTTTTCGTCTTAAGCTTCCCTATTGATTGAGTCAAAGGCTTTTTCAAAATTAACAAATCCCTAAATATTAGGAACAGTGTTGTTTCGGAGACGTTGTGCGAGATCAGGTTTACCTATTTCAATTGGTCGGTGTGAATGAGTTACAAAGGGGTTTTCTCAATATTTTCTATTCTTAAAGCATCGCCAGATGATTTTTATTTATTTATTTTACGTCAAAAAATAGTTAAAACTGCGTATGACGTGCTATGGGGAGAAGTGAATTGTGTGCACATTTTCAAAATTCTGTGATCCCTACACTAAGTCATACTACTTCAATTTTGAATGATGAAAGAGAGAAAATAATAATAATAATAATAAAACATAAATAATAAATACATAATAAAATAATAAATTATTAATTAATAAATTAATAACAATTAAATAAATTAAATAATTAAATAAAAATAAATTAATAAATTATTAATAATTAATTAAAAATTATTAATATAATTAATAATAAATTAAAAAATAATAAATTATAAACAGGGCCTCCTTTTCACATTTAGTTCGGGTATCCGTCCCTACACATTGGTGGTGGGATACATAAAGAAGCCGAAGCGGACCACCAGCCTCGTTCCCTGCTACCGCGTTGATGTAGCCATCCACCCCCCACCCCTTAATTAACAATTTTTAATGCACACCCACCCCCACCCCACACCACCCACCCACACACACACACACACACGCCCCCCCACACACACACACACGCGCCCGCGCGCGTTGGAATGCTAGCGCAATTTTTACAGCGCGTTGAAGGGGTTACAAATACAGGAAAGTACTTTTTTTATTGAAATTTGGATCACTGATTACTTTTCATTTCTAGAAATCTTTGGAGTAAATGTTATCTCTATCACTTGTGTGCTCGTATTTGTATATAGAGTCGTAGGCTTCCGCGGCTGGAGTCATTGAATTCTTGGCTCTCCGCGATTAGCGGCGTCATGGTCGATGGAGCTGACGTTTCGGCCATGATGGTAGCAGTATACTGCTTGTAGCAGTTTAGCTCTGAAGAAGGCCACAACAAGATGGCCGAAACGTGAGTTCCATCGACCATGACGCCGCTAATCCCAGACAACCAAGAATTCGTATTTGTATTCTTTAAGGGTATTTGTTTAAAAGGAAGTTTAGGCCTTCTATTCAACTAAATTTGTGATTTTGTCTCTTTAAATAAAAAGTAGTGCACCTTAGATGTGTTTTCGCTTGCCCTTGTCAACTAGTTATATAGCATAAATACTAACTCTTTAGTTAACAATTAGTAGAATGAACGCCGAACTGCCATCATTTGTTCATTACTTAATTCAAAATTTTTGTTTAAGAACGTTTCCTCTGATCTTCTATGTGTGTCATGTGTTCGCATGGGTTCATAGCACAACGTAATTTACAAAGAAACTGCATCTAATTGTTTTCCATGGTAATGGTCTTTGTAGTTCCGTTTCTCCAAATTGTGAACAAAGTGTCCTTTACACTTCTGGGCTACTCCATTACCCGTTTCTTAAATTTACCCCCAGCGCTGACTCAAAAAGCGCGCACGGCCTGCTCAGTCCCGTACCCTAGCAGCTCCCCCTCGTACCCCCTCCCCCGCACCAGACCGTGCACGCGTGCCTCCGCGCATTTGCGGCGGAGCAATTAGCTGAATTCTGGTGCGCGGAGAGGGGGAGGAAGGGAGAGGCGAGGGTGGAGAGGGGAGGGGACTGGGGCGCGGGCAGGGTGGGTCCGATTGGTTTTGCGGCGAATGACCCGTCATTATAATGAAATTAACCCGGAGCGCCCCTTATTCGCCCTAATGCCCCCGGCGCACGACGCGCCCGCGCCCCGCCCCCACCCCGCCCCTCCCTAGCGCTCGCCCGCCGAACCCGGGCTTCGTCCGCCCGCGATGTGCGGGAGATGAATCGGACGCACTATGCCCACGAAGGTGGCCAGCGCACTTAATATTCGCTTCGTGCACCGGGCGTTTGAAGGTGCGTCGAGCGCTCGCTTAATCATCAATGACCGGTTTTCATGGAAAGTTAAAGAACCTTTTAACTGCCGATAATTCTCAGCGTTTACAAAATAATAGTTCACTGGTTTATTTACTTCATTTATTTATCAAAGTTTTATATTCATTCATCAGGTAGTCAACAGAGACCAATTTCAGTAAGAGAGGTTCGAGCTAGATACAAGCGGGTTACAGTACCACACACGTTTTTCTTATTAATTACAACAATCACGTTATACTTTAATATTGATCGAGCCCGTATAAAATGAATCGCATTTGAACTTTACTGTATTGAATTCATCACGTAGTCATCATAGACCAATCTCAGTACGACAGGTTTGGGATACGTACTAGTGGATTACAGTGACACCTACTTGTTCGTATTATTCGTAATAATCGCGTAATTTTTTTACTGGTTGAGCCCATCGAAAATGTATCACGTTTGACCTTGACTGCATTGGACGCATGGAGTAATCTTCCGTGAACATAAAGCAGTCAAACGTCAAGTGAAGTCGCGCGTGATTGCCTTTTCCGTTCAGGGGCTCATCGCCGTTAGTGTCCGGGGTTCCCAGAAAGTCACTCATCCTGGGACCTGCTGTGAATCGAGCTGCGTAACTCCCGTGAGTTCCGAGCTTCGGAAGTTCGGCTACCGGCTTCAACATTTGAATTTCTTTAGCAAAAGTATTGAATTGAATTGTGGTCTTGTAAATGTATGTGTTAAGTTAACTACTGGCAAAATAGACAACGTATTCATGACTAAATCATTTATGTGTAATGTAGCAAAAAAAGCCCTACGTTGATATAATTCAGGGTCATACAGTGAGATAGTGTCAAACAAATATTTACATGCGGACATGGGTATTGTACAGTGCGCCAGGAAAGTTTCTCCGCATTGTCACCGTGCTGGTGAAAGCTCTAGTAAGAGAAATTATGTTATCAGTGAACCAAGCACGACAGGGGCCGTCGGAAGAGGGGTGAGGAGGCGGGAAGTAGCGGGGTGGGGGGAGACGTGACTGCAGCATGCGACACTAGCGCCGCAAGCCAGCACGCAGCGAAACTGAAAGCGGAAGCGAAGAAGGCGGCAGGCTCTGGATGAGATCGGCGCGGAGAGATTTTCTTGGTGTGCTAAACAATGCTTTTCTTTGTCATCTTCATCTGCACTGACATCTTGTTACTAGTTTTAAAGCGCTTTACTTCTTTCCATCATGTTTCTCTCTGTGTAACGTTTTTTATGTATACTTGAAAATTACGAGCGGCAGTCAATTCTTTTTAAAATTTTTATATTCATTTTTATTTAATTTAACAACAATCAAAACAATTCCTTTTTAGGTTACGTATGTTTATTATCTTGTCTATAAACAACGAAGTTTGACGACCCAAATGACCGCATCTTCAGGTGTACTGAGGCAAATAGAAGATACATTAAAAATCAACTTTGATACATTTAAAAAATTTCGGGCATAATAAAATAAAATAAAAATTAAATGGATGAAACAGATAATCAATTCATTTGAGTCTCAACCAACACATCTAAAAACAAACGATTTGGTTATCATTTGTTTCTCACTCTTACCACAACTAGCAAAAGGAGATTTCAACAAAATGTGCACGTAAGAAGCTACATTATAAACTTATCATAGAAATGTCAACTTACTAAAATGAAAAATCTTACGAGACACTAAATTCTATACGTAACATTGTTTTCTGGAGTAACAACTTAATATTTACTTTTAAATATTTACGGAGGGAGTTCAGTATTTAATGCAACACCATTCTTTTCTCGGCCAATTTTGGTTGAAAATTAGACATTTTTTGGAATATCTTTAAATATTTCTGCTTCGTTTCGAATAGTTTCATTAATTTCAGCACGGTACAGTACACAACTGTCAAAAAGCGCTTTGCAACGGAGGTGCATTCCAAACGAAAGGCAGTTATTGAGGGTTTTTTTGGCGGAAAACTAGGACTTTTCATCGTCACTTGCAGAATGTGTTCAGAGATCTGGCAGTGGACAACGCATGGTGAGTCGTTGGGCGAGGCGTACGTCATTTTCACAGCAAGATCAAGCAAAACTATGATCTCGCGCGTGCCAGCCGGCCGCACACAGCTGTGACATCCGGAATGCTGGAGCACGCAAACACTCTGATTCGAGATGATCGGCGGATCACAATCAAACAATTCGCTGATCAACTTGACGTCTATTGGTAGTGCTGTCACAATTTTTCACCAGTTGGAATATTCAAAGGTTTGTTCCCGCTGGATCCTTCGATGCCTAACTGAAGACCCCTAAGAGCAGAGAATCATCTGTGCCGAATAGCTTGCCCGTTATGAGGCTGATTGTGACAATTTTTGGCACAAATAGTCACAGGCGATGAAATATGGGTTCATCACTTCGAGCCCAAAACAAAACGGCAATTAGTGAGATAAGAGCCAGACCCACTCTCATCCAAAAAAAAGTTGAAAGCCATACCCTCCGGTGGGAAAGTCACGGCTACGACTTTCTATGACTCTGAAGGGATTATTCTGTCCGATGTCCTTGCTCATTGTGAAACAATCAACTCTGAAGTAAATCCTACTACTCTTAGTAAATAGATGAAACAACATCAGTGTTCGTAGGTAACAAAAATCTCAACAAACTTTTTCTTCTGCATGGCAACGCAAGGCCTCACGCAATTCTACGGCACTTTGAAATTAATGTTTGTTTGAGGGTTTTTTTTTTGTCGCATTTCAAAGCATGAATAACGTGAGAAGCTTAACAATAATATTTCCTGCGTACCCGAGTCTCATAGAAATAGTTTAAGAGGAGAGGGAAGAAAATATGCTTTCATAAAATTGGCAAAGTTCCAGACAAACTAATTTAGGACCAAACTATTGCTCCTCCCTTTTGTGAGATTCGTCAACATCATCGACCGCTTAACATTTGGTTCATACAGTACCGTAGAAAAACGCATCTGGCATCATTTTCGCCATAAGAGACTGTACTTTATTCTTATCCTCGGTCGCGTCAAAAAATGGTATCGTCAATAGTCGTCGTTACATGACGTATGTTTTCCCATAGAAACCTCTAAAGTGCTCAGCAAAGGTAAGGTATGAATGAATTAATATATTTGACAGTTCCACTTAACAATATGTGCACTGTGCTGTAAAACATATCAGATATATTGCTAACAACAGGGAATTATTAATACTCTAGAACACCCATCGCAACTTAAGGAATGTACTTTACTCATAATTTTAAAGAAAGCGAACCCACAACACATTTCAACACGTTATCCTCCTGGGATATGGGAAACGGTTTAATAAATGAACTAATCTTTAGAAAGCTTTTTGAAAATGAGTGCTCATTCTCTGTGTATGGTAGCACCACGATACTCCCTCGGTCGCGATGGAAACATGCCAATGCTGGTGCAAGTGCAAAACCGCGTAAGAAAGGACGAGAGTCATAACTCCCTCGCACCCGATTTATTAATGTTGTCCACGAAACTCCTTCTTTCTCTGCAATATTTGTTTCATCAAAGCATTATTTTAATTGTATTATTATTAAAGCTCCTTGGTTTATTCCAAACATACAATTCATTCTGAGTTAGGCATTCTGCTTTTTTTGCAAATTTCATCAATTTTTTCAATTTTTTTTTAAATTTTAGAAAAACTAGAGATTTAACGAAAATGAGATCTGCACCAGAGTTCTTTACGCTACCGACTACAAAAGTTAATATTTTTTTAATGTTCGAGGGAAATTATGCCAAGTACCTCACACTGTTAAAATATGTTTTGAACTCCACGGGCCGCAACATCAGCCAGATCCATTGGGAATATCAATTTGGGTGAAAGCCCCACTTGCAGTTTACTCGCTACCGTTGTTCACAAACTGACAGACGTTTTGTCGTAAATTAATTCTTCTGTTCCAAGGGCCGACAAAACGTGGATTCTGTCTACACAGAATGTTGAATAATCAAATCAATTAAGTAGTAGACTAGTGTAGATCAGAATTTGAAATTTCACAATTACTTTCCATACGTCTACGAGTTTAACTGTTTTTTAAATAAATAAATAAATAAATAAATACAATTTGGACGTTATACGTTTTTAAATATCAGTTATAAGAGAAGTTTTTGTGGAAAATTCGCCTTTCTCACGCAGCATTACAATACTTTCTCTACACTACGTAATCAGCAGCGAGAAAGCAAAATGGAAATTATTGATGAGGCTATATATCATCTCAGTATCGTGTCATACACGTTGGAATAATCAAAGAAGGAATGCATGAAAAGAAAGCTAACAAGTAGTTTTTTTTCAGTTCATTTATCTTTTCTAAAACTTCACAACTTTAAATAATACTTATGAAGAACAAAAGTGCAAAGCAATTTTCTGGTGGTAGCGCTGACCGTGGCGGCGGCGATGAGAAGATGAAAGAGGAGGAAAATAAAGTAGAGGATAGTCGTAAAAATGTGAAGGAAATGTGGAAGTGGAATAAGATTGTGTTAGTAAAAAAGATAAAGGAAAAGGAGTTGATACGGAAATGGAAAATGAAGTTGAAGGGAATGGGTAAGGCGAAGGAGAAAAACATGAAGGAAAAAGTGAAAAATGAAGGAGAATATCTAAGAATATGAAGGAGAATACGGATATGGAAAATTGAAGGAGTAAAAAAAAGGAATTAGGATGGCACAGGAGGAAAAGATGGAAAGTAAAGGAAAATGTTCGAAAATGAAGGAAACGGGAAGGCCAAGGAGGAAAAGATGTGAGGTGAAGGAGACTAAGTGAAGAAGATACGGAAACGGTGATGGGGGGGGCATTAACTGCACTTTGCATCCCAATGAGGGCGGGGCGAGGATCCCGCGCCGCCCCCAACGCCCGCCGAGCGGAGGCGCGTTAGCGAGACGCCCGGCCTAAGGCGCGGGGCTTCCCCGGCTGACAATGGGGATTAAGACGCGCGCGCGCTCCTCACGGACGCAACCGACTCGCTTCGCCTCCTCCTCGATGCCAACGTAGCATTCATTCTATCTTCACTGGAGGTTTCTCAGGCTAGTCCACGCGACTTACCCTACTACATTTTTGCCTTTTCTTTTCTTTCACTTGTAAAAACCGAAGAAAAAATCAACAAGTAGATATGCATTTATTCGATGTATGTTTTTTTTAATATATCAGGAATTTCTAACAACTCCTACACAATGTGTATAATGTAGATAATGAACTCTATCAGAAAAAGAAAAGCCGAAAAAATTCGTCAGATCCACATCTCAGTGATAATTTCACCATCAGAAAAAAATAAACTAAAAATCAGAAGACAGAAAAATTATGAAAAGTGTATTTACTTATTTACTAACTATTTTTACTAATTTACTTACTATTTTTTTATATTCTCTTATACTGAATACTTTTAGACAAAATATTGTAAAGCTGCGGCAATTTTTCGAAAGAAATATTCATATGATACCAAATGGTATGGTAGGGTTGAAAATTCCTAAAAATAACACTGCGAAAATACAAAATTGATGATAGAGATATTTTACTTAAATCTGCCCTTTAAAAATATATCTTTGTTGAAAGTCATGAACTAATTTTAAAGAAATAGTATGAGTAGTTTCGCGTAGTTTTTGCAATGATCGATGCTGCAATTTCTAATTGTCTGCGCATCTTTAGCTGAAGTGTTTCACATTTCAGTTTCTAATACGACAATGTAGACGATGTGACATAGCAGTTTTTCTCATTCCAGGGCAAGGGTGTTAGCAGTTTTAGTTTGTCGAATTCTGCGAGTATATATTAGCTTTAAAATAATTAATTTTCGGAGATGATGGGGTGCGGAGAGCTGAGATTTCTTAATAAGGATAGATATTGCGGTATTACAGTATCAAGTAATCATTAGTAATGAGAAAACGTATGTGCAGTGGGAACACATGTAACTGTAATGAAAGCTCATATTATTTTTTCTGACGAACTGTCTTTTATGAAACTCGTAATATCTTCTTATCTTCAGCTTTTTCCTTATAGTACCATGACAGTACACGATATGACAATTACTGAATGCCACTCGCTAATAAAGGAATTTCAATATCTTTCATAACTTTAACTATTTTAAATAGCATAATTCTTTTTCACATATCACATTATGAAGGGCATTTTGGCACGCCATGATTGTATATTCCAAATAAAGGACAGAGCATTGTTTTTCAAATTTCGTCCATAGACATGTCACACACAGACATGTCGATATGTTCTTAAGAATTGATTAAATATGCACGTTTATTAAGGTTGAAATTTAAATATATAAGTAATAATGAATATAGAATGTCTAATACGTAACTCACTACAAATGTCAATGTCCACAGACCTATCACACGTGCGTGGTCACTGTCCTGAATAAAATCGAAGTTTACAAACACAGGACCGTCATTCTCATTCAGCAAAAATGGTGTTAGGTATTTTTCAATTCAGTAGTCCAACTCTTGATATTTATGATGATCTTTCAGTGATGCACGAGTTTAAAAATCAATATATATATATATATATATATATATATATATATATATATATATATATATATATATTAAAACGACCGGAGCTTCCATAAATGCTGTATTTTATAGGTGAATTAATTTCATTCTTATTACCATTTTGCCATTTTATGTACTCTCGACGTTATGAATTTTATTTTTTTGACTCTTGTCGTTCTGTTCAGTGTAGTGACCTTGACTAAATAGTATCGATGAAAATGATTGATTGATTGATTGATTAGTGATTCCGAGCGGATCAACTACTGAGGTCATTAGTCCCGTAAGTGTAGAGCATGTTTTTCATCAGAAGGGGCGGTGATCTTCCCGCACTGGATGGCGAGATTCTGCGCCGACCTACCCTCGACTAGCGGGGTTTACCCGAAACAGGTATAGCAGGGTTTACCCCGCCCCAGCCGGGGCAAGTTCTAAGTGCCCGACCAGTCTCACAGCGTGTTGAGTGTAGTGCATGATAAGTAAGCGCGTATAAGTAAGGGGTGAAGATTGGATAAGGAAGAGGAAGGAAAGATCGCGCGCGGTCCGTGGCCCGTTTGTTAGGGTACTGCTCCGGCATTCGCCTGGAGTTGATCGGAGAAACCACGGAAAACTACCAATCAGAGCAGCCGACCGCTAGAATTGTCCGCGATTGAATTCGATCTACCTCACTCGACGAAAGTGATGTGTATTACTTCCGATGTGATAACGAAATTAACTGAGGCATAGTTGTTCATTCATACTGCAAGAGGGCTTCCTCAAAACAACCTGGTAACCATAGATGGCTGCAGCTGCAATCATTCGCAATTAATTTTATTGTAGATCCAAAACTTTGTGCAGTTGTTCCTCATTTTCAAATTCCGATTCTCAATTCGACTGCAGAACAATACTCACAATATCTAATAATATTATCAGTGTCTTTATTCATTAACATTTGATTTATTCTGGAATACACAAAACTGTGGACCAGCTGGAAGGCTGACACACTACCCAATCAATAAGTCATTGTGCTATACCATTTAGACCATCGCATTTTCAGAAAACTTTTCGAGCCCAGCCGTAATAGTTTTTCAGCTGAAAATCGACATTTTTCCGCACTGCATTACAATACATCGTCGCGTATTGCGTAAGCAGCTAGTAACTTTTCACCGTCGTTTTGTACATTTAATGTTAGGACGCAAAATTCACAGTGATTGTTCCCACTAGTACTCCTCTGTTCCCCGTTCGTTCTTCCTAGCCACGGCGCTTGTGTGCCTGCGACCTCCCCGCCCCAACCACAATCAGGGGTCATCAGCGCGGGCGCCCGCCCTCCCGCCTACGCAAGGCCTTTGTGAGGCGCCGTGCCGCACCCCGGCTAGTGTGAGCGATAGCCCTGCGCAGACAACACGTTGCGGCGGCGGCGGCCGGCACGGGGCTCGAGGCCCGGGTAGCTCGCGGCACGTCACGCCGCAGCCAGCGCTGACACCGCGGTTTCCAGCGCTTCACGCGGACACGCCCACATTCCCCCTCCCGCTCCAACGCGCCCGTTGCCTGACAGGCAGCACTGCCGTTGTCTCTGAAGCGCCACGACCGGGAGGTTCTAGAGCTTTAGCTTGACGGTGGCGGATCTCCACACTGCCAAAGCTAGGTAATTGTCGTTGCGGAGAAGAATTCAAGGGCGCAACATACTTTAACAAATGGGTGATGTTCGCGCGTGATCTTTCTCTTCCTTGGCCTATCTTTTCCCCTCTCACATATATACACACACTTACATGCACAAAACATGTCGCAGTATCAGTCAGTAGTTTAGAGCTTGTTCCAGGTTCCGCTGGAGTAGATACTTTGTGGGGAAACCTAGCAAGCCGACGTTTAAGGTTGCACTGGAATTCACGTTGTAGCGGGGGAGGAGCACCGCCGCATCATACAACATACACTACACTTACAGGATTAAAGATGTAATAGTTAACACGCCCAGCAAAATTGAGTAATCGAATGAAATCCGTCTTCATGAAATCCATCCTCCGTTGTGACTCGCATCCTCCCCCCCTCAACCCCTAAACGAAGCACTCGGGACTCTGCCTGCCCACACCAGACCCTACTAGTTCTCCTATTACTCGAATTCACTCAGCCCCGACAGGCCATCTACCTTTTCCTCCATGCTCTCAGCAGTCCATCCCCACCCAGTCACGCCAAGCCCACGGATGCGAGCTGCCTCAACAGCAACATCTCGGGTTGGCGCCCGGGACCTCTGTACTCAATTCTCGTCACGGAGGAGGGAGAGTGATGCACTCAATGCAGACTCAAAGACATCGACTTCGCAGCTTATCTTCGACAATGAAAGTCAATAATAACGCAAACAGAACAAATTTATCGGCGATTATATTCCCTACTGGGCCATCCAATATTTTCTGAGCATCGACAGGACTGTAGTTACGGGATTTATGGTATACGTAGTTTGCACGCCCGGGCAAATTTAGCAATCAAATCAAATAGTTGAGTTCGCGTCCGGAATTTCTGCACTCGACTGATGTCACGGAGGTGGGAGACGAAAGCACTGAATGGAGACTCGAAATCCTCGACTTTCGAGCTTATCCTCGACAATGAAACAATACTAACGCAGGTACAACAAATTAGTCGCCGATTACAACCCCTTCCACGTACTGGGCTACCCGCATTTTCTGTGCGGCGATAGCACGCGTAGATGATTATTCTGGACAGCCGCAGTCTTCCTTCTCGTGGGACTCGTTCGCATTGTGACGGTGGTCGAGTGCACCAACCTCTCGCGCAAACTCGACCTTCGCCTCGAGATCCCACTCTACCTGTTTTCCTCCATCGCGCTCGCCCTTTCATGCGTATCGCCTCTACAAACCTACCATCTGCAACTCAAGAATTTAAATTAGATTCCACTTCATACCCCCTACCCAAGAACCCAAAGTTGGCATTGTAATTTACTTGCTACGATCCCCGTAAAATAGCACAAACGAAGACTTCTTCGCTGTCCGGGTGACGCCGCGTAGTGGACTGAGAGGCCGACGTTTCGCCTGACATGTCGCAGGTTTCATCAGGGCATGAACCAGTCAGGCATTGACAGGTCAATGCCCTGATGAAGCCTGCGACATGTCAGGCGAAACGTCGGCCTCTCAGCCTACTACGCGGCGTCACCCAGACAGCGAAGAAGTCATCGACTCGAGCCGCGGAAGTCTACGCGTACATAGCACAAACGAAAGCAGTTAACAGTGACTATTAAAAATTAAATTTGAGTAGTTAGAGGGCTTTTGCTGACACCTACTTGTAATTGGTTAATATTAATTGTAAGCTAAAAAATATGTAAAAAAATCTCCGTATGATATTAACATTGTATGGAAGTGTTGTTATGTATTATTTAAAACCTTGAAAGGTCTAACAGCCCAAACAAGGATTCATACACAAAAATAAAAAACGCGTATCGTAGTGGCAGCTGTCCCTTCACTCTAGGGATACGTGATTGTTAAAGAATAATGGATTAATATCTAATGGATGAATGTTTTGTTCGATTAACATGCATCGACTAATAGGAATTAACCTATTAATTTTTTACACGTTGTAAATAATGAGTAAAATCCATAAAATCGTTAATTTTAATATGTTAATTAATGAATCGTGTAGAACTTAACTTATTATAAGAAAACCTATCACGATAACGCGAATAACTATCAATTTTCTTTCTTTTTAATTTTATTTATTAAACTTTCAGTTTCGTCAAATTTATTTATTTGAATGAAATCACAAAAAGCATGTTCATCCACTAAAATAACGATAACTTTTTAAATTAAATACAAAAAAACAACTGTGTTTCACTAATAAAATTCAATTTCGAAAAATCTCAATTCTTATTTTCTTTAATAAACCTTTAAAAAATAAAATTCTGATATAACATAAATCTCAATAGCAGATCTTTAAATGAACAATATCGAATAGAAACAGGAATTATATCGCTAAAGTTCAAAAATAGATGTGTATTTTCAAATTTTGCAAGACTTAAAAATTAATATTTAAATTAAAATATCGAGCTAAATATCGGAAAAATTAATCGATTTGTACATTAATCGGTGTAAAAATAATCGATTTCAATTTTTCGATTAATCATATAAAATAATCGATTGTTGAACTAATCGCGATTAAATTGCCCATCCTCACTTCACATGGACCAGGCCATGATGGAAGTACCACGTCCTTATCTCCCTTTCGCTCGGGATCAATGTCGGCAATATGGAAACGGTGAGATCGAAAGAGGAACTGCTCCAGCAATAATCAACTTACGCGACTTATCTTCTTCCGTGTCTATGCGCATTAATCGCTCTCGCGTCGCACGTCCTTTCCCCTCTTCGGCACAACGATAATAATTGTCTATCTTTCCCATCTGCCTATTGAAGTAGGAGTGTGCTTGCGTTACCTGGAGACTAACATTTTCATTTTTCTCGCGACTCGCGTTTAAACGTATATTTTAAATGTAACAGACCACCAACCAAGCTTACGCTCCCTGCTAGCACGTGCTCGAGGAGTTACTATATACGTTAAAAACGAATAGCAAAAAATCAAAATTACTCAAGAAAATGCCCATCTAACATATGAGAATATGCATATCATTGGATTCTTTCTACGCCCATGATAAGCTAAAAGTATGTATAGTTCCATTTGAAAAACCAAAGTTAGCCCCATTTCCCTCATACACTTCTGTGAAAACTGCATTGCAATAACTTCAACTGTTCAAAAACTGCAGGAGGTGCTGAAGTTACGTGACTCACCTGTATACTAGCCTAGCACCTGTAAGGATAGAAAAGGTGAGACGAAAGAAATATTGCTTTAATATAAATATGAATACTGAACGAATACCAACTCGACTACGTAAGTTGCGAAAAATAATGCAAAGACCACATAGGTAGACACGCGCATACTCTGCTGAGATACCTCTAGGAAATGTGGAGACATGAGTGGAACATATTTTAAACAGTTTCTACAGCTATGTACTGCACGTATAAAATCTTCTTTAGACAGATCTTAGTGACTTTTTCGGCAATGCGGGTGGTCCGGTCAGTGCCATGCTTCGTGCGGAATATTTGCTCAATATGCATTGTCAACAACGTAAACATTGAAACTCTAGAAAAATATTATATATAAGCAACTCATTGTAGCTACTGTAGAACCCACTAGCCATCCTGAGATTATTTGGTTTTTCTTAACCAACCGGGGACTGTTTTGTTGCATCTTTGGCGAGGTAACGCGTCTCTGTATCAGTTTTGGGTGTTGAGCGCCTCCCGTGAAGTATTATTCCGTTATTTTCATTGTCAAGTCACGTCACGTCGCTGTCAGTCAGTGCCTTGTATCCCTTCAGCCAGGGGATCGTCGCCGTTAGATTAAGGGGTTCCAAGACTGTCACCCAACCATGAACACGGGAAGTCTGGAATTCGATTAACCTCCGTGTCCTCGCGAAGCACAGTGAACGAATTCGGCTAGCGGCGACGGCATGTAAGCTCCGAAATGTAAAAGCTTTAAACTCCTAAACGGTCGCTTGCAGCTGAGTGTCTTTTAGTTACTGTTTGCTATAAGCCCACAGACAAAGAAAAAGAAGGTCAGAAAAGCACTCGACTGCGCGAGTTGAAAATATTATTACAAATAAATTAACAAAATGGAGTCCACTGTCCGACATGTTGATTTTTAATAGCTTTATATAACACATGAAATGCAGGATATGAAGACAAATTATTCATACCTCACACACGTGTTTTTAAAACATTTTAGACGAAAACAATGACGAAAATGGAGGTGTTTCCCATTTTAAAGGACTGACGGTGCTTTAAGTAGCATATTGCATTCACGCAGTTAAGACGTTTGTAAGCATATATCATATAAGAGTATTAGTCGAATCATACACATTATAAGTTGTAACAAAGAAATGCAGACCCAATATCATAAAAAACATAACCTTTCTTTGTGTTTCGTGCAGTCTGACAACACACTACGAAAAGTAATAAAGAGTTCACCGCTTTTCAATTGGTTTGAGATTTTACGCCGCTATGTAGTTGTTTGTGAACAGATGATACCGTATTGGTTCACGCTGTCAGTCCCCATCCCATTGTCTTCCTTGACACAATTAGAAAGTGAAAATATCCATTGTTTCACATGGGATTCGAAACTTCGTTCCGTTCAAAGTGGAGTTTCTACAGTTGCCTTGTCTACGTACATCGGATTCTATTAGGTTTGTAATCCTACGTATGTTGTATGACTACGCTGAACGTTATCATCTTAAATTATTTATAATCGACAATTAACTTTTCCGGAATCGCTCATTTTTGCTGTAATATTTAAAGGGATACTTTCATATTTTCAATGTTTTTTCGTATCAGTGTTTAGGGTTGAAGGTACATTGATTATTTTACGAAGAACTTAGAAACGTTTGATAGACGTACAACTAAAATTGTCTAACTAAAAATTATAATTTTCTTATCTAATAAAAGGACGAAAGAACGAATATCTTAGTTCACGAAAAAGTTTTACCAACGATGGAGGAAAAATGTGTTACTAATTCTCTAATAACCTGCGATTCATTCGTAATCTGCAATTCGCGGATGCTTTTATTCTTTATGAAAAGCAAGTCTGAGTAAAAGTTGTCTGATATGCTATTTTGTTTGCTAATTAATTTCTTATTGGGTCATAACTTATTTAGATGTTGCTGATACATAGATCTGGTTATTTATCTTTAAAAATTGATATAATTTTCAATAGTTGGGTAAAAACTATGGTGTTTGGAGGAGAACTTATCTTCCTCCCTTCCCCCTCCTCCCCTCAAAGACTGTTAATAAATCAAAGAGAAACTTGTAAAGCAAGTAACAGACTAACTACTCGCGAGAACCATAAAGACATGTATATAGATCTGAGACTATCAATCGATCTAAAACAATTTCAAAAATAAAAATGTTCATTTCCTCAATTATCGATAGTAACGATGTTATATTATCAATTTTTGAAAGTCAAATTTACTTCATGTACGGTTCTTTGTCCTCTGGAAGAAAATCATTAAAATTCTTGCTGCCGTATCTAGTGTTTGAAGCTCACAAGAATGTACATGAGATCGCTTGCTTTGGTCTAATTAACACACACTGACCTCTTTCAGAGTTCAGTTCTTTCCTCTTACGATGCCTCCCTCCCGCAGACATCTCACCGGGAAAATATCACAGATTTAGCAAAAATTAAATAAAAATCGCCGTTGAAAATTTATTCGCGTTAATATTCATGACACCGATTATCAGTCTTATGCTTTTTGGTGCGTCAAAGTGTGTAGTTCAAAATTAGTGCAAT
Source organism: Teleogryllus oceanicus (assembly GCA_964035755.1). NCBI lineage: Eukaryota > Metazoa > Arthropoda > Insecta > Orthoptera > Gryllidae > Teleogryllus > Teleogryllus oceanicus. The sequence continues at coordinate 100,855,459 of CAXIVR010000005.1, read as the reverse complement.
ACCTCTAAGAAAATTTATAAATTCGCCTGAGCGTTTCATATCTTCTAAATGTTGAACATGCATTTTCGGGGAGCCTACAAGAGGAAAAGCTCAAAAAAACGTTTGGAGTTAAAAAAAAATTCACAAGCAATCTGACTGTGTGTGGTGTTAATTTTGTCGTCACCTGTACAAATGTGTTAATACTTTATGTAAATAAAATACTTGCGTCAGATTTTTAAACAATGATCATCCGTTGGTTGGAAAACCTACGTACCGAGACAAAACTGTTGTCATTCCTGGATTAAGAGCACTACAAAACGTAAACATTAGTCAACTAATACGAAACAGTTGTCCAAAAACCTTTGTTTTGCAATTGAATAATCTCAAACGATATTTTAAAAAATCATCGAGCCATATTATAGGCAATATAATATGTATAGCAATGTAATACGTATGAATATGCGTACAGGAGGTGGCAGATGCAAAGTTTTGTAGTATCATTTCATTGGTTTACTGAAATAAGTATTTTTTAATATGTTGCCGTTAGTACCTCCAAGTCTAATATACGAACACTATCACATCTCCTCAATTAACTATTTCCCAACAAAAATCAGATATAAATTTTCGATTGATGCTTGACATCGAACAATTGACAATTATTCTTGACAATAAACATGGACACTAGCAAATGTTAATTTTAAATATTCTTGTAGTTAGCTTTCCCATTGTATAGTTATAGTTAGATTTATAAAGTAGTAGAAATAAGCTAATTCAAATTATGACCAGGATTAAACTGAACTATGCATTAGCCAAACAGCAAGAAGAAATTAAACAATTATTGTGGAGACGTTTTATCTCGAATAGAGAACCCTTTGTTCTAAGACCATGACTCTCTTTCTTGAGCATGGGAGAGCCAAACACCACAGCACACGAAACGCTAGGTTTCAGAGAAAGGGTTTCATTCGCGCGTCCACCGGGTTACATAACGCGCCGTGTCACCGGGAGGCACACAGCCCGAGCCACGCCGGAGCTTCCAGAACGCGCGCTTTCCATTAATACGCGCGTCAGCCGCGAGCAGGGCAGCGCGGCGGTACAGCCAGTGCATTCGCACTCGCGCGGAGGCGGGCAGCCGGTGGGCGACACGGGGACACTCCGTTATTCCCCCGCACGGCGGGGGGGGGGGATCACAACCGCGTGCGTGGGCGTTTGGCGGGATACAGATACCAAGCCTGTCGGCGTGCTTGTGCGCCGGCGGGGGATGTGCATAAAGGCGGAAAGCTCAGGTGCCTACCCTGGAATGAATTCCCCCCGGTAGAACAAGTCGTTGTGTGACGCAGTAGACCACACTGCGTTTCTACTACTACTCCGTTTTAACTCCTCCCATAAGGATTACCTGCACTCAGGGACACAGACAGAAACAGAAACGAGAGAGGGGAAGAGAAGGAAAGAGAGACAGAGAGAAAGCGAGACACAAAAGAAAGAAGCAAGAGAGAGCGGGAGCGAGATTATAACAGTAGAAAAAAATTGAATTCTGGTATGATTTAAAACTGGTACTTTCGACACTCTAGTGACCCTTTCTGCTTTATAATTCCTTTTTGAATTTCTACCTCCGCGCTAATTAACTTCATCAGTATGGAATGGATTCACCTGTAAATGCACACGTTTACAGGAACATACCTACATTCAATCGTAAAGTTAGCAAAATATTCTAAATGAAAAACTTTTTTTATTTTATATATTTTTAATGTATTTAATCACCATACATTTCGTAAAGATGTTGCTCGTGAATGAATATGAATGTGCACTACAGCTGCAACTTGACAGAAATTGAAATAAAAACAAAATGGGTTTACTTAAGGAAAACAAAATCTACAGCAGTTATTTTTTTGCAACAAAGAAGTCAGTCACCATGAGTTGAAATCGGTGGCGGCTACTTGCAGTAGGTCATATACACTTTTGAGTTTTCAATGCGTATATACACTTTTGCATATAAATGCGTCATATACACTTTTTACTGTTTTTTGACCAAATAAATCAAGTCAAGTATTTTGCAAATATAAAATAAAGATATCATTATCGTGGTATCGTGCATTCTTTCAACTAACAAAGCAAACCAAAGCTCAAATTTTCTTGTGGTCTTACTCATGTACAAATAATAATTTAGAATAATTTAGTGATTACTCTTCTCACTTTAATTTACAGTTACATTTAGTTATTACTTACTTTTCGCCGGCTTTGAAAATACAAACCTGGATCGGTCCCGTTCTCTCCTGCTCTCAGGGGTCAAATTTCAAACCCCACCGGGAAGCATCTGGTGCTATAACGATCATAGCAATGAAACAAGGCGTTTAAATGACTTTTCACCTTGGGCAAATATTCGGTTTTTGCACGTTCGTCAGCAGAGCTACATACCCAGGACTAGCCAGTAAGAAAGATATTTACATTATCGACGTCAGCGAATAACTGGCAATCAGATGCAGTAAACAATCTTGACGGCCACACGTTAGACTACCAAAGGATATCAGAGTGAGACAGTACGATAAAAATATTCCAAAAGTGACACGCAAAATGTGTCCTGTAGCATCGTACCACATTCAGACAAGCCACTTTCATTTCGTTCTATTTTAAACAGAAATTAAATACTTCAAGACTGCCTCTTTCTTACACACAGTAACTTTATTCTGAACCCCCACGTTCTCCTGACATTCGTTGTGAATTCTCAAACACACTCCTTGCTTCTCGAAAATAAATTATTTCTCAAGAATCAAATATAAGTAAATGTTTGCGCAGCAACCTTGCTTAAGATCGAGATAATTCAAAATCTTAATTAAAATTAAATAAATAAACTATCTCGAAGACAAAGCAGATCCTGAAGACAAGTGACCAGTGACCTACATTTAAAAAATACATTAATATTTTTAAATGAAACTTCTTAGCGCTTGTAAGGGAAATCCGCCTGAATCAGACAAAAGATGGAAGCAAAGGAATTCTTCGATGTCTGCCCTATTGTATGAATCTACTAAGCAGTTTGGAGCAATGCGGGACACATTGGAGGCATCTGGAGGAACATTTCAACTGAGCGCGTGGATTTATTTCCTGCAACTGAGGCAACTTCCGCCAATCGTTGCGAATCCTCATATCTATTGCCTCCGAAGCCCAATGCAGGCTAATTAAAAAGTGTGCGAATCTGATAAGTTACATACTGTAATTTTTAAAATCTCCGGATGACTTCTACACTCGAACAGGCAGTACAGGCGCAAACTTTCGGCTCTATTGGAAAATAAACGAAAATTAGCGATCTAAAAGAAAATGCTATTCTAAAATCACAGGTTTTGAATTATATTTATAATATTCTTATACAACACGAAGTATTTAACTATTTTAGATCCTCATGGGGCAATTCACGAAGTGACTGAACATCATGTTAATAAAAACTGGTGAAAACCTCTTGAAAGACAGAAATGTGAACAGGAAGTTATTTTTAAAAAATTCTTCACTTAATAATAAGAGTCGGAGATGTATTTTTAGAAAAACAATTCCCGTGAAAACGCGGCGTAAGAATCTAGAAGACGTCTGCATATTATATTTAAAAGTAAATATATAATTTGTGCAGACGTTTCATGCAACATTAAACATTTTTTAAACTCCACATTACTTGCGTTCATATTTTGACCACGGGCGATGCTGTCATGAAACGTTGCAGTCTCTTATTGCTATCAGAAACCTGTAAACATCATGAATATTGACTGAACGTACTTTACATCAATTTTGTTGTGCAATTTAAACGTTCAAATGTCAGACCGGAGGAGCAGCTATCTACAGAATCGCAAATGATAACGGTGAACATCGTGTCTGCTTACGTAGATATAAATGTGCGTTCTGAGTACAATAAGCCAATGCCTTGTGCATATAGAGTAGAGGAATGGGTGACAATACGCTTCAGCCAACAGAGAATGTACGCAAATTATTATGAATATGATTATTATTGCAAATATTCAAACTGTAGTGAAAAGAAAAAAAGAAAGTAATACGTGTTACACACTTTCTGTCGTTAATGCAAGAAGATGTTGGTACCGTTTTTTTTAATTGCCAGACGATACAAATGGATATCAGTCCCTGCGTAGCGAACGAAATTTTTCTCTCTCCGGGTGGAACCTGGTTGTTGAAGTGGATTCGCAGCAGGTATTCCTGTGTCCGCTGCCACTCAATTCGCTGCTTTTATTAATAAGCTAATTATTCACATCGCTTTTCATATCATTATATGTCTATGGTGGATTACTGTGTTGGACCACCATTATTAAGTCCTCCCTCCACAAACAGCAGTCAAACAGAGTCGACAATACAACCCAGAAATATATTGTTCAATACATCCTTTTCATACTACAGCAAATGGACGATATAATCATGAACATTAACTACCTCCAGAAGAAATAATTTAAGGTTACTCCCTTCATCAATGAATATTAAAACGAATACACATGTTACAAACACCGAAACGTTTTTCCTCGGATAAATCACATTTTTATTAGAAAATCCGAAAGATACCTGTTGAAAAAATGATAGCGTTCAGGTATCATTGACGTCAAAGTGTAAACATAAGTTCTTAAAAACAATTATAACATCGCCATACTGTTCGAAATCATAAAAACTTTTTCAGACATAATTACGCTTTGATTAAATTCGTGGAAAAAAAAGCTTAAAATAAAGTTATCTTACAGATATATAAGATGTTATAAATAAGATGTTAATTGAGGAGTTGAGAAGCTCCAACGATTACACTACATCCACGGCTCATAGAATCTTTGCGGATAGTACTGAACAAAAGTCTGTTACAATGCAGAAGAACTTTTATGCAAATATGACTCAGCGCGGTTGCATGTACTATGAGATATTTAGAACAAAAAATCAAAACTGACTTCACGAACCGTTCTTTCAATAATACATTCAACACTCAATAATATCGTTCTAAGTATGATGTAATACATAAAACAATAAATATCACTACTAACAGGATCAAATGGTGTGCCATATCTCCAACGTCCCACTTTTAGTGTGTCTTATGGCAGGCTTCCTCACGACAGAATCCGAATTCTTTATCGTATTTCAGAAGTATTCATTCAAATCAGAAACGAGACGCAATAGTTGAATGTGAATGGTGAATAAAATGATATTTCAAAGACATATTTATTAGACGACATTAAAAACATGAGGATATAATTAAAAAAAAGTAAGCAAACATCGTATTTAATGACTAAGTTTCTACGCCACTACTTGGCAATCAGTTCGATTTTGAAAATGATACATTCAATTGGAGTGAAAAAAAGCATTATGCTCGTTTTTTGTATGCATAGCATCATGAACCTCAGTTTTGTACTTGTAAACTCCAAACTTACATTATGTAAAAAAAAAAACGAACTTCGTGTTTGATCCTACCAGAAATTTTGAGGACGAAAAATAACTATATAATCGCATAATTATTGTTATCATCCGCATTACAGAGTGCATACATCTATGACACACATTATTTCGATCTAAGTGACGAGTGACCTTTGAGAACAAGACCGCATAACTTTTCGCAGTCATGGAAATTGAAGATATTAAAAATACATGCAAATTAATACAAGCAACATACATTTATTCCGAAAAAATTAATTTTATTTTCATGGTTCGATCTCTTCACAAACGCCTTTGTCGTTCCTCATTTTAATCATGGAATTCTTACAATTCTTCTTCCTGCAACAACTGCTGCCATGAAAAATCACAGTAGGGGAGAAAAAGTAAGCAGTGGAACATGCAGTTGCATACAAAAATTGTAAATTGCTAAGGTTTTCTTTTAGCTTGTAGTGGTAGCAGTAGAACTGAGGGTAAATTACTATATTGTTAAAAATGCAGAAAAATCAAATCTTCAGTTCGTTTATCGTTGCAAAGAGTTTTCCATAATTCGGGAACGAAAATCTCTAGTTTTCAAATGTTTATAATATCCCGTTTTTCTAATTATTATTATTATTATTATTATTATTTGTTTTAACTTTCAACTATTTATCGTTAAAATGTTGGGATGGGATTTTGGATACTCTAGAAAAATTTGCCAAATATTTTTCTCACCCATACGTCATATACAGTTTTTACTGATTTTTGACCAAATAAATCACAAAATCACAAACGAGATTTCTCATAACACAAGGGTATAAAACGTCAAGCTTATTCTGTCTGCTGTCATCATTCAAGAAAGCTAATCAGCAAGGTCAATAGCAAAGCTCTCTCGTACGACAAATACAGGTATCCTAATCCGAGTAATATGACAACGAAATTTTAATCAAGCCGTCACAATTCATAATTTCATCCTGCAACCTAGGTTGTAAGCCTAAGTCATGGAGATGAAGATAATCCAAATACATATGCTATTGGTGTTTCACGAGTTCAGTTAAGCAGTATGACTATCAAAAGAAGCACAACACGTGAGTATTCAACCGCTTGTTAGGTAAACGCTTCGGAGATTAAAACAAAGTGTAGCATTTCGAGAAGTTTACAAAAACAATTATAAATGAAATACTAACCTTTTAATATATATTTTTTCCAATTGTACTGAAATGCCAAGCCTCGATTACTTCCCACAGGAGCTCAGGAAGAAAAGTTTATCCAATTCCTCGACGTAATAATAGTACTAACGTATTAATATAAGACATGTTTGTTATAGCTAGCACGCCGAACAAAATCCCACAAAGCCGATCATGACCAAAACAACTATCTACATAGAGTGTCGATGTGAAGAGGTAAGTGATTGTCGAAAACGGAAGGTATGTGATCATAGTATATACATTTGCGTATTTCATTTCACATACTCCACACGTAAACGTAGCAAAGTGACCTACTTTCAGAGACCTCACAAATCACAGGCTCCAATCCTCGCCGGCATTAACATAGCTATCCTTCCTCATTGGCTTGGTTTCATTGGCGTCCGTCGCGAGAATTCTCACATTCTCATGTAGGCCTATCGCACTAGTGCTACCAGGCAGAGCACGAGGGCAACGCTGCCGGAGAGTTTTTGGGCAGAGCACGTGCGTTTGCGAGGGGTACGTTTCTTAAAAGCATTATGCAACCCGCCACACACCAAAGCGAAAAGGGTTGAGTCTTATCGACCTCAACACTTGGTAGAAAGCTGTTGCAGCTAATAACTGACCAGAATTTAGACATCCAAGACCCAGTGAACCACCTCACTACAACAAAAATCATTCCAGATATCTTTTATACGAAGCGTATTCGGAAAGTAAGTACCGTTTCATTCTAGCGCGTCGCAGCCTTGGTAGGCGCGTAGTGTAGTGCATGTTAGTGTGTAAGGGAGAGAATAGAGAAGGAAGGGAAGGAAAGATAGCGCGCGGATCGTGGCCCGTGGTAGGGTACTGCTCCGGCATTCGCCTGGTGATGATCAGAGAAACCACGGAAAACTACCGATCAGAGCAGCCGGCCGCTAGAATTCTCCTCCAGACAGCGCCTGAATTCGACCTAGCTGAAAAGCTAGTGTCGAAAATCCTGCCGCCGTCCGGACTCGAACCTAGGACCTCCCGGTCAGAGGCGCTGCAGTGACATCAGTTGATGCACTGAGCTACCGCTCCGGTCATCGAACGGCCGAGGGGCGCCACGAGCGCTAAAACGCCGCTGGGGACGCGTACGCAAATGACTGCCGTCCTCATCCTCCCTCGCCCTCTCGCCCCCGCGCCCCGCGCCGCGCTCCGCGGCAGCACCCGGCCGCGAGCGAACCCGCCCAATCCATTAGCGAGTAACGAACGCCAGCTAAATTAAGGAATGTCAAATGACACGAACTTGCTGTTCTAATTCGCGTGCAATTCCCGACGCCGCCGCTGCGTCCATTGTTGAGTGCCGTGTCCCGGCACCCAAGCGGGGCGTCCACGCCCCGTGGTCTGGTTCTCTTTGAGAGACCTGCGGCGCGAATGGGAGGTTCTGCTGTTTGCGGCCGCGCGGGTGACAGAGATATTGAAAACTCGCCGACCTAGCAGAGTAGCTTGTTAATGCAATTCCAAGCGCCAGACTCCATTGAGTGTTTGATGCAACCTTCTCACAACCAGACGCACGATTGTGACATGACGTTGATACCTCACGTGTTCCACGCAATTTCATGTGTTTTTCATTTGTTGTTTGGGGATTGAAAAGTCCCCAAAGTGGAAAGTGGTGGGACGTCAAAAATAATATTTCAACTTGATGAACTTTCTTCCAAACATAAATTTTCTCAAGGTAGAGGAGTACATAATTAAGTTACACTAACTATATTGAATATTCAAATTGATCATGTCGCCAGAAAGTTTTCGTGCTTTAAGTGAAGAGTTTCATTGACCCAATTATAGAAACCTGTAGTACAAAGAACTTTTTTAAAACTTTTGCTAACAGAGAATCTGAAAATTAAGACAATTCAACGCTAGAATGTTTTCTCGACGAGGAAAATAACACATTTTAAACGAGGTCGTGTATTAACTGAGATGCTTAAAATATAGTCCCAATACATTTACTCTTAAATATCAACATAGCATGTGTGTGTGTGTGTGTGTGATGTTGATGTGTGTGTAATTGAACGTAGAATGTTTCTGATGAGGAAATATTTGTGTTTTATGGGTCGTGTTTAATTGAATGTTAATTTGTGTATTTGTTGATATATCAAGTGTTTGATGTGTGTGTGTGTTAAGTGATTCAAATAATATGATATTATAACAGTTTTGATTGGTCATATATTTAACAATCAGCATTATTGAATTTAAATACTATTAATACATAAATACATATAAACAATATTAGTATTTTAATGGGCGAGTTTCAAATTCAGAATATAAAACATTTGCTGATTGGCAAACAATATGATATATTATACTGTAACATCAGATTGTCATAAATATTCATGATCGTTATCAATGAAGATTTTGAAGAAAAGAAAAAAGAAAAAAAGAAAAAAAACACGCCAAGTCACAGTCACAGAACATTTATAATTGGACGTTTTCCTTAACATTTACCAAAATACATAATGTCAATCCACAGACAATGATAAAAACGCAAACATTACATAATAAAAAAACATATCCCCAAAACAACACAAACAAGTTTCACTCAAAAGCTTTGTTTGCTTATGAAAACAATCATTTGTCCATTTGCTAGTTTCTTTATGATTAATGCAAGAATTGAACACTAGCACTAATCAGATATCAAAAGAAAATAAAGAATGATATGATAGTAAAGTAATATTCACTCAATACTATCACATTCCCAATGGCTCTGTCAAACTGGTGTATAAGTATAAAAAACACTAACTGAATTATTATTTTCTTTAGGTGCAGAATTGATTGCAGGTTATTTTTCTTAAATGACTCTTAAAATACATCCCACCTTGAAGATCTAAATGGAACAATGAATGCCTCTTCAGAATACTGTTCTGTTTCAATGTTAACAACACAAAGAATTTTAAATCACAAAATAAACTCCACATTACAAACACATGTAATTTATCAACCGAAGCACGAGACATGCATTCTATCAACCGAAGCACTGATCACAATCTCTATTGAATTAACAAAATGTATAGTACAAATCTCTCTCTGAGGCCAACATGAACACATTTTTGAAAATTTACAAGTGTTTAAATGTTAGGCTGAAATACATATAGAAATGTAACCCATTATGACTCTTTTGTCATATTAAACTTTTACATAATCAGTATAATAGGATAAATTATCTAGTCTTGCACTCTTTAAGAGAATTATACAAGCAAAGATGAAGCATAAATATGAATGTCTCATTCCATAATACTCTGAATTTTACTCAATGCCTAATTTGCACTACTTAATAGTCACATAGTAAATACAATAACATTCTGAAATACTCTCGTTTTGTTGAGAAGGAACTGTGAATCGTTACGCACACTATTACAGACCACATGTTCTACGTGCCATTGCAAAAGCAGAAACAGTTTGTAAATGTTAGCCTCTATTTACAATACTTCTTGCAATCTGTCTTCTTTTAAACGAGTGTATTGAATGTTTTTGATTCTACTTAACAGAAACTGTATTTTCTAACACAATGCATTCTATCAACCGAAGCATTGATCACAATCTATACTGTGTTAACAAAAACGTAGAGTACTAATACCTTTTTTTTAGATAACCTCATTCTACGCCGTCTGGAATACAATAAGAACGTTTTCCTCTCGCCCTCCTGCCTAGTGACGTCTCAACGGATGGGTGGGGAGAACCCCCTCCATACCTCCGATACACCCCTCCTTCTTGGAATAAACTGGTGTCGTCATAGCGGTGGCGGCGGCGCCAAATTCGTTTGTTGAACATTCGAATGGTCACAATACATCGACCTATCAAAAAATCAATAATAAATATCCAAATTACAACTTATGACAATCTGTACGAAAACTTTTTGAATTTGAATATTACTGAATATCAGCTAGTTTCGATGGTCATATTTCCTGATTCGATACATCGAAAGAACGGTTACATAAACAGATCATGAAGTTACCCATTTGACAAACTTGCTCCCTGTGTGAAGTTTTAGATAGCTTTACATTAGTTTTCATTCTTTCTTCTTCAGATCTTAATAGGTATAATGAACTCATGATTGTAGTGAACGTTTACAGCACGCAGAGCTCTGATCACTGAGGTGTATTCTCATTTTCTGTGGTTGGTATTATCTCTGCATACAATATTGTGAAATCCAGTTTTAGTGCTTGTGGCCTCTCAGGCCAACTGAATCAATAACCGCTTATGATACGCAAAACGGCATTCGGCCAAAATAAACTCAACACAGTGATATACATGGAGAATAATATGAAGAATAAACCATGACCATGACCAAAATTTAATTTAGGACTGTGAAAAACTTTGTCTCTTCAATATTTTTACTATTGCTAAATCTGGATACTATTTACAACAATCATCTATTATTATAGGGGATTACATCCCCTACTATGATTAATATTGTTATTTCCACCGTTGCCCTGCTATTCTTATAATATCTATTAATGTTAACACTAATTTATTAATTCTACTTTCCATTTAATCATGGATTTCAACACTCAACATTTTATTCCTTACCAGTTGCTTGTAGTCGAGTACTTCCATACAGAATCACGATTCTTAGAAGTTCTATTGATTAAAACCAATTATTGAATTGATGGCAACTAATATAAATGCCTTTCTAAACAATAAAGAATTAACATTAATTCCTAAGTATTTACAACTTCTATTGAGTACATGAATAATTACTTTTAAAATAGTGTATGGTTTTGAATAGAGTTCCTAAGCTTACTACAATATCTTTAGTTGATATGACTTCTCAGTTGAATCGGGAGAATGTTGTCCGTGGAATGTCCTTGGTATTCTTCTAATCGCATTCTTGCCAATCATTAAAATAGATAAAAATGTTCCAAAATATCTTCAACGATTTAGTATACAATAGGATTTAATATTTCCCATAAAGTCAATACGCGGTATCGGCTAGCCCTAGCTGTGCTGCTTATGAAATACCTATGCGCTACTATTACCTTCAGTTACTTTTCGAAAACTCCTGCCATCTACGGTTCTATCATAATTTACATCCCCTGTAAACACGGAATCTATTTTAATAAAATCCAAAATAACATTTCAAAATTTCATTATTTAAACAATACCATGCTATCAGACTAATCATTTATTTAATGAAATTTTTATATATTTATTTTCCGTCCAAAAACAGTTAAAAACTGGGTATGGCGTGGTGTGGGGCAAAGTGAATTGTGTGGCACATTTTCAAAATTCTGTGATCCCTACACTAAGTCTAATACTACTTAAATTTTGAATTTTGAAAGGAGAAAAAACAAAAAACTCCCATGTAATAAAATCTATTTTCAAGGATAAACAAGCAATAAATTTTCAATTTTGAAAGGAGAAAAAAACAAAAACTCCCATGTAATAAAATCTATTTTAAAGGATAAATAAGCAATACATTTTGAAATTTTGAAATAAGCTCCCACCTCAAGATCATTTAGATAATACCCCAGTCTATGCTGAAAATCCGTTCGCATTTCACCAACCGCGTACGTGTATCCGCATCAATATATTTTAAGAGACTTATTCTTTACATGCAATGTGTTCGGGGCCGTGTTTCCCCACCTGAAAAGCGCTATGACACTAAGCAAACCTTAAATGGAACGTCCATTTAAATGAATTGAACACAAAATTAAGTTCATTGTGCTACGCGTTCAGAATTCTTGCAAATTCAGTCAGCCTTCATACTGCTCGTTGTGTATACTTCGCGAATGTTCATTCCGCCTGAGATATGGCATAATATTCTGGGAAATACATCTTATAGCTCCCAGACTTTTAGATTACAAAACGAATTGTACGAATAATAACCAAATCCCACCCACGTGATTCATGTAAGCTCTCTTCATTAATCTAGGAATTCTACCATTACCGTGTCTTCTTATTTACGAATCAGTGGTTTTGTAAAAATGACTTGCTCAAGGGCGGAATATTTTTCAGAAAATGCCGAAGTCTATTACTATAACACTCGACGTAGAAATCATATTCATCAGGGACAGTATCAACAGCTCATTACAAAAATTCACATACAATACATGCACATTATTTTACAACACTTTGCCAGATGACATTAAACGATTAAATTCAATAGAAAAGTTTAAATCCCAAGTGAAATCGTTTCTGCTGCATAACTGTTTCTATACAATTAGAGACTATACTGAGCATCACAAGAAAAGTAACATTAATTTTAACAATGATACATAATGCTTTATTTACCATTTGAACTGTGTAAATGAGTATAAACAACCTGTAACAACTATTGTACTACAGCTTCCGGGTCAATGACCCCATCTCGATCAGGTTTTTCGTCCAGTTTCCTGATCCATTGAGCAAATGCTGAGATGGCCCGTTGTTTTGCTTCTGGACATAAATGTAACTTCATTTCCTGTGCACGTTTTCTAGTATTCAGTGGGAAATACAATTATTCAAATTATCGTTTCCATGTTGTCGCGGCAGGAAGTAATAAGAGCCAAAATTTATTGCTTATTTATCTTTGAAAATAGATTTTATTACATGGGAGTTTTTGATTGTTTTTTCTCCTTTCAAAATTCAAAATTTATTGCATGTTTATCCTTGAAAATAGATTTTATTGCATGGGAGTTTTTGTTTGTTTTTTTCTCCCTTTCAAAATTCTAAAATTTAAGTAGTATATGACTAAGTGTACGGATCACAGAATTTTGAAAATGTGCACACAATTCACTTTTCCCATAGCACGTCATACGCAATTTTTAACTGTTTTTGACGTAAAATAAAATAAAAAAGCATGGAATACTACACTTTGTTTATTGATTTCCCTAACAACGTATATTCTTTCACTTTTGAGCTTGCATACAATTCCGTTATCACTAACGCTGGATGCCGCTTATAGCATTCAAATTCAACCCGGGGTTCTTGTCCTATCACAGAACCAACGGTTGGGAGGGAATATTATTACATTATTCAAGTAAAGAGACATATGAGAAGAAGCTGTTTCCGCAAGAAGTACAATAAAAAAAGCAAAAAAATTTAAAAAGTATCGCGCATTTCAACCTTTGAATAATGCATATTTACATACCGTCATTATAAATACTTTAAAAGATAACTAATTTATAGAAATAAATGCATCAATACTGGAACAACAGAATGCAGAATTTCATACCACTACTTATTTTTCCAAATTGCAGCTTGAAACTAACTTTTATCCTTTGGGATGTTTGCTTATGGACGTGATGATGATTATATGTATGACTCTTCCCTTCTGCTGTTTCACAGGGAAACGGATCATTGTTATTCATTGTAAACAATACGCAAATGCACCAGTATCTTTGAGGAAATACCTTTTTATGTAAATTAGTAATCTTAAAATGCTGATGCCAATTCAAACGTCGATTATCTGCATATTGATATTTATAGAAATGGATATGACTTTCAATAATATTATAAATGCCCCCACAACACGCATGCAATTATTGGAGTGTATTTCGAAATTACCACAGTGTATTCGCTTGAACCAGTAATGATTTTGTAAGTTTCTCAATGCATGGCCGAAAATTCGTAATATCCGATTTTCCTCAAACCACATTTCTGCAACATACATGCCAGGAAAATAGCTGAGGTTCCATCAAGAATGGAAGGGTCCAATAAGTTGTGTCAATAAGAAGGAATGGAATGAGATAACAAAACAATTGAGTGAAGAAAACTCATGTTTGATGTTTGCGGAAGCAAAATCTACTAAATTGTAAGATTATTAATAGAAAATATACTGGTATTCACAGTCTGGTTTGAATGCTTTTTTTGACGTTAAATAACTAATTCAGTATTCATACAGTATATGAGGGCCTCTTAAAAGACTGATTAATAATCTTCTTTCTCTGGCATAAGAGGGAGGGAATCAATATATCACTGATAAAGTAGCTGACGTTCGTATCATATGTGCGAATTCTTTACACTCCATGTCGATACGAAGATCAAATCGATTGAAATATTTTTCTCTAGTGGATCATATTAACGATATTCTAACTGCACACAGTTAACAACTAGGTAGTGACTTTTATGTTGTCCTTCAATATTAATATTATAATTCAAAAAATTAGTTTTGAGTTGACGCACAGTTGGCATTTGTTCAGATCATAGGGTCAGAACATCACACATCAAAGAACACAGATGGGATGAAGGTCATTGATGTGCCACTGTACGATAAATACTAAATATTTCCGATCGTGATCAAAAGATAAGACAAACATTTGACAAACGCTGCAGGCAAAGTATATACTGGTTTATTGGTGAGTTGTAGTTGACATTTAGATAATTGAAATGATTGAAGGCGTTGTCATTGTCAACAATATTATTTATTTCAATAAGAACAGCTTTCGATGGCTTAGCCATCATCATCAGTTTTCTGCTGTCTGAAATAAATAATATTGTTGACAATGACAACGCCTACAATCATTTCAATTAAAGTATATACTTTTGAAACTAAACAAGGATATATTCAATTTCTTCTAAACCTCTGCCAATATCTTCATTGGATAATGTATATAAATATCCAATTAAAAATGTCTCTTGTACAAAATAAATTAAACCGAAATAACCACGTGTAAGTAAGAAATTTCAAAAATACTACTAACTAATACAGAACTTCATTACCCTTAGGAGGATTCCAATGAAAAGCATCGCGGGTGACATGCGTTGTTCTAAAACCCCTAAAAACGAGTATCGAACGGTAAGCAAATGAATTTAAAATAATGTCTTGATTCTCTTGTAAACGTCTTGTTTGAAAAACACAAAATATTATGATTCATTAAGAGGTTAGTAATTATAGCAATAGAAAGGCAACATAATAAGAAACTTTGTTTAAAACCTTGAACGGATTATAATCGAGAGAAATAACTGTAATGTACCAATGTGTTTGAAAATCATGGTAAATGATTAATGGTGGAGAATTTTAGAAGAAAAATCTTTTCTGTTTGAAGCATCAATCTTTACTACTGTCACACTACTTAGTTCACTAAAAAACAAAACATAAAATTGTTCAAATGTTCTAAAAGCTGGCCGAAAGACAGAAATTGATATTACGAGTGTTTCTAATATCCTAACGCAAAACGTAATCACAATGATCCTTTAAAAAGTACTTCAAACTAAATTATTTCTTTATTAAATACGTACAAAGAAATAACCACTTCCATTATACAGAGCATATTTATGTCACATTTCTGATATCGTACTCCGACTATATTTCGGAAACATTGCATTAAAATGTAAAAGAACGTTGCCAGATAGAAAAACGGCGGTTCTAGAGTGTTTAAACTATTATTGTATTACCCGATAAATCCAAAATTAATTTCAGAAACAATGCACTACAGACCTGAAAGTTTTCTTTTATAAATATTTTTGACTCTTGTTGAATATTTGTAACTGAAGGACATTCATTTAAAATAAAGATTTCCCACTATTTTTTACCACTTTTGTTAAGTATCGTAAACTAATTGTAAACGCTGGAATTTCGATTCTATTGGACTGAACATTTTTAATATTAATCTCTCCGTCTCAACAATTTCAAAAATTCTGGCGTACCTATTTAATTTCCATAATGAAATATCAGATGGCACCTTTTTTTTCCTTTTTTATAAATATACAAAAAGAATCCGTTCCGAGTATTTCTTCTGTGATTTTGAATTTTAATTTTTAGTATTAAGTTGATCACTGATAAATTATTATTGATGAAGATTTTGAGGAATGAGACTAAAAAGGATTAAGGTATACTAAATATATAAAAAATATATAATATAAAAAGGTCTAGGTAGTTTTCAACGGATACATATTCATTTGCTGATTTATTTCCCAGTTGAAGTAAGAGGCAGAATTTGAGATTTAAGGAGGAGGAGGTAGAAAACTGAGGTGGATTGTTTGTTGTGAAAAGTGGTGAGATTTAAGCCGAGCTCGTGATAAAGAAAATAAGTCTAACGTAAGGCGGAAGATTGATGATAATTCCAAAGGCTGATTCCACACAATTAAATCCAAGGATTTAAACGAGTTAGGGCACATACTTTTATAAAAATTAACACTAAACGAAAATAAGAGAGAAATTCGTCAATCCTGCTCCTTGGCAACAATGTTTACACGAGATGCATAATAAAATAAACATGAAATAGAAACCTTACGATCAAAGAGTATGTTCCGCAGACGTACAACTGTCCAAATTGTGACCATGTTACTGAGTAACAATGTATTTTAATAAATAAATTAGTTCAAAGAATTGGTGGCTCCGACCAGGATTCGAACCCGGGCCTTCTTTGAACTAATTTAATTAACAAATATTAATTCATTATTCGTAAGTGTATTGCATCTCAGCGACTATTAAGTACATTTGAAAACGCTTGTGTCCCCTAGAGTACAAAATCAAAGCACGTATTCCTAGCAAGAGACGGCTCGAAAATCTGAAATCATTTAGATACGGCCATAGTGTTTAGTGCAGGCATGTAAAGGGCGCGGGCAAGGTCAGTAGCTCACTAGAGGCCACAGAAACTGGAACAGAGCAACTGACACATGGTTTAAAAAAGTAAGGGTTGCATAAAACGCTCAGGTGTTGCGGTACTTCACTGGGCACCTGGCCCACGACAGCCTTTTGGAGAAGTACATTGACCATATTTCCCTGAACGTAGCTACATTAACTCCTATTTACTCCACTAAAGCAAAGAAATTATTTATTAAAATGAAGAAATACATCAGTGAGATTTAAAGTTAACAATTGAGATTAAAATTAAAATTTTTGAACCGAAAGTATCGTAATTTCGTAGTCGTTTTCACTCAAGTGTATAATAATTGGAGTGTATTCCTATCTTCAGCTTAGGTGATTTAACAAACAAACATTCTTGTCTGTTAAAAGACTCTGTCCGCTCCCAAGTGACATCTGTTAACTTTTATCGGAACTTTTTAATTTGTTACACATTTTACTACGTATTATTGTATTGTTATGTACATCAAATAAATAAATGATTTAATAAAAATTAACACTAAACGAAAATAAGAGAGAAATTTGTCAATCCTGCTCCTTGGCACAATGTTTACACGAGATGGAAAATAAAATAAACATGAAATAGTAATAAGTAATATAGTATAAAAACGTAATTCGAATCTCCGTTGATAGAACAAGTTGGACAAATATGCTTTCGAATGAAACCACTATTTACTGTCTGGTGTCGCTACAGTTTGCGCATGTACACCCCTTTCTGGAATTGGAGAGGAAATGGCAGCCGAGTAAGGAGATTTGGCCCGGGCTCGCAGGAGAGCCGGGCTTCCCACGCTGGCAAATAGCTCGTGCGGGAACTGTCTGCCATGCCTGATTTAGTACATCGCAGCCAAAACGCTATCAGTCATGCCTTCTTCCCTTCTATCAAAAAACACTCGTCAGTTACGAAATGCTGCAACGGGAAAGGGGAGGCTTCTGGGATTGCCCGCTTCTGAAGTGATCGCTAGCGTTCAGCGCTTTGCGAGAAGCCCTTCTGGAAGGCACCGGAAAGCTTCGTCTCAGATTAAACTCGAATTACAGTAACATCGAACGCCTTGGCAGCTCTACGTCTAATGCTCGTAATCCATCTCATTAAGAGATCCATTTACACGTGTCCCCTCCTCCTGCCCGCAAACAAGGACAACCAGAGAGAAAGGTCGGTGAAAGGGTACCATGGAGAAACCTTCCCTCAGCGCGTCAAGACATTACCTATAGACGAGTGATGAGAACCGAAGAAGATATTCAAATAAATCTTAGCCACTCTTTTCTCCTTTACTCGAGGGTTGAACACCAGACGTTTAGGGTCCATGCCAGTTTCTTCTATGTACTATTCTCTATCAACCACAACGAAAGGAAAACTAAAATCATACTTGATTTCGAGGAGAATAGTAGGTGAGCGTTTTTCTTCTTCTTCTTCTTCTTCTTCTTCAACTGGCAAACGAGTGTTTAACGTCCTAGTGACTAAATATAATATTAATGTTGCATTGAGAAATATTATTTTATTACAACCTTGCATACTTCGGTTCAAATCTTTTATATATGTGAATTCTAACCAGTTAATGCACCTTTTGTAAAAAAAAATAACAATTGACAAATTCTAAATGTTTACAAAAATTGCTGAAAACCGCCAGAGAATGGACATTCCGAAGACTCCTCGTCCCCTTGCGGTGTTGATCAATGCATCGGTGTCACTTCGTCTTAAAGAGAGCGCAATGCACTCCACCGTCGCCCCTTACATGGAACATTTCGAAGCAATATCCATGTAGAATATTCTTTTATCATCCCTGTACCGAGGAGGGAAACTGATGTAAGCTTTGCATCTAATTGATTGACTCAAAAGACAGACTTCATCCCGCTCCCTGCATCCGACTTAATAACTGTCGCTATAACAAATACGGAACTTATTACTTTTTTCGGTGAGTACTGATGACCGCGACCACGCAATGTTCTGATGTCATTCACTTAGACCTAACTTTAAAACGTATCGCCAGTGCACATGTAGCCCTTAGCCTTCCAAAAGTTAGGACTCTATGTTGTAATCATCGTGCAAACGCGGGATATCAGCTTCGCTGGAGTTTTTTTTCCTTCCACAATGAAATTTTTCACGTTTCGTGTCTTGTACACTTTTTTTTAAGGACGGGGCGCAACTGGAGACTCAGCGTGTGACTTCGTAAATATAAATTGGGAAAGGTATACTTAATAGAACACATTTTTGGAAAACAGGGTAAATGTTCGAAAAATTAAAATAATTCACAAATATCTGTCTTTCCAGGAAAATAATTTGTTTCAACTGAATTGTGTGTGGTTGGTATTTTCCAGACATATAATTCTTAATATGAGAATGTATAGATTTAGCATTCCTAGACGAATCAGCTCATGCTATAGTTCATGACAGAGCGAAAGGGATCTCTGATGACCGTGTGCTGTGTAGTACACGAGTTGTAAGCCGAATGGGACCACAGTGGCAGGCAGATGAAAATTTAACAAAAAATTGAATTACATTCTCATTCTCTTGTATTAATCCAGGTTACGCCACATTCGCCTGCGGATATCATCCGAGCGCACTCCCTCCCTCACACACACACACACACACACACACACACACACACACACACACACACACACACACACACTCGCATGCTGCGTAAAAGAGCTTGGCGCTGCCTGGCCCGCTGCATGCCCAAATGGGCACGACAAAATGTATTCTGAAAGGCAATTGCCACAGCCGGAAACACAATATCCGTATTCTGTGAAGTGAAACCCACTTTCCTCACGTGCGCGTGGTTAGAACATACGTAGCGAAGTCTATATACGCGCAGCGTGAAACTCGTTGCCAGTAAAATAGAGGAACAAACTTTCTGTATAATTTTTGCTCAAATACAGTAATTCTTGTCTTCATCTGCAACCATAGGTCTCGGCAAACATTTTAATAATAATAATAATAATAATAATAATAATAATAATAATAATAATAATAATAATAATAAATATTATAATAATAATAATAATAATAATAATAATAATAATAATAAATAATAATAATAATAATAATAATGAATAACTTTCTAAGGATAAAGCGATTCTCTTCGAAATACTTTGTCGTGAATGATTTTAGCAACGAACCTGCATTAAGTTTGGGCTTAACAAGTGTGCAAATAATGTAAAAAGAGAGGCAAAATGACGTCAGAGCATTGAAGTTGATATGCACACTGTGATTCAAGATCTTGAGACAGGTAAAACGTTTGGGCATTGAAGACTTTGCGAACATCTCGAACGACATAATGAAATAGAGAATTACAGAAGAGTGAGACTTCTCCTGCAGTCTGCTCTTGAACTCCAGGAATAAAATATATGCAAGAGGTAGTTTGGCGGTGCCTGTAGCCGAGTACAGTTTCGGACTAGTGGACTGGACTGAGCATGAAATTCGAATCGTGGATCGAAAAACCAGAAAATCGTTTACAATACATTATGACGCTTATCCTTGAGCTGATTGTTCATTGGCCTTGTATGTCACATAAAGAAGGAGGAATAGGCCTCAGACAAATTGGAGCCTCCTGTCTATGCAATCGGTATGGGAAAGTATATTGTCAGTGAACAAGATGGCCCACTAATGAGGCAGGTCATTAAATCTGACCTAAAAATGGAAATCAGACGAATAGTAAATGTAACCAGAAGCATTGCAAAGAAAACTATGCAAGACACCGAGAATTATTCTGATACTGAACTTCTGATAATACTTAATATGAAATGTGAGGCACAAAATGTTAATGTTAAAAAAATCGCGGAGAGACAACCCACTTCATGAACAAAATCTAAAAAGGATGGACAAGATGCAGATGAATAATTTATTACTTGATACCATGTGGTAAGGGCTAAGGTCTTTAAGCCATTACAGTCTTGTTGCGTATTATATATCCAGAATTCTGGCATCCACCCCAAATGGCCACCTCATCTCATCATTAGCAGAGGAAAAGACACAACAAAACCACTGAATGAATCATGTTTCCTGTTTTGATCAGAAGGGCTTTATCTTTAAAAAGTTAATTTATCACAATATTGGTTACTATGCTGCGCATCTTCATATACTCGGCATATTGAACTAGTCAAATTATGAAGATCAAATTCTTACATCAAGATAATAGACAATAAAAGAAAAAAGCCATTAAGTGAAACAGAAGAAATTTTAATGCTTTGCTATGAGAAGATCATTGAATTTTCATTAGTTTTATTATCGCAGTTATTTGTTCATGTTCAATTTTGGTAATTGTAAATTTTTATATTGAAAATAAAAGGTTCTATGATATGATTCGTTTCAAATTACAATAAATTCGTTTCGTATACTCTATGTGGTCTTTAGAGCCATTAACTACCAAATTAGAAATGTATGTGTATAAAATAGTCACAGTCTGCTATTTATATAAATTTACACAGACAGTACACAAAAGTGTTCGAGTGAGCTACTGTCAAAGGGTTTGGCTGTTTTATTAAACCAACAATACTAATATTTGAATTCAATTGCAACGGAAGGCAAAACTATGGTCATCTACCATTTTTAAAATTTATTTTACGTAAAAACAGTTAAAAACTGCGTATGACGTGCTATGGGAAAAGTGAATTGTGTCACATTTTCAAAATTCTGTGATTCCTACACTAAGTCATAAACTACTTAAATTTTGAATTTTGAAAGGGAGAAAAAAGAAGAAAAATCTCCATGTAATAAAATATATTTTCAAGGATAAAAGGCAATCAATTTTGGCTCTTATCCATGTTGTCCTTCAGAATAATACTTCCTGGCGTGACAACATGGAAGCGATAATTTGAATAATTGTATTTCCCACTGAATTCTAGAAGACGTGCACAGAAAATGAAGTCACATTTATGTCCAGAAGCAAAACAAGGGGCCATCTCAGCCTTTGCTCAATGGATCAGGGAAACTGGACGAAAAACCTGATCGAGATGCGGGTCATTGACCCGGAAGCTGTTGTACAATAGTTGTTACAGGTTGTTTATACTCATTTATACAGTCTAAATGGTAAATAATGCATTATGTATCCCTGTTAAAATTAATGTTACTTTCGTGTGATGCTCAGTACAGTCTCTAATTGTATAGAAACAGTTATGCAGCAGAAACGATTTCACTTGGGATTTAAACTTTTCTATCGAATTTAATCGTTTAATGTCATCTGGCAAAGTGTTGTAAAATAATGTACATGTATTGTATGTGAATGTTTTGTAATGAGCTGTTGATACTGTCACCCGATGAATATGATTTCTACGTCGAGTGTTATTGTACCACCATACATTATAGTATCTACCATGATACTCTTTCTAAAAAGGAACCCACAGAGTGGCGCAAACTTGATGAGGTGCTGGAACTGAGGACAGTTTGCAGATAATTTCAAAGAAAGAAGCGCGCCTGTCAGTGCAAAATGTTGAAGTGCCCACCACACAAACTTCGTACCAGCTGAACCGAGCGTCATGGTGACTTGTGTTTGGCTTCACCAACATGCACCTCTCAAGTAAGGTCCGGTACAAAATTCTATTGATGGTGTCAGTTAGTGATGCGACATAAATAACACGATATCGTTAACAATGGGGCATAATGTGAAGTACTGCACCAATTCGATTTTGGCTGAGTCTCATCCTCAAGAAACGCTTACAAACCAATTCAGCATTCTTTGTGCAGCGTTAAACAAGCGGAGATAGAGCCAATCAGTAGGTGGATCAGAGGTTAATAAATAATCTGATAGATAGCACTCCGTCTTGAGCGTTTGTAAAGAGTATTGATAGAACATCGAAGGACTGAACACTCGTTCAAAAGAAGTAACATAAGAAAATAATCAGAAATATTTAATACCCATATGTGGTGAAAACTGTCTTTTCCTTTTCGCTGGTGGTGCCATAGCACACTGGCTCTACTCTACAAGCCACCACTGCACCTGTGCAAACTGCGCAGATTGCGAAGAATGTTGAGAAGGGCTGGCTTTAAGGAGTTGCACCATCCGCCCCACAGCCGAGGTTTGACACCCAATGACTATTTCTCAAAATTAATGGAAAACTTTGGGGTATATAATTTCAGATGACAATGAAATAATAAGTAGCCTGGGCCATTTTCGAACAAAAATCCAGGATATTTTTTTGAAAGGCATAACACGCAACGCAAGTATAAATCGTGACATTTTATTTCTTTTTATCACAAACTGAAAATAATAAGACCAGAAACGTATAATCTCCACCTAAAAGGTGGCTGTCGCCCTCACCAATTTGTAAGCAACTTGAAATCATTAGTTGCAGATAATATGTCCCAGGACGACATTCTACGCCATATCCGGGTACCGCGATTACCTAGCAGCGTACAGATTTGTTTGCAGTGTCAAACTTGCACATCGGTAATTAAGTGTGCGAAAGGGGTGGATATAATGAAAGACGTTGCTACCGCTTCATCATCAGTTTTGTCATGAACAACAAGATTTTGTTGCCACTTTTCGAACTTACTCTGTAGACAAGCAAAAATTCAATAATTAGTAAGCAAAATTAAGAATATTCAGAGAAATGGGCGTGCATCATATATTCCTCAACGCAGACACACTCACACCCCGCGCAATTTGGTGCAAGGAAGCCAAAGATTATTTTTCAGCATGATACGTCAAGCCATACACCATTTTCGCGAAACATGTGAAACAATCGTTTCTGACTGTAAACCGTTTGTCATGGAACCATCTATAAGTGTAAGGTCTATGCACTACTTCCTGATCGACATCGGAGCAGAATTACTGTGCTTTCCTAAGCCGTTTATTCGTCATACCATCGGATATCTGGATGTCTTCTTACGGCTAATTTGTCTCGGTCCATGTTTACAATATCTTTTCAACGTTAGTTCTACTACAAGTATACACGGAAATACGAGTACCATGAATACGTAGAGCAGACAGACATGACACATGTTTGGCTTGTATACATGAAGATTAACAAGATTGGATTTCATCTAATCTTATTGATGTATTTTTAAATTTTAAATAAATTTATTAAAAGGAGTGTTGCAGATTGAACTCACCCGCTAATTAAAATCATGTACATAACCTAAAAAGGTCTTAATTTCACATAAAATATATAAGTAGATAAAGCAAAAGGGCAAGATGATAAAAAGAACAAGTACAAAGCAGGAAACCCTGAGAAAAAATGGCAGAGGCCAAGGACAGGTTAAAACCATTTCCACTCGCCTAAAAGGCCAGGATCAGGAACGCCAGAGATTTATCGGTTCCTTTATCACACCTAGTTTATATTATGACAGTTTGCCATGCTTTGAAGATGTATTATTTAAAAAATCTTTGACGTTTGACGATGGTACAGAAGGAATGTCAATATGAGTTTCCGTGTCGCCTATTTCGCCGCCTGGCATGGATTCTCACATGGCCTAGGTACTAGATTATAGTGGCGATCAGAAGACTACAAACCAGGTTTGAAAATGATTTAGTCAGGAAGAAAGGGCGACGGCTAAAAAAGTTGAGAGAATCCAAACAGAAAACCACACGCCACAACAACGCTGACTTCATGTATTTTAGAGCTTCGAGAATTGCATACATCTCAAGAGAACATATACTGCATTGAGAGTGAAGCCTATATAATCCGGTGATCCTTATACACTAAAAACTACGTGCCACTGCGTCATGTACAACAAACAATCTGGGTTTAAGAGTGTATGAACCAGATAGGCTGCTGTCATTTACTGAAACTCCATCTGGTAAACAAGAGGACTAGTGGTATGGAGACTCTGAGGTCAATATTAGGGGGAGGTGTTTCAAATGGTCATGAGGTTACTAAGAGTTTCACTGGGGTGCGAAGACCGACGTTCAGTTTCCGCAAAAGATTTCCAAATTTAATACCTGGAGGCTGCAGTAACGATGTTCGAAGAATGTAAGAGGTATCATATTCAGGATGGATAATTATCCGTCGAAAAAGTAAATAGTCCTGGTACATTGGAACCATAAGACGCAAATAGAATATCTCAGTCTTCTTTGTAAGGATGGCTCTCCAGCATCAGCTGGAAGGCAGTCGATTCGGCTAGGGTGCTGCGCACCTATTGAAAGGCGGATAACAGCGCGGTATATGCTGTTGATGGGTCGGACAGTAGAGAGAGCAGCAGATCCATAAACGTAATTACCGTAATATTAAACTGAAATGATGAGTGACCCATGCACCGGCAATAGGCTAATGCTGTCGGTTCCTTATGATGTTCCACTCAGCATACGAAGAAGATTAAGGGAGAAGACTTGACGGTTTGTAGTCTACGTGCAGTCTAAGAACACGCCATGTGAGGGACTAGTCAAACGTGAACCTGATAGATTCAGCCAATGGAAACTGATTTCCTCCCAAGTAAAGGACTGGATTGTTATGCAAGTGGAATATTCTGCAGAAATGCAGACCAATAGATTTAGTAGTAGAGAAGTTAAAACCTGTTGATGTGCTGCATTCGTGGCGCTTGTTGAACACCAGTTGAAGTTATCTCTGGATCATACTAATGTTTCTGGTTTAACAAAAGATGGCGAAATCATCCACAAACAACGATGCTTTAACAGGTTCATGCACAGTCGACGATACACAATTTACGGCGATGGCAACTTAGTGACACTCGGGACCAATCCTTGAAGAATATTTTTTTTAGTGGACGGCTGCCGGAAAGTCTGTTATTAATGCGAACACAGAGGGATCTGTTCGAAAGAACGTTTTGGAGGAATAGAGGGAACTTCCACCTAATTACCCAGGAGTGCAAGTTTTGCATAATGCCATACCACCAAGTGATGTGCAGATTTTCTTTATCAAATAATATAGCCTCAAGACGAACGATTGTTGTTGCCAACGCAACGTGGTGGTCGAAGGTTGACCGATGTCTTCTAAATCCGCATTGGATTGCGTTAACATTTTTACATAAGGTCTGGACCAAACTCTGATTCACTATGTATTCCAGAATTTGAATACCAAGCTGGTTAGAGATGTGGGTCGATAACTTGATGGCAAAGGTCGATCTTTTCCTTCTTTGTGTATTGGAAGGATAATGCTTCTCGCCATAGATCAGGGATGGTGTGCTCTTTTCAGATACAGTTGTGGAGCCGGAGGAGAAATTGCATGGCCGTTTCGAGAACATGTAGCATTAGGTTACGGAATTCATCCGCAACTAGGGCGATTCTTTTCGCACGCATTATAAGCAGAGCGCATTTCACACTCAAAGAATGGGGTATTGTAATCGTCATGTGCTCTGTTTGAAAAATGTAATGAGTGGTTTTCCATTCTTTCCTTGAGTAATAGAAAATCTGAAGCATAGTTCGTGGAACTCGACATATTTTCTCAATAACTGGCAAGTTCCTCTACTTTGAGGTCTCAACATATAGGAATCTCTCCATTCTTAAGAAGACCTGGTGCTGAGTGTGGGGAAGAATATCTCTTGATTTGACGTACCTTCCTCCGTACCAGACGTGGTGTCGCATGACAATTGTGTGAGAAGACGTATGCTCTCCACGATGAAATTTTACTTTCTAAAATGGTTTTCCTCATCTTCGCTCATCTCATGAAATCAATAAGGTTATCCCTGGTTGGATAGTATTTCAGAAGTGCCAATACCTTCTTGCAGGCACTGATCAACCTTGAACAGTACGAGATGCAGCACGGGACAAATGAGTGTCGCGGATTGCCGGTCGATTTGGGGATTGCAATATCTACAACTTGTAGAACAGCACTGTTAAGATGTGCTGCCATCTCGCCTGCATCGTCGAAATCATCCTGTGATAGGCTGACATGCGCTTGAAAGTTAGCCAGTGAGTACGTTGTACACACCATTGAGGAGATCGAGCCAACCCCCGAACAAGCCCATCAGTGTAGATGATAGTGGGGATAATGGTCACTTCCATACTGGTCGTTTAGAACATTTGCAAGTGATGGGCTTCCGAGAGCTAGTTATATAAGCCTTCTGTGTCCACTACTGATTCCATTATGCCGCTTCTTGGACATCTGCGAGACGAACGTCAAAGAGGACTCTGGGATTTTACATCACCGAATACCAAGAAGGGAGAGTGTATTGGGTTTATAAAGCCCAAAATTAGGGGATGGATACACTCTGAAGGGATGTAAATGTTACAGACAGTGCACTTGAGGGATGGTAGGTTCACCTGCAATCACTGAAGCTCGGTCTGAATTGGAACACCTGCAGAGAGCAGCGAGTCGAACAAAATAGCTACTGCACAAATTACCCGGAGGCCGTCATCAACATCAAATAAAATAGTGAAAGTACAGTGTATAATATAAAAAAGGGTAAAATAGTGAAAGTATAAGGGCAAGGTGTAAATAGATACATCCCCTGTAAACAGAGTATCAAAGATTTTAACGGGACAACAGTTTCAATTCATCTCATATGGATCAAAAACCACTTAATTCCAAGGAAGGAAAGCCACATTGTTTGTAGTTAGGAATTTTTCTTTTTCTTTTCCTTTTCCTTTTCCTCGCTGCTGCTCGAAATGATGAGTGTCCAACCCGGCTGAGTTTTTCTGAGACAGTCCTCCTGACCATTGCTGAACAAGCTCTGGTCACTCGGAGCTAGTTTCGGAAGTCGGAGCATGTGAGCGGAGGTTGGAAAAGTGGTCATTTAGCTGCGAGTCCGGGATGAAAGGCAGACAAACTTCGACCTTCATGCACGGCAGAGCAGAACTGCACTGATGGATACGTTAGGTGAATGATGGCTGTCTTAGACCTTTCGTGCTTAGTTTCATCTATTTGGTGGAAATTACTATTTTCTCACCTTTCGGGGGAGATGTCTCCTCAGGGAAGGTCACAGGAGACCCATGACGATGGAAATGTGCTACTGGAAGAGCAGCAGATGAACTTGGCAATATGCTGTAGATTTAAGTTTTGGGCACGTCACTGGAGAAGGATGGAGTCAAATAGACAAGGTTCTTCGCCCGGTAATGACGTTTCGCTTCCGGAGAAGACACTATCTCCGTTACTCAGATCTTCTGTATCTCCTCCTTCAGAAATGTTCCAGTTAGCCGCGTGATCTTCACAATTTACACAGAGCTGTGATGTAGCACTAGGTTCTGGATCGCACTGGCTTGACGCACTTTTCACATACCGGATTTTCTTCCATACATCGTTCTTGCGTATGGTCAAACATTTGACATTTAAAGCAACGCATCGGGTTACGTACATACTTCCGCACGCGAAGATTGTAATAACCACAAATAAGCTTGGTTATTGTCTGTATTAATAAACTACGCTTATGATTCGAGAAGCGTACGCCGATTGAAGTGCAAAATACAGCCCATAATTGCAATACATCCGGTGAACTCTGTGAATTTTGTCTGAAATTAAGAGGATGACAGTGGTGTTGTCAGATGTGTGCCGTACAATCTTTAATTCCCATTCGTCAGGATCAAGGATATTTTATGGTAATTGAGTACGCCGAAGGTCGGAACCTTGTAATTAAATTGGATAGGCTCAGATTCTAATCACTTCACAAGTTTGAAGTTATGAATACGGTGCCATTCCGGGTATGAGTATTAGTTGCACATACTTACATAGATACACCAGAACAGTTCTGTTGGCTAAATCAATCCATATTTCATGTTCACAGTCACTGAGATGGCACTGTGACATAGTTGCATTCCCAGTAGGTAAATGACTCATGTTTTAAAAGAAACTGGTATGACACATAAGCATACTGTACATTGGAGTCAGTACTAAGACATTCCAGTTTTCTTGGATGAGGGTATTGTGAAGGAGAAAAAGAAGTTGCCGCCTTATAGAGTGAAAAAACATCTCGTAATAAAATATGGACGCATACTACTTTAAATGTTTGATTGTATCTAAATGACAGGAGACATTTTTCTCCATACCACAATAATTAACATTGAAAGATACAGGAAGACCAAGATGTGCAATGGTTCGTAGAGAAATCACCATATTTTAATATTTATAAGATAGTTTTGCACCTTTCTACTGTTTGCCGGGGTTAATGAGAAAAGAAACTTATTTTATCATCATCACTCCTGAAACAATTAAGGGCATAAAGCTTAAGGTTATAACATCAAAACGTTTGGCGCCCATGTAAAATTATATTGAGCTTGCATCATTCTCAGGCACGATAAGAGTTACCGTCTTTGGTATTTAATGCATACGTGCCTATACAGATACAAATACCGGAAATATAGAACCCAATAGCAAATATTTCTGTCGTACAAACGTTTCACAAGGAGTTCATTCGGAAGCTGCTGGTAATACAATAAAATACGTATACTACTGTGTCATTTTGGGCGGAATAATCAGTGCTGATGACAGGGTGGTCGCGACATGTGAAATGCATTTTTTCAAAGTGCATAAAGAATGCACTGAGGCGGGAGAGGGTCGACAACCTGGGATATTAAGTGTTGAATACAAACGGGAAAATGGTTTCAAAGGCCTTTCAAAGAGATGGGCAGCTTCATTTTACGTTTTTGCAGCAAAGTACCCAAATGGATACTACGAGAAAGCTCAAGAACATACGAATTCAGATTACGTAGGTGATGGTTTTCACAGCAAGCTGAAATAGAACCAATCAAATGTCTCGTGTTCGTGACAGAGACGGTTATCCATTCACAACCAAAACGCATTTGATACGTCTCGTGCGAGAGGGGCCTAAGCGGATACAACATCGGCAATACAGTTCTCAAAAGTCGAAAGAGACCCATACGCAACATTTCCGTAGTAAAATATTTATACAAAATGGATGGAGAGCGTTCACAACCGCAAGAGACATTCGCAGACTGCACTCCATGAGCTCCCACTAAAAGTGCTATGGAAAGTAAATAGTATCGAACATCGGCTCTTCTATCTTGTTAGGGATTTCTCAACTGTGAGGTCCAGCAAAAGTTGGACTTCGATAACAAAGCTCATGCGCCTTTCAAACACCTTTGTGAAGTAATGAAAGTCGCAGAAAGGCATATAGCTGTATTCTGAATACCAAACTTGAATGCAGTGTTATTGTTTCATTCATACAATTTGTTTAATATTGCTTATTCTTAAGTATATTCTTGTGAACCAGAGTAGGGTAATGGTCTTTGCCATGCATGTCATAAAGATAATAAAATATATACAATGATCCAGATAATAAAATATATACAATGCAAAGAGTCTGAATAATTCAAATAATTTAGAATAAAATTGTCTGCATAGAAATAGTTTGATGGAAAATAAAGCTTTAGAAGTCTGAAAAAAATGACTGAGTCAAAATTCGCAAGAAATAATTTACGATAGTCTTCAATATTCTTAGGAACTCTCTGGCACCCCCTAGCGTCTCTTAAGATGGAACTGTGGGCTTTTCTGTCTCCAACGATAAGAAAAGATGGGACAGCTGGGATTTGCTCCGTCACGGCTGGGATATTTGAGATAGTTTGGGGCCATCTCAGAGAATTGACAAAACTGAATAAATCCATAGTTTGGGATAAGAATAACGTTGCGTTTCAGGAAAGGCAACTTTCTAGACCATGATTATTGAAATATTTATTTATTTAAGAATATCCCAGTGGTCTCCATAACAAGGACACTTCAGAGATTGCATCCAGCAATTCTCCCAAGACAGGGACACAAAACGGCCACGAGGCATAGAGAGTGGCATATTTTCTTTCTAGACGCGCACTAGCAAGAGACCCGAAGACACCTCCTACAGAGTTGACTTTAAAGAAATTTTCTGAGCCGATTGGTGAAGAACGGATTAACACTTGATCACCCGTCTCAGAACGGACCAACGTTAACGTTTGAAGCATCCAGTACGCAGTACACAACTTTCCGGTCACCAGAACGCAGGAACGAGTTGTAGAAAGAATGTAGTTACACATTCGCTACTATCGCCAAAACTACAGTGTAAAGGTGGCGTATAAAATGTACAGTAGCCGTTCTCGGTTCACGCGTTTGTTCCGACACGTGCCATCATGCAAAGCAAACAAATGGAAGGGTTTTGAGCAAACAAAAGGCCAAAGAAGAAAAGTCGTTGGTAAGATAGTGAAGGCGATGTAAGAAATGGACATCAAGAGAATAGAAAATGCAGGAAGGAACACACAAGAGCCGTCACTGCATCCACCAGTCAACATGCGAAGGGGTTCATTTCGAAAGAGAAATGGATATTCTCTACACTGAAAGGTACTCTCAATAAATAATTAAAAAATATATTAACCTGCTAAAGAAGATTTAAGTATACGACATAAAGGAATGAAAATCCAAATTCATTAGTTGATAATTAATTTCCAAATGCGTAAAACAGCACCAAACTGTCGAGTTTTCCCACATTTAGAAAAAAAAAAACATTATTTGGAGGACTCGAAGTCATACTGCCAATTTTCAATGGCATCGTCGCTATTTGTCGCTACGCTACCCTGCTCCGAAATCTAGGAAGGGTAAGAGCATTTAGATGCACGAAGAAAACAAATATCTGTGCGCTTTTCCGAAGAGTGCACTGTGTCTTGCCAGATAGTGTGAACTGACATTCTTACGTCTTGAGGTCCATAGAGAAACCTACATGTCCCAAACCAAATAGAGCAGATCCCGGACAGTTTATTCGAAATTGCATTTCCTTTTTACGATTTAAAAAATAATATTGTATTTTTCAACAATATCAATAGGGGAACATATTTTATAAGTCAATTGTCTTTGATGAAACGCTCGTAACCGCGAGTCTACTAAAAAAAATACATTACATGCATGTGTGTGTTAAAAAGTTCGTTTATGAGAAGCCGAATATCTGGAAAATAATTTGCATCAAGTTTCATAACAAGTTATACAAAAACAAAGCAATGAGTTTGGAATAACGCTTTGAAAACAGAATGCATGTTGACAATAAAGGCCAGGAGAAAAACTTTCTTCGAAGTGATTAAAAAAGGAGAAAGTATTTGGCAAAACCTGTTAAATGTAAAATAAATAAAGCCAAAAAATCCGAAATCTTAGTTTGTAAATTGGAGGATGGAACAAGGAGTTCAAGGAATCAATAAAGTGAATTTGTTTTTCTACGTACCAAGACTGCTCTGAAAACAGTCATAATTATGGCGCAATCATTCCAAGCTAAGAAAGGAATATTATGGCTCTCAGAAATGCTTCACTCCAGTAGACAGAACAAAGTTCAATACATCGTAATATGTTCAGAAACAATGTTTTGCCAACAATCTACAGCACAAAAATTAAAGATCTGCACGTGAGGAATGTTCGGTACGGAAAACTATGAAGTTTATGAAAAATGGGTTTCAGAGCATACATACCAGAATGCGAGTGTGACTTACAAATTCAAATAAATCTGTATTTTGCATTGGAAGCTTGGTGATTACTTCGCCTTATAATCTCCAAGCCTGAATTAACTGAAATATACCCGGGAACTCGTGCAAGGCAACATAATTAAATTGTGTTTATTTTGGATTAAAAAATCGAGATTTCTCAACCTTCTAGTAGGAATATTATCACAACAACGAACACTGATGTAAAGGATAATTACGAAGTGTTTTAAAATTGGCAACATTGGAAGAGTCACAGGCCACATGCTTTTCTCGACAAATAGCACTGAATAGTTGTCACATTACACATCAATAATGAGTTCAAAAAGGAAATAGATAACGTACGGCGAAGGAACTGGAGTTGCTACAACAGTATAAACCTGGTTGATCACAAAAATTCTTGAAAACTAGTGATGCTATAATATCATGTACTTTCTTGCCTGTACTTTCACGTAAAATTATGCAAAAAGTACGCAAATTTTCGAAAACTCGTACTTGACTTAAAAAAAGAAAAATATTTAATATTTACAATTTTCGAAAAATTAGAGTTTTCATCGAAAAGTAGACCGGCAACATTCTCTTTAACGTCCTTAACACTATCCAACAACAATTTTTGAAAAAGAAAAAAAAAAAAAAAAAAGATGAAGTTCAGTGGGTTTTTTAATTGTGAAAATGTCCCAAGGGCTTCGAGTAAAGTACCTCCCAAAATTAAAATACAGATTTCAAATTCAAGGGACTGCAACATCCCAATCGCTTGGGGAATAAGGATTTCGGAGAAAATCGGCTGAACAGTTTAGCCGCTAGCACTGTTCACAGACTGGAAGATATTACGTTTAGCCGTCATTCGATTTCTCGGTATCAAAGACCAACAAAACTTCGTTTCTGGCTAATCACGTGTTAGAGAATTTCTTTTTCTAAATTTAGCAACATGATTTTTTCACTTTCCACGCCGTGTTTTCGCGTAGCTTTATATTAAATATTTAAAGTATAACTTTCCCCCTACAGAGTAACCGGTACCGAGAAATTCAAAAGTCCAATTATTTCAAATTATTTGACAGACTTGTTCAGTAATACTGCATATAATATTCAAACTCCCAAATAATCGATTCGATTATTTCAAGGAGCCTTGAAGATAATCATGCTTGTCTTCTTCGTTATTTCGAAGTAGCAAATTGTGAATTCTCGAAATAATTTCTGATAATTTCCAAGACAACCGATTTTGTTATTTTATCAAGCCAAATGTTCCTTCAGGAAGATAAGGTAAGAAAGGTTTTGTTAATTGAAAGAATTAATAAACGCTAGTTTTTAAAAGAGACGTTGATGACGATGTTTTCAAAACAATTGAAGAGTTTGTAAAAATGTTTTAAACTTCGATAAATTAAAGTCTGTTTCACTAACTGCTACTATTGTTTTTTTTCATATGCTACTATTTTTTTAATGAAAAAATGCCCAAAATAGCAATATTGTAAACGTTTCAATATAAAATTACAATATTAATTTTATATCATCTAGTGTCTTGACATAAGATGACTTGTCTGTATCAAACAGGAATTTTCATTGATAACTATTTCATTCAACACACCATTTCATAGGAGTTACAGTACTCGCATTTACCATAGACCGACACAATATTATGCTACCTCAACTTTATTAAGGATGGCAAATATGAAAAAATATCAGGTGCGTAATTGATGTCACTGACACCCACTAACTATCGCTCACAAACGAGGGGAATTTTTTTTTTTATTTTTAAGCGATACATGCATGTTTTGGCCACATTCAAAATTTTTATTGAATTTTTTAATGTTAAATAAAAGAAACATATTTTGCTGAATACATAACTAAACGATTCCCATGCTATATTTTGGATTAAGTGAACCGCTGCCCTAATCATTGTAAGAGTGATTAAATAACTTCGAGACGCATTGATTCTTTCTTACACAGTTTTTTAGATATTATCTACAGCCTTTAGGAACGGCGAAGTGCAGTAGAGTGCGAGCGGTTCGGTGCAGCAGAGGACCAAAGAGATGTCAAGGGAGGAGGCGGGGAGGTTACATGCAATTGGATGAGCAGGGATGAGAAGCGGAGAGGTGGGGGTGGAATGGGATTCTGTACAGTCAACTAGAAGAGTGATGGGAGCGCCGATTTACACGCCAGGATACGAGGATTTCCTCAACGAGGTATTTCCTACAAGCGAGGCACCCTCTCCCTTGTCGAGGCAATCTCTAATCACTCGTCTGGTCTCCCATCATGTGTGGTAGTGTAGTGCATGTAAGCCAATGTGTGTAAGTAAGAGGGTGATGATAGAACAAGGAAGAGTAAGGAAATATCGCGCGTGGCCCAGTGACTAGGATACTGCTCCACCATTCGCCTCAAGTTCGACTCCAGCACATTACAACAAGCACAAGTGCTTCGACACGTCTCACACAAATAAAAATTATTTTATTTCGAAATCATCACTACCGTGGTATATTCGACAATAATGAAAGATCTTCGACACACATTCGTATTCACAGGACTGTTCGCAAAGCGCTAGCCAGCTGCAGCCACATTGCCTTCCGCGAGACACTAAGGCCGTATGTCCCCGTGTTAAACCGAAGTGCATAAAAGGAAATTCCGTAAATCCAGTAATACAGCCAATGGCCAAGAGAGTGATGAAATTCCTGGCAAGGCACCAGACACCTGAGAGAATGACAGTTGGACGCTCTTTGGTTTCAGTATAATTTTATATACATTAATATTGCTGCCATATCTCGAAAATTGAATCTCATTACAAGAAAACTGTATATTTCTAAGATACTATGAAATCTTTTTCATTTTCTGAGGGTTGTGCAACCGTGCAATCTAAGTACGAGCCGCCACTGGTGTGTGGAACCAGTGGATAGAGGAGAGTTGTACTCAGCAACAAGCAGGTACTGGACCACACAATGTGACCGCAGTGCAAGATGCCGCCATTTTGTCTGCATGGCTATAACCGACAGAACGAGTCGCCCACAGTGTCGGGTCGACCTTGGAGCACTGCTACAGGCGTGATGTCTGCGTCGACGGTTCGACGCCGTCTGCTTAGGGCTGGTTGGTGGCTCCCTTACCATTGCGTCGAATTCGGCTGACCAAAAGCCACCAACGCCTAAGACAACAATGGGCTCGTGAACGTGTTCACTGCTATGCTGAGTGGCAAAAAATAGTGGTTCCGGACGAGTCCCGCTTCAATTTGTGTTACAGCAATGGCCACGTACGTGTTCGACGCTTCCGCGGTGACCACCGTCTGCCAGACTGCATTGATCCGCGCCATTGCGGACAAACGGCTAGTGTGATGGTTTGGGACGCCACTGACTACAACGTGCGATCACGCCTCATATGTATTGAGGGCCATCCGAACAGCAACCACTGCAATAGGAAGGCTTTAAAACCCGAGGTACGGTCCCTCCCGTAAGCAGCTGACCGCTTGTGGCGTGCTATGTGTAAGCTTTCTGCGAAGAATGACGGGTTCCACTGATTCCCTGGCCAATCATATATATGCATATACACAAAAATATCCAGATATATTCATTTGTGAGTAATTATGTTTTTGAGTTGAAGCCAATGACATTCTATTGGTTTAGGATAGCAGAATTTCCTGTTGTGGTCCTCTAAAAACGCATATGCACAGATATCAAATATATCATTATCACTTTCAGAAATATGCTTTAACTTTATTGTATATCGAATAAAGCTCGTATTGTTCCAGAATTTGTACACATTCCTTTTTTCATTATTCTTGTAGAGTAAGTACAGACATACATTAACAATATATTTGTGTTTTAGATTTTACGTATGGTGTATTTTAAAAACCAAATTAAGTGGTTACCGCAGGATTCTTGTGGAAAGGTAAAATGAAGTTATCTTCCACAATAAACAAGTATTTAGTCTAAATACAGAACTTATATTCCCGTATTGAGGCGTTACATTCTCGTTATGAGGCGTTTAATTCATCATCAGAGCTCCCTAAACAGCGGTTTCAAAGCGTGGTTTTAAAATCTGCACTCTAGTTGGCGCTATATAGCACTGATGATGAGGTAATCGCCAATATTAAGACAATGTCCTCAAAGCTAAGATTAAGCCTCTGGAGTGACACGCTTTTACCGGTTACCGTAACAAACGGAATAGACTAATGAAAGGATTTTCTAACACAAAACGTGACTTGTTGAGCAGTTGAAATAAATGCATTACACGCAACTTGTAAGTTTTTTTAAACGAGTGTATTTATGTAGGGTTCAAAATAAAGTTTTTCATTATATTCTAAAGAATATGTTGTCGTCAATCCTTAATGTTAGAGTGTGACCTCTTTTCCAAAATAAGCACAACGTTTCGATCATTATCTGAGTCTTTTTCAAAAATTGTTTCTTTGTTTCAGGATTTTAAAATATTTGTTAAAATTTTACAATTATTGAATAGTATTTTGTAGAAGAACAAAACACGTTGACATCAAAAGTCATTAGAAGAAGCAGAGTTTGATAGAAAAGGCATGCTCACACAGCATTTGTGTGATTAAATTTATTAGTTTCAAGTTAGGGATGTATTAAAAAATTAATCACATATCAGATTGAACACTAATAGATTTTACTCCACTTTAGAGAAATTCTTTCTGGCATATCGGTAATTGCCACTGATAAAATTAATTTTGAACTGCAATAATTAACACGTTTAAGCAAATTGAAATGTGAGTGGTTTTTCAACACACACGTCTATTTCAGAAGACTGTAAATTTTTATTCTCACTTTTCTTTACACTTACATTTTCGTTATAATACAGGCGTAATGAGTTTCATAACTCCCGTCCCGTCTGCTAATTCTTTTCTTCGTGATAATTTCATTAAAATTTAATCGCTTGATTTCTAACTTTGAAACGCCATTATTTGCGCTTAAACAACTTCATTCATTTTTATTTTATCAACAAGAATTCTAAATGTTAGTTCCTGGTGATCACTTCGGTAAACACATGAATATGCAAACTGCTTGGTGATAACCCACCGAAATTATGTTGTGATAGCTCTTAGAACAAAGCAGCGCATACAGACGTTATGAAGCGATATAACAGAGTTAAAAAGACCTTCTTTCAGCACTGCTGACCAAAAACGCTTATGAACTCCCCATCCCTTTGAAGTCTGTATCGCGAAAGCCAATTCTCCACTCGACCTTTGGTGTCTCTGGGGGAATCGA
The DNA here is from genome assembly GCA_964035755.1 of Teleogryllus oceanicus. NCBI lineage: Eukaryota > Metazoa > Arthropoda > Insecta > Orthoptera > Gryllidae > Teleogryllus > Teleogryllus oceanicus. The sequence continues at coordinate 100,817,934 of CAXIVR010000005.1, read as the reverse complement.
TTTGCTCCTTCTGATTATAACTATACGCCGTCAGCTATCAGTTCGTGACCCTTTTTGTCGAGAAGTATGCTTCCTTTCGGGCAATTATTTTTTTTTTTTTTTTTTTTGTAGCGTCAGGGCCTCCAGGAAAGGGGACGGGAAGGCGTTGAAAGGGGGGAGTTGGGCACACGTCGGGGGCCGCGGGTCGCTGTCGTGTCGCCAGCTGTTCCCGCAGCCTCCAGGGCTTCGGCGAGGGCGGGGCGGGGCGGGGCGGGGAAGAGGCGGGGTGGGAGAGCAAGTGGTCGCGGGGGCGGGGCGAGGGCGGAGCCCGCAGCCGGGAGCGCGGTGCGATCAATGCGGCGATGGCTGCGACCCGTCCCGTCCGGTTCCGTCCCCGCCTCCGGCAAACCCCGCCACAACTCCCGACTACCCGCCGCCACAGTCAGGGGCATCTTTTTTCTCAGAAATCAAGAGCATCCCCGGGGACGGAAAAAGGACGTGGACTTGTCTTCGGGGTCGCGCTGTTTCCGGATCGAGAGATGGGACAGGAATCAGGTTGAGTTAGGGGAGATGTCTTTTTTATTTTTATTTTTTTTTTTAAAGTGTTGTATGCAGGAAACAGCTTGCAAGTAATATACAAGACCATATTCAGTAATCAACGTGTATCAACAAAGATTTGCCATGAGGATTTGTCAACAAATATAACAACTTTAGACTTCAAGACACCCCACATTTTATTTGAGATTTTCCTACAGATAAACTACCCTTATACAATAAGAACCAGTAATATGATCGTCAATGAGTGTGTTAAACTTTTCAAGACCGTTTGATATGAATTTAAACACTTTTTTCTTCTCTTCAGGAAAGAAACACATAAATGTCCTTTTTTTAAATGGAGTGAGCTGATTGATGACCTTAGAAAAGCGACATTTATTTTATACGACGCACGGCTGCGGAAACATTTGGTTCCATGTTCTTCCGAAAAAGAGAAGAATTGTATGTTGCATGAAGAATTCACCGCATTATATGTAGATATGGATAACTGTTTCTCCCGTTACGGAATTATAAAATTTCTAATATACATTTGCGCTCTTCCTATGTTTCTAATACCAATTATTAAAACATCAATGGATCGTGAGTAGAATATGGTTACCACTTAGCAACAGGTGTTTATCCACTATCCAATATAGGGTACAATACTTCATAGCAATCGTCCCACCAGGATAAAAAAAATTGTTTGTATTATTGGTTCTTTGACCAAACATAAACGAGGATCGGCCAGTACTACATAGAAGAAGAGTTACTATATAGTAGCTCCCTTTAAGTTAATAACGCTGAGCCCGTTACGTAGCTGCTGAGTTCAATCTCTTTTGGAGTAGGGAGCTAACTGTTAAATAGACCCAACTATGTGAACAGCAAAACAAAATGCATAAGTGGAGAAATATATCGAGACAAGAATGTTGTAAGGCAGTTCACTTTCATAAAATGTCAAAATCACGGTAGGCGAAGAAAAATCATTTGGATATTGTTTTCGTCATAAAATGGAAGTTCTTCCTCAGTATTAACTTCGTAAGCCCGAACAACAAGATATTTTTCTAGGTACAAACCGTTGATACTATCACATTTCAAATATTATATTTTAGTAACTCTTTCTTTTATATTTTGAATTCCACTCGTATTAGATGCCATCGTTACATTATACTCATTCCAGTGGTTTTAAACGCTAGATGTAAGCGATGGTGTCGAATAGCATCCACGTCTCGATTCAAGTTGGTAACCGATCGCACGATACCTGTTAGAATAATCAGTTCTAACAGCTCGGGATTACATGCAGACATTTAAAACTAGAGCACGACAACACACCATACTTTCTAGAACTATCTGTCATGGCTGCGCAATAGGATACATGAACCTGCAAAACAGTTTTCAACTTTTTTTGATTTGAACTTAGGTCAACATGCCAAGCACGTTGCCGTAAACACCACCAAAACAATCAAGTTTTTTAACGCATTATTTCTAACTTTTCCAATTTTTGAAAATTTAGATAATTAAATGAAACTGATATCTGCACCAATTTTTAAGCGTTCTTTGAAGTATGTTCTTGTTTTCACAGTTTATCGTACAGTAATTAAGAATGTTTGAATATATGGTAGAACAAGAGTTTTGTGGCTATTATTATTATTATTATTATTATTATTATTATTATTATTATTGGTTTTATTTATTACTTTGTTATTGTTGGTTTGACCTCCTATTAACATATTCCGCCACACCTTTCTCACATTATCTGACAATCCGACAGCCGACCTCAGACCTTCAACCGTAGCAGATCCTCTCGTTCGACCTTCTGACAAATCGTCACATTCATGATCAACTTACAGTGTATTTATAAGATTTTAACTTTGCATAGCAGCTACACGTTTTTTTTAACTGTGCATAAATTAAGGGAAAACAAGGTGAGTCAATAATAGCACCTCTCTTACGACTTGTATGATGATTTATTGCTGTACAGTAATTTTTATTACTAAAGTGACTTTGAAATGTACTTTTATTGTCAAAGTTTTTAAATAATGTGTCTTGTAAGTGCAACAATTTTATTTTCCTTGCAGTTGACTTGAAAATGAGGTCAAGTAAGCTCGAAACGTTTTTTAAATGTCGACTAAATCAAATATATTTTACATATTACAAACTTTAAAAAATCTGCCTTAAAACTAGTAATTAATGAAGACCAATAAATATACCGATTAGTATATGATGTTAAATAACTATTTATTAAACTACAAAGATGAAAAAATTAGGGGAAAAATATTTTCGAGATTAATGTACGAGAAAATTTAATTATAGCACACGTTCTGTCACACTCTCATGACAACGTCACCCTATGAAATTCGTGTTAATATTTTAGCTAATTTCATGGAATTATTCTACTTTTAAAGCGTTCTCAAAGTGTATTACATTTTGCACAATTGTGCATGAAGTGAAACAGAAATTATATCTATACGTACTATATGTCAAAAATATCTATGTCATATACTATATGTCAATTTTGTCAGCATTGTAAAGAGAATAAGACGATCAGTTACATGTTACGTTTTGTAAAGCTTTTAAGCTTCATAAAATAAACTGGAGAGCTGACTACGATGACAAAAGAAACGTCATCTAAAGTCAACCTGCAATTCACACATCTCTCAGATTTTCTCAAAAACAAAACAGAACAGAACCACACAACTGGTGCGTAGGAGTGTTTGTGGGAGCCGTCTACGCGGGGACTTGATCTGAGAAGGAATGCAGGAGCAGAGCCGGGGTGGAAGTTGAAAGTGGGAGACCTGATCGAAATCTACCCTCTCTCACTGCCTGTCTACGCCGTTACCGCAAAGACGTGAATCGAATGGCCTTCTTCGATTCGATTCTCGCTTTTGTGGTGACTTATCAAACGGCTAGTGCCGGCTTAGGTTGCTCTGGGCCTCAATTGATGTAATTCGTGGAATAATACGCAAATTATAGATTTCCAAAACTTTCTACGAGGATCTGTGTATCACGCGCGAGAATCCGAATTGCTGTCGCGTTTTGGGGGAATTGTACAATATTCCGCTGTTGGAGGTTTTCAGAAGTATATTCTAATTTTCCATGGACCACATAATGTGGTGGTAAGAAAACTTATCTTTAGAATTACAGCTGGAGGAGACGTGACTGTTGGACATATTTTTTTGAGTAAGAACCGGAGGTATCACTTGTCAGTAAATTCCAAATTCTGAGTCAATTCGCATAATGCGCATTTTCAGTACATTCTATATCTTGGACCGCGAGTCTTTCTCCATTGCAACGTTACATCTGGTAGAGCCAGACACAATACACATCTGTCTATACAGCCCATCTCTACACACTCCATGGCATAAGTTTTAAAAGAATACGATTTTTCATTGTTTTCTCCTTAAACAGTTACATAATTATCGGCAAATCAGAGACATGAATATTTTGTTTTCACGTCAGTGATCGGCTAGTAAAGAGACAACATATATTCGTAATTGAGAAAACGAAAATCACGTTTTTAAAACTTGTGTTGTCCCTTGATTTCTTACCTTTATTTTATTCTGTAGTGAAACTATTTTTTTAACCTCAAGTTTGCATTTCCAACCTTCTACGAAATTATCAGGTTTAAAATATTTGTTTAATTCCTTTTTTTTTTTTCATAAGTTGGCATATTACTAAACATATTGTTGTTACAAATTTTTGATGAATATTGTATTATACTGAACGTACTTTTGTTATAATTTTCTTATCCCTCTTATATTTGTTATCTAAGGTTAGAATTTACATATACTCCACCCGTGCAAATACGACCCTAATTATTTTGCTCAGAATAGGTTGTTAAGCGCGATGAATTAAAACTAGAACACCGCCGCAAGATAGACTGAAAAGAGCATTTCACCCGCTTTGAACAGGAGTACAAAAAATAATCGTTTTTCAGTGCGCTCTGGCGTCGAAATCATTTTTCAGTAATTTAAAGTTAACGTATGGATTCTGTAGAAAATTGTATCTACTGTAATTGTTTAAATACAATTGTTTCGATAAAACACATAGTTTGGACGATATAAGTGAAAAACAAAAACCAGGGCAATATTTTTAGAGTATTTTACAATTCTATCTGTGAAGCCAACATTTTTGAGGTGGCAAACATCAAATTCGAACTCAGCACCCTCAAAAACATATAGAACCATTCAGAAAAAACTTCCGATTTTTGTCCAGGATCGGACCCTTTTGAGCATCGATTGACTTAGACTATTACTGGACTGCCAAATATAAAAGATACATGGCATCAATATTTATTATAGGATGCGTTTCATTTCGACCAGAGATGTGGTTAAATTTCGAAATGCTGGAACCAAACGTTCAATGGTAGGTGTAGATTCATGTGTTTCCCTTATAATATTTTCTCGAAAACCCTTAAAAAATAAAGTTTGCGTGCTTATGGTTACTTTCATGGAATTCTATACTCGTACGTTGAGCCTCCGACTTTGAATCGGTACACTGTCTAGCTTCCTCGGCTGTCAAGATCGATTACATAAATATTTTAGTATTTCAAATTTAGATGTATCCATTAATTGTAATTTAATTTTCTATCTTATTCTGTATTTATTTATAATTTTGTTATATCTGTCTGTATCTTGTAGACTCACGATGACGGCAAAGCCGTCGAAAGCCGGCTATCTGAATAAAGTTAATCTGTTGACGAAGATGACCTCTTATTTCTTCTTATAAGAACGTCAACAACACCACATCAGAATTCCCACAATTTATTTCCTCTATTTCAAATTTTCCAAAATATACAAAGAAATTCGAATAATATGTATGTAGTGACGTTTGGTAATGTTTCAAACATTCCAGTAAGCTCGCAGTCTCGACTGACGACATGACATTTTGAAGCTCGCGACGAAGCGGTCAGTGAGAGCGCGATCCACGAGCGTCTGACCCACAGCACGGCGACCGAGACCTGCGAGTAGGAGCGTCCAGATTTTGATTGATTTTTTCGTGTTTCCGGGAGCCTCAATTGCTTCGGTCATTAGTCCCGTTAGTGTAGTGCATGTTTTTCTCTCTTCGGGAGATGGCGGTGATCTTCCCCGCTGGATGGCGAGATCCGGCGCCGACCTACCGTCGGCTAGTGGGGTTTCCCCCTAACCAGGACTCTCCCACCAACGGGGCACCGCCCCAGCCGGACAAGCTCTAAGCTCCCGACCGGTCTCCCGAAATATGTGGTAGTGTATTGCATGTTAGTGTGTGTGTGCGGTGATCTTCCCCCACCGGATGGCGAGATCCGGCGCCGACCCACCGTCGGCTACTGGGGTTTCCGGCATTGGACTGGTATTGATCGGAGAAACCACGGAAAACTACCGATCAGAGCAGCCGGCCGCTAGAATTCTCCTCCAGACAGCGACTGAATGCAACTTAGCTGAAGAGCTAGTTCGACGAATGGAGAAACCGTTAAACGAAGTGTAATTATTCTGAACTGATGAACTAGAACGTGAAATTAAATAATACTGAACTGTACTACGTCGTAGTAGTATGCGAAAAGGGCGGAGGTGGATGTAATTTATGTTATGGAGATAGAGGTGTGGAGGAAGCTGTAAAGATTTTGGCGACCGCGAATAAACTGATTTAACGCAGGCGCAAATTAGCTAATGTCCCCATTAGGCATTAGCCCAATAGGCTAATGTCCCCATTATAGTAGTTCATCAAGAAGTGGACGCCAAACTGTGTGGATGGCCCAAGATTAGGCATGCCTTCATTATTGGAGCTTAATAACAAATCACAAAAAGAGGTTTCAGTGCCATCCCAAAAGAAATGATTTCCGAAACGAAAGATTAGCATTTACTGATATGTTAGTAAATCATTTGTACCGAGTGATCCGTTTCATATAAGAGACCTCATGGAATTTTTATACTATTTGTCACAGAACTCAAAAGCTCAAAATTTTTCTTATAAAGAAGCTTATAATTGTCCATCAGTTATTACTTCCCTGGAGAGTTCTCTATCAAATTTCTGAGAAGAGAGAATGGTATTAATACAGTTCAATAAACGTAGCTGTTATCACAACTAACTGTATATTGCTTTGATTTACTAAACAAATTGATTTCAATACTCCCACTAAAGCTTCTTTATAAACGTCCGCAATTACCACTCCAGATATGAAAATGTATAATTTCATATATGAATGTATATTTGTAGATATACATCTCCAAAAATGAGTAGTTGAATATTATGTAAACAAATATTTTCTACTAACTGATTATATGTCAGTAGATGACAAAAATGCAAATGAGACGGGGCATTTATACTAGGATCATTGAAAAGCGGAGATCGATAAACAGATATATACTCGTAAATATACAAACAAAACAAAACGCAATGCGCTGCAATCGATTTACGCCTCTGTCACGAATAAACAATACAATAGATAAAGTGAGAAAACTGAACCGCTGCACTTTCCACGGACAGAAGAATTAATCGCAATGGCATCTCTTTCATCGAGGTTCTCTCTAACTTATTTGAGAGAATTCCCATATCGGATGTAGCTGCAAATGCGATGAAGGCTACAGCTTCACAACAAACCTTCCGTCAACATCCAAGTCACCAGCCGGCGAGGTCTGCATGAGCCAGAAATCTGTGATTTTTGGACGAACATTGCGCCAAGGACGGCCGAAATTCGACGGAGGCTTGCAGTACAAGAGATCACGGAACGGAATTCTAAGAGTATAAAACAATAGGGACAATAGGGTTAACCTGCGTTACATGATGTCATAAACCTGGTAGGATAATATCGAGATTTATCACCAGCCGACTTCGATACTGATAATCATGTATATTTTGCGTTGACCCAGTGCATCTTGCCTATTGGTTTCAAAAGCCACTGCGACGGCTTTTCGAGTAACAAGAAGACGTATTTGATGTTGCTCATAACTGTCTTTTTTGAACAAAAATGTATCTTCGAATACAATATATAATATACGAGTAAATTATCCAGACGTTAGTGAGAATATCAGGATAGCTCCTTGAAAACTATATGAATTTAAACTTATCAGTCTGCTCCAAGAGCAAGTTCAGAAAGTGCACTGTTATGACCGGTAGCAATAAAATGAATTGAAAACTGAAATACGACTTCGATCGGCATTCTCGTTCAAAATGTACTGACAAATTTATAGTGTCTGCTGTAGAGAGGAACGCAACCCTAGCATGCTATATATTCAATAAAAGACCAAGTTTCTCCACAGTGAGAATGATGGACAAATTATGTTATCAAGGAGTATCAAAAGGAATTTTTCAAATCGTCACTTTCATAACCTCGTCACATACGTCCTTTGTCAAAGGTTATTGTTGAATTCATCCACAACGGATACTATTGGCAAAGTTACGCAGACCTCGTAACTATAATTTCGAACCAACTCGTCTGCTGCTGGATTTATTCTCATATTTGGCAAATGCCAGGAACATTCAATTCCCCATTATATCAAAAATTACCGGAAATATTACTCAATGTCTCGTTCTTCGCTGGATGTACGTCTGCTCTATGTGCACAAAAGATGGGTTCATAACTTTGTTTAGTCATTTAAAACAAAGCGAAACGAGAGAAGGAAAAGCTTACATGCAACCCAACGAACGTCTTAAGGGTTATAAATGTCTGTTTCGAGAAAAATGTACTGCTGAGAAGGCCAATGAGATATTCGTCTTAACTCAAAACAAAATAATAATTTCAAAGGCTATGTTACTCAGTCTGGGAGAAGACAAAAATAAAACCATATAATAGCCAGGAATGGCATTTTGAGTAGTACAAAAATCACAACACAGAATAAAACAAGTAGTTTTTGACTTCTACTTGAACCACTGTTTTTGGCATGCGTACATTTTAAGGTCTATACGTATTATTTCGTTTACCGAAGGGAATAAATTAACCGAGTTTCCCGTTCTCGGCCAACCAGATGATTTGATTTGATTTGATTTTTCGTGTTTCCGGGCACGTCAACTGCTTTGGTCATTAGTCCGTTAATGTAGTGCATGTTCTTTCTCGAAAATGGCGGTGGTCTTCCCCGCTGGATGGCGAGATCCGCGCTGACCTACCGTCGGCTAGTGGGTTTCCAACCAGGACTCTCCACCAGCGGACACCGCCCCAGCCAGAACAAACTCTAAGCTCCGATCGGTCTCCCGGAATGTGTGGTAGTGCAGTGCATGTTAGTGTATTTATGTGTAAGGGCATAGGATAGGACAAGGAAGAGGAAGGAAAGATCGCGCGCGGTCCGTGGCCCGTTTGTTAGGTACTGCCCGGCATTCACCTGGTGTTGATCGGATAAACCACGGAAAACTACCAATAAGAGCAGCTGGCCGCTAGAATTTCTTCGGACAGCGACTGAATTCGACCTAGCTGAAAAGCTAGTGTCGAAAATCATGCCGCCTTGAGGACTGGAACCTAGGACCTCCGGTCAGAGGCGCTGCAGTGACATCAGTTGATGCACTGAGCTACCGCTCCCGGTGCCAACCAGATGGATTTAAGAGAAAAGTTCTTGCATTAGATAAAAAGAAGGAGGTTCGTTGCGTGTACCGGCATAGACGCTTCCTTACGTCCAGCGCGAGGCTGGGAGCGTGGAATGTTGCAAATATTCACTTATCCTGGAAGTTCGTTGTACAGCATCAGACGCAGCGTAGACGCCAATCTAGTCACCGCAGCAGTACCTTGAATAAGCATAGTCCGCGAAAGTGGCACTAAATGAGATACACCAGAGTTAGATGGAGTTTTTAAACTGCCGACTTCAAACCTACTATTAGTGGGGTAAAGAAAAAGAAAAAAAATGATACAAGTATGTTTATAGCATTGAACATCTCTCGGAAATGTTGAAAATCATATCATGTGCCGACGCCACTACAATGTTGGGGCAACAAATAGCAATATCTCCATGCAATTATTGCTGAAAACAAGGATATCTTCCCCTTTTTGCAATCTGTTCTTTATTAAATGTACCTATTTAATGGACGCACTACAGTGACACTGACTGCGTATCAACGTCAATTGAAGTCAAACTGTTCTCAAAACCTTCACTCAGTACTAATGACACGTAGTGACGACACTGGTAAAATTTGTTAAGTAAATGAAGAAGAGAGATAACTTTATTTTAACAGCAGAGTGGAATGTAAATTGAGATATTGTTTTGTGTACAGTAATAAATAAATCCTTTTTTTTTGTGAAGTTACTATATAGCTGTGTTTTCCAGAATCGGGTAATTATTCGCTGAAATAAAATAACTTTTTGTACCATTTTCGCAGTCAACACTTACAGGGTTGCTTAACCCATTAAAGACCAACTTTGCGCTTCAGAACGAATCGTTTTTTGTGCTAATATTTTTCTACTTATTTACCAGCTGAACCTAAGTTAGATAAAAGCATAATTGGGAGACCAACATGTCGTCTTGGCTTTCCCACAATCCAAGACTTCTGGTGAAAGGTGTATGAGCGCCCATTCCTAATGAGTTTGTCTTTATGAGTTAGAGTAAAAGCTTTTCGACGTTGAATTACGGCATTGGTGAGGTTCAAAATCTACATTCTCAGAAAATCATCCATTTGTCTTTCAACATTTCAAGGAGAGGTAGGTAATAGGTTAAGTAGCAAGTTATTTCTTGTAATAAGTGGTCACTAACAGACATCCCTACATTGACATTCGCTGTAAACGCGGAACGAAAACGTTCTTAAATATATATGGCGAGGTCACAAATGCAAACAATAATTATTATTAAACCACCATGAAAATAACAGTTGTAATTGTACGTCTTACTATTTAGAATTGGTTCACAAACTTTGGTAGGTCACAACATGGGTTTTCTCGGTCTAAATCCTTAACGTTAATTAGATACTATAAAAATCGTAAGAAATTTACAGAAAAGGTTACAAAAAGAAAGACTTGTAAAAGTGCACTTCAGTCATTTTCTGCTGTTTTCAAATTTTAACCACAGATATTGAGTTGCATGCTTCCTTGGTAATCATACTGAAATGAAAATACTCTTTGTGAGAATACTTTTGTGACTCCCTGTACGACGTGCCAATAGTTTCGCAGGAGAGTGGATGAAAAGAACCAAGCACACAATTGATGTTGGCATATAAAACTTTTATACAAGATTTCTAAACCCATGTCAGGTCAATGACATATAATTAAGACACACTATTAACACTTTATTGAAGTTTACAACAATATTCACAGCAATAGCAGCTGTAAAATATTCTTTTGAATGAAATATTACCCAAAATTTGCGAATAACCTTTACATTACCACAAATAAGGCTTCTTTCTTTCTTGCAGAAACTGTTATTAATTCTCCGCTATACAACAATAAAGCATTCAGTTTTTTTCAGTATTGACATAGTCACGCTTTCTTAAGAGCCAATGTGGAGTGCCTCTGGCCGTTGCCTGTGCTCGGGTTTTCCTTCGCATCCGCCTGCCCCGCCCCCATTCGGAGACTTCGCCAGAGCGCCCCACCATTTTGGAGTGCGCGCGTCGCCCAGGAAGCATTCTCCTCGCGTGTGATTTACAGGCGCGTAAAAGAGATAATTTCCCTTCCGCAGCTATTCGTGAGCATCTTTTAAGGTGTCAAAAATAATGAATACCTCTCGCAGTTAAATACGGCCCAAACGCAGGCCTGCCTTGGGCACAATGCCTTCTCCTCCGTCGCCGCATCGTTGCCTGTGCCAACGCCGCCGCCGCCGCCTTCTCCCTGGGGCCCTGGCGCCGCGACGCCCTCGCCAGCGCGCCTGGCGGAAGGCGGCGAAATTAGAGTGCCGTCGAATGAGTAATGCGAGAAGGGGTCGATGTGAAAGCAGATGGAAACAAAAGCACCGGCGGATACTTGGAGATGTGAGGTTCCAGAAGGTAAACCCCTAGAGAACGAAAACTGAATTTAAGACTCGTTTAGTGGAATGTGATGAAACAGGCAATTCTCCACAATTCGTCTTCTTCACAACCAATTTCTGCAGAAGGAAGCAGGAGGTTCACATTTCAATGCCATCAATACAAGTCAATTGTTTTCGATGAATTGAGATTTTTTTGTGTGGTTGGCTTCGTAGGGTGACGTGCTGCCCTACTTCATCCATGGCCTGAAGTAGATAACCGTGGAGTGTAAGTTTTCTTTTATTAATAATGATCTTTGTACCAAAGTTTGAAAGAATTAGCTTTAGAACCTCTAAAAACGTGCATTCTTAAACTTTCTTCCCATTTCTACACTTCTCTTTAACCTTGCCCAGTCACTCGTTTGTACACTCTAGGTAAATCAATCTTTTTTCGCGAATCAAATCAAGATGTTCTAAAAACCTACTACATCCTCCTTAATTAGCTGGAAAACAGCTTCAAACATCCCTAAATTCAAAATGTATTTTGTACTCCAAATATTCTATGGATTTTGTTCTGGAGGAACCTTCATGGGTACCCTTAGTAAGTTTTTAATATAATTGTTTTCAAACATTATACATTTACGATGAAATGTCGTTTAAAACCCGATTATTTATACGACATACCCTAGACACCCTTGAGACATAATATTGTCGAACAAGGATAATAAAAACTAATAAAAAAGAGATTTGTGATTCTCATCAACCTTTTCGCCCATTTTCGGAAGCGTCGACGTGAAAGATGGGAACAAAAGCACCGGCGGAGGTTGGGGATGTAAAGGCAAAGTAGCCCCTCAGAAACTTAAAGTAAATTTAGAGCTTGTTTAATAGAATGTGACGTAACAGACTAGTATATATCATTCACTGACTTTTCATGTTCATTCCATGCACGAAAACGAACTACTCTGAAAACCTTGGCTTGATATTTACAATATCCATATATCCCGATCAAGAGAAGAGTTTTTGATTGAAGGTAGAGAACGGCTATTTCAGTCAGTCTGATTTCTCCCATTAGTCCAAGCGGTTTTGATTTGAAAGCAGGTCAATCAAATGAAATGTCGAAAGTTGGGACGTAAAATTCCGGCAGACTGGTGAAAGAAAATCGATTAGAAGAATTTTGCATATTTCATCGTTATCGTAATCATCGTTTCTACCAAAGCCATTGGATAAATCAGGAGTTCTAGTCTCCAATTTTTATTTCAATGAATGACAACGGACACGATAAATATATCACTGAAAGGAAACTTCTCTGGTTTTTCCCCATACTTTGTATTCTGGATAGTTTTATTTCGGGGATTTCTTTTTTCCATAATGTTCCTTATGGATACGTACCCTTCGCAATTTATTTACTTCAATCTTCTACTTTTTTTAATGGAATAGGTAAATCTTCAGTTTTAATTGATTTGCCTCGTCGACAGTTCTTGAGATTTCAGACGATTCTGTATTCTCAGTGTTTAAAAGAGGACCTAGAGTAAAGTTATAGATTCTTCACGAATGAATGTGGTGTGAGCAGGCCTGTATTTTATTTGAGCATTTCTCGGTTTGAGGTATTCGAAATATTCCAATATTCCATACATATGAAACTTGAAAAACGATCTTTTTACAAACTGCATTTAATAAACAATACATTCGAAAGGTTTTGTAACCTTGGGTGGTGGTCTGTTTAAAGGGATATTTTATTAAACACGAGTTTCATACGTTTGGTTTGGAGCCATTTTGTGAAGTAGGTATCCAAATATAATTTACTATCATTGATGAAATTATATAGACGTTTTCACCAAATTAAGAGACTGAATTACGAGAAGATTTATTTCCTTAAAAGAAATCATTTTCTATCATCGTGTACCACCAAACTCCGCATTCATCAATCGTGACGAAAAAACAACTTGCAGTGTGTTGATAACGAAGAGAGAGCTCCCGGAACAAGAATTCTAGATTGCGGCTTCAGTAAAACTGTAGTGTATGCGTATGCGTGTCCGTGGCGTGTGAGCGCGTGCAGATGCGGTACTCACCTCTCACACGGCGCCACGCACGATGATGAACCAACAGCGTGGACTCTACTGCTGGCTATTTGCCCACGCAATACACATGCACATCGGCCTCCGGAAACTCAGCAATGTAGCCAGAGGTCTACTAAAGGGATAAGGCAGAAAGACCACCTCGTAAGAGGTATGAAAGGATTCGGCCGAAATATTGAAAGAGAAGAAATTAAACTAATATTAATTTAATGATAAGGAAGTTAAAAAAGAAGAGTGAATATGCCTCTTGGAACATAATAAATAAAACTTATAACCAAAGAAAATACAACCTAATTATAACTTATTCTACTATTTAGAAAAGCATGTCGGTTCTCAATTAGTAGTTTACAAAAATCAAAGGTTTATAAAAATTAATTAAGAAAGGTAAAAATAAATAGATAACAGTTTACGCCCAAGTGAATGAAAACAAAGTTTAATGCCCTTAATGAATGTGCACTGCTTGTGACAGATCTCGAGTTCGAATGTCTTTGTTAGTTCGGCACCCTCGAAGTCAGAAGCAGGTACCTGGTATGCGAAGGTCGTTGCCAGAGTCGTGTCGCGATGCGGATGTGATGCACAAGCCATTCTGCGCTAGATGAGCGAACGCTCCGAGTCCCCGGACACGATGACCAGGCAAAGTGAGCCGCAGTGATCTAATTTGGCAATCGCGCCGCGATCGCGTGAGTGACTCGAAGATATGCCAACAGGGCATATGCTGATGGGCAGTCTGTAGCCCTGGTTAACGGCGAGATGGGCAGCTTGTAGCCCGATGGATGCCGTTAAAGCCGTTGCGGCGTAACAATGAATGGCAATGCAGAAGTCCGACAGCCAGCGGAACGCAAGTCAGCGGTCACATTGACCGCGACTGTCGGCGTGGACCTGAGCGACCATGCCTCACATGACTGATGAGTGAGAGTGCATTAATCTCCGCATCTAAAACTATCTGAACGCGGCAGTTGACAAACCAAAATATGTAAAAGAAACCGCCCCTCCCACGCGGTGGGCCCTTGGTGTCACCGTGGGAAGGGCTCCCGAAACCTCTGAAGAAACGGGTGCGGCCGCGCTGTGCGCGGACGGCCGTACCGCCGGCTGGGGGTGGCCGCACTTCGCGGCAGGCGCAAATGCGGGGCATAAACCGCGCATGCCGAAACGGGGGCTTGAAGTGCAACGCGGGGGGGCAAAGCGACCTTGCCGCAAAGAAAAGAACCAAGGACATCGAGGCCGCGGGGCGCGACCTGCAAGCTGCGTAGGGGCGGTCTATTTATTTATTTATTTATTTATTTATTTATTTTACGTCAAAAAAGCAGTTAAAAACTGCGTATGACGTGCTATGAGGAAAAGTGAATTGTGTGCACATTTTCAAAATTCTGTGATCCCTACACTAAGTCATATACTACTTGAATTTTGAATTGAAAAAAAGCTCCATGTAATCAAATCTATTTTCAAGGATAAATAAACAATAAAATTTGGACTCTTATCCATGTTGTCCTCCGGAATAATACTTCCTGCCGCGACAACATGGAAACGATAATTTAAATAATTGTATTTCCCACTGAATTCTAGAAGACGTGCTCAGAAAATGAAGTTACATTTATGTCCAGAAGCAAACAAGGGCCCATCTCAGCATTTGCTCAATGGATCAGGAAACTGGACGAAAAACCTGATCGAGATGGGGTCATTCAAATCGGTCATCGGTCGAAATGAAACTCGCGTGCGTAAACATGTAGATTCAGGACAAAAATATATGCGATGAAAATGGAACATATTCTTTAGGAACACAATTCGCCCTGCACAATGGCTCGCTAAACGGCATGATCACTATTTAATATTATTGAAATCGGGAGACTGCAGCATGAGAGTGGCTCAAAAGAATATTTAGAACTGTTGAAGATTGATAAAAAAACACTAGCAATAATTCAAGCTTCCTTACACTGATTGGTGTAAGTACTGACAAACACAAATTCTAACGCAATGTTTCATATCACATAAAATTAATCCAACGCGAGCAAAGAATGTGATAAACTGCAAGGTGTAATTACGCCTCATCATTAGACCCAAGGGTTGATAATAGAAGAAATAGAAGAGCAAGAGCGATCAAAACTGATTCTTACGGGTGACTCCTGCTTCTCTGTACTCGGTCCAGACCAAGTTCGGTGTTTTATTGCAAACAATTAGCTGTAAGCGCAAGGTTGCTAGCGCCTGAAACTACGAAACTGCTTGTCATCTATGCTTAAATAGCCAGTCCTGCCCAAAACAGTGGTGCTAACAGGTACATGGGTTGTCACCTGGCAACCCGCTCTTTCCAAGGTTAGTTCTGAGAAGCAGTGGGACTTACAATCATACAATACTGATATTTGTAATTACAACACAAGTCGTCGAAATGTTGTTCATCAATTATCGACATCAACAGCTCACTACAAGAAATCCATATAGAATACATGTACCGTTGCTTTACAACGCATTGCTAGATGACATTAAACAATTAAAGTCGGTACACATATTTAAATTGAAAGTAAAATATTTTCTGTTGCATAACTGTTTCTATACAATTACAGACTTTACTGATCTTTTAAAAGAAAAACTAATGTTTATTTTAACAAAACAATAATATATAATGGATTAGTTTACACTTGTACTGTATAATCTTTTAAAAACATTTAATATGCCTATTACAAGTAATGTACTTCGGCTTCTGGGTCAATGACGCCCATCTCGATCAAATTTTTGTCCAGTTTCCCTGATCTTTTGAGCAAATGCTGAGATGGTCGGCTTGGTTTGCTTCTGGACACAAATGTAACTTCACTATGTGGAGGTTTTGTTGAGCTCATCTTTGCTTATAGTAGAGCTGAGAGTGAGTTACCTTCTTGTTAGCCATGCAGAAAATCAAATCTGCAGCTCTTTTATCGTTGGAATTAGTTTTTCTATAACTCGGGAACGAAAATGTCTAGTATTCTAAATGTCGATAATCTCCGCTTTTTAAATTTTATTATTATTAATCTAATAAAAAACTAGAATAAGTCCATACAGGGTACCGTCAGCGTCAGTCCAACGCGATACTGCTTTTCAAAAATGTTCTATACGTCTTTGATGCTAAGAGCTTTCTTTCCGCATTACTAATTACCCAATAATAAACGCAAGAGATTAAACGCAATGATTATACCCAACAAAGATTTTCATCTTAGTCATACTAGTTTCAATTGCATCATTTCCAGTGCGAAGTTTTCTACTGCGATCCCGGCCACACAAGAGAGCGCTCCTCGCACCGCAACATTATTTTTCGCGCCATAATTTTTCATAGCGCCGGCGGCGCTAGCCGAATGCGTTTACTGAAGTGAAGTCACGAAGGTTAAGCGCATTCGAGACTCGCGGGTTCGTGGTTGGCTGACCGGCCAGGAACCCCGGGATCTAACGGCGTCGAGCCCCTGGCCGAAGGGCTAAAAGGCACTGACTGACTGCGATGTGACGAGACTTGACAATTATTAAAAAGTAAAAAGCACATTAATGGAGGATTACTCCCAAGTGTAAGCGCTCAACGCCCCTTAAGGGGCTTGA
This sequence comes from Teleogryllus oceanicus, assembly GCA_964035755.1. Lineage (NCBI taxonomy): Eukaryota > Metazoa > Arthropoda > Insecta > Orthoptera > Gryllidae > Teleogryllus > Teleogryllus oceanicus. The sequence continues at coordinate 100,800,971 of CAXIVR010000005.1, read as the reverse complement.
GATGCGTTGCGTCAAGATGTGGACGCAACAAATTAAAAAAATGAATGGCGTCGTCGTAGGCTTCCGCGACCAGAGTCACGGAAAGGATCTTGGCTGTCCGGTTGACTCCGTGTCAAAGGCTGTGTTGCCGACGTTTCGCCCATCTTTTTTTTTTTTTTTTTTTTTTTTCTTTTTTTTTTCGTATCGGCCCCTCGGCGTATATAATTCCGAGCGCTGACCACTCCAGCGCAGACCAGGCCAGAGGAAGACCACGAAAATATGGTCGAAACGTCGGCAACACATCCTTCGACGTGGCGTCACCCGGACAGCCAAGATCATTGAAAAGGATGGCGTCATTTGGACACCGCGCGTCGCGACAATTTGTCCGCTGAGAGGAACGGGAGAAAGTGATCTTGCTCATGCTCCGGCCATTTTTAGGTTCTCGATGCACTGAACGCAGTGGCTCGCCCAGGAGTGCTTCGATAGGTTAGGGACTTTCAAGTCCTTTTGCAGCTCTCTGGCATTACGGTCGACCGATGCCCATTTAACAACCTACAACAATCAAGAACTGTTCTCTTCCTACCAATCATAAACGATACGACCCCGACGATGCGGATGATGCAAATATTCTTTGCAATAAAGAAGCAGATAATAGTACAATATGATAACAAATTAACGGTAAACGGCAAAATGGCTTACATATAATTTTTTTCATTTCAAATAACTGTATATTCCTTTGAATATGAACGATGTGTCATTGACTCGTGTTAAGGAAACAAAATGTTTGGGTCTCTCAATTCACTCAAACCCATATAAATAATCTAACTCACAATTAATATCCTTTGAGTGAATTCTTTCAAATTCTGTGAGATGGCTCATTCTTTTTATATTTCGCGAATGTACATTTCCGCCTGAGATATGACACAATATTCCAGGGTCACATATATAGGTCCCATAATTTCAGACTACAGACCTAAATTCCCAAGCACTTCTCACAATGTCACATACAGCAACGGATTCACTAGGATCGCTTAATTGTCACGTGATAAAATATAATTCGTTTCAGAAAACGCGCTAAGCATTCGTGGAGCATTGAACCAAAAATAATTTCATATACATGGATGTCCAGGGAGGAAACATCGAAACTTCCAAAGTAAGCTCATCAGACAATTTTAAGCATATTTTGACTAATACATGTTTGGTATATATTTTGTATATTTCGAATGTAATAAGCACTCAAATGTTGGTTTGAAAAAATTCTTTCTATTCAAACAATTGCATTTCTGAATTGAATAAACACTCCAGAATCATGAAAATGATTAACAAAATAAATAAATAAATTAGTTCACAAAGAAAAAATTAACACAAATCAGTCGAATTGTGTAAATTAAGTGCATTTTTATTTGTATTAATTTTCTCGCCTCGGCAGTTGTGTTGCCCTATTCGCACAGCGCGTGGCAGCCTCCACACGGTCCAAATGCAGCACCTCCACTGGTGTGATGAACGGACACGTTCCGTCTCCTTCTCAACCAACACCGGCTTGCACATACGGTCCCCCTTGCACTTCCGCTAACACTATTTTAGTTTTTACACAGTTCTGCAGTCCACCTATATTAACTTCCGTGATTCACGGCCGCTAAAATAAATGCAGTTCCTTTGTACGTCTTCTCTGTAATGCGAATTCACTACGTTCGTACTATCCCAGCTCAGTATACTTCAATAAAGCTCAAGTTTCATCCAGTTCGTGATTTCAATTATTCCGCCTAACGGTTTCTTCACTATCCTAACGTACTGTTGGGAGGTAACCGCTTCAGTCCAATGTTTCCATACGAGAAACACAACTCACACGACTGCGCTTCGTAATAGTAAGGGCCTAACATACACCATTGCTTCTCGCAAAACAAGTTTTGTTAATAACTGAAAATACTGAAGTACGTCTAGTCTCGGACAACTTGTAAGAGTAAGAGAACATTGTGTGTGTCAATTCGTAACTTTCTGCTATTATTTACATTTTACGCTTGCAGTGTCTCAGAATGTACTATTTGGAAGTGCGGTTTCTAAAAGGAATCAAATGTACAGGAACTTCGAGTAGTCTGTGGCCATTGGTGCAGATGAGTTCTGCATGTATCGAAAGACAACACTGCAAGTGGTGAAGAATTTTTTTAAATCAGGGAAATTCCCTAAGACACTTTTATCACACTCGTGAAACAGCTGAAAATGGATTACAGAGTAGTCTTGTAATATATTTCGAGAGAATAAATGAAAAGACAAGTTACTTACAGCAGCCATGTCACAAATGATAAATAGGTAACATTTCTCACATGATTTGTACCAATTTCCTTCCGTTATTAATTTGAAGTAACCTTCCGTCTAGTATGCGTAAAATTCAGAGCCTGCTACACATCTTATTGCTGAATTTCACCAAATTAGCATCGACATAATCTGCGTTGACCCTTCACTATTTTAATGCGAAACATTTAGTATATGAATTTTGTTACAATAATCACAGAAGACAAAGTTCATTTTTTAAAAAATAAATAGTAGTTTCTGCTTAATTCATGCATAAAATAAAGGCAATTTTAATTTTTGAAATTTGATGGCATGCAATTATTTGAAAAAACTAGTATTTTTTGCGTTATTCATACTTGAAAAGGACACGTAAAAACGGCGCAGGTATCAGTTTTGTTGAACCCTTGAGTTTTCGAAAATTACAAAAGGTACAAATATTGCGCAAAATATGTGCCGTTGTATCACCACAGTACTTTTCTGCTTCCGGGGAACCGAATTGAGTAACTGCAAAAAAATGTATTTTAGACGCCGATAGGTAGCAGCTGGTAAAAGGATGGGTACAAAATCGGAAAGCTAACCCAGACGAAAGACATTGAGAAACTAGTATGAGAAAGACAACGCCAATCTACAGCACCACTAGTTTTATTTTTTCTACTACACTTCGGACAGTATCAGCAATTTGGTTACATTTCCAGAGTATGTTTACAGTAACAATAATAAAGACAAAACGTGTATCATATTTGGAACGAGTTTGTTTGCAAGGATGAGAGTTAATGCATCTGTGTTGAAATATTTATGCTGCGTTGGCAAATTATGATTCACCTTATAGAAATTATTATCTGATCTCACTGATATTCAAAAATTCTATACCATGCTAAAAAATTCAGTTTACATTTACTATTATAATAAATGCGTAGAAAAAGTTTGAAATCTGGAGCTAGTTAAGCAGAAAAATATTCAAACCTAATTGGCAGACGCCAGAAAAACTCAAATCGCTTTGCGACGAGTCAACTTGGTATCAAAGTCAATTAACAGCAGAGTATCCGCCATGGACGCAAAGGCAAAGGTATACACTGAGGAAGAGATTAAGAAGATCGCGCCCTCCTACCGCGGCAAGCCTAAAAACGTCGATCCAGCGAAAGCAGGAAAGAAGCGAGCGCCTCCGCAAAGGCACAAGAGCAACATCGGACCGTCTTCTCCAAATTTCGCACCACCGTCAGCGCTCCAAGATCCGGCAAAGATCACTCCGCACCGCAACGAAAGCATCATTGCTGAATCCATATTCGGCGTTGATGTAACAGTCACGGAAATCGATCCGCGACAAAACTTTCTCGCAAACTACGCTAAACTCGACGATATCGCTATCGAACCGTTCGAATGACGTCAAGCCAAACTAGGCCGACAGAGTTTGACGAGCGCTGAGAAAGGCATCCGCAAAGCTACAGCGGATAAGGCATTCAAAGTGCCACAACCAGTCTTCGCTTATCTAAGCCAGATTGGAAACATCACGGACAAAATCGGTAAAGAGACCGAGATCGAGGTACCAACCCTGCCCGTCACATCAGTGCAAGGGTTAGGAGGATACCACGCTCCAACGGTGGATATCAACACCCACAACTTGTTCGAAGAAGTGCCGTCATTGGGCATCGCTGCAGATGTAGTGATGCAGCGGCCTCAGCAGAGGACAATCCCACGCCAAGTTTCAAAGTGGGCATACCCGCTGGGTCACAGCTAACCAACAATCTCGTTGGATGGCACGCCACATCGGAATACGCCGACAAGAAATCAGGCAAATGCTACAAAGCCACGGGATAACCGCAACGTAATTCCCAGAGTTCACGGCACACACAAGATTCCACTTGAAATACATACAATCTATTTCAGACATAGTGGGAAAGTTTGAAACCTTCAGAAACGAAAAGGTTATATTTCAGAATTTAACCATCGCTGAGGAGAAACTCAAGTCATCAAGACGACGCCACTCACCACAGAAGATCCAGATCGAACGTAAGAGATCCGTAGCTCAACATCAGCTGCGTGTAACTCAGCTGCGCAAATTGGAGCCGCATACGTGTTTGGCTTCCAACTCTCCAAAGAGCAAGGCCGAGGGGCCACAGCCGCAGAGAGAGCGCAAAACTGGAGCTGTCTACGATCCATACCAACCGCGGCAGCACCCTGGGTGATGCCAGAGGAATGGGTCGAGAATCGAAACAGCCGGCGCAACTTGCCAGATGGCATAGGCACCGACCGATTCAGAGGACTAGGCAAACGCAAGGACGTCACTCTGTCTGACTGCGTCAGACGAATAATAAAGACCAAGCGCTAGCTAGCGCATGTGGAAGCCAGTAACGCTCACAAGCACGAGGCATGGAACACTTAGCATAGATACAAGACCAAGTAACAGACATATACAAAACGCACCGCAACGAAAGCATCATTGCTGAATCCATATTCGGCGTTGATGTAGCAGTCACGGAAATCGATCCGCGACAAAACTTTCTCGCAAACTACGCTAAACTCGACGATATCGCTATCGAACCGTTCGACGCCTGCGAGCACGACGTGAAACAACTGGATGCACACTAGCAAGAGAGGAGTTTCAATACTACTCAACAGCACTGCTATGGATGAAGCTGATCGACGTCAAGCCAAACTAGGCCGACAGAGTTTGACGAGCGCTGAGAAAGGCATCCGCAAAGCTACAGCGGATAAGGCATTCAAAGTGCCACAACCAGTCTTCGCTTATCTAAGCCAGATTGGAAACATCACGGACAAAATCGGTAAAGAGACTGAGATCGAGGTACCATCCCTGCCCGTCACATCAGTGCAAGGGTTAGGAGGATACCACGCTCCAACGGTGGATATCAACACCCACAACTTGTTCGAAGAAGTGCCGTCATTGGGCATCGCTGCAGATGTAGTGATGGCAGCGGCCTCAGCAGAGGACAATCCCGCCAAGCTTCAAAGTAGGAATACCCGAAGGGCACAGCTAACCAACAATCTTGTTGGATGGCACGGCACATCGGAATACGCCGACAAGAAATCAGGCAAATGCTACAAAGCCACGGGATAACCGCAACGTAATTCCCAGAGTTCACGGCACACACAAGATTCCACTTGAAATACATACAATCTATTTCAGACATAGTGGGAAAGTTTGAAACCTTCAGAAACGAAAAGGTTATATTTCAGAATTTAACCATCGCTGGAGGAGAAACTCAAGTCATCAAGACGACGCCACTAACCACAGAAGATCCAGATCGAACGTGAAGAGAGATCCGTGTAGCCAACATCAGCTGCGTGTAACTCAGCTGCGCAAATTGGAGCCGCATACGTGTTTGGCTTCCAACTCTCCAAAGAGCAAGGCCGAGGGGCCACAGCCGCAGAGAGAGCGCAAAACTGGAGCTGTCTACGATCCATACCAACCGCGGCAGCACCCTGGGTGATGCCAGAGGAATGGGTCGAGAATCGAAACAGCCGGCGCAACTTGCCAGATGGCATAGGCACCGACCGATTCAGAGGACTAGGCAAACGCCAGGACGTCACTCTGTCTGACTGCGTCAGACGAATAATAAAGACCAAGCGCTAGCTAGCGCATGTGGAAGCCAGTAACGCTCACAAGCACGAGGCATGGAACACTTAGCATAGATACAAGACCAAGGGGGGATAGTAACAGAGACATATACAAAACGCACCGCAACGAAAGCATCATTGCTGAATCCATATTCGGCGTTGATGTAACAGTCACGGAAATCGATCCGCGACAAAACTTTCTCGCAAACTACGCTAAACTCGACGATATCGCTATCGAACCGTTCGACGCCTGCGAGCCCGACGTGAAACAACTGGATCGCACACTAGCAAGAGAGGAGTTTCAATACTACTCAACAGCACTGCTATGGATGAAGCTGATCGACGTCAAGCCAAACTAGGCCGACAGAGTTTGACGAGCGCTGAGAAAGGCATCCGCAAAGCTACAGCGGATAAGGCATTCAAAGTGCCACAACCAGTCTTCGCTTATCTAAGCCAGATTGGAAACATCACGGACAAAATCGGTAAAGAGACTGAGATCGAGGTACCAACCCTGCCCGTCACATCAGTGCAAGGGTTAGGAGGATACCACGCTCCAACGGTGGATATCAACACCCACAACTTGTTCGAAGAAGTGCCGTCATTGGGCATCGCTGCAGATGTAGTGATGGCAGCGGCCTCAGCAGAGGACAATCCCACGCCAAGCTTCAAAGTAGGAATACCCGAAGGGGCACAGCTAACCAACAATCTTGTTGGATGGCACGGCCACATCGGAATACGCCGACAAGAAATCAGGCAAATGCTACAAAGCCACGGGATAACCGCAACGTAATTCCCAGAGTTCACGGCACACACAAGATTCCACTTGAAATACATACAATCTATTTCAGACATAGTGGGAAAGTTTGAAACCTTCAGAAACGAAAAGGTTATATTTCAGAATTTAACCATCGCTGGAGGAGAAACTCAAGTCATCAAGACGACGCCACTCACCACAGAAGATCCAGATCGAACGTGAAGAGAGATCCGTGTAGCCAACATCAGCTGCGTGTAACTCAGCTGCGCAAATTGGAGCCGCATACGTGTTTGGCTTCCAACTCTCCAAAGAGCAAGGCCGAGGGGCCACAGCCGCAGAGAGAGCGCAAAACTGGAGCTGTCTACGATCCATACCAACCGCGGCAGCACCCTGGGTGATGCCAGAGGAATGGGTCGAGAATCGAAACAGCCGGCGCAACTTGCCAGATGGCATAGGCACCGACCGATTCAGAGGACTAGGCAAACGCAAGGACGTCACTCTGTCTGACTGCGTCAGACGAATAATAAAGACCAAGCGCTAGCTAGCGCATGTGGAAGCCAGTAACGCTCACAAGCACGAGGCATGGAACACTTAGCATAGATACAAGACGAAGGGGGGATAGTAACAGAGACATATACAAAACTCATTTTCTTAGATACCTTCCATTATATTTCCAGGATCATTGATCGGTTACAAAACTTCAACTTTTATGATTCAGTGATTCAGTTACGGCAGATGTGAACATTAGCTTATAATAAACTTTATTGGCTGATTCTTTGACTTACGCAAAAATGTTTTGTATTCGCATTAATTTAAAAGAATTTCGCTTCCTCAGTAGTCGGCCCAGCCGAAATTCGACGCCGAATCTCTTGGCAGACTCCATGTTGCTCTAACCACTTGAGAAACCTAGACACTCACCTCTTCAAACAGATTTAAGGATATAGAAGACGATTCTTGGCAGGGGGAGTCAATTCTGTGAAGTCAAATCATAATTTGTAATAAGCATATTATGCTTAGAGGCTGCGGGGTTGGAATGGTAGTTACCAATTACCAAACAGCAAAGTATTCCCACGTAATTGGTAATCCTCCAACTCTGATCAGATGGATTATCGACACATCGTCGTCGTCATAGTAATTTACTTTCGTCAAGGCTCTTATCATCCCACCTAACAGGCCAATGATGAGTCTCATTAGCTCATGTGGTTAGAGCAATCGAGCATATACGGGAGACATGAGGTCGATTCCCGACTGAGACAATTGTTTCAATAATTTATAACTACTATATTCTAAACACGATGAACTCCCATTTAACGGTGGAGCCGCTACTCCCGTAAGATTATTTTTCTGAATGTTCTGGATGTACGCTTCAATTGTTTATTTTCTTTTTATGCATTACTAATATTCGCTATTCAAATCCGAGTCCCAAGTTATTTTACATGTCATCGCATTTAGATACATTCAAAATGGAAAAATATACTCGAATTCTCTTTAAATTCCTCATAAGGAATGAAGAATATCAGATACCAGTGATGTTTTAGCATCTGCATTGAGCGTTTCTGTTTATCTATATACTATACTGTGACATACCGATATGTCACATTAAAATAAACTAACATTTATTTGTAGACTATATGGGGGACCATGCATTACGAAATATCACAAGAGCTAGAGCTTAGCAACGACCGTGAATAAACAATGTAGTTTTTGTTTTTTGTAAATGCATTAAGAGGTGGCTTGATGCCGAAAGTAGAAAATTTGGGATTGGGCGAAGAAGTTTAGACGATCGAAAGGTCAGCTACACCAAAATATAACGAACGTATGGATTGTCTAGGTGAGAGAAGGACGGTCAAATGTTATGAAAAAAAGGAAGGTAGTTTAATACGAAGTCTTCGAGGGGTGAATCATGCAGGAAGATTTCATTCTGACCGGCATCGCGATTCTGAACTGATCCTAGGTTCGTGAGAGGGAACGAGTACAATCGAGATAGAATTGGGTTATCAGTGAAATTTTAAAGACAGTGAATGATATTGCCGATATTTTCATGTGGAAGTAATATTAATGTATAAATTGGAACTTTGTCGGGAGTGGTAATCGAGTTCGGGACTATGTCATAGAACGTAATCGGGACTGATAATTTTGATAGTTTGAGACCAGCTTGGATAGGGGCAGAAGAGGATTTCTTGGGACTTTGGACTACGGCAAGCTCGCATGATATTTCGACTGAGAAGTCTACGAGGGACATCAACGAAGAATAGATAAGTTAACCGCGGTATAAAATTGTAAATTCAAAGATATCTTGATCAAAGGCCTAACATCAAATCATTTTATTAAACCCACTAAATTGTTTGCTAAAAAGGTAAAAATAAACTTTGTTAAATTTTGTTCTTTAGAAAAGAAAGTGATCTTTCATTTAGTCAATCCAAACAGAAATGAACTAGGAATAGAATCATTCTATTTCAGATTCCCAGCTGCGCTGTATAGTCAGCGGATCCTATAATCCACTATAAAGGTAATAAGGATTCTAATATATCGTGACCCATTGACCCAGCAAGCCGGACGCTAAGATCTTTGGCAGATATTAATGTAGAGAGGAAAATTTGTATATCTCAATACATACCATTCGTTTGAGATCGATGAACTCCAACCCTTTTGACCGATCTCCTTGAAACTTGGCATTTCTTAAGTGTTTTTTAAATAAAAAGGTTTTTATGTTCACTTCGTTGTAACTCTTCACTAAATGGCGCTAGAGCAAAAGAAGTCACTAATAATTCAATTCCCTACGTACCTGGGCTTCATTGTTGCTGGGCGTTGCCCAGTGTCGAGCAGGACAGGAAGAGAAGGCGGACGGTGAACACGAGATGAAAGTAATGCGAAGCTAGGGGACGATAGCGAGGGGCGATTGCATCATGAGAGCAACGAGCTCGTAGCACCGCTGACGAAGCCAAAAGGCGAAAGTAGATAGGTATTATCTAGTTTATTATAAACTAGGTTTTTACAGCTCAAGGAGTTAAGGATTCAAAGGTGACTGACGAGGCCGAAGACATAAATAATTGTGCAGAAGACGCATTGACTTGTTAAACAATTCTGAAAATCAAATGCATTTCCAATTGTAATTCAAAACTTAGCTATCCTATATTTGAGCAACAACTATCTTTTTGTGTTCTCTGAGAAACTGGTTAACAACAAACTCGTTTTTAGCAGCCTGATTTCATCGCGCTCAGTTTTCTTTCTTTTCTGTAATGGCCGCAGTCTAAAAATTCTAGTTAATTCACAATTGACAATTTTAAGAAAACGTGAAATGAACGCCACTGAGAGTGAGTGGTGAACGCCACTGTGAGTGGTGTTCATTCTGGATAATTCTACAAATTTTACGAAACACAAATATCCACATCCGAGAATTCGAAAATATCATACTTAGAGTTAAGATAGTTATGGCTCTTCAGCCGTCGCAATTTCGGCTACCAAGGACGGCAATATCGCTTTCTCTGACCTCGTGGAATCGAAGTTCACGCTTTCAACGTTAGCAGCATTGGTAGGCTAGCTCACTCTCGTGCTAATCGCGAAAACTACGTACACGTATTTCAAAATATTTTTATTCTAAATGAAATATTCAATAAAACAGTTGCATTAAACGTGAAGTATTTTCTTAACGTCAAGTTCTAGAGCTGTTATTGAAGTGGGTAAAAAAATCCTAGTCACCAATACCATACTCATCACTATCGACTTTAAATTATTTGAGAAGAAAGGGGGACATCAAAAAGAATATAAATGGTAATCTCAATTGCCAATCATAATTTAATTAAGCGTATTTATTATATATTATTAGACTATTTGATTGATGAATGTGACGTGGAAAACGTCGCATCTGATCCACATTTCACTCATGATGCTTTGTAAATAGTCCTACAAGAAACAGGACCCAACATTGTGCTTGAAAACGTCATTGAACAAAATTCCCATGAGTTAGGAAGTAGTCACGGAGAGATGTTGCGTATTTTCCGAGAAAATTATTTCAACCCATTAAACATATCCATTTCCACACATTTTAAAATATTTTTGCCCGCAATCAAAATTTTACGTTACAGGACTTAGGTAAGTCAGCACTTAGTAAACTGGGTATACCGTTCAGAATACGTTTTGTGAGGGCGAGGAGATGCACAAACACAAAGCATATTTCCGCCGCGTTAATAACAGAAAAGAAATACGCTACAATACATCCAAATCTACACACGTATATACTGATATATGTCTATATTAATAATTGAAAAATGTACCTGCGTACATGTTTTACTCGATGACAAACCTTCGTGCAACTGAAAAAACCATGAAAAGTTTAAATTGCGATGAGGGGTTTGTATTCTTCACACGGCAGTACTTTAGTTGTGAAAACACATTTGGATACAGAGGATCGCTACAATGCACATTTTCCTCATTTAGACATCGATTTGATGCACTACGACATACATTTATATTGAGTATACGAAAAAGCAGAAAACCAATTCCTGAATATAACCGGCACAGGTAGCTCAGGGCATCAATTGATGTCAGTGCAATGCCTTTGACCAGGAGAGCCAAGGGTTCCAGTTCCGATGGTGGCAGGATTTGACACTAGCTAGATAGGTAGGTCGAGTTCAGACGCTGTCTGGAGGAGAATTCTAGCGACCGGCTGCTCTGATCAGCCGATTTCCATGGTTTCTCGAATCAACACCTGGCGAATGCTGGAGCAATAACCTAACAAACGGGCCATGGACCGCGCGCGATTGTTCTTCCTCTTTATTGCTCTATCCTCACCCCTCACACACACCAGAACTACACAACCACATTACACTACCTCACATGCCGGGAAATCAGTCGGCAACTTAAAAGCTTGACCCGGCAGGGGCGGTGCTCCCTTGGTGGAAGATACCTGGTATAGGAAAAACCCGCAAGTCGATGGGTAGGTTTGCGTCGAATCTCACCGTAAGGGGGAGATCGTCGTCACCTCCGACGATAAAAACACTCACGGAACTAACGACCTTAGCAGTCGACACGCACGGATTCATTAATCCACCAAACTTTCGTAATAAAAGTTCCATTACTTTAAGTTTTGAATATCACCATCAAATTTATATTCCGTTGTTTTTTCTTATGTCGTGCTTAAATTTCCAGGTGCGTCCTAGTAAAGGGGTAACCTGCGTGTGTCCGTGTCTTAGCGCCCTTGCGTTATTCAATTAGGCCTCTTTCAAGTGTCATTTAGGGCAAGTGAAGTGACAGTGTAAGGGTCTGAATTTATTGGTGGATAACTGAGCATTTCTTGCCGGATCGTTCCAAGATATAAAGAAAATGATTTAAAAACAGATTTTTATGGGAGTTAACTACCTAAAATGCGTTTTGGGTTTTTAAGGCATTTAAAACGGAAATAAATAAGCTCATTCGATTCCTCTCGATAAGAATGATTGAAAAATTTTAGTCAACTACAAATGTAGTTTGATATTTTATCTACTTGATTATTTATTCCAGTGATTTGCATCCATTCTTAGTTGCGTTAGCGTGTTCGTAAAAGCTAATTATAGTCACTTTGCTTTTAACGAACAATCAATTTATATATCTGAGTGGCCAGACACGCTTCTTTTTTGTCGCAGATGTCCACAACCACACTTTCTCTGACCACATAATGTAATTCATCTGTTGGAGATGCCCATACCAACACAACCACTTGGTTCCAACCGTGTCTAAGATGGATCCTTCTACATCCATCCTTCGTCGGATGTTTTCTTTTCGTTTATGGTCTAGTTCGGAGACACGGCATCTACTCCTACAGTCGTTTTCAATGGACATCAAACTGGCTTTATCTCATTTACTTCATTCTCATGTTTCTGCTCCGTAAGTACATATTCTCTCTACTACTGTTTTATAAATGATGCGTTTAGTGTTATTTGTGACTTTGGTACTCTAAAATATAGATTTTAATTGCGGAATCTCTATTTTTCTTGTCCTATTTTATTTGAAATGTCACCAACACTTCTACCTTTTGAGGGTAAAGTTACTCGTAGGCATCTGACTGACTCTCATTGCTTGACCGTGTCAGTTTCTAGGTCGAGACAATGAATTTGACTTAATAATAATAATAATAATAATAATAATAATAATAATAATAATAATAATACATTCACTAAATGAATGAATAAATATGTTACGTGTCTGTTAAATATAATATCTATGCCACGTTGAAGCTTTCTTTTATTACGATACTGCCATTTCTATTTCAGAAATGAAATTTACTATTTAGCTGACGGTCCAAAAATTGCGACATCACAAATTATTGGCAAATGTTTTCTACCTGTTCGATCATATAAGTCGAAGAAAATGCGATATTTTAAGAAACGTGTTCCGAGACTATTCCTGGCGTGATTATTACTTTGTACAATTTGCATTCGTTGAAACCTTGAATCTTATTGTATCTAGATTTTGAAAATTAGAAAAAACATGTAATCATCCTATGGGATACATTCATTATTGGTTGCTTGATATTTATAATATTTTACTATCAGCTCTATTAATACATAAAAAACCCACATTATTTTCAAAGTCAATTTATAAATGTTAATATTAGTTGTTAAATTTTTTTAAAACTCTTCCTTGAAGGTTCAAAACCAAACGAAATATTAAATTAAGACGATACAATATAATAAAAATATCACAATCATTAAAGAGTACTTCATTTCTCCGAAGTCACAGTACAACATCGCAAATAATTTAAAATATAGCCATTAGTATTAAAGACGACGTGGAATAGGCTGCTTTGTTGTGATCTGCTCAATCACCAAGGCTGAACAACCTAATTCTAGGGTTGATTGCAACGACGGCAAAAGAGCACTGTCCTTTGATGCAGATGCCATTCTCTTCAATCTCTTTTGATCGACTGCACAAATGCAAAAATTTTGATTACACGACGTCTCCCCACACTGGCCTTGACTTGGAATCCGTTGTGCTTCAGCTCTCTTTCGGTCGACCGCCCTGACAGGCCCACTGGCAGCCGCCTGCCGCCACTCGCCTCCCGCGGCTCGCGAGGAATGAACGGCGAATAATGAGCAATCGGACGCTGCCCTGGAGCGGCGGCGGCGGCTTTCCGCTTGTTAACGACCGCCTGGAAGACGCACAGGCGGCGGTGGCGACGAGGATGCGGAGTAGGGGTGGAGAAGCCCAATGCTCCCCCTCCCTTCTCACCCTGTCTCCCATAGAATCCCACTCTGCCCGCCAGGCACCACCCTCCTCCCTTCCATTTTTGTCCGTTCCGATCCAATCCAGTTCATTCCATCCCGTCATCTCCAGTCCCGTTCAACCCCCCTCAGTCATTAGCTCTCCAAACGCAGGGCTGAGGCTGAGACAAGCTCTAAGCTCCCGACTGGTCTCCCAGAATGTGGTAGTGTAGTGCACATTAGTGTAGTGTGTGTGTAAGGGGAGAGGATAGGACAAGGAAGAGGAAGAAAGATCGCGCGCGGTCCGTGGTCCGTTTGGTAGGGTACTGCTCCGGCATTCGCCTGGTGTTGATCGGAGAAACCACGGAAAACTACCGATCAGAGCAGCCGGCCGCTAGAATTCTCCTCCAAACAGCGACTGAATTCGACCTAGCTGAAAAGCTAGTGTCGGAAATTCTGCCGCCGTCAGGACTTAAACCTAGGACCTCCCGGTCAGAGGCGCTGCAGTGACATCAGTTGATGCACCGAGCTACCGCTCCCGGTCAAAATAAAAAAAATAAATGTTAGATAACTTCATATATTTATTAGATTTGGATCTAACTTGTGAATCTGAAAGACGGAAGTCTAGTAATTAAATTATTTTTGTTGTTGAGAAAGGTAAGAATTTCTCCTAAGAAACAATCGAAGAGATATTGACGACCCTTCTCCAACTCTGACGGTCAAGACGTTACTCATTTGACCCTTATGTGGGGATGCAATAGATTCTCGAGTATTAAAATATCACCTGTTGCACTTCTATTATCGTTTTTTAATGTCATTCAAAACTTACTATAGAACAAAATATTCGTTTTTTTGTAATAAGGAAGAAGTGTGAGAAATTACAGAGAAGAGTAAATTAAACAAAACCGGTGTTCAATCAAAAACTGACATTTGGTCGAGAAAATATTACGAGTCTATACAATTGCACTTAGCCGTTACGATTACTTTACATTAATTATTTTATATTACGATTATTGCACATAGCCGTTAAGATGATAACCGAACCACTTTAGTAATAAAATGAAACGATTTTAATATCGTCCGTTTTATTCACTTTGAAAAAATCCGTGCATTACTATTTGAATTTATTACTTAACTATATATCCTCCGAAATATAACAAACTAATGTTTATGGCCAAAGATTATTAAAACACTTGTGTTACCATTTCACATACATTACGATACTGACAATTTTTCTTGTTAATATATTTTGCTTGTAATACTGACATCAGTTTACTTATGTCCTGGATAAAAATGCGAGTTTCCTTAAACTTAAGTTGCTTAATATTGTTATTTCTAACTTATATACACTCTTCATGCCCGTTTCTTATGTAATGATTATAACTTCTATTAACATTTTGCATTCACCGATCACATTCACCATACTTTCACAGTGGGTGTACCTGGCACAGAACTCCACATTACCTATCAGCCACTGTCATGTTATTACACTTTCACTGCATGCAACAATTTCTTGTGATTTTCTTCTTTCTCGGTCTTTCTTTTCTTCTTTCCGCATCCTCGTCACAATAACATTATATCCTCTGGTGTCACCTTCCCTTTCCCTCTTCACAAGAGTTCACGGCAGGTAGCAGCGTTGTGGATGATTTAGCATGCCTGTTTTCAGCAAGGATGTAATCCTACTGTGAGGTGTGACAGTAGTCGCAACGAACTCTGCGACCATGCGTGCTCGTAACGCACGTTTCTTGACACCGTGGTTGAGTTTGAGGTTGCACTCTGCAAAATACAAGTCTTTCAGAACGGCCACTACGAGAAGGAGGCAATTCATCTTTTAGAAATACCTGTCGGTATTCCTCTCGTAGACATCCTGAGTAGCAAGGCATAATGAGGAGTACTCAGCAAACAATTATCTGTGAAAAGTGCTTTCTTTACTGAGAAAATATGAAGACTTGCTTTTGAATGAAATGAATGGGATACATAAAGCAGTGTTTAACCTCAACGTACGTGAATATTGTGAAAGTTCATTGTGTATTAATGTATATTAGCTGAAGAATTGCGGTACTACTCGAGCATTTATCACCAACAACGAGATAGAAAGAGAAAGAGATCACGCTCGTTGATCAGTATCATCCCTTACACGGCATTGGCTGGGATTTACGTAAACATGCTTGACACTAAAACCAAAAAATGCATTATATTCATGTGATTAAGGGGAAAAAGTAATGAAATTGACAATTTTTCATTAAGGGTATATTTCCATAATTTACTCTTAAATTGAAATGATTCAGCTTACGGGTATTTATTTATCTCAATCATCTACTAGACAGAAAAGGAATTATATACATATAATCGCCCTTCCGACAAATTCTATATATTCTAATTTCCTGTCCATTCCATTCTGTCCTACCCCATCTATTCACTTCTAGTATACTTCATTCACTAATTAAAATAATTAAAGAATCTACACTGAGGTGATAAAAGCCATGAAATGCAAATATGCGGATAGCAGTAGTATCACGCACAAAAGGTATAAAAGGGCTGTGCATTGGCAGAGCTTTCATTCGTAGTTAAAGTAATTCAGGTGAAAAGTTTTCTTAAGTGATTATAGCTGCACGAAGGGAACTAACGAGCTTTGAACGCGGAATGGTACTTGGAGCTAGATACATGGGTCATTGCATTTCCGAAATCGTCATGGAATTCAATATTCCGAGATCCAGTGCCAAAGAGTGTGCTATAACTCATTTCACATAGCCACTCATCACGGACAACGCAGAGGTCGACGACCTTCACTTCATGACCGAGAGCAGTGGCGTTTCCGTAGAGTTGTCGGTGCTAACAGAGAAGCAACGCGGAGTAAAGTATTTGCAGAAATCAATGTGGGACGTACGACAAACATATTCATTAGGGCAGTGCGTCGAAATTAGGCTTTAATGGGCTATGGTAGCAGCAGACTCGAGTGCCTCTGCTAACAACAATCACCTGCAGCGCCTCTTCAGAGATCGTGACCATATTGATTGGGCAATAGATGACTGGAAAGCCGAGGCCGAGTCAAATGAGTCCTTATTTCAGTTGGTAAGAGCTAATGGTAGGGTTCGACTGTGGTTCGGCGGTCCAAATTGTCAACAAGCTATTGTGTAAGCGGGTGGTGGTTCCAAATGGTGAGGGCTGTTTTACACGGAATGTATTACGGAGCTAAATCAACCGATCATTGACTAGACATGGTTAAGTTCAGCTACTTGGAGTCCATTTGCAGACTTTCTTGCACTTCATGTTCCCAAACAAGCATGGGATTTTTATGGATGACCAAGCGCCATGTCACTGTGCCATAAATGTTTGTGATTTGTTTTAAGAACTTTTTGAACAATTGGAAGGAATTATTTGGCCATCCAGATTATTACATGAATCCCACTGAACATTCATGAGACATAATTAAAGGTTAGTTTGGGCACAAAATTCTGCACCGGCAACACTTGAACAGTTGTGAATGGTTATAAAGGCAGCATGACTCAATATTTGTGCTGGGGACGTTCAATAACTTGTTGAGACTACATCACGTCCAGTTTATGCAATATGCCGGGCTAAAGGAAGTCTGAGTCGATATTAAAGGTATCCACGACTTTTACATCTCAATGAATTATACTAAAAGAAACATTAAAAATATCCACTCACTTCTATTTATGTGGAGTTTCACATATTACATTCGTACCAATACAATAAAACACAACTGCCTCAAAAGATCATCACATTTAGCAGCGTCAGCATCAACTCAGCAACATTCATAATATTTCCTTTTCGTTTGTGCAACCACAAATCATCTTCCGAAGAAATGATGCTTAATTTAATGCAACTCATGCAAAAATATTTCCAACAAAAACGGAAAATCATTCAGTTTTCATTAATTTAATGTCTCTTGAACATGGAATACATTCACATCTTCATGCAATGAAGATCAATGTCTAACTTACCTTTATAAAATTCGCAAACGTGAAGAAAAACTGGCACAGATTATCATTCTGAAATAGAAACACTTAACATTAGGCATTTGAATGTTAAGTAAAATAATCACTGCAATAATATTCATTCTCAATAGTTGTTTGATTATTCTTTGTAGTAACCATCAATTAATTCTTCTAATAAACCTTATATTTCTACGGACAACGTTCTCTCTTCTCACGGTAACATTTGTGGCACATTTAGAAGCAAAATTTTCAGTCGTAATTTTTGTTTTTCAGTTTCCGTCATTTCGTTTCTCAGTTTCATATCATAGATATTTCAAGCTGCATTCTTGTCAACATTTATATTAATAAAAATAAATAAGTAAAGAAAAGAAAACATGAATGAAGGCTTGATGTAAAATTGTTGAAAGTCAATGCAGATGATTAGTGGAATTTTTCTAGGTATTATTTGAAGAAATGACGAGAGCTAGAAAGTGAAGCATAATAATTCACATTTGATTGATAAAGACTTAATAAAACGAGGAAAACCTTTCATCTTTAACGCGCAATTTTCGTTGAAGTTTTTCATATTTTTAAATTTTAATAATTTCGCTTGACAGTTTTTGAGTTATTCCCTGCTCTTAAAATCCGAAACTAATTGACTGTTACAATGGTTTTATTAACCAGTTATTAACATTTTAATACATTTCTTTCACATTTTAAAAATGAAAATACTTGATGTAGAATTGTTATATTACTTAGCAAGTTTTCATACGTGTCTCAAATTATATCCATATTAACATTTTCATTGTTATTTCTTCACACATTAGATTTGATTCAATAAAATATATGAAATTTACTTATATTATAGAAAATTGCTGTGCGATGATTTTCTAAACCTGTTATGGCAAATGGTACTTCTAATAATGATATTAAACGTATGAAGATTATTTATAGAAATTCCATTGTATTATTTAATTGTGGGTGATTTCTATAATAAAAAATAATGGACGTGATTTACTAAATCAAGATGTGAGGAGGCATTAGAAAAATATCTTGATCTCGTAATTGAGTAGAAAAGTCAATTCAGACCACCTATTCAGTTTGCAAGTGTGTATTGTTCCCTGATACGTAGTTAATATTCAATTTTATAAAATGACTTTCCGTTTAGTAAATTCAATACACTCGTTAATTTCATAAATCGTTCATTACCACCACAATAATTGCACGCATTCAATTAAAACTCCACAAAAAAGTACATTGGACACAAATCAGAAACTTTAATGAACAAATACTTTATCACAACTTCTTTGAGATATTAGTATTAAAGTACAAATTACTTAGATTGGATAATGTTAACCCGCCTATACTTCGATGTAGTAAAGAGAAATATGGGTATTGTATTTCACACACAAAGTATTCTCCGCTATCTGCATGTACGGTCATTACTTGGTTGCACACTGGCTGTTTAATGGAACAAAATATTTAACATGAATAAATTAAATATTTAACATGTTTGATGTAAACGTAATACAGAAGTAAAAAATATGAACGTCAATTTACCACGTCTGGAAACTTCGTAAGCAAAATTATTTTTTAATCATTAAGAGTCTTGCTTTTCGAGTTTCTAAGATATAGAAATACCGTATCTCTCAAATGTATCTTCACTTTTCTTAGGATGTAATTTTGGCATCATTTTTTAGCATTTTGGAATATTTGATGTGAAATACTGTATAATCAATATCTTCCATTTTAATGCCATTTTCTTGCCCTGTAAGACACAATGGTGATCGTAAAGGCACAGTGCAAGGCTCGCTGAAACGGGTCTCGATTAAAACGTCCCCTATATTTAGAGTGAATATGTCGTTATCGCATGTATTCCTCGAATGGTAAAAGTGCGCCTCTCATCCTCAAAATTAATATTGCTCCTTAATGAAAACGAAAATATATTTAAAAAACACGTGAATAAAGGGATGTAATTGAATTCGGGTAAATAAGAAAACTCGCACCTCTAATTGCTAGCTTTCTTCAACATACCACTAATACCATTATACCTTTCTTTATCCACTACGTTCACTACTTTCGTTAATTACTCTTACAGTTTTTCCGGTTTAAATTGATTTTACCAAAAAAATAAGAAGTTACCATTTTTAAAAATTAAAGTCTAACGATCTATTAACGATGTCAGAAGATGAAAATCGATCTTGTAATTTCGTCATCGATTAATTTCATTAATCTAGGCGCTCTCTGTCGGCTCTTGGCGAACCCAATAATGAAAGTCCCAGCTACTTGGCATCTAGAAACACATTCACAGTTTACCGAATCTCTATGTGTCACCCGTATAGGCTAATAGCTTTAACATGAGGTCTGTTAAAGCCACTTTATATTATAGACTATATTACAATAACCCTTAATATCTCGTGTTGTGCCAGTAAGAAAAACTCTCGTTCCAACATGCACTGAAAAGTGAACGTGCCTTAAAATAATATTTAAACCACTTCTTTGAATAGGTGTAGTAGAAAATAGAACTACGTTCTCTCGGTATTTTACCCCGACATTATTTGGAGATCAACTACAACATAAAATACAAAAAAAAAACCTTAGAAATTGAGTGTTTAATTCCATTTGCTGTTTTTGGTGTAAATACTTGCTTACACGCTTATTAAAACCCATGTGGTAAAATAATACACTCAATATGAACAGCTCTTAATGTTATTTTCCAACAGTGTTACAATCAATAATGAAGTGATATATCAAAATGAAGTGAGAAAAATGGCGCACAGCCAAAGGATGAAAGAAAGACGTGCACAAAGAAAGGCTAAGAAACACATCTGAGTACTTTGCGCAGTCCCAATTTAGCCTATTCCAGAAGAAGAAGAAAACAAAGAAGAAGTGATATATTATGTTTGTTCGTCTCTATCGTTAAAACACGCACTAGAAAAATGCTGAAGGAATGCACAAGATAAAACAATGTATCTAATCATAAGGAACATCCAATCATAAGGAAAATTGTTTTGACTGAACAATGACGTTACTTCTACATATTTATAACATATTATCCGAATATGACATATTCGGATTTACATCTCAATACACCGAAAGTACTTTCTAGATTGTCATACATCCCTGTTGATAATTCCACATTTAATAAACTAAAACATTTTAATATTTTCGTTATGATATTTTCGTCTTAATCACAAATGCATACTATTAAATGACTACGCGTTTCCTCAACGAAGTCGTGTTTTCTTCGAGAAGCGTGAGAGTAATTTAAATATTTTATTACAATCTCTCAAGGTAACAGCTTCTGCAAAACTTAAAAGTGTTCATTGTATTTCTTTGTGTTAAAGAATCGGCTAATTTTTATCGTATTACTTCTCATTATCATTTATCTGAAGGAAGATTCTTTATCAAACTTCTTTTATGACAGTTATCTTTCGTATACCTCTACAAAACAATAACACTGTTCCAGCGAGTATGAAAGAGGTGTTCACATTTAAACTATTAGTATTTAAATTATTTCTTTACTTGTTCTTTTTAATTAGGACTTGAGTGCTTGAATTAATCCTATCTTTTGCTCTTAATTTACTTTCAATCTTCTTCGGAAAACCGTAACCATTACTAGCAGTTCACATAATCTCATTTTCAGGATCAAATAGCTTAATTACAAAGTGTTGCGCTTTTTATTTTATACGCCATTCTGGCAAAAAAATAATATACGATTACATATATGAGATATTTGATTTACATTTCCGATTTACTTATTTATTTATTTATGTAATGTCAAAAACAATTAAAAAATATGTGACGTACTCAATAAAGAAGTGTACTCGATGCACGGTATCTAATATTCGGAGATTTCCCTAACCACATACAAGTTAAATTGTCAATGAATGTGAAAACAGGGTTTTGGGAAAGAGTTGAAAATATTCGCTCCTATGTAACAACATTATTTGTAATGGTCAATAAGCTTCAGATTTTGTCTGTTATCCGTCATTGTGTCCTTGGTGAAAGAACCTACTTGCTGTCGTGAGATCATGGGGTACAATAATTTAAACAACGAAGAAAAAATTTAATATTTAATAATTTAAACAATAAAGATGCGGATGCAGCTGCGAAGGCAGCAATCTCTCCCGAAATTGATTCTGAAGCTAGCGGCACACTCCCGACTTTAAAATTACCTCTTACTTGCAGTTAAGAAGCTTTGGGACCGGAACTGGAAAATGTTGCCTTCCAAATTACAAGCAGTTAGGAAGAATATCGAGGAATCTCCCATCACTTCCATTAGGCTTAGCAGAAGACATCAAGTGGTTATAACCAGATTCCGTATAGGACATTTTAAACTCAGTCACAGCTACCTAATTAAAAAGGCTACTCGTGATCCTTGCCCAAATTGCAGACTCCCAGTTTCCACGAAGCATATTATAGTTGATTGCCACGTGATGGCGACTGTGAGAACAAACCTTAACATCAATGATAATATCTATTGTATTTTCAATTCTAATCCCGGACAAAAGAAAATTACAGAACTCTTCACCAAATTTAATATGCTAAATAGTATTTAGCTAGTGACTATACATTGTCTGCCGTATGTATAACATCTAGATTTAGGATTTGTGTATGTGTATCTCATGAAAATGTGTAAGTAGTATGTGAATTTGTAAATACTGTATTTTTGTAACTGTGGTCGCCAATGACCTAGCTGTTCATAAGGCAACCTTAAATAAATAATTAAAAAATAATTTAAACAACGATATTTCCCAATGAACTATGACATGCAGAGTAGAACATAAACTACGCTCAAAATTATCTTACTTTGCCTCTACAGACCTCCAACAAAGCAAGCTTTAGACTATTTCAATTTCGTAGAAAATCTAGAGATAACTCTGAACAAAATTAGTAATCTCTCTTTTAAATCCATTGTTGTATGTGGAGATTTCAATATTGATTTTCTGAGCGAATCCACGAAAAGAGCAGTTTCTCAACTTAATTCGTTCTTTTAATTTAGATATTACTGTGAACGTACCTACACAGAATACTCTTAAATCACAAACGGCAATAGATCAAATTATAATTAACAAACCCACAACTAGATATGAAATAATAACGAATAATCTAGGTTACAGTGACCATGATGCACAAACTCTTACAATTACTAATAACATGAATACTGACACAATAAATAAAACACGCATGTGCAGAGCATTTACTACAGTTAACATAAAGTTATTTACGGACTACTTGCTGAAAGAATCATGGGAGGCATATAATTTATTTTTCAGCAATCAGGGAATCATATAATTTATTTTTCTCAAAGCTTTCATTTTTCTTTAACGCATGCTTTCCTATTAAAAGAAAATTAAACATTTCACGAAAAAGTAATACTTGGATCACAGAAGGAATTAGAACATCGTGTAAAAATAAACGTACTTTTATTTATTTATTTATTTATTTATTTATTTATTTTACGTCAAAAACAGTTAAAAACTGCGTATGACGTGCTATGGGAAAGTGTGCACATTTTCAAAATTCTGTGACCCCTACACTAAGTCATATACTACTTAAATTTTGAATTTTTGAAAGGAGAAAAACAACAACAAAAACTCCCATGTAATAAAATCTATTTTCAAGGATATATAAGCAATAAAATTTTGAATTTTGAAAGGGAGAAAAAACAAAAACTCCCATGTAATAAAATCTATTTTCAAGGATAAATAAGCAATAAAATTTTGAATTTTGAAAGGGAGAAAAAAAAACAAAAAACTCCCATGTAATAAAATCTATTTTCAAAGATAAATAAGCAATAAATTTTGGCTCTTATTACTTCCTGCCGCGACAACATGGAAACGATAATTTGAATAATTGTATTTTCCACTGAATTCTAGAAGACGTGCACAGAAAATGAAGTTACATTTATGTCCAGAAGCAAAACAAGGGCCATCTCAGCATTTGCTCAATGGATCAGGAAACTGGACGAAAAACCTGATCGAGATGGGGTCATTGACCCGGAAGCTGTAGTACAATAGTTGTTACAGGTTGTTTATACTTATTTATACAGTCCAAATGGTAAATAATGCATTATGTATCATTGTTAAAATTAATGTTCCTTTTCTTATGATGCTCAGTATAGTCTCTAATTGTATAGAAACAGTTATGCAGCAGAAACGATTTCACTTGGGATTTAAACTTTTCTATTGAAATTTAATCGTTTCATGTCATCTGGCAAAGTGTAAAATAATGTACATGTATTGTATGTGAATTTTTGTAATGAGCTGTTGATACTGTCACCTGATGAATATGATTTCTACGTCGAGTGTTGTAGTAATAGACTTCGACATTTTCTGAAAATATATTCCCCCTTATCTACTTTCTACTTTATTTCTAAACGTCATGACGTATCTCAAGATTTCATATCTACTTTAAAAATACAAAACATTGTTACGAAAAGTCATAAGGCTGGCTAAAATCATGAAAAACGATCAGGATATTTTGAACTCAAACAATAAAACAAAAGCAATGTGGAATATAATAATAAATACTACCAAATCAACTAGAAAACCCGTAGAGAATGTTGTTTTAAAATATAACGATATAAATGTGAACGATCCGGCAACAGTGGCTAATCTCTTTAACCAATACTTTTCAAAAATTGCTGCCGATCTCACTAAGGGTTTTCAGGCACAAATTCAAAACAGACAGTTCACCCAAAATTTTAGACACAATGTTCGTTTTCGAAACTTCTTCCTATGAAATTCTCAAAATAATCGGTAAACTAAAAATAAATATTCGTCCGGTTTAGATGAATTCCCGGATTCTTTGTTAAAGACTTGTGCGTATGCCATTATACACCCGTTAACTCACATATTTAATGCATCTTTATGCACTGGAACGTTTCCAGATATTTTCAAAACAGCTAAAATTAAGCCGCTCTTCAAAAAGGCAACAAAATGAAATTCAAAATTATTGGCCCATTTCTCTTCTATCAGTTTTTTCAAAAATAATAGAGAGACTTTTTACGTACGAATGGAAACCTTTCTCACTAAACACGACGCGCTTTCAGATTGCCAACATGGATTAGAAAATAAAAATCAACGGAAACAGCATATTTTCTTTTCTTAAAGATGTCGCCTCATCATTGGACAAAAGAGGCACCTATTGGATTATTTTTAATCTTTCAAAAGCTTTTTACGTCCTTTATCATGACATTTTTCTTTCCCAATTACCTTCCTATGGGATTCGTGGTTTTGCTCTAGATTGGTTATGTTCGTTCCTTAAACAACGATCTCCAGAGAGTTGAAAAACCTTACTGGAATGATTGAACATTACGTACGCACCTTTTCGACTCTTTGCCCGCTGCATGTGGAGTTCCTCAAGGATCGATTTTAGGCCCTATTCTGTTCCTACTTTACGTAAACGATATGCCCTCGACGATTCGAAACGGAAGAACGGTTCTCTTTGCGGATGATACAAACATCCTTTGCAATAAAGAAACCGTAAATAGTACAATATCAGATGTTTCAAATTGATTTCGAAATAACAAATTAATAGTAAACGAAAAGAAACGGTTTTAATGCAGTTTTCCATTTCAAATAAACAATTCTGTGCTCCATTGAAAATGAACAGTGTACCATTGACTGATGTTAAGGCAACAAAATTTTTAGGTCTCTCAATTCAGTCAAACCTTAAATGGAACGTCCATTTAAATGAATTGAACACAAAATTAAGTTCATTATGCTACGCGTTCAGAATTCTTGCAAATTCAGTCAGCCTTCATACTTCTCGTTGTGTATACTTCGAATGTTCATTCTCGCCGGAGATATGGCATAATATTCTGGGAAATACATCTTATAGCTCCCAGACTTTTAGATTACAAAACGAATTGTACGAATAATAACCAAATCCACACACGTGATTCATGTAAGCCTCTCTTTATTAATCTAGGAATTCTACCATTACCGTGTCTCCTTATTTACGAATCAGTGGTTTTGTAAAAATTACTTGCTCAAGGGCGGAATAGTTTTCAGAAAATGCCGAAGTCTATTACTATAACACTCGACGTAGAAATCATATTCATCAGGTGACAGTATCAACAGCTCATTACAAAAAATGCACATACAATACATGTACATTATTTTACAACACTTTGCCAGATGACATTAAACGATTAAATTCAATAGAAAAGTTTAAATCCCAAGAGAAATCGTTTCTGCTGCATATCTGCATATAATCTCCTTGAAAGTTGGAACACGTACGTGCATTTTCATGAAGAAGATTTTATGCTGTTCAGTTTGTTTTCAGAAGAAAAAAAAGAGGTCATCTTCGTCAACATATTAGCTTTATTAAGATAGCCGGCTTTCGACGGCTTTGCCGTCATCGTCAGTCTCGCTGCTGTCGGCAAAAGTCGGACGACTGTGCCGAATTCCGTCGAATTCTGAATCGTTGTCCACGCGCCCCAAAAGACACAAACGTACATTAACTGGACGCAGGGAAAGAGAAAGCCAGCGTAGGTGTCGTGATAGTGAAGTCATTTCGTTTTTTTATTGGGTCATTGTCTATGAAATGTCAGTTTTGTTCTGCTTTGTACTTTCCATGTGAGAGAAACTTTGCAAACGATTTACTCTGTGTTGCTTAAATGGGAAAATAAGTATACCTTCGAGCAATATACCAGAAGAAATCAAACAGTTGTTTATAGGAGATGATGACACATCAAAAAACTTTAGAAATAATATCCTTCAGTATAATAGTGCTATATCTTTTGTGCCGATATTGCATTGCCACCTGGTCATGGGCCATACCTGTTCAAAATTTTGGGAACTCCTTATCACGTAATATCTTCGTTATACCTTCAAGATCCAAACAATGCAGTATATTGTGAACATTAGTCTGGGTACAGTATTTTACATTTATCTCGGATCTCACCGTCAAATTTTGACGGGTTCTCACTAGCTTTACTTAATAAAGATAAGAGACTTGCGGGTATATGACTAGCGATGTCATTGAACGATTAGTTAGGTTTGGAAATTGGAAGGTTCGCTTCCATTTGTTGGGGGAAGTAACATACCATTAGGCATTCATTAAAGATGCCTGTTAGAAAAGCAACGCTGCGATATTGAGATGCAATAGGTATGCTAGTCAGTATCTCCGTAAATATCTTGTGACTGCTCTGGGCAAGATTAGTGATTCAACTAAGTCACAATGCAAAAACATATTCAGTAATATTTCTCACTTTCACAGTTTTTGGTGAAACAATTTTTGAAAAGGAATCAGGAATGCAAAAAGTAAAGTTAGCATTTCTTGCGCATTTTGATTCAAAGTGTCCATCTTACGATGCTGTTTGTGATTTAATGAACGCAAGTCGTGAGACTGACACGATTCACAATGTTCAATAGATAAACCTACAATTTAAACGTCAAACGTCAAGTAAATTTTTCCGTAGTCTTAGATAATCAACGCGGAGATCATCACAAGAGACAAGTATTTCTATGTGAACAGCACATTCATCTTTAAAATTAAATTTGTCTCCACAAAAAATTGCCTTAATTCAAGAATTTTAAAAAACTGAATGCGATAAAGAAGACAGTATTGACCGTATTTCTAAAGATTCATAAATATTAGTATATATAGACTGAACATTTTTAATAAAACGTTTTTTGGATGAAGCATAAGTTCACATTTCCGAATCTCCCTATTATTATTTAAAAATTGCCGTTTTTTTCACATTCTTATTGCATTGAAATAGATAAAAACAATATTGCGTTCATAAAGTTGGCAATTGTAATTTACTGACAGCAAATATAATGGGAAAATATATTACTGAGCTGAAAGAGCAGAAATTGAACTGTGTTTTCGATAGGACATCAATTTTGGCAAAATCTAATCGAACTCTTGAACGTTTCACTGAGTGCCTTTTAGAAGAAGAATAATAACTGCGCGCACTGCAGACCTCCCTTAATTAAGTTTTACAGATTATTATTTATATGGATACAGTAACCGTTGTTGTGGCCAAAACATAATTAAGAAAAAATTGTCGAACTTAATATACTCGTAAATGTAAAACATTAAGTGCAATCGAGAACGAAGTTCAGAGAACATTTTTTATAACGGGCCTAAAAGAGTTGAAGAATGGCTTACGTAGGCAGTACTTCCAGGATATGTGGTTATCATTGTTGTGATTTGCGTTTTCTTTAGTACAATTAAAAGGTAGTTCTATAACGATTCTTGCCAGAACTGCCACTACCACATTGCTGCTGAGAGACATTGCTATTGCACTTCACAATAACCTTCAGTTACATCTTCCAAAACAATTGACGGGGCACGTGGCCGTTGGTTTAAGGTTAAACTTCACGATCGGCCAGTTGCTTTTAGCGTATTGGATTGAATTGAAAACTTTCAAAGAAAACTTGAAAACCGCATTAAAATACAAATTGTGGGAATGGGAACGTTGGTGACGAAGGAAGTCTCTTTCTAAATGAATTAAACAGAAAGAGATAAAACACCAATTATCAATAAGTTTTCTTAGTCCAATTCTAATGACAGCTTAACACTTGAAAGAAAATGGTGAGGAATATTATTTCATTCGAAAAGTTGCTAATGTACGGATAAACGATAAATATTTGGCAATGCACGTTTTGACAGTGACAATATTTCTTGCTAGATAGTTCGCACATGAAGCAAACTCGTGCGTTTCTAATCTTTGGGAGATATTGTTGGCTGTTGCCCAGAGTAAGATCGAATTATCTTTGGAAGAAGATATTGCTGCAAAAAGACAGTGACTTTGGTCACTTGCCTAACATTATATCATATCAGTAGTATATATACTTTTTGCGGCTCTCATACGCCACCAAGCTTTATAAATGAGGTAAACAAAGAGAATTTCACGAAGACGTGACGAATTGCACTTTGACTTTAAAACTATCAAGAATTGTTTAAAAAAATATACTATAGACTTTATATGGAAATGGAAAACAAGGGAAGAGGGTGAGGTTAAACGTGCAAGAGTTCTTAGCACGGTTAAGCTAGAAACCTTTTAATACACACACACACACACACACACACATTATATAGCATTGAAATAAGCATTTTTCGTAAAACAATTATATTCAATACAAGATAATTATGTACAAGTAAATATTCTAAATAGATTAAATTAGTGAAAATAGAACATCTCAAATATTTCGTCTGGAAGAGATTAATTGCAGTCATGATCGTTAATTTGGTTAAAAAATGTAATTAAGAAATAGAAAATAGTGTGAAAATAGCATTTATTAAACGCAAAAATGCACGAAACCTAATCACAATTTCGAAACGTTGTACAAGACCTTCATTCAAGGATCTATCTTTGAACAACAGACTTTATTAGAAAATATTTTCAAAATTGCAGTTGTAGGAAGTCACGGATAAAATATGAACGTTTGTAATTTTTTAAAATTCAGAGATTAATGAAAATTAGACCTCCACCATTTTAAGCGTATTTATGCGATCCGAGGGCAAAGTTAAGCAACAAAATTTGGAGCATTTTTTTTAAATAAATATAATCCAGGCTTCTTGTAAAGAACCCCAAAAATCAATGTGTGTTTCAAATTCGCAGATCTTGGAGTTCGTTTGGTCGGATACGGGAATATCAATCTTGGAAAAATCGTCTGAACGGTTTACGCGTCCAGGTGTTAAGAGAAAGTAATTTACTACATATATGAACTACTACATATATTTATCCACTTATACTTATTTATTTATTTATTTATTTATTTGACGTCAAAAACAGTTGAAACTGCGTATGACGTGCTATGGGGAAAAGTGAATTGTGTGGACATTTTCAAAATTCTGTGATCCCTACACTAAGTCATATACTACTAGATTTTATTACATGGGAGTGTTTTCTTTCTCTCAAAATTTATTTTCAAGGATAAATAAGCAATTCATTTTGCTCTTATCATGTTGTGCTTCGGAATAATACTTCCTGCCGCGACAACATGGAAACGATAATTTGAATAGTTGTATTTTCCCATTGAATTCTAGAAGACGTGCACAGAAAATGAAGTTACATTTATGTCCAGAAGCAAAACAAGGGGCCATCTCAGCATTTGCTCAATGGATCAGGAAAACTGGTCGAAAAACCTGATCGAAATGGGGGTCATTGACCCGGAACTCTTTAATACTTACTTTCTCTTTAATACGTACGTAGCAAAGCGAGAAAGTAAAAATATTCCCGTACAATTTATTAAGGAAATTGAATTCACATTATTACGAATTATAAAGGTATAATTGTATATAATTGTTTGATAATATGTAATAATTGTTTATAAAATATTCATCGTGTGATGACATGAAAGAATGTATGGCAATAAGTAAAAAAGGTTAAACCAAAAATCAAAATGTTTCGTTGCCATGTACATTGAGAATGAACTAATCGCTGTATTGGTGCCAACGCAAGGGCGAGTTTTATATTATATTCCGCAATAAAGAATCAGTGCTACACGTACTTTCTTATTGATAATTGATAATACCCTGAGAAGAGGTATCACTATTTCATTACTTCCGATTAGGAAGAGCTATTCCCTAAAATTAAAGTTAATTGTTGATATGAGAGGAAAACGTTTAGTGTGGAAAATGCGTTTTATTGTGTTCAGAATCTCACATTACAAAAATACTTAATATTCTATGTTGACATTCACAAAGAATAGCAGATCCAGTTTTTTTCGACTGCCGCGGCATAGCAGATATCAGTTTTCCATTGGAGGCGGGGTGTTGCATCATGTCTCCGCGTTTTCACTGAAATTATCCAGTGAGGCAAACATCGTTTGTTGCACACTCGAGTACTACAATACTATGACGTGTTTTATGTGTACTATTGATTTCATCTATTAGATCTACGTAAAATGATTTTTAGTTTTAAATTATAGCCACGGTTTGTAACGGCGTAACACTGAACACGACCCAAGAGTTATGGAAATTAACAAAACTCTTGGAATACTTAATTTTTTTTGTAAATTTTCAGTTAGAAGGAATGCATTACCTTAAATGGTGGTTTTGCCAGCTGCGTTTTCCAGCCAAAAATGTTCGCGCATTAAAAAAAATGTTTATTGATTATTTCTGAGCTCGCAGTTTGATCTGATCCTTTCGCCAGTTTCATTTTGTGAAGCCGCAGATCAAACATTACAGAATAATTCTCCTAAGAATGAGCCGAAATGACAGTTTTCTAAACAAGTAAACATCACATGCAATTCAGAGAAATATCCCTCGGTCGCGACAGCCACGCCGGCTCCCGTGAATACATTACTATGCCGAGGTCTAAGAGTTTCGCTGAGGTATATGCACGTACGCGAGTCCTAAAAACATTGAAATTTAATTATTTAGTTGGAAACATCTCTTAACATGCACTCATATTCAGTAAAAGAAATCTGCCTCGTAGTAAATGCAGCTAGCCACCTTACAGCACAGGCGCCGGAAACCCATTAACCAGCAAGCATCTCACTTTCAAGACTCGGTTTTAAAATAAACATAATACTTATCACACAAAAAGTAAATTTAATGTAATGTTTATAAAATATTTTTTTACAGAAGAGCACATAGCACTGCACTTCCTAATTTCAATTATTTCCGGTGGCGCACTATATTTTCTTCACACGAGGACATCACAATAGAAAGCCTCGTTGCCATTTACAAGTTAGCCAACTGCAAACAAATGAATGGAGGAAGGAGAATCTAATGAGCTCAAGGACAACGATCACAGAACTTTCAGTTATGTTACCAGCACTGTTAGAATGGTCCTTTCTTATAAAAATTGCTCTATACTTGGGCAATCTTAGCGATACACATCTGGGAGCATAATCAATCGATCCTAGGCACTGTTTGTGATTAATTACGGTAATATGGCAATTACAAAATACTTTACTAATAAATTGTTGGTACAAAAGAGAAACCAATATATGGAAAATGCTTTTTTTAAATATCTAATGCTCTGTCGTGTCAAGATTTGTATCGAAACGTAAACAGACAATTGAATTGCTATTTCCAAACACTGTTCAATTAAAAAAATGACTCGCATTAAATATATGTAGCGTTGTAGGTGCAACGCTAGAGAAACAGCCAGATAAAGTGAAATTCCCAAAGCTGCTGTTTTCGTACTTCAATGAATTTATGCATTATCTCAAGACTCAGGGAAAGTGTCATGCGTTCATCTCGCCTACGGAACAGGAAAAGAAAGCCAGAATACATTTATCTGCAATAACTCTTTGCGGGGTTCTGAAAGCCATTATCGCGATGTCCATGTTTGACGATCGTGAAGCGTGTTTTGCAAACACAGTACCTATCAAGATACATTGCTACCAGAAGCAAAACGTTCGTTACATCAGTCCATCTTTAAGCAATAAAAAAGTAATTTCCGAGGTTGTTTTAAAGAAAGATCGTTAAATACCTACCGGTCCCCCATATATTTTTATTTGACTTAACCTTCCGGGGAGCGATTTCCAAATCAGAAAGGAGCAGACTATCGTTAGCTCTAGCTGCCCAAAATGAACTTTTAGCTGTAAATAAAATTATTAGTTTATAACAACAACACCAGTGGCGGCACGCCTCTATCACCTTGTTTCCAGTGCAGCTACGGCCACTAAACTCCTATGACATACACGTTTACAACAGTATTCTTGATACTGTTAGCGATAAAATGCAATTGGTTAGAAAATTAATGTAAGTACCCTCCCACACACACACACACAATTAAAATATATATTTTCAAATTCAAGGGCCAAGACATCAGCCAGATTAAATGGAAAATATACTATTTATATTGGTGAAAATCCTGCTTGCGGATTAGCCGCTAGCGGTGTTGGCAGGCAGGCAGACGCTTTGCCGTCAATCGATTTTGGTACTAAGGACCTACAAAACAGATTCTGTCTACACGTGCTAGAGTAATGTACTGCATAAGGGGAATAGATTTATCCACTTTAAGTTATTAGGGCCGGCAATAATAGTTTTTGAATCGAAAATTCGTTTTTCCTCCACAGCATTACAATACGTTCCCTATATTGCATAAGAAAAGCCAGAAAGTAAAAAAAGGAAAAGTAAGATAACATTAAACGTTCTATCAAAATGAAATGTACGATACAGAATCATATTGAAACTTCAAAGGGGAATCTGACGTGAGTGTTGGATAGAAGTAGGGAGGGTAAGTAGATACCGAGTGGCGGACGCCGGAAATTGGAAGAGGAGGAGGAGGACGAAGAGAGCCCATGCATACGGCCGAGCTCTCGTCACGATATTTATTGAACCTCTCTGCTCAAGTGCTGCTCCTATGAATTTTACATGCCGCTGTTCCCGTGTCGTTACGAACAGAAACGAAACCTGTGACCCACGTCCGAACCTCTTGTCCAACCCTAGAATTTTTGTGGCGAGATGGGCTGCGTGCCCAGACCACGTAGAGATGCAGCGCAAACAGCCGAACTGTGTTTAACGTTAGAAATCGTGGTGTGAAGGAGTGTTCAAGTAGATTTGAGGATACAACTAAACATTGGGGAATCCCTGCTAAAACTTTTATGAAGATCTGATTTGGCTACATTTAGTGTGACCACATAGCATTCGCATTATTGAGAATTCACGTCCAACATCCAATAAAGCTGTCTTTTTAACAAATGCAGTCTAAGCTCGTACCTTTTCTAGAATTGCGCGCTGGAGAATTCATACGCAAGCAATTTCTCACGATGCCACGGCGTGTATTGTTTCGTCTTCAGTTGGCTCCAATTTAAATCTTCAACTTAGATATAATACATTTATGTATCCTTTAGCTACTTTTAATTTGTTCATATTCTACATGATGTATGTAGGTTTTCTCGGAACTAAACATTTTTAACACGTCTATTACATTGCCAGATCTACTGTAAAATTATGCAATGTATTTCCTTTTCACCGCATATTACTTTTATTGGTGTAAAGATCTTTTGGTTTCAGTGCTAATATGTATACGTCAAAACAGTCGCGCACCGAAGAAGAATTATTGTGTTTCTTACCCCAGAAACCTCGAATCACATCCCAAAACACAGCACAGACGAATTTTTACTTTACCTCGCATTGATATTCTTCTGCGTGTCCCCCAAATTGATTTGCCACTTGCCTACACAGCCTTTGGACAAGCTCTAAGCTCCCGACTGGTCTCCTGGAATATGTAGTAGTGTAGTGCATGTTAGTGTAAGTGTGGGAGAGGATAGGACAAGGAAGAGGAAGGACAGATCGCGCGCGGTCCGTGGCCTGTTTGGTAGAGTACTGCTCCGGCATTCGCCTGGTGTTGACCGGAGAAACCACGGAAACTACCGATCAGAGCAGCCAGCCGCTAGAATTCTCCTCGGGACAGCGACTGAATTCGACCTAGCTGAAAAGCTAGTGTCGAAAATCCTGCTGCAGTCAGGACTCGAACCTAGAACCTCCCGGTCAGAGGCGCTGCAGTGACATCAGTTGATGCACTGAGCTACCGCTCCCGGTTGCTCTAACCGTGCTTTGATAATTCTCGGTATCATCACTATTACTATTATTATTGTTATTTCATTATTGTTATCATTTATCATTACTATTTATACCTCTTATTCAGAAAAAGATGTAATAAGTTGGTTGAATATATAATCTACTCAGGGTAGCGACCAGCTTTCAGAGGCTCGGCACACACGTTCCGGGATACTATTGATGTTTTCCTGCACAGGTCACCAGTATAGGTAAACTGGGGCGTGCGTGCCAGCCGCTGCAGGCCAAACTGCACAGGCGTAGCGACCTGCGCCAGCGACCAGGGAAGAATCCAATTCAATTCTTTCTACCTGCGTAGGCATGCATAACTGAGCGCGTTAGTCACTCCGGCACGCCTGTACAATCTTTAAGTTAGTTGTGGCTTCCCTTGAGTAGAGAGCGTCGGCCGTGCTTATATTTACGTGTACAATAGTGTTAACTAGTGACTACGATTACGATACACTTTTCTCAACACATTGGAGTTGGCTTCTCATGTCTCCAGAATTATTTTGCCAGAGGTTGAGGTGATATTATAGTGGAACACTTAAGACATAAGATCGACCCACTGCAAGAAACCTCAAAGTAGCCAACAGTCACACATGAGGAGAAATAGAAGTTCTCATAACTGTTTTACTTTCTCGCTGCGGAGTAGAAAAAGTTGTGTGACGCTGCGGAGTACAAAAAACGGCGAATTTTCCGCAGAAAAACGTATTACAGAAAAAAGGGAAAGAAAAAGTAGATAAATCCGGTTGCTAAATTTAGAAAAATATCCTCTAACAAGTGGTGTACCCAGAATGAATGTTTCGTGGACCCTTGATACCGAAACATTTAATGACGGCAAAACTTCATTGTCTGTCCGTTTGTCTATGAAGAACGCTAGCATCGAAACCATTAATCCGATATTCTCCATGAATATCAGGAATTTGCATCATAAATATCAAAATCGATATTTTCCAATCGATCTGGCTAATGTCGAGCTCCTTAAAATTTGAAACCGATATTTTACTTTTACATGAAGCAACTTGAACGTTTTCAAAATTTTTAAAAAATGGCACCATTGTTTTTTATTAATTTGTTGTGTTGGATAGTGTGAAGGACGTTTGAAAGAACGATGTAGGTCTCATATTCGTTAAAAATTCTGATTTTTCAAAATTGCAAAAGTTCACATTTTTTGCCTCTTCCACAACTACAATTAAAGGTAAAGACTTTTTCTCGTAATGAAATCTGTTCGTAACGATAGATTCTGAAATAAGGTCCTGTACAAATTTTCGAAACTTTCAGTACTTTCCCGTAATTTTGCGTGGAAATACGGGTGAGAAAGAAAATGGTATTTTAATACCACTAGTTTTCCTTTTTTATTAGAGGAGAGAGTAACGACAATTTTTGGTAGGCTTCATTCATGCACAAATAATTACAGTATTCTGTAGGATTTGAACTTAACTCTTTTAGTAATCTTATATGAGTGTATTCATTTCCCTTTGTAAGCCAATCTTTACACCAGGCTTTGCGTGTTCGCTTCCTTTTACACTTCATGGCCACTAACGAACCGTCAAGGGTGATAGCGTCGTCTTTTTGTTTGCTCTCCATCACTCGACTGAGTTACAATCTTCCGGTTTATCGTAGCGTGTGTGTGCTCTGGCCTACACAGGCATACTTTTCCGGTTCACCTGTGCAGGTTTACCAGACAAGTATATCGTAACGTGTGTGCCGGGACTATGAACCAGATCTAGGAACTGTCGGTGCGTCTAAAATATTTTGCGCAAAATGGGAGCTGTTCCCTATGAAGTAATATCTTGCAGTCCCCAGTCTCTTGAACGACCTGGGAGTGTAGCCAAGTTCTTACACAAATTTTGCGGAACAAATAGCAGAGTTCCGATAATTATTGGGACGACCCGTACTTCTATGCTCCACTTTCGACGTATTTCAATTTCCAAACTCTTGTATTTAAGAGGTTTCTCTGTCGCCTTGGTTAAGACGTATTGATCTCAATGCACAAGAACATTTACAAGTAGCAACGTTTTATTTAAAATTCCGAATAACAGTATCCGGTTTGTTTGTCGCAATCGTGCGATCAGTTTGAATTTGTTGGTCGTGCAATATTGTCCACAGTCCAACAGACCTCACCGAAGTTGGTGAATGTCTGTACCACTTGCAGCAAATTTGGAACTTCCTTAACGTTACAGTTCTGCGACTGGAGGTAACTACACACTCTATAGTGTCTTTTCAAGTATTCAGTCTTTGATAGAATGGGACAACCTGAGGCAATATGGTAACTGCTTTTTATTATTATTATTATTATTATTATTATTATTATTATTGATGTAAATTCTGGTATTAAGGTATTAAATATTAAAAAATTCAATAATACGTCTAAATAAGAAGGCAAAACTCTCACTAGTACTTACACAAAGGAACACAGTGAAACACTCGCTTACTTGTAAGCCAATGCACATTTCGCAGGGATATTAAAGACTCTTTGGTCTTTGTGGACAAAAATTATAATTATTGTTCTCTCGAGATATTGTAAAACAGTTACTTGGGCGTTGTCCTTTTATTTTATCATTTCCTCCCTTACATAAAACCTTTTGTTGCATAGTTACTGATAATAATACAAGCTCACGGGTATTTTCAATTTCAGGTGAAAGTTAGCTAAATTGAATTTTCGATAATCGTAGAGTTAATATGAGTTCGCAGGATGAAAGCGTAGCTAAACAATTCTCCCCTCACACCGCCTTCGCAAAAGCGCCCTCTTTTAGCAGTTTATTCTCCAGGGAACCTGCTCCGGATGCCCAGCCTCAAGGAAATTCCAGGAAGCGCCGATGCAAGAGGCTGCCACTCTGGAAGTGGAGCGCGCTGTCGAAAATGGCGATTTCACACGTACAGGCAAACTTCCGTCGTCCCTTCCATGAGGGGGGGATGGCTTGTGCCGAACGCTGTATTCCTTGCAAGACCTTTCTCAATGTCCTTTGTAAATTACACAAAGTAGCACCATCACTATAAGCAATTTCAGGAATAAAGCTGCTAAAATAGAGTGACCGCAAGTCACTCATGCTTTTATGTCATCGATGCTTTTATGTTCAATTTGATGCAAGGATAGGTATTCAAACTGTAACACTTTTCTTTTGCCACTTTTACTTTCTGATGAAAGGAACAGTTTGTTTGTCGAGACTGTCTCAGTAATTATTCCTGTTAAGGCACATAATGACAATATTCAAAATATTGCACCAGTTTCAATATACATGAAATCATTTTAAAACTAACTGGCGTTCTCTCCGTTGACTAGTGACTCCCAGGTATTGCACCACGCTCTTTATTCTATTATTGAGTTAACAGCATTTACTATTTGGTCCTTCTCTTTAAAACAGGTAAAGATCAAAAAGGGCGGGAGCAGAGCGGTGCGTGGCGACCGAAGCAGTCTGAGGAGAATATCAATATTCTGTTTTGTCTGACTACCAGCAACTTCATTTTATGAAATTCGCGTGTAATTGGAAGTACACGAGCTAAGTTAATTATTGACAACATTTAATGCATTATTTATGATGTTTAGAAAATTTGTTTTCTTTTGGTATTAGATTTATTGATTCAAAATGCAAACCTTAATGAATTTCTTTGTGTAAAATTCCCTGTTCTGGAAGAAGTCACGGATGTAAATTGCCGGTTGCTGCAACCTGCAGTTACGGTCAGAGAGCGCTGGTGGGAATACGAGCGAGCACGCGTGCGTGCGTGCGTGCGAGTGTGTGTGTGAGAGAGAGAGAGAGAGAGAGAGAGAGAGAGAGAGAGAGAGAGAGAGAGAGAGAGAGAGAGAGAGAGAGAGAGAGAGAGAGAGAGAATCTTTATTACAAAATATACCAGAGTAATGAAATTTTCGAAAAAAAATAATTGTAAAACGTGTCCAAGCAATAGTGCTTTTGCATTGTGCTGAAGCCGAACTTCTCCAGGGGAAATCAACCCGAAAACTACGTGCGCGGAAGGTGTAATTACCTTACCCTGCCACTACACATAAAACTATGTAAGTTATGTTGCAATACAGACATTTACTTAATTTTGTTTCAATTAATTTACTTGAATTGCTAACACTTTTATTATAGAATCGTTTTTTGAATTTTCAGAATTGCATTTCCGTCATTCAATGGAGGTGAAAACTCCAATCCGTAGGCTTACCAGTCACTATTCGTTGAATTCCAAGATTACGTGTGAATAATGTACCATTTTTATAAAATGTAATTTCTGCAAATAATTACTTGAAATAAATTTAAAATTGTAGCCTTTTAAAATGTAAAAAGTTTATTCGTGAAAATTATTTCCATTAACGTTTGGAAAATGTAGTTTCCTTTTATTATCAGTGTGTAAAGTTGCATTTTGTGCTGTGGATGTGTCCCGTTTTGTAGTTTAATTTAAATCAAGAAAATATTACAACTTTACATTTTTTCGTTTTTAAGATGAGGTCACTAACCTCATCTTAAGGCTAACATGTTTCGAGAAGTTTTACGATCTAAATAGACTTATATTACTTTTGTCACATTATTAATTTTGAATAATGTGTCAATCAATAATAATATTTATTATTATTAATTATTACTTTTGTCACATTTAATTCCCAACATATTTACACAATTGCACGTTCAAATCTTTGTTTTTTACAGTTTATTTTTAAAAAAATGTTACTGTCCCAAGAAAAGTTATTGTGTTAAAATTGAGTTTGGAGACATCAATAAAACGTATTATAGACTATCATAATTTAAGTGATAAAAAACACTGTTTTTTGAAATATATTTATTTTTTCGTTTCTTTACACTTGACCACTTAAGAGAAATAAAACAGGGTTTAGAGTTACAATCGATAGAATCAATTTGATTATCTCAAGCCAAATGCATATAGCTCGTCATCCTTTCAGGTGGGAATATTTAAGAGATACATGGAGACACTGTTGAAAATTCTCCTTCCCGGTTGCATCCATACCCTCGCGGCAGGACGCTAGAGTGTCGCTGTCATATGATAGCGACGTCCCTCGCCTACTCCCAAACGACCGATGTCTGACGTAGCGGACGCGACCAGTAGTCGTTGGGCTCTTACATTGCTTGATTGATTGACTGCTTTTTTCGTGTTTCCAGGCGCGTCAACTGCTCTAGTCATTAGTCCCGTTAGCATGATTTTTTTTCTCGGGAGATGGTGGTGATCTTCCCTCGCTGGATGGCGAGATCCGGCGCTGACCTCCCGTCGGCTAGTGGGGTTTCCCCCTAACCAGGACTCTCCCACCAGCGGGGCACCGTCGCAGCCGGGAGAAGCTCTAAGCTCCCGGCCGGACTCCCGGGATATGTGATAGTGAAGTGCATGTGAGTGTAAGTGTGTGTGTAAGAGGAGAGGATAAGAGAAGAAATGAAAGGACAGATCGAGCGCGGTCCGTGGCTCGTTTGGTAGGTGCCTGGTGCTGATCGGAGAAACCAAGGAAAACTACCGATCAGAGCAGCCGGCCACTAGAATACTCCTCCAGACAGCGACTGAATTCGACCTACCTGGAAAGCTAGAGTCGAAAATCGGAGACGTCAGAGACGTTTAGCACCTAAGTTGATTAGCAAGTACGCTAATGATGAAATTTCACATGAGACGAACATACACAGCCTCTAGAACTAATTGTTCAGAAATGTAAACGCCGTTGCGGCTCCATGATTTGCAGACCGCCACATCATGTCAATAGTCAGGGTTCCACTGCGAATGTCGAGCTTGGATCAGAGGTTTTGTTGCGATGCACCACGCTTGCTAGTCGCTCTTACCCCCAAGCATGGGAATTTAACTAGGGCCAGGCATGGGGGACACCGGTAGTTGGCCGGTAATGTCGGACTACCGACCCAATAATGCCAAATACATACATACGTTCACATTAAATTTTTGTAAACATACCTTTTCTTTCTCGCCTACCTAACCTAATCTCCACCTTTTAAGTTTTTACAATAGCGTTAACGGTGTCAATGCCAAACACACAGAAGCCTGACACTATGTATGCATGTGAATCCTCACAATGGCTGAAATCACAGTACTCGATTTCGATTATCTGCGTATCCGCAGACACAATTCGTACTTAAGAATATCGCCATGAAACCCAAGTGCGAAGAATTTTCTGGAAATACCCTTGATAATTGGTTTTCATTTTATTGAGTTATATTACGGTAGCGGAAGACTCAAGATTAATAATTTAGCGTGCCTTTTTACAGCATTAACCTTCGATTGTTATGGCAGAAATCCAATTTTTGCTTCCATCAATAACGTGATGTCGCAAAACATTCTGTTTATGCATTCACAAGATCACTCTGGAGTCTCCTGTAATTGACAGGTACTATTGATACTTGCACTAATATATGAGTCTATAGTAAACAAAATCCATAACGTTTCATTTAATTGTGAGTCAAATTAAATAGAATGTCCACGGAGGAAACGTCAATATTGTGGAAGCGAACAAACATAATGCATGTCCTATTCCAAAGGTTACCAGATATAGAGCTCGTTCACTTTATTGTACTCGTCACCTAAAAAGCATGTCTTTAATATCGGTATTATTTTTTCACCTTTCATGTAGAATTTACAAAAAAAATTCAAATTTCCCCGCCAGCATTACTGTTTTTTATACACAAATTATGAAAAGGAGTGTTGTTTGATGTCATCTCGACGTTCCCGCGTGAATAAACGGAAATAATTGGGTATTAGTACGTAAAACGCGATAAAATTATAGACGCATAGCATTGTTTTTCGAATGTAGATTTTGCACACCCAGTGTATTATGTGGTTGCAAGCCGCCGCTGCATTGTTCGACAAACAAAAATACGAGAGGCACTAATACTTGCATAAAATCTTCGAGTGAGATTTATAGGTCTACTTTCTATTAACAGAAAAGTGTACTTCTTTTTCTCCACATAATCATGTGCTCGTTCAGTTGAAAAACAAACACTGGCTTCTGTACAACATTCACGAAATATCCGCAACACGCCGAAAAAAAAAACTTTCAAATGTATATATGACACCAGATACAGAATTCAAAACATAAACATACATACATGGTAAATGATGTCTAATTATAATACATAAAGTGTAAATATATGGCATTGTGCATAATTTAGAACTTTACCAGATAAAAATTATTTCATATCCATTCCACATTTCATTGCAGATTCATTCACCTTTTCGGATGCGAACGGGAATTTTTTTCTTTCTTTCGAATTCATCTGTACGACTTCTCCGCCATTTTCACGTCCCTGGCAATAGTAATACATTAGCATTCAAGGTGAGATGACCGATTTGCGCTACAATATCCGTAATTTAAAAAAACACACTCGAATAAATTTAATTGTAGCTCAAATCACAAAAATTGTTTGTTTCAAATGAAGTAATTGAACAGTTTAT
This sequence comes from Teleogryllus oceanicus, assembly GCA_964035755.1. Classification (NCBI taxonomy): domain Eukaryota; kingdom Metazoa; phylum Arthropoda; class Insecta; order Orthoptera; family Gryllidae; genus Teleogryllus; species Teleogryllus oceanicus. Next base: position 100,759,386 of record CAXIVR010000005.1, on the reverse strand, counting down.
TTCAGTAACCCGTCGAACTCCAAAATTTAAAATGCGCTTTAGCGGTCGAATATTGTTCCATGAGGATAAACACATCACTTATTCCATATTTACCTGAAAAATATTTATTTATTAACTCCTTTAATATTAAAAAACATTTTGAAATCCAGAAAAACGGACACTTTTTGCCAATTTTCTCAACAAGACAAATTTGGCGTTCGACGGGTTTCTGAAATAAACGATTCAATTACATAAGAACCTCAGATCTGCGCACATGTAAGTGTAAAAGAAGAATGTCTCTAAAAATGTGTCGACGCATTTTTAAAATAAAAAATTGCAATTACGATCGACGACTGTAATTGTGATTTTGTGATCCGTTCTGATGTTTCAAGATCAAATTCTTTGCTTCCTGTAAATAGAAATAAATAAATATTCCTCCAGCTACGTGAAAAGTATGTTGTGTATGACCTTGGATTTCCTCTCACTACATTATCGATATCTGCAAAACTTTCTGCCCGCACATGTAACAAACAAAACATCAACAGTCAATATTAAATCGCTTTATTGTTATTGTTGAGTTAGTTAACTTATGCAATGATTGTGTGAATAATGAAGTGTTTGTATGTTTCGATCATGATGAATAATTGTAGCTGAAACATCGAAATAAAGTATTTGAGTCACCACTTGGAAGCCACCATGAACAATAATAGGAAGTTCTGACCAAGACATTTTTTGGCATTTTCGGTTCGGATATTTTTGCGATCTCGAAGCTGACATGATGTTGCGGTCCCACGGATCGCATGTTAAAAATTGAACACGATATTTTAGAGAACTTCAACGCGCTCTATCTCTCCATTCCAAAACAATATATTACAAACGAAAGGTTACATCTTTCTACTTCACATTCACTCCTAAACTTTTTCATTGTATACTATTCTTCAATATCACTTACTGGTAAGGAAATTTTTCTTCCGCTTTGCCGTTTTGATAACATTCGTTTTGTTACAAATGTTGATGCTGACAAAATCGTAGACATTTAATAGATGATTCCATAAATATTCTAAGAAAAGATATCTGGAAGTATTATTTTCAAATATGTATTCCAATACATCGGAAATCAAGTCATTGCTTTTTAATCACAGCTAATTCCCTTACAGAGGATATTCAACCATCGTGATTGCGAGTATAACAATGAATATACACAAGGCACTTCAGTATCATTATCGAGAAACATCTCTACCCAGCAAGTACCGACATCATTTATAATGAGAAAAACCGTTAATTACTTTAGTTGCAACACGAAAGGCGTAATGAAAGCAACAAAAATCATGGTTATGGGCAGCAGTCTTATGGTTGAACTTCTTGTCTGGTTGCAGTTTGAAAATTAAAGAACTCGGAAATGAACACGATAAAACATCAGCAAAGATGAAAATCAGAAGGAAACGCCTCTGACTGAATACACTTCTTTTAACAAGTGTCCACCATAGCTTACTTGAGAGGTCCACATCTCTACATCGATAAAGCATGATTCAGTGCCTCGGCCTTCTCAATAACTTTATGAAAGAGAAAAATGGCATCAAGGGAAACGGGAAAACTGCTGCTAAGAAGCTTTCTTGGAGTTCTAGAGGCAGACCCACAATTCTTTATGATGCGTGGGACGAGCTGTAAGAAAATAAATGAATGAATTAATATACGCACCGGTAGCGGTAGCTCAGTGCATCAACTGATGCAGCACCTCTGACCGGAAGGCCCTAGGTTCAAGTCCTAACGGCGGCAGGATTTTCGACACTAGCTTTTCAGCTAGGTCGAATTCAGTCGCTGTCTCGAGGAGAATTCTAATGGCCGTATGTTCTGATCAGTAGTTTTCCGTGGTCTCTTCGATCAACACCAAGCGAATGCCAGAGCAGTACCACGAACCGCGCGCGATCTGTTCTTCCTCTTCCTTGTCCTATCCTCTCCCTCACACACACACTTACACTAACATGCACTACACTGCCACATATTCCGGGAGACCTGTCGGGAGCTTAGAGCTTATCCCGGCTAGGGCCGTTACCCCGCTGGTGGGAGAGTCCCGGTTAGGGAAACCCACTAGCGGACGGTAGATCGGCGCCAGATCTTACCATCCAGCGGGGGAAGATCACCGCCATCTCCCGATGCAAAAACATACACTACACTAACGGGACCAATACCCAAAGCAGTTGACGCGCCCGGAAACACGAAAAAATCAATTAATATACGCGTGAAGGAAAAAGAGTAATCGGGAGACGATATTCCCCGCCGTGCCCAATCCGCAGGCACAGACGGTCCGCCATCCAGGGCTTTCACAGGCTACTTCGACATCCAGTCAAAAGCGTGTCTACAACCACCCACTGTCAGAGGTCTAGACCAGAGCACAACTTCCGCATTCCTGGGGGAAGGCGCGTCAACTTCCGATCTCCGCTGCGGCCACGTCCTGGCCCTCGTCGCCGGGGCGCGGGGAGGGGTTCCTTGCCCCTCCCCTGGCGCGTGAGCGGCGTGCACCGCATGCAAATGGCGCGACGCGGCACGGCGAAGCGCGCAGGTAACGAATGCGGGGGCGGACACGCCCTGCGAATCAACACCTGGCCGCGGCTTTCCCGTCCCCGCTCCCCACGCACGAAGAATTAAAGCGCCCAAACCGAAACCTTTTCTGCTATTATTATTATTATTATTATTATTATTATTATTATTATTATTATCATCATCATTATTATTATTAGCCAGTCCGGATAGCGGAGATCGCTAAGGCAGTAGTGCCGTAGCGATCTCGGACTGAAGGATCGCGGGTTCGAGTTCCTCCTCGGGCATGGGTGTGTTTCTGTGAGACGTCTATTCATTATCATCATCATTCCACCTTCCATCCCCCCAGGACTAACATCCCTGGGGTATAAAAATTTGATTCAACCTAATGCTGGTCCCCCTGATTAGTTTACATGCAAGACTTGCAACGTGATAAATGATACTGAGCCCGTGCACGTGCATGTATGCGTGGACCAAGACAGCCGATTCGCAAGAAAAAAAGCTTTATTTGAACAAATGTACTAATCTAACAATTTGCATTTGCACAAAAAGGTGTGTTTCAGGATATCCTGGTTTTAAATCATGCCTCTTACTGTTATTACTCAACTACTCAATAATTAAGAACTAATGGTGCTAAAACAGCACATACTTTTTCGCTAAATTACGCGAAAAGTATTCAAATTTTCGAAAAATTGCACATGACCGTACTTAAAAATCTGTCTTTAAGGAACAGATTTTATTAAGGAAAAAATCTCTATCTTCATAATTGCAGTTGAAGGAAGACGCGAAAAAAATTTGAATGTTTGCAATTTTCGGAAAAACCAGTTTTCAACAAACAAGAGACCTGTACCTATTAACAGTCTTTCACACTATCCAAAATCAAAATTTAATAAAAAGCGTCGGAACCTTTTTTATTTTGAAAATGTCTCGGAGACTTCATGTAATGTGCCTTCCTCCAAAATTAAAATATCGGTTTCAAATTCAAGGGGTCGCGACATCAGTCATTGATTGGGGAATATCAATTTTGGAGAAAATTGGTTTAACGCTAGCGTTGTTCACGGATGGAGAGACGTACGTTTTGACGTCATTCGATTTTCGGGTATCAAGGGCACCAAAAAACAAATTCTAGCTCCACCACTTGTTAGAGTATTTCCCCCCCCCCTAATTTTATCAACTGAATTTATCCACGTTTTCATTACTGATCAGTATAATATGAGTTTTGGGTCGAATATTCGTCGTTTTTCGCGCAGCATTACGTAGCTTTTCTCTTTACTGAAGTTGCGGTAACGAGAAAGTAAAGAAAATTGCATGTCATTTAAATATATTTCTTTTTATTAAAAATGTTCTTACACAGCGGATTAGCACTTTACAACAATGTTTTCACATTGATTGTACGTAGCAAACTTAGCGTTAACCTTAACAGCAAGACCAGTCCCTCTGGAGTCCTCAATTGTTAATATTATTTTTATGTGGTTAAGGCAATTTGGGGGAATGATAAGAGGGTTAGAAATTAATACCATTGGCTTAGAAGAGGAAATGGGTTATTAAGGTGGGCTGAGTTTATTCTTGGGAAACTGAATTGAATTCTCTTTGCACATCTGAAATTGAGAGTCGAATTATTAAGAAAAATAAAAAGAGAACGAAAGACGAGAAAGTAATTTTTTCTCCGCAGTCAATATGTCTATCAGCAAAGCCTTAGCTCAATCCGCAATTCACCTATTAACAACAAATAACACTCTTTCGAAGTGTTTCTGGCCATGTGACAGGTGTAACGTCTCAATCAACAGAGTCACAGGAAAGGTCATCGACATCCCAACAATTGCTTTTTCTTCGAGATATTAGTCTTTCTCATCAACAAGAATAACAATTTAATGACACGACTTCTGTCTTACAAGTTCACAAATTACACTAATTTCTATAAACACTCAGAAGTTATTACTGCTTTTGCCCATGGTGGAAATATTTCCACCATGCTTTTGCCCTTAGCAAATCATCCATACGTTTGAATAAAACCCGCAAAATGTGAAATCAAAACACCCTCGATCTAGTGTTCACGACCTCTCTAAGATTGTACTTATTTATTCAGGGAACTCTGTTGAATGGAGAAGAGAAATGACAACGTAACCCGCTTCGTTACATAGGAGGATATTGCAGTTTGAAAATTAAAGAACTCGGAAATGGAACACGATCAAATATCAGCAAAGATGAAAAATCAGAAGGAAACGCCTCTGACTGAATACACTTCTTTTAACAAGTGTCCACCATAGCTTACTTGAGAGGTCCACATCTCTACATCGATAAAGCATGATTCAGTGCCTCGGCCTTCTCAATAACTTTATGAAAGAGAAAAATGGCATCAAGGGAAACGGGAAAACTGCTGCTAAGAAGCTTTCTTGGAGTTCTAGAGGCAGACCCACAATTCTTTATGATGCGTGGGACGAGCTGTAAGAAAATAAATGAATGAATTAATATACGCACCGGTAGCGGTAGCTCAGTGTATCAACAGATGCAGCACCTCTGACCGGAAGGTCCTAGGTTCAAGTCCTAACGGCGGCAGGATTTTCGACACTAGCTTGTGGCATTGGCTTTCGACACAGTGGCATTTCCAGAGCGATTAACGGGTTTATAAATTTAGTTTATGTGCATTTCTTGCGATTGAAGCGTCTTTAGGTTCATTTACATCGCACAACTCTGTAACATACAGGGAAAGGGTTAACTTAAGTAGCGAGAACAAAAAACGAAGAATTTCACCCTTTCAAATGCACGGGATTCACGGAGTCTCATTTGGAAAACTCATGTATAAACTTAACAGTTCAAACGAAATCAGAAATAAGGATCGCAATTTCAATACTTATTTCTCTATTGTTCTGTTCGACTAAAATGATATCAAATGGAAAACAGTTAACTTTGCATTAATTCGCCGAAGTCTCGCGCGATCGTTCTAGCCCTCACCCCTCCCCATACGTCCGTAGCAATAGTCATTCCGTTGGTGTGTTAGAAGAGGTTTTGATCAATTGTACAATTTCGCAATTTTGGAAACCTTCAGATATTTCCATCCAAATCGAACTCGCGCCATTTTAATACCGTACTGCGCTGTATTAAAGCAAAAATATGAAGGAAAAAACTTCAGGCCATTTTTCAGAAAATTCGAAACCGGACTTAGGACTTCACGAGAGGTAAACTCAATTTTATTTTCTTATATGAGGGGTCGTGGCATTAGCCACTTAGATCGGGAAATATCCATTTTGATAGTTCTCTGATCTGCTTAAATATTAGTATTTTTCATAAACGGTCAGACAGAACTGTTGAAAAAATATTATCGGAGATCGGGATCAAGTTTCTATAAAAGAATACTTATTATAATATGTTTGTAAAAGCTATTTACTAACAAAAAGAGCAAGAAAAATACACGTTTTTGGTATTAGGGACCGACAAAACTCGTTTTAGTGTCCAATAATTGGCTGCACTTCTCCTGCATTACAGTACTTCTTTCTGCTCCGCAATAGTATTCGGGAAAGCAAACTATAGTCCCTCAACAGAAATGTTCGAATATTCAAGGTTACGCGGGGGGGGTGAAGATTATCAATGCTGTCCAATGCACATGCTGTAAAAAAAAAGCTCATAACTAAGTTACACGTGAGATGTGCTTCTGATCGGTAAGAAACTTGTCTTGGACTGCTTCATCACAAGCTCACGAAATTTCCTAGCTAGATTAGTTTTTCCTACAAATTATTATTATTATTATTATTATTATTATTATTATTATTATTATTATTACACATGTAAACTTTTTATGCAATTTTAAATATATTCACTGATGGAAAGTGATAATCGGTGGCCCCCTACATTTCCTAGAAGTTTACTACATTTATTCTCAGCCATTTGTGTATTACGTGCTTCTGCATGATTTCTAATTTCGCACAAAAAGAATTGCTCTGTTTCAGTGATATCCTAAAACGCCCAAATACAGCAGCCTGTGCTGAGTCCATCTACTCCTTTTCGTTAAAACAAGATGAGCCTCCTGGAACAGATGATGGAATATATCTAGCGAAAACAGGAAATGTATACTGTTATCTTTCAATTCAAGCAAAGAAAAACTATTTTTAATTGTTAAAAACGTGTGTTCACTATTTTATTTTATGCAATAATTGTAATTAACGAATCGAATGTATAATGGGCATAATTCCATGGATGGTATGTTCAAGAAAATGAGCGACGGTAGGAGCGAGTTCCTTATATATCGTGAGTGAAATTATACCCCTTTATACACATGTTATGTTCAATATTTTGTTAGTTTCCATTTACGAATAATTCAAATTTTAAGAAATCCAAGCACTCTATTCCACCCTAGGTATGCATGGTGGTGGAATTTTAATTGCACGCGTTCTTTTAACGTAGAGACAATCAACGATTTTTCATGGAATTAATGAGCATATTTAGTTAACTAAACGAAACATTAAGATAGTAAAATTCAAACTGCCATAATTTATTTATTTTGGGTTATTTAAGGTCGCATCAACACCGAATCCATTAGCGATCACTATTGGAGCTAACGTTATTTAAACGATATGATGATGATAAGTGGTGAAAGGAGGAACACAAATACAACCGTGCCCGAGGCAGGACTCCAACCCGCGATCCTTCGGTGCGAGATCGCTACGACACCACTGCCTTAGCGATCTCGGCCACCGTATCAGCTGACATTCATGTTCGTTGAACAGAATATCAAAAGTTACCTGGTATAGTAATCCCTGCGTCGGATAGCACAGGGATTGTTACAACTACATACAATCATAGTTTGTTTAAACCTCCTGTTTGGCTGCACCGTCTACTAAATTTATTGATTCAGGCAAGCGTGTATGGAGTTTTCATTATCATACTTTAATATGTATACTCGTTTTAAAAACGTCCGTCTAAAACGTAATATTAGACGTAGAATTAAATTTAGTATTAGTATTAGTATTAGTAAACGTAGTATTAGACGTAGACGTAGAATTAGTAAATATTAGAAACGTAACGACATACTAATGAAAGTATATCGACATTCCTTGTAGGCCTATTTAATACGAGAAGGAGAAACTAAACTAAATTACACACTAAACTCATTCTTGTGGAATTCATACAAATTTGTGAACTTCATTAATACAGGTATTATTTTATCATTTAAAAAACAATCATGTTTATATATAGTTAAGATGAAGCGAGCGAGAAGAAAAAGTGTTACGGTATTTACAAATTAACATGAGGAAACGTTTTATGTTGAATCTTCCATATTACAATATATTCTGTCTCACCAAAATCCATGAACTCATTGGCATGTTGGAAAAATAATTCAAATAATGTAAGTTCCTTACCGTATTCGAATGGATATAATACTTATTTTAACCTCAGTTAATGTGATGCAACGAGGATGAACACTTCGCAGCAGTGTTTTCCTCTTTTTATAACAGATACACAAGTAATCAAAATGCATAGTTGGCTTGAAAACTTCCCAAGCCGTTCATTCTCGTTGCATATAATGCACTAGTTAAAAAATGTAATATTCTTCAAATATAATACAACACACTTGGGGTAAAAGTTACTACTGTTCGTGGAAATATTATAATAACAGGTTTTACAAAATTTTATTTTTTATCGGTTAACAGCATTTGAAAAAGATTACTACAAACTTAAAGTTAAAATCCAATTCTAAATTGAAAATTAAAAAGTAGCTGTGAAGTTATCAGTGTATTTAACATTAATTCATACTTCATCCGTGACAATTCTTTTTACACAGACAATGTGTTCCTTCATTTTGGTGTGAGATCATTATTACTAAATCAATGAAGGTAATAAAGATAATTCATCCATCAAATATTAATAAAGCAACGCATAGTAACTCACAGAGTACAGCTGTCGTACCAGAGATAGCGTGACCAAAGCTGAAGCGAGAAAATAGACGCTGGCAAAATGATTACGATAATTCTTATTACGATAATGATGATTACGATAATTACGATCATTTTCCGAACACATTTTACAAGAAACGTGCCTTAGTGATTTTATAGTTCTTTAGCTTATATGTAGAATTTTATTGCAAATGATATTCGCTCATTTTAATACGTATTTTAAGTTCTTATTTAATGTCAACAACTGTGTTTGTCGTGCTACGAGGAGAAGTATTGTGTAAAAGTTTCCTTAATTCTAGGATCCCTACCCTAAGGCATATGCAAGTTGAATTCTAAATACAGAAGGAAATGAGCTTTTTTGGATAAACAATTACAAGAAATTATTCACAACGGTGAATAAAAACGATTAGCAAGTGCAAATAAGCTCTATTTTTGGGGTACTATGCCTCATGGTGACCTTGAATTTCTGCCGTGACATCGCGAACGACTCTTTCAATAACTATTATTTCTCAATGAACACCAGAAGATGCGACAGGTAGTAAAGTTACATTTACGTCGAGATGTAAATCGAAGAGGCCATCAAAGCCATAACAAATGATCAAGAAAACTGGACGAAAAAGAGATCGAGAAGGGAGTCAGAAGCTGAGGTACAATACTTGTTATTGCAATGATTAGAATAATGAATAAAATTGAAATTTATAGATAGATAATTTAGATAACTTAAATGAGACACTTTTGATTTCATGTTTTCTCGTACTTATTTAAATTTTACCCGAATAAGTGATCGAACTGATCTCAAAACGTAGTACTGTAAATATTACTTTTTTTATTGAAATTAGAATATCTTTCATTCCTATCCGTATTTCTATTTCAAGAATATATTATCCCATGCTCTTATGCAGCACGTAAAATTAAGAAATCAATAATAAGACTGATCTAGTAGTTACAAACCACATCCCAGAAGTTTAAACGATATGATTCATGTCAATTTCCTCTGCCCAAATCTGCGCAAAACCCCATAAAAATAAGTGATTAAAGAACAGATCGACCTGCTTTAGTATTTTACACTCCTATAGTTTAATTAACGTATGTGATTAACATTTGTACAGAGCCTTGGAATATTCACGAAAGTCACCAATTCAAGATAAAGTGTGTGTCATATTATTTGGTTGAAGAGTATGTTCGAATTTCAGCTTAATTCTGGTTTTCATATATTAATAGGGATAGCTAATTCGTGTTTTGACAAAAAAATACGTATGAATTCGTACGTTCACACGTAAGAATTATCCCTAATTTCTTTCATAATTCATCATATACAGCATTTTCACGTCTGTAAATAAAACAGACAATAATGACTAATTAAATTAGTTTTAAAAAAACAACCAGTGGTGCTACAGAATAGCACACACTTTCTCGTAAAGTTTTCTAATTTGCTTCGCGTGAGCTAGCTTTACGGACTTGACTCAATTTTTCTGTTTCTTAATAGTAGAACCGAAATATTACTTAACGAATATTAAAGAAGAGTAAAACCTTGACTTAAATGGCAATTTTCATTTAAAAATTTGGAACCATTTTTAAGAAAATTGTGTTTGTGCGTTGCTGTAAATGCGAAGTTTGAATATCTATTTCACAGAAATCTATTTATTTTTCAAAAACCTTCATTTGAAGTCATTTGAAGCACTTTTACTCACAAATGCAATAATGTATACAAAGCGATGGAAATGCACACATTAATGGTGTAAGAAATATTTCAAAAAATTAAATTTGTTCCTTTTTTAAAAACAAGAAATAAACCAATGTAAAATTTAAGTCATATTAACACGTGCAATTAGCACTACGAATTTGAAAAGTTTGAAGAACTAAATTTGGGGCCAATTTGGAGAAAATGGCGTTTGAACGTTTCTGAAAATGCGGAATTTTGAGTACATTTGCATAGAAAACTGTTGTGTTTTCGAAAAAAAATATGATATTATTTAAAGCACATGTACTCATAAATACAATAATGTGAAGAAATCATCTCTATTGTAAATATTAACGATGGGAGAAAAGTGAAAAAAATTACTTTTTTAATTTAAAAAGAAGAATAGAGAAATTCGGTGTTTATGTCATATTATAGAGTGCATTTAGCACTATCCTTTTAAATTTTTCATCATTCATCATCCAAAAAATGAAAAGAAAAAAATTAGAGCCGTTTTTGAGAAAATCTTGTTTTTGTTTTTGGATAACTTATTTTTAATTGCACATATTGCACGTACTATTGAAGTGAAAAGTACTATTAAAGAATTTTCAAAAAAAGTCTACATGACCTATATGTAAGAACCACCAGTATTTATGGACAACTAATTTCATTTGGAGAAAAAAATCTGTCTTGAATTTTACAGTTATAAAAACGCGTCAAATAAATCGAACTTTTGCAATTTTCGAAAGTTCAGTTTCAACCGTGAAAATTGGACCTATGCCACCTTATAAAATCATGGAAAATACCGCAAATTTTAAAGAATGTTTTTCAAAATTTCAAAGCTTCAACTAGACCCAGATAGACAGGGGTTTCTTCAATTTTCAAAATATTTTACGCATGGTTTTGGTGCATGTAGTGATCACTGACGGACGTTTTGAAGGGAAAAAAATAAAAACACTTTTTTGATATTAGGGGACCCCAAAACATATTTCCGTTGAAATCTCGAAATCGATTTTTCGCAGCATTACATAACTTTTTCTACACTACGTGTATTACTCCGAATATACGTACTATGCGAGTTCTTCAGTAATAAGTAATATATTTACTGAAAGAACTAGGGTTTTCCATTAAGAAATATGTTTGAGCTTTTTACAATTTACCACATTTTAGGCCATGTCCGAGAAAAAAAATGTAAAATGTTCAGTATGATTTTAGTTTCCATATTCCTTGTCATGAGCACTGTTTTTTAACAAATTAAATGAAACCTCACATGTTGTCGGTCAATAATAATAATTGGTAATTCTGATAGTTAACAAGTCCCAAGACTGCTAATAATGCAACAAATTAAGAAAGAAACATAGATATAATATTCCTTCAGGTTGTTTTTAAGTATCATAGTTAACAAGTCCCCATTCTGATATTACAAAAATATGGAGAATTAGAACTTTCAAGATAAAAATGTTGAGAGTATTAATGAAAGCTCGTCTTGGAAAAGCTCAAAATCGACGCTCATTCAATTCAATGATACGTTATTTTTAAGTGGCAAGATTTAGGCCATGCGGCCTAAATCTTCGCGCTCTTCCATCTGACCACCTAGATTTCTACGTGCTACGCACCTTAGTTGAGAAAGAAGGAATCACGGTCGACGAAACAGGCAATTTCAATTGAGCTCAGAGGCTTCTTTTCGAGTTGACGATCTACATGAAGAAAATCTAGAACATGGGACAGCCGAAGTGATTTCTTTTCCGAAGGAAGGCGTACAAAGGACTTTTGCCCTTACAAATATCGGCTTCGATCGGGTTTGAAACCGCGAAGTTGGGTATAACAGTCCAACACGCTAAACATTGTACCGTTAAACCTTATAGATATCACTGAACGACCTCTTGAAATACTAACGATCACTACCATTTTCATTCGTTCCAAGTAGCGGCAATCCAATTCCTTGGGTCCGTGATCATCCTCAAAGCGATTGTTCAATTGCGGTCGCTCGCCATATCAGAGTTGAGGATCTACTTGGAGTAAACCTACAACATGGGACAGCCGAATTAATTTCTCTTCCGAAAGAAGGCGTGTGAAGGATTTTTTGGCCCTTAAATATACGGCTTCGATCGGGTTTGAACCCGCAGAGTTGGGTATAACTGCTCCACACGTCAATCGCTATACCATCGAAGCTAATAGATATCACTGAAGGATCTCAAATACTCGCGATCACGACCATTTTCTTCCGTTCGAAGTAGCGACGACATCCCACGCCAGCGTGCGTGGTCATCGTCAAAGCGATTGCGTAATTGCGGACGCTCGCCACGCTGGGCGGGTGACCTCTCCGCCAAATAGGCCGGAGCGGCGCCCACGGGTGCGCTTCAAACGATTGGCTGCGCCAGTGCGCCAATGCCCGGGCTGGGCGAGGCACTGTCATCAGCAGCACATCTCAACAACCCCCACCCCTCGCCGATCAATCACGCGTGGGCGGGCTCTCTCCTCTCGCGTTGGCCAAATGACGCCACGAGAGCGGCGTGGTCGGGACGAGAAACTCCAAGCATGCCGCGAGGTCAACACGGCGGACCGCCTGGCAGAGAAACCGTTGAGAGGTTCTAAAACTTGGAGGCGCGACCAATAGGGGAGGAGGATGATACGTATAGACGGTACGCGCCAGAAATTTTGAAACCTCAATATTGTATGAATAAAACTCTCCTGAATAGGTTTTTTATTGATTTAAAAAAAGATCGTTAAAAACCAACCTATTTGTTTTCAAATTGTATTTTTAATCATTTTAATGTTTTTAAATGTCTTCAAACTGTAAAACATAAAAATAAATTTAATTTCTTTGTTGTTTTTTAATTTTTGAATTAACCTCTATTTGCTTTTTATTAAAAAATGCAAACACGTATATTATAACAAAAATGTATGTATTATACTTGGCTGAGATGTAAGGTATACCAAGACGAAGGAGGAACGGGCTGAACAGTTAGGTGTCGTGACCGCCCGCACGCATTTGAAGGAGCCGCCGCCGAGTGACGTCAGCGGGGCGTTACTGCTCCTGGCGGAGAGGAAGGCGACCGGTGGAGCCGGCCTGGACTGTCCGCGCGCGGCCGTCACGCCCGAGCAAGCGGGTAGGGACTCGCCACCGCCCCTACTCCGCAGCTAGTCGGCGGGCCGCTAGCCCTAGCGGGCTATAAGAGGGCTCCGACCCGACGCCAGGGCAGATAGCGAGCGACGGTGTTAGTGACTGGATCCTGGCGAGTGACTTGGTGAGCGAAGAGTGGAGATCAGCTACGGCGACGACCTGTACAACGAAAGTGGAACTCTTGTGGATATTTGACGACTCGGCTGATTTTGGGACTACTTCTAGACAACGATTACACTGCTTCGCTTTTGGTACATTCTTCTGGTGATACGGAACTTCAACGATTGTACCTGGTCTTGAATAAAAATCGTTTTATGAATTCTTGCCTATTAGGGAATCTCTACACTTGGCACATGGATCACGAGCTACGGTGTGGCGTTCTGAAAACGGAGACGTGTATATTACGCGTTCAAAAATTGTTTTAGATTATGTTGATAGACAAAACCTCAAACTAATTTTGGGATATTCGTGTGGGAGTCTGCGTAGATTCAATGTTTCTCAAACGAATCACAATTCAGTAATTTTAATGTACTCGGCGAAATATTTTATTCAGAGGAGGATTAACAACTTTGTCGCCTGGAGGCACGCGAATTTTTTTTTAAATAACCCAGAAAAAAAGTTATACATAAACAGGTATATGTTTAAAAATTGGAAAAATATTTGACAAAATACTCATTGAATTAAAAATTTATGCTTGCTCATTTTTTTCTGCGAGAAATCAATTAATTTTTAAATTAGATTTTGATATATAGAAATAAAATCATGTTTTTTGTTGTTATGCATATTTATTATTCTACCATTTGTTTTACCTCTAATTGTTAAAATTAATTTGTCAGTTTAACAATAAAGTAGATACTGAAAGTTTCACAAAAATATAGGTATAAATTGAAATAATGCTGGATTATTCCGACACGAAAAGTGAAATGTCCGGGATGGGTTGAATTTGCATATATTCTTGCTAAGCTTTGGTTGCTTACGGCACGTCCAGACATTAGTTAAATAATCAACGAAATCTCTCACATCACGTGATTAAATCCCAAACCAAGGCCTGAAACGTCAAGTGACGAAAAACTTGATATTAAGGTCAGGTTTCAATGTGAATTAGTTGAAAATTCGTACTATTATGAATGGGCTATCGGATTGAGCCTAAGACGTGGCGTTCGGACATCTACTTGACGAGTAATGGAGTAAAATATTGTATACCACTTAGCTGTACAGTATTATTATTATTATTATTATTATTATTATTATTGTTATTATTATTGTTATTATTATTACTTGCAGGGATTACACAAAAATTGGCAAAAAAATTGCATCACCCATCTTGGCGACCAATTAGGATGAGACTTCGAGACAATTACTGAGTTATTAGTTCGTATTACTCGTTCGCAAAGAAAATATTGATTCACATAATCATTAGATTAATTTTAATTTAATCAGTGGCATGATTACTAAAGCTGTCAACGTTTTGTTTTATTTTTTATCGATATTTAATTGATATATTTCAAAGCTAGTGAATCACAAAAATACTTTTCACGTTTGAAATGTCTACGAATGAAAAAGGTTAACATAAGAAACAAATGAACATATAATGGTATGAAATACAAATTACGCAAGCTACTATCCCACAAATATTATCAGTCTTAGATTATCAAACATATTTATTAAATATATTAGGACTCCGTTAAATTTCTTTTTAGTAACCTTGTTGATTCATACAATTACACGAACATTTGATTTCTAAATATTTTCTCGCGTGCGCTAACAACAGTATTTCATGGCTCCTTTTTAGGCGCTAGCGTTGACCAAAGACGAACAGACTTTTGCCGTCAATAGATTTTTCGGTAATAAGGACCCACAAAACATGAATTTTGGCTACATCAAGTGTTATAAGTTTGTTTTTAACTGGCTTTATCCACTTTTCGTTCCAGGGCCGGTAATAAGACTTTCTATAAAAATCGCCCTCTTTCCAACGCACGATTACATAACTTGGTTAACTAAGCGAAGAAAGTAAAGAATTTAATAGCATCCAGACTTCGCATCTGGGACATTTATGTTCTGCAGAAAAGTTGAAGAACTAGTCATTATTGATTGTTTGGGCAACTTTGAAACTTCAAATTTGCATTTCTGTGATGTACAGAACCGTTTTTACACGATAAACTTAGTTATGTGATACAAAATTTAGAAATATTTTTGAAATAACTTTTATTATATTTTGACATAAAAAACAATATAATCATAGAGTAAATATATAATGACGTTAATTAACATATTGTGCTACATTGAAATGAAAAATACTCTTACTAAAGTAATAGTATCAGCATCTATACATCATCGATTTCCTCTCCATGTGTAGATATATCAAAACATAGTAGAAACAATATATAAATGTAAAAACAAAAGGGGTTTGATAAATTCATTTCCATAATATAAATACTTTCCACATAAAGCGAACATTTGTCAGCAAAAAAAAAGTTCCAAGTTATCCTGGCAAGTAATACCTTTCAATAATTTTATTATAAACAGTTTAACCATTTGTGAAACAAGCTTTTCCAAACACATTTTGGCGCGAGTTTCAAATTTTTAAACTGAAAAAATTGGTTTTAATTTTTTTCACTACCGTCCACATTGTTTAAAAATCTGTAAAAAATATATGTTAAAAAATGTTATAAGACCTGTTTTAGGGGGGAAATTGAGACAGTACTCTAATGTTATCACGTCGAAAATGAATTTTTAAAATTTATTTATTTTTGTCTATATGAATTTGGCATCAAAATTCGTTGACAAAAATACGTTCAAATTAAACGGTGCCCCGTTTCTGCAATTTTTTTCAGCGTGATACAAGCGATAGATGCTGAGAAAAAATAAAACTCACAAAACACGTTTCTCGTAACTCTGCAACATATTGTCCTAGGAGACTGACTTTTTGTGAATCTACGTCATTTTGTATTCTCGTTCATATGAGCATTGTATTTATCGATTTGGTTTGGTGGCACTTTTCACCACCTTATTCGGCTATAACCTTTTCTTGAAAATCTGGACGTGCCTTCCCTTTTGCCCCCATGAATGAGAACTTGGTGAGCCCATAAATAGACCTGCCACGAGGTAACCAAAATATTCTCTGTCATCAGTTAGGTGCTTTACTTGGAAAGAGTAACAGCAGTTTTACCATGAGAACTGAGAGGACGAGCGAGGGACTTGGTTGTTTTCTTAAAATAGTTCGACCATCAGTTTTTGACGTCTTAAGATGTCCTCAGTGTATATTACTATAGTCAAGAATCATTTAGGCGTTTCCTAGCTGCTATATTAGTTCTTCTGTGTGAGGAACAAAAACCAATCCTGGACTTATTTCTCTTTTCCAGCCATCTGAATTTTTAGTTGGCAATAAAACACATACTTTAAGATGGACAAGTTTCATTTTTAAACTGATCTATAGCTTAAAGAATAACAAAGAAATGTACGTCGCAACTCCTTTTACGAAAAAGGTATACTTATTTTCCTTTTAAAATAACCGATTCAATTAATTCATTACGTTATATTTTCAACATTTTCTCAAAACACTGCCTAGGATTCTCCTGTTGCCACCTTCGACTTTTTCAACTGTTTTATAAAATGTCTAGCAATTTGTCATGAAAAACACTTCGAACTACCAATTTTCAATCTGCAACAAGGATCTCGGCCTTCAAAATATTTTACACTTACATCATCACATGTAAACAAGATTGCAGTGGTGACACAGACTGCAAATTGAAGTTCGCAAAACACTGGCATCATGCATAAAACGTTAAAAGGAATCTGAGATTATATTACACGAACGGGCAGGAGTGCTGATGTTTCAAGAATTACTATGAAAAGTACAGAATTTTTTATTGAAATGCAGCAAGGTCGAATTCGGTCGCTGTCTGGAGAATTCTAGCGGCCGGCTGCTCTGATTGGTAGTTCTCCGTGGTGTCTCCGATCAACACCAGGCGAATGCCGGAGCAGTATCCTAACAAACGGGCCGATTCGAAACGGAAGAACAGTTCTCTTTGCGGATGATACGAACATCCTTTGCAAAAAGAAACCGTAAATAGTACAATATCATATGTTTCAAATTGGTTCCGAAATTAAAAAATTAATAGTAAACGAAAATAAAACTGTTTTAAAGCAGTTTGACATTTCAAATAAACCCTGCTGTGCTCCATTGAAAATGAACAGTGTACCATTGACTGATGTTAAGACAACACAATTTTTAGGTCTCTCAATCCAGTCAAACATTAAATGGAACGTCCATTTAAACGAATTGAATACATAATTAAGTTCATCATGCTACGCGTTCAGAATTCTTTCAAATTCAGTCAGCTTTCATACTGCTCGTTGTGTATATTTCGCGAATGTTCATTCCGCCTGAAATATGGCATAATATTCTGGGAAATACATCTTATAGCTCCATACTTTTAGATTACAAAAAGAATTGTACGAATAATAACCCAAATCCCGCCCACGTGATTCTCGTAAGCCTCTCTTCATTAATCTAGAAATTTTACCATTACCTTGTCTGTTCATTTCCGAATCAATGGTTTTGTCAAAATGACTTGCTTAAGGGCCGGAATATATTTTCGGAAAATGCCGATGTCTACTACTATAACACTCGACGTAGAAATCATATTTATTAGGTGACAGTATCAACCGATCATTACAAAACATTCACATACATGTACATTATTTTACAACACTTTACCAGATGACATTAAACGATTAAATTCAATAGAAAAGTTTAAATCCCAAGTGAAATTGTTTCTGCTGCATAACTGTTTCTATACAATTAGAGACTATACTGAGCATCACAAGGAAAGTAACATTAATTTTAACAGTGATATTTAATGTATTATTTACCATTAGGACTGTATAATTCTAAACAATATGTAACAAATATTGTATCGCAGCTTCTGGGTCAATGACCCCATCTCGATCAGGTTTTTGCCCAGTTTCCTGATCCATTGAGCAAATGCTGAGATGGCCCCTTGTTTTGCTTATGGACATAAATGTAACTTCATTACCTGTGAACATCTCCTAGAATTCAGTGGGAAATACAGTTATTCAAATTATCGTTTCCAAGTTGTCGCGGCAAGAAATATTATTCGGAAGCACAACATGGATAAGAGCCTACATTTTATTGTTTATTTATCCTTGAAAATAGATTTGATTACATGGGAGCTTTCTTTCAATTCCAAATTCAAGTAGTATATGACTTAGTGTAGGGATCACAGTATTTGGAAAATGTGCATACAATTCACTTTTTCCCATGGCACGTCATACGCAGTTTAAACTGTTTTTTGACGTTAAAATAAATAGAAACAAGAGACTGCTCCGCTCGTGTTCCAACAAAGCAAATGAACGGTATTTTCCCATTAATTTTTCATTTCTTTGAAATTCTTGCATCTACAGCATGACCGACTATGCTACGCTCTGGTATCAACGCAGAGGATTTTTTTGCTTTGACTCGCGGATTTTAAAGAAAAATACACCCATCATCAAAGCACGATAGTTGAAAATGTACGAGTTTAGTCAGGATTTGTATCAAGGAGAACATGTAACTCTTTATTGAAAGTTGCGCGCCAAATTTGAATATATTGTGGAAGCAACGTGGCAACAAATTCGTTTATACATGCAATAAAAGTAATAGCGATTAATTTGAATTAGAAGAAACTACATTTATTTATTCCGAGTGAAGAAAAGCCTGAGTCCAGGATAAGGTCCTCCAGCAGCTCCTCCTTTGGGCGCCTCTGCACGGGGTAGGGGGCAGAAGAGAGCGCATCGTCGGGAATAGGAGGGGAGCGCCAACTGGAAGGGAGGGGCAGTCCACCACGGCGGGTGCGAAGGTGGAAGAGATTGTGTCGGCGAGAAATGGCGGGGCGTGGCGGCCAGCGAGTGAGGCGGGGAAGAGGGGGTCAACCCTGGCAGGGAGTCTCGGGGGTGGGGGTGGGGGCAGCGGTCGGCCGGAATTTCCCCGGGGGCCTCGGGGGCGGCACGGGGGTGTAATTAACGTGGAAGCCACCGCCCGCGCCCCATCCTTCTCCTCCACGCCTCGCCACGCCCCCTCGCGAGTCGCGTTGAAAGGTGCGCGCGCCGCCTCCACGGCCGCGTGAAAGTTTAACCGCAGCTGCAAACCGCAGCCGGTGCCCGACCGCGCGCGGAATTTCTAACTGCGGCCGACGAGTTTCTTACCGAAAGAACGCGCTACGTGCATTGATTGAGGGTCACGCTTGATTTAAAGGAAAGTGAGCCTGGCTCGGTGTTTAAATAAAAATGCGTCAAAGATTACAAATTACGATAACAAAACAAAAACAGAGGGGAGAAAACTCTTCCAATTAGCAGAGGAAGAGGAAAGTAAAACAATTCCTCTAGCCATGTAGTTTTAAAACAGAGTGAGACAAGTGATAGAAGGAATGAATGAGGAAACACAAACGTACAAGTTACGAAATAAATGGAGGAGTTATATTAATAGTAGAACAACTTTTTTTAAAAAATAGAAATTGAGTTAACTCCATTTCGAGGTTCGCGCAAGTGTTGTATTTTTATTCTGAAGTTGACTCCTAGTTCTTTCTGTGGACAACATAGTACATTACGTGAAAGTATAGTGAATCACAGGAGATTGCATTATATTTATTTTCATAGTGGTACGTACGGCTACATGGTTTTCTACAACTCTCGTGATGAGTGATTTTCGAGATATTTATAGCGTTTGCAATGATATGATAGTTTGATCCAGATTTCGTAATAGGAGCAACAAAAATAATATAATTATATCGCACTTTTTTTTATTTAACAAAGAAATTAATCCTAATTGTCTGTGTGTTAAAATATATTCACAAGTCTGTAACAATAAGGAAGAATAATGAACAAAATGACGTTTGTAACTGGCTAAAAATTACGTGGATTAGATTTATCAAAGACAAGTCTTTTATAATTATGAACAAATAAATCTTAAATCCAGATATACGTTTCTACACAGTAAACTTCTCTACACACAAACCTATAAAAGGACGAGGAAGAACTAAAGTTTCCGTAAACCGATATCTCACTTCTACAACTACAGCAAAGTAAGGTTAATGAGAAAAAAAGGATATGCTTGACTTGTTTCCATTCATTTGAAGCGTTAATCACGCTTATTTTACTTATCTGCTGGTTGGAACTGAACGATTTCAAGAAGATGAAAACTGAATATGCCTCAACAGTAACATTAAATGAACATTTTATCTGTTTCAATAAACCATATTGCCTTCATTTCCAACTTTTCCTAGAACATCTACCGATTTGGCCCGCCAACCTCATTTTTATGAAGATATATCTCCTTTACACCCACAATATTCCGCGAAGCATATACAGTCTACTTATTCATATCTTCAGACGAACAAGTCTTATAAAAGAAAAATACATTTTTTGTCTAGATCCATACCCGATTTTTTTTATAATTTTTTTTACATTAGAGCTCAATATCTCGAAACGAGTGTCGATTGGGTTGCACCATTCTTAAAATAACCCCTCCAAATATCAATGTAGCTGACCTAAAGGCACAGGAGCTTGAAACAATGAGCGTATTACACTTTAAATCTCTGGGCTTGAATTCCGTGTGAGGCATTAATAGTTTCTTTTTTATGAATATTTTATTTATATTTATTATTTTATTACATGTAATGAATCTGTCGTCTTGGTTGGATTACATTTTCAATGGAGTATAAATTATTAATGCAAATATCATATTACGTTTTTGACTTCTGTAATTTAAACATATTATAACCCATAAAATTTAGACTGAGTGGCACAAACTTCTTCGTAAATATTAAGGGCGCATCCTAGTTTCCATTTTTGTCGGTCTTTCCCTACTTCTCCTAGCAATCGTCTCTTCAACTATCACAGGATGTTCTTTACTTTTTAGAATATCAATTTCACTTTTGTTGCGACACATATCTTATCTCCACCTTAATAGCTTTACATTCAGAGTTCCTAGAACTGAAGATATTATAACTACCTTCACCAAATATGACAGTTGATAGATAACTTGATATAACCCTTTCCAAGATCCTTAAGTATAGTTTATTCCTTTCTACCTGTCCCTCTTCGGAAGGGATTTACGTATTCTATACTTGTTGATGTTTGTTTCTCTCACAATATTATATTTTTCCTGAGTTAAAGTCAATAAAAAAGAAACGCTGAAGAAAACAGAAAATTGATTTCATTAATGTAATATGTTACTGCCTTTAGAAAGGTAATAAATCACACAATGTCACACTAGAATTATCAAATATAATTTATTAGCTGCAATTACCAATAAATCATACGATATCTATGCATTATAGGATTATTTCATTGCCAATTGATCTCCTCACATTTTTAATTACACTGCCGATAAAATACTTAGCAGCTCTACTGTGAATAATGTTATTTGAAAATAAAATGTTTTTCAGTTGTACGTCAAAAATAATCGAATATTTGTATTGCGCTGCTAAAGTAAAGAGTAGATAAACTGCGAACCACGCATACAAATCAATCAAAAAAAACACTCAACGTGGAAACTCGAGTGTTTTCTGCTGCGATATTTTGCATTTCTAAATAATCCCCTTCCATGAAGGATTAGAGTGGAAATAACCTGTGTTTAGTCATTTATTTTGGAATCACACCGAGAAATATTGTGCTAAATTATCTACAGCTGCAAAACTGGATAGAAAGCCATGCGTAGTTTCTTATGAATACATGATATGTTTCACTCTGTGAAAATAATACAGTGATGGGTGACGTACTTATCAGGGTGCGTATTATTGTGATGATCTGCAGTATTACCAAAGGAACAGTTTTCATCAAATGTTATTTTTTCAAGCTTCGGAGCCACGACCATAAAGTCTCTGTAACTAAGTGGGAAGATTGACCATGTAGGAAATTTGCGAAGAATTAATATTTTATATTCGATAGTATGTAACGAATCTGTCTTGGTTGGATTACATTTTCAATGGAAAATAAAACGACATTTTTTACGTTATACAGTGGGAATGCAACCACAAATAGTAGGAAGATAACATAATAAGAATTAACATGAACACTTTTAAAGTCGATGAAATACCATAGCAATAACTTTTTTAGAAATACTTTAGGCAGATTCTAAAGTAAAGCAATGAAGCTATTCTTTCCCAGCGGCGAAGTCCTTGCACTAGGCTGTCGGAAGAGAAGCCGGGCTTCGAGCTGCCCGCAGAGAAGCCGTGTTTGCTGTGCAGAGTGACGGGGCGAGGCGGAACGGGAAGTGGCGGGGCGAAGGAGGGCAGAACGGGGCAGGCCGGAGCGGGTGGAGGCGGGGTGAAGCGAGAAACCAGAGTGGGAGCTCGAGGGGGCGGGCCGGGTCGAAGGGGGTATGCTAAAGCGACTAATAACGCGCTCCTGGAACAACTCCTGCGCGATGTTCAATTTGCTGTGAGATTCCTCCGAAGGATCCCCTCCCCCACCCCCGTTCGCTCGCGCGCCTGCGCCTCCCGCTTCCCCTTCCCCTCCCCTCCCCACCGGGCAGCGGTGGCAGCGCAGCACTCGCGCCCTTGGCGCTGGGCCATCTCCACAGGCGGAAGCAGCGATGACGCCCACCACCAACGGGACTTCGCTCACTCATTGCACTTCGATTAAAACAATGTGTCCCTTCAACGCCACCACCTGAAAAGAGAGGGGAGGTACTTGTCATCCAATCGGGAGCTTCAATGCCATACGTTTCAGTCGTAACGAGCTATCGATTGAATGACAGTTCCTCTTTCCTGCTAGCTTATGACTTTCAAGGGACCCACTGTTTTAACCAGAGTATAGTCCAAGAAGTCCATCATTTGGAATTTCACGAGTGCACGTGGCAATGCGTTGAAATAACAGTCGCGTTTTTGAAAGCAAATCTGACTTTCACTTTCCTTTAATTCTGAAAATAATTTACAAAATATGTGGAATGGATATTTATTTTTGATGCGAGTGGGATGAGTGGGGTTTTTACAGAGGTTGAACGAGGATAATGTTTGAATATGGTGAATTGTTAGAGAAGAACTTGGGACAGGTAAGTAATATGGTGAATGGTGAGGTCCATATTGAATAATGTATTTCTACGGGCTTGTGTTGAAATTGTTATTAAAGTAAGCTGTTACTGTATTCTGGGTTGTAGTGATTATTGATGGAATAAGGGAGTTGAAGTTAATTACGCAGGACGTTATGAAATTAATTATTGTATTAAGGATTAATATTGTGACTTTGTTGGTTTTGTTGTGTGGGGTTGCTCCGTGAACTGTTATTGTTAACGGAACTTGATTGATTTTCAGTGTGTTGGACCAAGTAAAATTTCGGATTGATTGGGTAAATGGTAGTGATGGGAATTGTTCATGTTATTGGTTGCTAAAGGATGGGGGTTGTGCTCCTTGGGATGGGTTTCTTGTGCTATGAGGTGGGGTGTTTTGTTGTTTTTTTTTTGTTTTTTTTTCAACGATTTCCTTGTAGTATGAACAGTTTTCATTTCTTACATCCGCGCGGTGATTGCCCTTGCAGAGAATGCAGGTAGGATTTGCTTTACTTTGGGGACAAGTTACCGTATAGTGGTTACCAGAACATATTGCACAGTTAATTTTGTGGTTGCAATTGTTTCTAGAGTGTCCAAAGTTCAAACATCTGTAACACTGTAGAGGCTCTTTTGGTCTTTTTCTTCTTTCGGTGGTGACTTTGACGTTGCAAATTTGATTTATGCTGAGAATTGTTACCTGTGGTTCGTTACCGTTGAACTCGGCCGCTATTACAGGAATGGGGTGGTTGTCCTTCTGAAGACGTGAGATTTTAACAATGGATGGGTGTCTTCGTTTTAAATCTTGCATGATTTCACTCACAGTTAAGGAAAGGTGTACATTTTTAAATACTACCGAAAAGTTTTTGTTTGCCTGGTCTTTGAAGGAGTGGAACCTTCTATTAGTGTTTATTAAGTATTTTATGATATTGCAAAAATTTTCAGCTGTGCCGGAATAAGTTTTTAGATACGTTGCTTTTGGTTTCAATAACGAAAGAATGTTATCTCAGAAATGAACATTGGGGGTAGTTTGGAGGTTGTAATGGACTCTGAAGACTGATCAGAATTTAGGTATTTGAAGCGGTTGTCTGGGAGAGAAGAGTCGGCTTCCTTGGAGGCTAATTCTGAAAATCTATTGCCTATTGGGACATTGTAAGAGGATTGCAAGTCAAAAATTTCATTTTCGTTATTGAAGTTTTGGGCTACGTAGCCTACGTGAACTCCGAAACAGTCTGTAGGTAGTGCAGTGTTTAACACTGTTGAATAACTTTTGTCATTGTCACTGACATTGGCACTTGCACTGCGTTTTTTGTTATTGCTATGGGTAGCGTCCTCGCCTACTGGCCTTTTCCTTTCATGGATGTTGGCGTCTCCCTCATGCTGGCTGCCTAAGGTTAAAAGGGTTGTACCTTGCAATGGATCTTGATAACACGAAGTTTCTGATGTAGATGATTCCATGACTGTATCATCGTATGTAGCACTTTCACGGTGTGAGGTAGGTAAATTGATGAAGTTGCTGATGGATGAAGAAAGGATGAATGGATGAAGAAATTGATGCATTGCTGACTACGTTGCCTGTTGATGAATTGGCAACGAATGCCATTGGTAAAAGTTATTCGATGCACTGGATTAACAATGTATTTTCACTATTTAATATACTTAATATTAGAAGCACTAGAAATAAAAACTGGTTGGTCGGTAGCGGGCAGGCCTGTACCCACAGTAATGTTTCGACTATTACCAGCGCTCTGCGATGTGAACTGTTCGGTGGACGGAACTGAAATACTTTCACTTTCCTGCGAAAAATCCTTGTTTTTTATCGAAGTTTTGAAGATAAATATACTTTCTTAAAGGGAGAGAATTTAAAACGCACCATCAGAGGAGAACATTATGGAAATTGATATACAAAACAAAATCGTTCAGTTCTTTGTCATACATGGAATACAGCACAGACGTTCGTCTGAAATAGATGCAAGTAAACAGAAACGAGCTATCAGGCCAAGTGATCTCTAGAACTGGCAATTAGATAGCGATTGGTTTTTCAATACAAAAAATTACCCGGAATCGAAAACTTACACAGTCGGTTTGTCCTTGAAGTTGAGTCTAAATCCTTAACCGACGAACCCTACTTCAAAGTCTTAGTGTATCTGTCTTCTCCAGAAGAATGCAATGTACTCCGTTTTATTTTACGTGGCACTTCAAGACCACGAGTTGGACAAAGAGGGGGACACTGTTATCCATTCGGGAGCTTCGTTACGATTAATATTTTTAGTTTGGAGCTACCGATTGGATGACAATGTGCATACCTCCTCCTAGCTCGTGACCTTGAGGCGCCACGTTAAATAAATCGAAGTGTAACTACTATAGTTTCGGAAGCGTATACACAACTCAGTTAAATGCGTTGTTGCCTCTCGTGACTACGAACATGGCATCACCTACATGGCAGATAAATGAAATATCAACACATTAACACTTACTGTCAGGTTATGACACCTCTTGATATCATATTCATGACCTTCACCAAAGCCTTACCTTATCGTCTCTGCGACTTCGTGCGATTAAGATGAACGGCAACGCTTAACCCTGGCTGTGAGAAAGGAAACAAATCTTTCCAGAAGGAAAATGCTCAGCATCAATCTTTGCATCCGCAACCCTTCTCATAAGGCGGCAACGAATGAGGATCAAGGAAAAAGCAAGAAACTCGCGCGAAAGATTAAATTCAGGTAATGAAAACTAAGAACGAAATTAGGGGGGGGGGATTCCGACACAAACGAGAGAGGTTTCGTGAACCCGGAGCGAAGCTCGGTGAAAAAAAACGAAAGACTTTTTCAGAGTTAAATCTCGTGAGGAGTAACATTATGCCGGCCAGCGAAACACTTCGAGAGGAAGTGTTTCGAGAGGAATGACCGCATCATTAAAAAACTACATATTTGACCAACATCTGGCCATCGGTAAGCTACGGGTAATATGCACTTAAGCCCCACAATTATAACTTCACGCGAATCACCATCAACCTCTGTACGAGTAACGTTCGCCCACAATTCTGGCAAGA
Source organism: Teleogryllus oceanicus (assembly GCA_964035755.1). Taxonomy (NCBI): domain Eukaryota; kingdom Metazoa; phylum Arthropoda; class Insecta; order Orthoptera; family Gryllidae; genus Teleogryllus; species Teleogryllus oceanicus. Next base: position 100,733,082 of record CAXIVR010000005.1, on the reverse strand, counting down.
TGTCCATCGAGTTGCGACGGTCCCGCAACTGCTCTTGCTGTCACGTGGGTGAGCTGCGTCACTCATCGCGGGGACAGCCGATATGCGCCACCTGCCCGGGGGAGGAGAAAAGGTTTGGGCGAACAACCCTAGTCGGCTGTGGGCTTCCCACGCCTCACCCGCTGCGCCAGCTCAACACCTGACACCGATGAGCGAGGTAACAACTCTATACAACAGCGGTCAAACGGACAATTCAATATTAAGGAACAGTAGCACACATCAACTTTTATACGAGTAAATTCATTTATCGAAATACATGTAGAAGAAAAGAACTGTAAAATCACTCCATTGCAAAACCTGTAGAAATTATGCATTTGTGTGTATATATATATATATATATATATATATATATATATATATATATATATATACATACGCGTGTGCGTGCGTGTGTGCTTGTCGTTCGGTAGCACTTGTTTTACACGAATATTATCATCAGGAACATTAATGTTCAAAACCTGGGGCTACCCCCAGTCCAATGATCATGAACAAGTCATACGCAGTTTTTAACTGTTTTATGACGTAAAAATAAATAAAACAAAAATAAATAAATAAATGAGAGAACACAATGTCATCGGTGTTAAATAAATTAAGAAAAGGGAAAGTCAGCAAAATTTTGTCGCCACTTGAGTTACCAGGCAAGGATGCGGCCTGGCGCCCGTTTCGATTATTTTGACAGTTGTTGATAACCTGACATCCGACACGCATTGTACCGCACACGCGAGGCCAGACCGACCAGACGGTACATAACAGAACTGAAATAAAACGTAATAATTATGTAAAACACTACTGTATGCATTTATCAACTTGAATTTTTTGATAGGCATCTGTTATCTATCTATTCCTGTCAATAGTTTTTTTTTTAAATTATCTGAATGAAGATGCATTTGTAAAGAAAGAACTGTAAAATGAAGCTGTCCCACGCTAAAAAAAAGGATGTTTACTTCCGAACCATTCATTCACAATCCAATTAAGATGGTCGATACTCAGAAATTTAACGTTGTGCTGTCACGAGGTACTAACAGTTGTTTCTGTAATGTTTACAGCGATGGAACGATTATTTTATCACATAAATTCATCTACAAAAAGCACAAAGGAGAAAATGTACCACCAAATCTATTTTCTTAATTAGGAGACATATCAACGCCCGATACTTCATTTTTCAAACACCACATAACTATGCCTCATTTCCCCAGTCTGGGACTGTCCAAACTCGGCGGAGTTTAAATTGAAAATTCAGTTTCAATTATGAATATTTGCATTTTTTGTTTGCTTTTTTTTGTTTTCTTTAACAAAATAAGTATTTGTTAAATCGCAAAAAATAAAACTTTGAAGTTCATTTCTTGACAAAAAATTCCAAAACCGTTGTTTCATTTCACTGAAATTAGGAGATACATTCCACGAGATGATTCTGCTTCGTGTGTTCACTAAAGTTATTCATACTCGACAAAACAATCCAAGTCGAAAATTTATCAAAACACCAACCTGCATTTCAAAATTTGTCATGAATTTTACTACAACCGATATTGGTAGTATAGTATATAAAAATTTGCATATGATGTTATATTAACTGAGTATGGTTAATAAAACACTAATTCACATTTTCATTAATTTTGTGAAATGCGGCACTTTTACTATTTCGGATCTATATAGAAATTCGAGATAATCACGTTTCTGCAAGTATAGGATTATAAAACAGGATGTATAACCATTCATTCTTTATTTCCTAAACTATTATCTCACTTACAAAATTTAGCGTGTTTTCTAGGAGAGTTGGAGCATAAGTCATGATTCATTCATTCTTTTAGAAAAAATATTTTGTCACTTCTGCCCCAACCGTCATATCTCCACACAAAATACTCAATAAATTTATTGCACTTCACATTGCGATTTTGGAAAATACCGTATGCTACTGGGAATGGATCTGATGTACGCCATCTTTCCAAAGACGCATCTGGTTGTACTCCTATTTTTTGTAATTTTTCTACTAGTTTTAGCATTTTGACTGTATTTGGTGTGTTTAAGTGCCTTCATTACTTCTTGCAGGTTAACTGTATAATTTAGAGTGTTCTTACGGTAATCAAGATGAACCAGCAGATTACCAATTTTAGATGGTTACTTAAACTTGAAAGAACTTCTCTCCACAGCACGTCACAAGTGTTTTGACTTTCAATAATAAACAAACTAGAAAGCGAAAAAAAACTATTAGGGCGGTGTGCCGAATAGTTTTAAATCTTAGCTTCAAATCTAGTTACATATTTTGAAAATCTTCAGTTATTCTATCTTCAGTTACCTATTTTCGGTAAATTACCTATTTTCGGTAAAGTATAGTCTACTTGTAATAAATAGTTGCAGATTAAGTGATTTAATAATAATAATAATGTCGAACCCATGGTTAAGTTGAAAGTAAATTTAATAATGTATTTTACAGATAGCTAGCCCGAAGCGGAGCTTGAGAGAAGAAATAATTTCGCAACATAAGCAAGATAAGAAGGGCATCTAAAATCAAAGCACCTAAAGTTGTGCATAGTATCTCACTTGAAAACAAAGACATTCCTACTGAGCCTAAAAAACAGGTATTTATTATAGGTGACAAACATGGTCACCATCTTTTCCTCATTATCGGCAAACCAACTACGCAGTTTGTATTTTATCGTGACTTTAGAGTTCGGCACCCACACGAGGAAGAACAGAATGGCAGCCATCATACGAGGTCGAATGACATTAATTTGGGCGGTTACTTTCCAGATAAAAAACATGAAAACGAATTCGTATGTGCTATCCAAAATACTAACATCGTAGTGTCTGTTCTACTCGTCTGGTACAACAGATTATCACTATGCAGCGAGATTAATCAAGCGAACCAACGATTAGAACTGCTTCCGAAATACACAAATGTAACACTTTTTGAAATTAATTTCCTCTCAGCAAAACACTTCATCTGGCATGACCTCCACATGAACCTTGCTGGATAACACACGCTTCGTAGTGAGCTTGCCAGATACATCATGAACGCAAGTGCCATGCATCTCCTGCCAAAAACTCATCCCTTTCACATTCTTTAATTTCTCCATATTATCCACAACTATTTCCAACCACCTTACCTCCATCTCGATCTCTTACCTTCATCTCTATCAGGTTTTATCCAGTTTCCCTGACCCATTGAGCAAACGCTCAGATAGCCCCTTGTTTCGCTTCTGGACATAAATATAGTATCATTACGCGCATGTTTTGTTGAGCTCTCCTTTGGCTTGTGGTAGTGGGAGGAGAGCTGAGGATGAGTTACTATTTTGTTAGCAATGCTTAATCTGGAGTTCGTTTCTCATTGAATATAAGTTTTCTAAAGATCAGTCTGGAATGAAAATATCTAGGTTTTCAAATGATGCTAATATCGCACTTTTTAATTATAATAATAATAATTATTATTATTAATAATATGATCTGGCTGTCGGTGACTCGCATCGAAAGGGTGGGTGCCGACGTTTCGACATATCGCGGTCCTCTTCAGGGCTATACAGCAATACAGCCCTGAAGAGGACCGCGATATGTCGGTCGAAACGTCGGCACCCCAGCCTTCGACGCGGAGTCACCCGGACAGCCCAGATCATGACTCTGGTCGCGGAAGCCTACTATACCATTATTAATAATATTTTATTACTATTGACTTTGTTTATCTTTCAACTATTTATAGTTGAAATGTTGGGAAGGGATTCTGGAATGCAAAAGGACGTGCGCATATAATCTTCTCCCCCATCCGTCACACAGTTTTTTGACTTATATTGCATTGTTGTTGTTTTTTACTTAATAAGTCAAACCTCTTCTGAACCAACTCCCGATCCTCCCGTTCCCAGTAGAAATTCCATTCCACCTGATGCCCCAATATCCTCAAAACTGGTCATTGCTAGGACACGTTGGCACCATTGGCCATCCGCTCTGGGTTAAAATGGAATAAATATACAGCAACTACATTCAGATGCAGCAGAAAAATATCTCTATAGGTACTTGTATAATATTCACAGAACTTGCTTTGAAATAAAATTTTAATCTTCAATTACTTTTAATAAGAGTTTAATTAATTAAGGAGTTTATCGCGGCTGCTCTACAGAGCGATTTTAAGCGATATTAATAGACGACAAATTAAACAGAATGCCGTGTTCTTGATTTTAAGCAGCATAACATGCCCAATGAAAAATAGAGACCTCTCTCTTAATTCAGAATTAAGAATTTAAACCAATAAATCTCATTTATTTCACATGATAATTCGAACGTGTACACTTTGAAGAGAAGTGTTTGCTTCCATTTTGACAATATGCACGCATATATTAAACTCCATTCTATAATTATTCGATTCATCGAAAGTATTTTATTACTAACAACTAGTCACTAGTCAAACGTTAAAGCGTCTTCGAAATCTAACAATTTTCTTTGAAGCTTTACTCCATTAATCGACATCATATTTCTCTGGAGTTGTAGCCATTACAGCCAAGAGGATATCTCATGAAAACTTCACATTTTGTAGTAGTAGAACTACCGTAGCGCACACTTTCTGGCATTACTTATAACTTGATCCAATTTCTGGAAATTCAGACTGCAATGAAAATGAGAACTGCACCACTTCTTAAGCCTTCTTGGGGTGGCTTTACAGCTTATTGACTTTATTAATATAGTGCGAAGTACTAGATTAGTAAGGTAATTGAAATATTCGCTTATTGCACTTTTTCTTTGATTTGTGCAATTTTGTGGGGAATTTTTAATTCTATCTCAGAGGTGGTTAAATAAAAAATGGACGAGATTAGATAGAATTTACGCCCAGAGGTATTATAATTGTGCACTCGCGGTTTGGGACCAAAATTGAAAAATACGATGGCATAAATGTGTTGGCAATTCTGAAGAATGAAATACGTCGTGTTGGTAACATAATGGCGTGAACATTAAAATCCTCATAAAGCATTAAGGTCAGTTTTAGTCAGTCAGACCCTCTATTAGTTTTATCAAATTATGTTTATTACTGCTGTTACTATGTTACATAACCGCACCACGTTTACAAGCAGTACGGCCAAGCGATACGGCTTCGTCACTCACAGGTTTGGGGCAGGTGATCTCATGAACAAGATCATTAAGATTCGCTTTCGAAACTCACATATGGCAAGAAAACTTTAAGTGGGGTTCGTGGCGTAGGTTCATTCCGAGTCCTTCGTGCATTGCATCTACACCCTAATCCTTCGATATCTTATCGAAGTATTATGTATAGCTACACCCAGAACCAAGGTTCAAGCACAGAGACGAAGTGAAGAAATAGAATGGGAAAACATGGGAAAGTACCGGACCGAGTGGACTTTCGCACCGTTCGGGGAGACCGAAGGTTCTCTTCTATGTGTGTCCTCGCGGAGCGGCAGGCGCGGCGAAATGCTCAGGGATGTTTTGTATGCGCCGCGACGATAGCAGCTAGGAAGAGCAAAGCTAGTCTACTCTCAATTGGAAAATAAATTATACGAGAGAGCCTGTACCATTCTGTAGCGCCACTGGTGTGTTTATTATGATTAATTATATTTTTTTCGAATTAATGTTTATGAACTAGGGAAATAATATATGAATGAATTATTTATATTAAAAAATGTTGGAATATATATATATATATATATATATATATATATATATATATATATATATATTCTAAACCTTCTAGACATTATCGAATAAGTAAAATTTAAATTATTTTAAAAAAAGCAAACAAACAAAGAGGAATATTTCAGCTCGTTTCCTCGTGTCTTCTGTCACTTCTCCGACGCACCAGCAGACAGCGCGTCGCGGCGGTTCTATTTAATTACCAAGGAATTCCCTTCTTTGCACAAAACAATGACTTGCTGGAATCTCAAACGAATTATGTCCTGTTGCCGACTTACTCTCTCGGGAACTCTCTTCGGCTAATTTCTCGAGTTGCTTGGAACAGTTTCATTAAGTTCTACCCTCCTGAGGGGACACCCGACAGCGGTTGCGAGAGAGAAGAGAAGAGGAAAGGAGAGGAGAGGAGACGAAGGATAGTAGACGGAAGGGAAGAGAGAAGGGAGGGGGCATAGGAGTGGCCGTGGACGCTGAAAATGGGACGTTATCAACCTCGCCTGTGAAACGCATTACAATCCGACCAAGGTCGTGTTTGCCCTTTAGGCACTCTTTTTGAAGGATCGAGTAGACACACGTCAAAGAGATCCTATTGACATAAATATAAAGCTGGTTAAAAGAATTGCAACTTTACATAGGTACCCATAGGTATCTATGGGTCCATAGGTACCCATATGTTTCCATAGGTGGTAAAAATGAATTGAAATTGTACTTAAATAACTTTTCTAAAAATATCATAAAATGTTGTGGAACGAGAATTTCGATGTAAATTATTTACCAGAAACTTTAAAAAGTTCGTAATTTAGATGAAGAATATTACAATTAATAATTGCCTGACAAATGTTTTGTTAAAAATTGGCACGCATTGATTTAATTATCAAAGCTTTATAAAACGATTAATTTTTTAAAATAACGTTTAACATGCATTGAGTACCAAAATTTTTATCATCTAAAAATCATTAATACTTTTTTATATTGAGAAATTGCTTTTGTGAACTTTATCGAACATTTACTTTTTAGAACAATATTACATTTTAGAAGAATTTATTTCATCCTGAGAAGTAGCAAAAAAGCGCTAATGTTCTCAGTTAACCCTCAACCTGTGAGTTTTTTTCGTAATTTCTCACTTGCATCGACACTGTTTTACCAAAAAAGTCGGGAGGTGAAATACACGGATATACTAGTGGAGTACAATCCCAGGCAATGAGCACAGATTTTCATTAGAGTTTACTTTTAAACAAAACGCAACATCAAAATTACGTGAAATTCATTAACTTTCTCGGAACGTTCCTGTCACGAAACTGAATAAAAAATATTGAAATTGAACATACACCGAAATTCCTTGTTTATTGCAGCAATAATGTTTGATAACACTCGATGCAGAAAACGTCTAACGTCAATAGAGATCATCGTACGTCCACAAATAATGTGCAATAAATATTCAAAATAATAGTGGGTTCGCATCCAAGGATTTATTATTAGAATATCCCAGGTATGTTAGCGAACTTCAATCTCATTCTCATGGCTAGGCCTTGAAATAACATCATGCTGGATAATACACAATCATTCAAAATAAGTTTTGACGCGGTAATAAATATATAATAATAGAGCTTGGTGGCAAAATAATTTACCATTACAGAAACGTTGATTTTGACTATAATATATAAGTTTAGTACAGTAATTTCTTCAACAATGGAAATTTATTTATTGTATCTTTATTAGAATTTAATGACATGAGTTGGCCCCAGTGTTTGGAAGCTGTGGCGTCGTTAATTTCTTGGTATTCGGCAGTGTGTTGTTGAGTGGAAACAACCCATCGAAAAATGTAAATATGTTGTATGTTTTTTAACGTATATCAATCTTTATTCTGTGTAATACTTTAACCAAGAAACAATATTTATTCCTAGTTAAATTTACACTCCACTGATAAAATATACTGCCGTCCAGGCTGTTATAAACTTGTGTGCTCAATTGTTTTGCCATCGAGCCGTAGCATTATATTGACTGGTAATGATACACTTTTATTGATATGTCGGTACAAACGATCACTAATTGTTCAAAATTCCTGAATCTGTTAGATGAACCTTATCTCAGTGATTTTGATAATGATTCAAGCCCCTACATTGTCATAACCCACCACTGGAACCAGCAGGCGTCGACACAGACGAAGATTCCGCTGTCTCTGACGACGAAGTCCAAGGGAACTTCGAACATTTACCAGCTTGTATTTCGAATTCTGGACGAAGTTTATCTCATATCGAGTGGGTTTCTGAGGATGATGTACCTTTGAATGTACTTTTATAAGTATCCGTACTTAGAAGATTACCTCAATATGGTTATATAGAAAAATGGCAAAATAGGAATATTAAATTTTCTGTTCCAAATTTTGAAGAAACTTTTAAACCAGATTTAGAGGACTTATAGAAAGAGATTGTTAAAAGATCCAATTCACGCTTTTTCTACCTATTTCACCGACATTTTAATTCCAAATCGAGTTCTTTAGACTAATTTATATGCATTTCAAAAATGGAATCATTCCCAAAATACTACAACCGATAAGGTGCTTGTACTGAGGTTCTGGTCCTCGGGGAAAACAGAGTTTCACAAAGGATGGGACGACCTACAAAAACAGTTCTGCAAAATGTCGAGGGGAACAATTACTAAGACAACAGAAGGCAATTCGGTGGCAAGGTAAGAGTTCTTTCAAATCCTCATTCAGGGGAGCAAACAAAAACTAAAACTCGTCCTTCACGGTCCCTGAAGAAACGCATCCAAATCAGTATGCAGCTGCAATTGCATTTTATAACATCAGCAAGGGTGGAACTGATTTAAATGACTGAAGTCTATCCACTTATAGAACCACAGTAAGAACAAAGAATGTGCGGGTGGCCATTTTGAATAGTGGCTGGTCTGTAGACCAAGCCATTATTCAAGGATTGGTTTTATATAGGCGTCTTGAGAATGATATGCCTCTCCTCTAGTTCCGACGTCTTGTCACACTCCAACTTCTGCAGACCTATGGGACACCAAAGCGTAGGTGATGGCCAAGCGCTCCTCCGTCGCTCGCATCCATTGCCAACAGCGCACTCGACGGAAGAGATGACGTTGCAATTAAAGGAGACCACGTTTTTGAAACATGAAGGATATGTCAGGGCAGATCATGCTTTTCATGTAAGAAATGTGAGATAGCTCTCCATCCTATGTGTTTTGAAACTTTCCATTTCTAAATATCTTACTTGCATAGTAAACAATCAAAGAGGGTTTGAAAAACTACAATTTTTTTAATTTTCTACGTTCACATAATAATGTAATTTCTGAAAATAATAAAAAACTAAAATGGTAAATTGTCTAACTACAGTATAATAATTGGAAAAAATGGAAGCGTTTTTAAAAAAAAATGCAATGAATTTTACACGTAAGTCTTGGGCAAAAAATTCATTATCTAGAAATCTAGAAGTAAAATTATGAAATAAAAAAACTATTTTCAAACAAAAAAAAAGTTTTGAGCATTGATGGGTTAATGTGGATCTGAAATCTCTAATTCACACCTGCCAATACAGTTCAGTAATTATATATGGGAGGAAATGGCTAATGGGTAATGGTATATGGGAGGAAATGGGCTATGTAAGTTGAAGGAATAAGTTTGGATGACTTTGGGGAATTGTGCTCAAATACCTCAAAAACATTAGTCTATTTAGTTACATTGAAACATTCGAACAAGTAGCATCAATTCAAGAAATGTGACAAAGACCAATGGCTGGTGAACATGAAATGGTAATATTAATTTGATATGAAAACTATTGTGGTATTCTTAAAATCAGTGTGAGCTTTCTGTAAAATTCATAACGCCATTAATGACCTAACAACCATAATTATTATTGCTACAACAGCATTCTAGCATTATTTCTTAATTTGCGCTTTTCGAAAATGTAGAGTTCAACGAAACTCAGAAATTCGCTATACGTTCCTTGTACTTTCGAAACAAATGATGGGGAGCTAACGCTCCCCCCTTACTTGATTCTTGGATCCCCTACCGCTCCCAAGAAGTCTCCACCGCCCAGACGGGTAGAATCACCTTCGTTGAGAATTTATTAGACTAAATGTTTACAGGATTAAAATTCATATTTTCATCAAAGTTAAATTACAGAAAAGGAAAAGTTTCACTTAAATTGCTAATTACGGAAACGAAAGGTGAATTTGATAAACGTACTTTTATAAATGTTAAAGAATAAATTAGAACCCCAAAGTCAAATATTTACGATCATTCGCATGAATGCTTTGTAGGGTGAAAAAAGCAGAGCAGCTATACTGAGAATAAAGAAATCAGACAAAGCAATCCGGCTCAGATGTTGGTCGATTACAGTAAAATGATTAAATTGTTTGAAGTAGATTCTTAAAGTAGAAATTTCAAGCTTTAAATCCATTTCATTAAGAATATATTAACAAAATCCATGAAGGTAAAGACATTGGATAATTGTCTATTTTTATGGTGCTTTCTTACGAAAAATTAGTCATATTCTGACATCAGTTTTTGAGACAAGTATGGATGATGGAATGGGATATAGTGGGCACCATCTCAGTATAACATCTCGTCTGGTCGTCCTCTCAAACATTGGAATTGCAAACGTTTTCTCTTCTACATTATATCCCGTTTTTGCCCGAGTTTTTTATTTTGAATATTTTGACCAAATATATGTTTTAAAATGTTGATGTAGCTTCAGTAATGATGGAAAAAAATATATTGTTCGAATACCTCACACCATTTCGGTAAAATGCCTTGTTCCCAAATGGGAACACCAGGAGCGAATGGGGTCGTATACAATTTTCTCGTTTGTGTTCACCAGGACACTAAAGATTTTCGAAATTGCCGCAAATGTCATTTGTTTTAGGTAAATGTTTCAGGAATATTTAAGTTTTTTCACAATTATTCGAAATATTTTATTTATAACATATAATATCAGAAACAAAAAAATAAAATCAAACCTGAAATACATTTTTTTAGAAATAATTACACAATGAAGAACACAAGTGAAGCAAATGTTTTTGATGTGAAATGTTTTATTTGGTATGATATTCTTTGAAACAATGCCCATGTAAGTTTACTTTGCATTTTTCGCACGATTTTCTGGAATTTTTTTTGCAAATGGCACATCTGTTTTGTTTTGCTGCATCCACCAACCAGTGATCCTTCAAGTCAAATCTCACTGTTGATATGGTTCTTTTTAGTAGAGGTTTTGAAGTTTTAGGCCGCCCGCCCGATGACGGAGGTACAGCATATTTCTGCAAGTAAGTTTGAGTTATGTGTCTTCTAAACGCCAAGCTGTCCAAAACTGGATTGTTTTTTCCTTTTCTGTAAGTTGCCAAGCATTCTGCACAGACGTATCTATACAGAATACAAATATTGGCCCACTCATTTTTTGATCGAATGGATACTCTGTAATTAGAAATATTCTCGTCCATTCGATCGACTCCGCCCATATATTTGTTATAGCAAGAAATTACATGAGGCTGAGGTACAATAATTTTTTTCTTTTCCTTTTGAGACCACCTACTTGCTTCAGTAATCGGAAATATAGTGTCACAGTTGCTTACCACATGGACTGGACGATTGTCATTCCACACTACTACAGCACATCCTGAATTTATTTCTGAACTGTAGTCAATTGCACCCCGTTTTTGTTTCTCAATACTTTTGTTTTGTGCCAAGGGGCATTTTCCTATTCTGTTAGACATTATTGTACCAGTATAACCAATGCCCATTTCTTTCAGTTTGGCAGCCAGCGGAAGAGACGAAAAAAATCTGTCTGCGTATATTTTGTATGGAGCTTTTGGTAGCTTGTCAATCAATTTGAGGACGACATGCTCACCCAAACTGACGTTCCGCGGCCTGTCCTTGTCTTTTCCTCCGTATGGGTAGAATTGCAGCAGATAACCTAAGGGCTCACAGATGCACCACATCTTGTAGCCAAACCTTATTGGCTTTCCCTTCAAGAACTGCTTTGCTCCATGCTTGCCATAGTACGGAACCATACTTTCATCAATTGATAATGTTTCTATCAAGTGCGCGTGGTTCAGAAACCTTTCATTCAAAAAGTAATCAGAGGTGTTAATTTAGAGAATTTATCTCCTTTATCAAGATTAGAATTATCAGCGCAATGAGAATACTTTTTTAGAATTTCAAATCTATTTCTCCTCATAGCGTTACTAACATAGGTATTGTACGTCTCACTGTCTGTCTCCATAACATTCTCCATCTTGGAACAGTCAAATAACCTCGAAAGAATCAGAATTCCAATATAACATTTGAGCTCCTCACAACTGGTTTCAAAGAGTGGTCACCTTTCTGTGATGCATAAAGGGAAAACATGTCACAAAGAAATTTCATAACAGTGTCATCAAAAAATAATTCAAAACATTGCACTGGATCTGACGGTATATCATTGAACTGTAATTCTGGAAAGGGTTCAAAAGTAGGATTTATATCTTCCTTCTTCCACTTTTGATTCATAATTTTCTTAGATTCTGCATTTCTATTGTCTGAATTTGAGGGAAAAACACTGTCTGCAATCGGTATTTCAATATCATTATCTTCTAGATCATCACTTCCAATGTACCTTGTACCACTCATTGTCTGGATTCGCGCTTCTGCATTAGCTTGCAACTGTCTACCTGAAAGATTATTAGCAGTTGTACCTTCTTCATCACCACTGTCCCCTTCAGTATCTGCTCCGTCATCTGGTGGAAATAAATACACATCTGCCTCTGAAAACTCTTCTTCGTCCAGTAAAGAAAGGACTTCTTCCGCCGTTAGCCTCCTATAAAAATTCGAATATTGTACCATAGTAAAAAAAATTCTCGCAGTACGGGACGGTACTACACAAAGAGCTCTATGATCCTGGTGTTCAAAAGGGAACAACGAAAATAAAATGCTAATAACTTTGTAATAAAACGTAAATAATTTTTCATACTTCTCAAATAGTATTATTCATATTTACCAAACATATTAAAAACATTATTGTTAAAATATAAAGTTATGCAAATCTTTTATACTTACGATCTCGAAATCATGTGTGCAGAAAAAAACACTGCGAACTATATGCACCAATACTTCTCGCTCAAATGAACATTCAGTTGCAACTAACAATCCAACGGATACCGATAAGTTTCAGCTACTGTTAGATAAAGGTCAGATAGGCCAACAATCACCCGGAAGCAAAATATTATAGAGAAAGCATTCGATTACAGTCTGTTCCCATTTGGGAACACCGGGAAAAAACGGGATATAGCGTTGAAAAATAAATATTGGAATTAATTATTCGGTTTAATTAAATCTAGAGCGTTGATCACTCAGCGCTTATTGATTTGACTGCCGTCCACTGGCCAATCATTCGCTGGGTTAAAAGGGAGCAAAATGTGCTGTAGAGGGGAGTTGGCGTCGTTGCCAATTGGCAGTAAGCAACGCGGAATGATTGAGAGCTCAATACCTTTAGAGATGAACGCTTTTCTGTTTTTTTCGACGACCTGCCTTTCTAACTAATGGCATTTACAAAGTTTTCCAAAGGTGACAAACGTTTACAAACCAAGCTAAATGTACGAGTTTCATTGCTTTAGACCTTTTTCATTCTAGTCGATTACCTTCGATAACTATACATCCTAATGGAAGGTAATTAGAACAAAATACTAAACATTAACACTTGTGGGTTCTTCCGATCTTTTATTAACAGAAATCATTAAACAGCTTGCCAAATGCAAAATATAAAGATTTTCGTACGCCTGAGTTTTCCTACAGTAAGATTTCTGACAAGCGACACAATGCCTTTATTTTCAAACATGTGTTACGTTTTGTAGAATAAAAAGCGGACCGTACCGTGTATAATTCATGTGACTCGATCCTTATTTACAGGCATCGACGGGAATCACTGTATGATCCTCATTTACAAGAATCAATGGTGTTCACTTTCGAAGAAATAGATTATTTCTTAGTGGTTCCGTGTTCAGCAAACCACGTCCTGATAACATCAAGCGAGTCTCAGAACACAGTCAGATGAACTTCCCGATTGATTGCGTCACTGAATTCTTTCGTGCTGGGGAATCGGCATGTTTCATAGAGGCCTACTTGGTTTCGGGCGAGTAGTGATAAGCATATCCGCTGGTCTTTGTTGTTGTCGTCGCAGTTCTTAGGCACCCAGCGAGCACTAACTGAAGAAAAGTTCAACGCATCATAGGAAATCTTCCACGCTGACACTTTGCAGTTGTACTTCACTGCGCCAGAACTGCCTCATGTCAACATTCAGTGAGGATGAATATATTTTAAGCAGCCCGGGCGGTAGTGAATTTGAGTTCACGCTCTCTTGGAAGAATGCACACCACCTGGAGATATAGCTACATTCCATAGCCGTTCCCATACCCATGGCTCTGTGAATTTCACTAAGATTATGTTCTTTGGCTCACAAATATCGCACTACACATCTCTACTATTCCCGAGTTGACAGGAACACGCGCCCCATGTTTGTTTCATTATTCACACTACACTCGCTAAAGAACTGCACATGGAAACAAAATGCTCTCCTTAGCGAGAACATTAAACTACGCAATTCACCATTCCAGTTGCAACACCAGGGGGAGAAAAAATATTGTACGTTACTTTCCGATCTGCTCTCGTATTTCATTACACCACAACCAGCGATAGCATTAAATACTAATTTTGACATTTGGGAGAATTTCAGGCAAAGCTTCCTTTGGTAAAGAACAGAAGTGCGTTTGACGTGGTTAGCATGACCTGGGGGTCGATGATCCTGAGGTATAGGTCCTCGTACATTGTAAGATGATTAAATACATTACAATGATACAGAGTTTTATTACGCGTGGCAACTTTGCCTGCAAAACAACTAGCCGATGTTAGAACCATTACAATGATCTTTGAGTTGAATGAAATACATTACAATGATCTTTGAGTTTTATTTCAGTCGACATGTTTTACATACCGCAAACAACGTGAAGCCAGGCCGTTAGAACCATAAACAATACATTCTGATATATTTTTGCCTGCTCTCAAAGGTAATACACTCTTTAAATAGCCAAATATGATGCAACCATGAACTTTGGTATTCTAAGTATGATAAGTAAGCGTTCGTTTGGGATTTGTTATCGAAGGAAGGAAAAAATTAATTGGTGTGATTCGTACAACTTATTTCACTTAGAATTAAGTATGACAATCCATGGAGAGTCAATGGCTTGATAAGGCACAATAACTACCATTGTAAGTGATTAAAATCAAAGAATTAAATAATTTCTTTACTCATACATCCGATTAAGTTGAAGCCTTTGATAAAGGTCCATAGAAAGGGAAAGTCACAATGAAACTGATATTTGGTTTCATGATTAAGTACTGAAATGTGCAATTGACATTGACAGTCCACGAATAGTACGGGGGGGATATCATCTATCACTAAGTACTATTTCAGTGTACACATTGTTATATCACATAAAAAAGCTTTTGGAATACGTGATAATTAATTCAATTATGTTTATTCGACTTTTAAAATGATTTATTTTAGGTCACCAAGAAGCTAAGGTCATTAGTGACCACTATTAAATTACTTCTCAATAACATTTATACCTTATAACGATCAGAAATATTAAATACAATGTAAGTACACCAGATACATTATAATAGACATTAAGTACAATGAACTTTAACAATAATTTAGATTATTTTATCAAGACCAGCAATATTAACATTTTAACATAGATGTGAGACCTTCAATTGAATCAATATTAATACATATAGTAATAGATATCGTTTTGATGCCAAGAGTTTCTTAGGTTTTGGAGGCTTAAATATTCAAGAATAATGTGAGATGTTGATAACATTTGCCCCGTTTTGCACAGGTGGCCGGGTCGTTTTTTATTAGATGGTAGTGAGGGAAGAATGGCCAATTATTAATATCGTAATAATAACTTGTTCTTTTCTTAGAGAGTGGGATATACGAGTCTTACAGATTTTCGAACAATATGAGTTTGCATGTCAGAGCTTTCGACTGGCGATCCATCTTCAAGGCTACATTTTACATTCTTATAGTCACTAAACACCATGCGCATCGATCAAATGACTTTTGATAAAAAGGAAAAATACGCCGAAATTAGTAATGACTGAACGTTCAGTTGAAAATGTGAATTGACAAATAAATTTAGTGAGTTGGATTTTATTGAGCAATTAATGACTTTTCACATTAGGTAAAGAAATTAATATCTTTTGGCGTTAAGTGGACTGATATGCGCAACCTAAAGTCCTAGGAATTCATCAATACAATATGATCCATCACGAGTTAACAAAAACGTAGCGTTTCTATTTGCCGATGTGCCCGACAACATATGTATGGTATAACTAGTTAAGAAAGCAACAAATGGAAAATATCTGTATACAAGTTCAATGTGGCGTCGCCGACGTTGCCATCTGTTTTACATCATCATTTTAATGCATAGAAAATCTCTTTCGTGCGTAGCTTCGTTCAAATATGTTCTTACAATATCTGGCATTGGACTTGACTATGATCGTAGTTGATAAAGTTATACTCCCCTTCCGAAATTCGCAACACACAACGCCCTTGATTGTTGCATTCATACGGGATAAGAACTGGTAATATTGCAATTTGAAATTTATAATCGCCGTAAAAATACTTGGAAGGCATTGATGATGAGAATAGTTTTGTACAGCTACATTTTTATTATTTTTGCTAATACACAATGATTAAGATGATACACAATGATAAGCTGTTCGTCTCGATTTTCTCTAATCCTAATAAGATCACCCTCAATCCGTTCCAAAAATTGTCGGATTCGGATTTGAAAAAATCCGATTGATATTTGATTCTTCTCCAGACTTGCCTCACACTATTCATGTTTTTTTCCCTTAATTTTTGAAGAGATGAAAACTCCACAAACTGTCTAATTTGTGTTTACTTCTGCAATTTCTCTATTTATAGAGAATCGTATGCGAATCTATATAAACATTAAGAGCTTACTAATTTGTATATTTATGGGAATACGGTGTTAGTTAATTTTAAAATGAATAACATCTGGGTCACATTAATTTCCAAGTCGATATTTGTAAAAGGGAGAAGTCAAACTTTCATTCACTCTCCAACATTTCTCATGGTTTTTTCTTCGTATTCACATGAAATTCTTTAAGTTTAATACGTTTCAAGGTAATACTGTTCGTAGGTTGTTGGAAAGTTACTTTGAAAAATATGATAATAGCGCTTATGGATAAAACTTGAAATTTACCGCACGATTATCTTTTTTGTTGAAATTAGCTTCACTTGTCACCTTAAAGATGTCAACAAAAGTTAGGAACTTCCAGAAAGAAATTCATGATGTATTGAGCGAAAAATCCCTGTGGGTCCTGGAGTTTAGTAGATCTATTTAGGAGGCGTTGGTTCATTTCCCGACATACTTGCTACGATCGGAGCACCAAAACACACACACACACAGCTTTTGGAAATTTCTCTAAATGTTCTAGCGGGATCTGAAACAAAATATCAAGTCTCCACGGAAGAAACCGAGACGCGTCGAATGACACCTCATACCTCGATTGGTGCACGGGAAGTGGTCTAGCCGAGTGCGAAGGAAAGAGCGCAAAAACGCACATCAGCACACTCGAAATGTTGCTTAAATTCTGTATAGGGAATAGTATTAATTAGAATAAATTGCTTGGTTTCATCTTTCGGGATACGTAAACTCTCAGAACAGTAGAATATGGACGTCAGAGAATCCTCACATCATTCAAGAAGCGCCATTGCATGACCAAAAAATAGGAGTACGGATTGCCATATCTAGAGCACATATTGTTGGTCCCATATTCTTCCATGATACAGTAAATGTACAGAGATATTGTAATAACATTCTGTATCCCTTCATTGGACAGCTGACAGAGAATGAAATAATGAATGCTTATTTCCAGCAGGTGTGCCACAGCATACTGCCAAACTTTCTTTGGATCTATTGGAAAAAGTGTTCGGGAAGTGCATAATTTCGAAAGGGCTATGGCCGCCAAGATCACCAGATCTCACACCTCCTGATTTCTTTTTCTGGGGTGCAGCTAAAGGAAATGTCTACAAAACTCGTCCCAAGACCATTGATGAATTAAAAAGTCAATATCTTATTGTCCATATCTCAAGAAACTTTAAAAAGAGCTTTTGATACATGTAAAAGGGTAACGCTTTGCTTTCAAAGTTCTGGTAAACATTTTCAACAAATGATGTAAGAAGATAATTATGAAAAGTAAAAAATAAACTGTTTATTTCAAATGCTTTTTATTTTAGTGTCAGTATATTTTCCCCCACTGCATTTCATGTTTCACATCACTCTCCTTTGTTGCTGTTGCGTAACGGACCAGGGCGAATGCGCCGTCGCGGCGCGATTCAGCCCGCGATGTTGCCGTTTCCGCATAAAAGATGATGGAGTGGGGAGGAAGCCACTGCGGAGAGACTTTTTGAACGCTCTGTATCTTACTATTGGGAAGAATTCAATGTTGCCTTTAGGCCCAATAAGGCCAGAGGCAAACTAATACGTTTTTCAATGCCCAATCTAAAATTTAACCCAGTTAATATAACTACGAGATATGATGTTGCACCTAATGTACGTTTGAAACTAATGAATCCAATCCAATAATGAACCTTTCATGATAACAGAATCATGATAACGAAATTAGAATATAGTAATGATTGATTGATTTTCCCAAGGAAAAATCTAAGAGTAAAAGTAGTGCACCATAGCTACCTCTGGGGAGATAGTTATGCTTTATACAAATCTAAATTATCAATGATCATCAATAATCAACAATGAACTAATTT
The DNA here is from genome assembly GCA_964035755.1 of Teleogryllus oceanicus. Classification (NCBI taxonomy): domain Eukaryota; kingdom Metazoa; phylum Arthropoda; class Insecta; order Orthoptera; family Gryllidae; genus Teleogryllus; species Teleogryllus oceanicus. Next base: position 100,714,570 of record CAXIVR010000005.1, on the reverse strand, counting down.
GTGCTACAGAAGTCTTAAGATTTACTACGCTATGACATTTATTGTCACACTAAATGTCATGAAATGGAATTACTAGCGACTCTCCGAAACAAGTTACAAAACCATAGTTAAGTAGGGTTTGTGAAGATTACCGAAATGAAGTATATTACAGACCTAATGAGTAATCTACATTAAGTATTTCGTCAAGAAGCCTTTGAAACGTAATGGTGTTATACCGTTACGTAATGGTATTATACAGAGAAACCGAAAGGCGAAAATCGGGCCGTGATTTGAAAGCCAGATAAGGCCGATGCTCACATGTCAAAATGGCGATTTTCTATCGACATTCGTCTGGGAACCATTCAAGACCGAAAGTGGCAACTTACGCACTGGTCAACTCGTCGCGTGGGCGAAGTTCGCTTTTCAGGCGCCCCTGCTCGCCGGGAAATAGCGCGAAAGGGGAAAGGAGGCCCTTGCTCTTAAGACAAGAGGATACTCTGTTCGAATACCAAAGGGTGACGCCACAGCCGCATTCGTCTGGAAACTATTCATCTCACAAAGAGACAACTTTAGTGCAGTCGGCCCTGAGCTGTTTGGCGGGTAGCGGGAAAGTTGTCTCTTTCGAGGTAGCCTGCACGCCTGTAAACAAACCGAAAGGTGAATATGGGGCGATGGTTGGAAAGCAAGATAGGTCCGTTGGTCGCATTGGAAAAGGCGATTACCTATCGGCATTCTTCTGGAAAGTAGTGAACACCGAATGTGGCAACTTTCGCACTGACGGCTCCTCTCACGTTGGCTGATGGTCGCTCTTTCGAGCTTTTCTGCTCGCCGGGGAAAGACCCGGAGGGGGGAAAGAAGGCCTGCGATGTTGAGACCAGAGCTTACTCTGCTCGAATACGAAAGGGCGACGTCATATCCGCATTCTTCCGGAAACTATTCGTCTCACAAAGACGCAACTTTCGTATAGTCGGCTCTGAACTCTTGGGCGGATGCGCGAAAGTTCTCATTCGAGATAGCCTGCACGCCTGGAAACACCGAAAGGGGAAAATAAGGCCATTGTTCTAAAGCTATAACGGTTTGCAGTGCGCATTCGAAAAGGCGAATTTCTATCGGCATTCGTCTGCAATTCTTTCAACTCCTAATGTGGCAACTTTCGCACTGTCGGCTCGTCGCACGTGGGCCGAAGTTCGCTCGAGCTAGCCTGCTCGCCGGGGAAAGCTAAGATGCTCAGGTGGTCGCAATTGAAATTGCGATTTTCGATCGACATTCCCCTGGAAACTATTCATCACCCAAGGGGGCAAAACTCAACCTTTCCGTCGCTACGGGTAAGACCCGGAGGCGAAAAAGTGGAAATATGTTGAATTCGAGGAGCGTGGACAAAGCCGATCTACAGCGGCATTCGCCTGAAAAGTACGAGTATGTAGGTCCCACATGTGCCACTTTCACCGTGTGTTAGACTGATCTGTGATCTAGATATTCTCTTGTAGGAGGGATTTGTCTGTTTTCTTTACCTATGCGCCCCTAACGCGCAGTATCTGTTCTTTCTTTCTTGCTTTCCATCTTTCTGTTTTTAGATTCTTACATTTATTCTTTCTGTCTTTTTATTCCATCGTTTCTTTCTCTGTTATTTTCCTTTCTTCTTTTAGTCCTAATGACATATTCGTGCATTCAACAAACAATGCTCCGAGATATGAATGTAGAACGGTGGAGTAGAAGTGTTTTATTTGAAAACATTACCTTCTCAGGTTCACGAGAAATCTTAATTCTGTTGTAGGTACAGCATCAGCAGTAGTAGTTGAACATGAAAAATAAAATAGTATTTGATCAACGTTTCTCTCTGTAGTACCAACGCTCTTTTGTCGAATATGATTGTGAAAGAGGAAGTTGAATAGTAGTACAGTTCACGCGCTCAGAAGGAAGTTGAAGTGTGCGTGCACCGGACCATTCAAACGGTCGTAAAGTGTGGGCGGTGAATCGAATCCGGGCTGAAATCCTGCGAATCCATAACAACCGTACGAGCAGGTTGTACGCTTTCGTGTAGTCGTATTGTGGTGATAAATGTACTTTTCGGGAGGGACGAAGTAGTCGTTTAGTGTCGATCGCAGCTTAGGAGGAAGGGCTTGCTACTGGTATACTCTCGTGCAAATAGACGGGGAAGAAACGATCGTGATTCGTTTTAATGAGGGTGTAATGACGTAAACTTTCAGTGACGTGGGCGAGACGACGTGAAACAAGGCGCGTAGGGCCCCTCGTAGAGCGCTGATAGCTCGCGTAACTGGCCGAGATAGAGCTGGGTTGGAGCACTTTGCAACCTGGGAGCACATCTTAGGAAGGTGTTTTTCCATTTCAATCTTGACACGACTACTTGACCACAGGAAAAAAATGTTCTTTTCCTGGTGCGTACAACGCACAGTTGATGAGTGAGGCCTGAAACATGCATTCTGACGCCTACCTGAACGCCTAAAGCTGTGACAAAAGTGGTGGGACAGAACTCGACTGCAGTGAATTGTTTGCAACATTTCTCTTTCGTTTCAGTTTGGTCCTAAAGCACAGCAATTCGAATTTCGGCGCGACGGGTGCGGCGCGGCCCGAAACCTCAGTTCCGAGATGCGCGCTCTCGCGCAAAGCACTATGATTGGACGACGCCGGCTGTTCCAATCCGTCCGACGACGAGACTCCACGATATCGAGGTTATAAAGGGATCCCAGTTTGGCGCGCAGACTCGAACTTTCGTCAGCCTTGAGCTCTACGTAGTAGAAATTGACCACGCCCAAATTAACTTTGCAAAGGGCATCACAGCCATATCCTTGTCCTTAATTGCGTGGGAGGAGCACCGCGGCAGTGACAGAGTTCCGCACTGTAAAAGATGCCAAATGTGGGGTCACTCCCACAACGGCTGCAGGCGGGATGCACGATGTCTGTACTGCGGGGGCGATCACGCCTTTGAGGCGTGCCCGCGATCAAGCGCACCGCAGTGCGCGAACTGCCAGGGGCCGCACACCGCCTACCACGGCGAATGCGCGGCCCTTGTTCGATACAAGGCCGCGCGGGCGTATCTCGCGGGAGCTCGCCAAGCGCGCTCCGCCGCCGACCAACCGAACTGGCTGAATAGCTTCATCCGCCCGCACAGCGTAGAGTTTGCGTGGGTGGGATGGTAGCGGCCTACGCCTAGGGGCGCTCTTCCGCTGCTGTTGTTGCTCCTTCTTCTTCCTTCTTCTTGTGTGCGCTCTTCTCGGCTGCGCCGCAGGATGCGGCTAGGCCGTGACTGAGCTCACGTATATTGATAGGGTTGTGAAAACATAAAAGCCAAAGTTAAACCGTACGCCATGCGGAGGGCGGAGCAGATTTTGCCTCTGAGGAAAGATAGAGGTTGTAGTTGGATTTGGTGCAGGTCGTGGGTTTTTTGCTTTTATTGGAAATATAGAGTGGTTTTGGAAGAGTTTTGATAGGTAGGTTTTGTGCGGAGCGTTTATGGTGGTCGGAGTTTGAGAATGTCTGAAGGGAATCGCTTGTTTTCGGAGGTGGAGGTTTTAACAATATATTGTTGGTATTTGAGGAAAAGTGGTGAGAGCGTTGCGTCATTGAAGATTTTTGTCACTTTGGTTGTCGCAGTATTATGTATGTAAGTCAGAATGGGCGTTGTACCTTTTGCTTTATGGAGTGTGACCATAGCAGTGTCACGTGGGGTCCGAGGCTACTCTGAGAAGTGGTTTCTGCCATGTAGGAAGCGCATGTAGGTTGGTTGGCGAAGCTGTGTGGCCCATTTCGCTTTATCAAACAACGACCACAAATTTTTTATTTCCCAAAGTTTTAGATCCCGATTTAATAAATATTCGTTACCAAAGTAAGGGCTTTTTTTTTACTCCTTATATAGCAGAACTTAATAAAAAAAGGAAAAACCCAATAAAACATAAATTACTGGCAGACATTAAATAACTTAAATACAACATTTTTGTTTTTTTGAAATCTAAATAGATTTCGAGTATAGGTGTAAAAAAAAATTTCAAAAAAACTGCTTTAATTTTGATCCAGAAATACCCCAAAGAAAAGAAGTTTTTGGTATTAAATATTTAATGATTTTCCCAAAGCTTATTTCATAAACCATTAGGAGAGGGAAAAAATGGGGAAAACGTGAAAAATGTACTTATTATTTTATAAAACAAAAAAACTATATATAAATATTAGGGAAAAAGGAAACTGCCGTTGTATTAATAGAAATGTCTGTAAATATTATATTATATTTTTTGAAAGATTTGATCTTTTACGAAATTTATTATTGATAAAGAGGAAAAAATTTTGAAGTTTTGCCACGGCATAATTTTTTAACGTCTTGAGAGGGTTTGGTACCCCTAAGGAAAAGTATCAACAAACTTTTTAATTGAAATTTTTTAAATACAGAGTTTACAAGACATGAAAATAGAAGAATATCCCTGTTTCAAGCAGTTTGATGAAGATAGCTTTGCCTAAGCCGGCAAAATTTGGTATGTAATTACTTTTTTTGTAACCGTTACAAATAATAAAAAACTACGTGATCGGGTTTAGCCACAACTTCCCAATATTATTCACCCTTTCATTGGGGTTCTCCAGGCACTTAAAAAAGTAAAGTAAATTAATTATTATGAGATTGTCTTGAGGGATAGTATGACTAGTTGTTGCCTTTCACCCCCAACCCCGAAGTGAAAACATCCATATCTTATAAGTAATTAAAAGCAAAATTGTAATATAAAATTTTTCCCTGCCCGAAGTCTCCTTACGTGTTCCACCGTCAACCTACGTGATGTATGTATGTATGCCCGTGTTTTCCTACATGATATTTACAACATTATTTCACAAACAAAAATTTCCAATAATAAAAAAGTAAACCCCCAATTTCTTCGAAACAAAATCTAATGGGGAAACTGTTTGGCAACATTATCACTAAAGCGAAAAAGATTCGTGGGCCGGGTTTTTGGCCCGATTTTTTTTTTTCAGTCACCACAAAACCGGAGCGATCATGCCCTTGGACGCGCTGGGAGTTGCCTAGGGCCCTATCCGTTTTAAAGCTTTTACCGCCTGCTGGGACGTCCAGACACCAGGACCGAACACGTTCGGTCTGTCTGAGGACAACTGTCTGCGTCGGAGATATATTTACAAAGGCCGAACTGTTGAATCACCGTGTGGGGACACTTCACCAATGTTTTCATTAATAATAATAAATGAGAACGTAAAAGTTTCACTGCTTGGGCAGCAGGGGTTTTGGGAACTCTCGAAGGGGGTTTGAGTTGGGATTGGGGCAGGGGAGACTGAAATGAGGAATTGATGTTTCGGGGTCGGGTTGTGATAGGAACGAAATGTTAAAGATTTAGGAACATTGTTCTGTGTGTTTCAACCTTTATTTATTTATTTATTTTACGTAAAAAAATTTAAAAAAACTTATGAGGGCTAGGGGGAAAAGTGTTGTGTGCACTTTTTGAAAATTCTGTATCCCCACTAAGTCATATACTACTTAAATTTGAATTTTAAAAAGGAAAAAAAAAACTCCCATGTAATAAAATCTATTTTAAAGGATAAATAAGAATAAATTTTGGTCTTATTATTCCTGCCGCGACAACATGGAAAAAAAAAATTAAAAATTGTAATTTCCACTGAATTTGAAGAGGGCACAGAAAAAAAAGTTTCATTTATGCCCGGGCAAAAAAGGGCCATCTCACTTTTGCCTGGATCAGGAAACTGACGAAAACCTGATCGGATGGTGATCCAAATTTTAAAAGCAAGGGAAAATATACACTGATCATTTCTCTTGTGTAACATTATTTAACCCATTACCACTATCGCATTCAATACAATGCTACGAAGGAAAGTGAAAATAATAATTTTTTTATGTCATCCCAAAAGAAACCACGTAATTTTTTACCACCACTGATGTCTAAACAAATTATATTTTTTGAACTTCAAAGTTGCAAAAAAAAATTGAAAGAAAAAACCTTCTTTTTGATGAGACAGTAAAAGTATTGTCTAGAGTCGCAACATGAATGAATATTTTGGTTCTAGAAAAAAAGGGAAAACAAAATTTATTAAACCCCCAAAAGAAATCCTTCGTTTTGCGCAGCAATTCGTTTCGGCGTAATGCTACGTCGGAAGTGGAGAGCACCCTTTCCCCCTAGAATGCTCGGGTCTCGACCAGGAAAAGGTCTGGGCGGAAACTGTTTAACGCTGACACTGACACCCTAACCCCTGATAAGGACGCAGCGGGAAAAGGGTCACAAATTAAAAACACTTCCCTTTCAACGTTTATCGCACTCCTTTGAACGAATTCACGAAGGTGAATGGGTCACCATGGGATTGGGAAGCTTCACAAAAATTTTTAATCATTTTGAAAACAGTTATTTATTCTGCCGCCACGAGGAAAGTACAAATTTCCCCAATTTGGGAATAAAATGAACTAACCCCCAAATTTGGGAATAGAAATGATTAGAACAAATTTTTTTTAAAATATAATACCCCGGGGGAGGGCGGATACAGCCGATCATTTGGGAGGTGGGTCCATCGTATTTTTGTTAAATATATTTGTTATTCTTCTACATTGTTTACTTTTTAGATGAAGTTTAGATTTACATACTTTAGACTTTTCTTATTTGTTTTTTTTTCTGCACTTTTCCAATTTTTTATTTTTTTTTGGCCCTTTTTGGGGGTGGAAACCCCTCATGCCCACCCGGGATCCACCATTGACATTAGTGGACAAAAAAAAGTTCGAATGTTGATTTAAATCACACCCAGTTGCAGTTTTCAGCAATAGTAGCATATTTTCGGGGCAGTATTCCAGAACAAATGGCAAAGCATGTGAATGGGACCATTTAACAAAATGAAAACTTTAAACTCGTTTTTCGTCCTAACTTTTGGGTTGCTATTGCAGCCACGAACGGTAACTTTCTTTGTATTTTATACAAAAAATGAACTGTTTTTTTTATTAGTACGAAAAAAAAAATAACTAATCAATACTTCACTCAAATCGGTTAAACATTAACACATGTTCTCCGTGATATGCACTACACGATGCTTTAGTTATTGATTCTCGGCGAGAGTGAAACCAGAAAGTACAGTGCATTTCACTCGGCGGCCCGACCGCGCTGGGACAGGCGGACACGGCGGGGACGTCGGCCCGGTCGCAAGTGAAAGGGCGGCGGGGCGGCGGCAGAGACGAAGGGGGGGGGGGCGGCGGCGGCACAGGCGGCGGGGGGGGTGGATGGAAAAGCGGGTTGGCGGGAATTGAGATCTGGCACGATGGTGTTAGCAGAGATGGCAGCAATGATTCTAGTGTAGGAAGAGCCTGGCGGGGAGACAGAATCACAGAGGAAGCATGGGGGGGCGAAGGGGAAAAAAGAAATGGAGTTGGGATGAGCAGAAGAGCAGGCTGAAAAGGGGGATTAAAGCTCAGCATGAAGAAATGATTACTATCTTTCGCCTGTGACAGGATGGGGGGTTGGGGGGGGTTAAAAAGGGGTTGGGGAAGGAGAATGGGGGCTACAGGAACCCGACATGGAAAGACCAGCAGCAGCATTTGGACGGCATTTGAACGGAATCATGGCAGGAGGTGGTGGTAGCTGCGGTGAACGCGTAGACAACAGAAAAGGCGTTTTTGGAGGTAAATGGGAGACGGTGGGAAGATGGAGGAGATGAGGAGGGGGGGAAGGGGGAGGAGACAGTGGCGGAGGGGAGGCGGGGGCAAAGGGGAAGCGGGGCTGGGGGGGCGGACAGGGGCGGAGGGGGGGGAAAGGGGAACGGGGAGGGGGGACGGCGGGGGGGTGGGGAGGCGGAGGCGCTGTCCGGGCTTTCGTTCACGCGCCGCCTTTCCGGGTTTTCCCTTTTCACGGCGGCGGTGGGGGGCGGGGCGGGGCGGTGGCGGCGGATTTCACCTGCACGCGCCTTCTCCCAGACGCCCGCCCGCGCCCCAATGCGCGGCGGGGCCCATTTTAAAAGGGCTGGAAACGGGACGCTGCTCGTGACAGCCGCCGTGTCCCCCCTTCGTTTTGCGGACTCGGCGGAAGCGTTGTTTATTTTTGTAGAGAGTGTTTGGCAAGGGAAAAATGTTTCGCGCTTGGGGAACAATTTTTGGGAGAAATAAATGAAAACCATCATCGCTTTGCGACTAATGCACATCCCGACATTTTGAAAATTTGAAACAGGCGTAATATACGTGTAAATTAATTGGAAACCTTTACAACCATATACTAAAAGTATTTATTGAAAAAGATCTTTTTTTCAGGCAGTACCCCGAAGTGGGGGGTTTGGGTGAACAATATCAAACAACGCGAAAAGACTTTAGGGGGAAATGTGAAATAAGATAGAATGAATAAATATTTAATTAAAGAATGTCGTAAAAGTTGTTTTTTTTTTTCCCTTTTTTATGGCACAATCTTAAGTTGAAAACTTTAAAAAATTTAAATTTGGGTAGTAACCCCACAACCCACGCCAGGAAAACGTTCCCACCCAACTACCTTCATTGGTTGCAAATTAACAAAATTTTAGCATGGTACTCGGAAGAGAAGTCGGGTTTTTCATGTGCAATTGATGCGGGGACCTAAGATCAAAATTTATTACATTTCCGTAGCTGATTTAACAGTATTGCCTCACTCTTCAAATTTTATTATCGTCTTTTTTGTTTTTTATGTTTGTGTGTTTTTGTATGTTCGTGTTTGTGTGTTTGAATGTTTGGTGTGTGTGTGTGTGTGTGTGCCGCTTTCTTTCTTTTTCTCTCTCTCTTTTTTCCCCTTTTTTCTCCCTCTCTCTCCCCAAACACACAAACTTTACATCTCCTGCTGGAATATTTTTTCCACTGTCGATGGTAACACCATTTTCAGGGCAAAAGGGAAATGAAAATTTTTTCAGTACCGGTAAGTTTTTTCAAATACAGCAGGCAGCAAGATGTCAAAATGTAAAAACACTGTAAAAAAACAAAACCCGGAACGGGCCCTTTTGGGGAAGCCTTCCAATCGACTTCCACCCTGCCTCAACTACTTACAATGGTAGTAAAAAAAAGAATATACTACATCGAGTTGGGACCCTTGATTTATTTTTTTTCTTTTCAGTTTAAAACGTTTCAACAAACTCGGATATTTCCTCACAAAACCTTATCGGTCATATCAAACAGATAAATCATTTCATCAATCACATCTCTGAGCAGGGCTAAATTCCAGCGTCACATCCGTCTCTCGATAACGGATTAAGAGGTGAAAATTTTGATTTTTTAAATACGATATAGATTAATTAACATGAATATTATAATCATTATCTGACATAAGCTCAGCGGCGACTGTGTACTGAATCAAGATTGTCAATTACATTTCTAGTTATTATTTTAGATATTGTTTACGCACTTTCATGTCACCTTTTTTATTTCTTAAAAGACTTGAAAAATCATCAGATCGTCATTCTTGCCAAGAAATTCATTGCAAACAGATGTTAATTTAAGAATAAAATGATATTTTAAAAAGTAATTTTTTGGTTTTAAACAGTAAATTTTCAAAACGTTTTAAGACGTTGAAATATACTTAAGAAATCAAAATATTTTTCATTTTCATTCCGACCCCCGGAATTATAATTGGTGAAGTTCACAAATAGTTTTTTTCCCAAAAATTTTTTTTATTTTGTTTAAATGAAAATTCCCATGTTTGGTTTTGGGCGACATTCCAAAATGTTTTTTTATTATGGTTTTGGGATTTGTATATTATTAGCAAAAAAAAATTAAATTAAAATTAAAATATACTAATTTTATTAGGCAGTTATTCCCAAAAAAGCCTATCTTTTACCCAGTCTTTCATAAATGTAAAATTGTAAGAGTTAAACTGAATATCTACTGTGATCAGAAAAAAAATCAGTACATATTTTTGCGAATATTCTTTGAATTTTTTAAATTTTTAATAGGGTTTTTTCATATTTAAAGAAGAGACTTTGCTAACATTTTTTGCTTTTTAAAAAAATCAATGCTGTTAATTTAGTTGTTTGTTATTGTAAAAATAAAGGGCCCATTACATTGAATCGCGGTTTTTAATGATTGTGGGGGGAATTCAAATTTCCCCTGGACCCCCGGGAACCTATGCCAAAACTCTTTTTTTTCAGAAACCCAAATCTTCCCTAATCCCGGGGAAAGAAAATCCATTTGTATTTTTAGAAAAAAAGGCTTTTTGAAACCCAGTTTTTTTCAGAGGGGGAGGATACAGATAAGTACCCAAAAGGTTTTGTTATTATTTTTATTAAGGATTTCTCGTTTAGGGGGTTAATTTTTTATTTTGAACTAATGCTTATTTATAATATATTGATTGAGATATTAATTGATTTTGTTACTTAAACTTTCAAAAAAAATGATATTTGTGTATGGTATCTTCGTCGGCGTGAGGGCGACAAAGCCCCCCCAGTGCTGGAAGGGCATCGATGGGATAAATAAAATATATGATTGGGAAATTGTTTTTCTGAAATTATCCGTTTTTAAATTTTTTTTTGGGTTCTCATATAAGAGGGGATATTATTGCATCATGCATTATTTTATGTTTTTGAAATTTACTGATATTGATATATCATTCGTCCATTTGTTATCTTTGATTTTTTTTTAGGCGATAAAGTAAATCTGAAAAGCTATGCCTCTTGCAGAATAATATATTCCTATCAGAGAAAAAAAATTAGTCCCTTGACATAAATTTTTTTTGTTGAAATTAATAAATTGTTTACAAAAAACGTGTTAGTATTCTTTACTGAACCTACAAAAGGGGCGGGAACCCCTTTCTCCCTTTGAAAAGGGGAAAAATTCTAATCCTGAAAAATTTATTTATAAAATATACCCATGTCGATTTCAAAATTAATATATTTTAGATCTTCTATTTTCTACATTACTTTGGCAAGTGCGCAAATACGAAATCATGGTCTGACTTTTTTGGAACAGTCCGTAAAAAAGGGTTGCTTGACCCCCACAAGAGCAGCAGCAAAAAAAAAAAAAAAAAAAAAAAAAAAAAAAAAAAATAAGAACATATAAGATAAGATTGATAAGAACGATGATAAGATTGTTCCCCCTTTTTTCCCCCGTTAACGCGCCTCTAACGTCTTTTAAAGGGCGCCAGACCCCCAATGGGGGGGAAGATCAGATAGGCAAAACGTGACAAGCAATAACAAGGTTGTAGACCAAAATTTACAGGACCAATTCCTGAAAGTGAATTTTTTATTCAGAAAATAATCGAAAAATTTAAAACCCTTCTCTTTTTGATAAAAGTGGTTTTCTTTAACACGTAAAAGTTTAAACAGAACAATACTTTTTCCTTTTAAAAAAACTATGAACATCAGTTTGAGTAAGAGGAGGGAAGAAGTAGATAGGAAGAGACGATGGGGGAGAAGGAAAACGAATAATGGGAAGAACATCAGACAAAAAACAAGAGGGAAGGGAGAAAAAGAAAAGGAAAAGAAAAAAGGGGGAAGAAGAAATAGAGGCGAAGGGAAGGAGAACAAAAGGGGGATCGCAAGAAAGATAGTAAATGAAGAGCTACTAGTGAGGGAGACAAAGAGTTTTTAACAAAAAAATAATATAATAGTAAAATAATAAAAAAAAACTTAAAATTTTGGAAAAACCTGACTAAACCCCCGTCGCCCAAAAAGACTGCAAAAAAAGCTTTTTGAAACAACCAATATTGCACAAAGTATTGTAGAAGCAGAAGTCCCTAGATCTGCTTTAGAAGTGGTTGCAATCTGAGTATTTTTTTTTTTAAACAGACTCTAATATTTTTAGTCCTGAACGAGGAAAATAGTAATAAAATAATAATAAAAATAATAATAATAATAATAATAATAATGGAACAAATGAAATCAAGAAGGGGGAAATCCCCCGGGTGGGGTGTCGCAGACTGCGGGGGCGCAAGCAGGGGGTGAGGGGTGACGGGGGGCTGGGGGGGGAGGCGCGTTTGTTTCCGGGAATCAGATCACACGCCCCGCCCCCAACCCGCCCTAAACCCCACGCCCCCCCGCCCATCCCCGGCGGCCATTCACTTGTCACCGCGGCCTGCTCGCCTGCGACCCCCCTCTCAACGCCCAATCCAAGACCCATAACCCGCCTCCCAACCCCCAACCCTTCCCCAAGACCAATCCCCCCCTTCCCTCGCGGGAAATCGCCTGCCCTCCTCCTAAATCCCTTCCCCCCAATGCATAATCACGTGCCCTCCCAATGATAATCACGTCCCCCCCAAAAGCATAATCACCTGCACCCCAAAGCAAATAGCCTGCTCCCCCAAAGCATTCCCCCCCCCAATGCAAATCACCTGCCCTCCCAATGCAAAACCCTTTCCCCCAATGAAATCGTTTACGTCCCAACGCGTAATCGCCCCCCCCCAATGAGTAATTGCCTTCCCCCCCAACGCGTAATTGCCTTTCCAACGCACCCCCCTGGCCCAACGTTTAACCGCATCCCTTTCCCAACGCAGTTTACCTTCCCCCCAAAACCCCGATTCGTTCCCCCAAACCCCCCGTGCCGCCCCAACACCCGCGCCCTCCTAAAGGGACCCCTTCCCAAAAACCCCCGTCCGCCCTGGGCCGCGGAGGCGAAGGCGGCGGGCAGCCTTTTGGGGGTGGGGGGTCCGCCGCCGCATGTTGCCCGGGAGCGGACCCACGGACCCCGCCACCCGTGCGGACGCCGCGCCGGTTGACGTCGTCGCCGAGGCCCCCGGGGATCAAGTTTTGCGCGCTGATCCGCCGGTCCCTGCCTACAGCGCTTAAAGCGTTGAAAGAGGGGGCGCCCAGGGGCCGGCGGGATCGGGGCGACCGGATGTTTGGGCGCGCAGAAATCGCTACGCGACTATTGGGGGGGATTAAACATTTTAAGATGAAAGAACTCTTGTACCAACATGCGCGCCACGTTGCTGCGAGTTCAGCCCTACCTGATGAGTGTGAGCGGGGGGCGAGCGGGGCGAGCGGAGGGCGAGGGGGGGGCGAGCGGAGGGCGAGCGGGGGGCAGCGGAGGGCAGCGGAGGGGAGCGGAGGGCGAGCGGAGGGCAAGGGGGGGCGATTGAACGACAAGAAGCCAGATGGGACAGACGGGATTTTAGCGAAATACGAGGCGCGACCAGAAAACAAGTTTCAGGTCGGTAAGAAAATAAAAATGCGGTTTGCGGGGAAAAATAAAGCAGTCGCATGTACATTTTTGGCGTCACCAAAAGAGTTAGAAAATATATCATCTCTATTTATATTTTTTCGCAGTTCCTGGGGGGATTGGCCATTCCCTATAGTCCCCCCAACTTTTCCCCTTTTTTTACACATCAAGAAGCCTCTTTAACGTTACCCAAAAATAGTGACCAGATTTTCGATCGTAAAACCCCGGAGCTTTTCCCGGCGGCAATTTATACGAAAAGAAAAAAAATTTGGATCCGACGATATAGGGTTTCAACTTTAGTGATTAAAACGATTACCTTTAATACCATTTGATGTAGATAATTTGTACCATGTGCTGTATCCCATAATTACTTTTTCACATGAAAATTTGCTTTTGGGGAGACTGGGAACCTCTGGATCTTTAGAAAACTTAACTGTAGAAGTGTTATCAAGAACGAAGCAAAGCAGGTGAAATACGTTCAGGTGATGGTTCTCATCCCACAATTCTAAGACAGAAAGGGGATCATCATTCGAACATAAATGAAACCCCGGGGGGAAAAACAATGGTCGGGAAACGCTTCGCAAGTCACCATCACCGATTGTTAAAAATAAAATATTGGTATCACGGCGAAATAAAATTCTTACCAGTAGCAGGTTACAAATCTTGATAGACAATATAATGATGACATCAGAACCGAACAAATATATTCAATCATGGACAGAATCCAATCATTTAGGGTAACGGGCATGATAATCCAACGCATGCCCCCAAACAAATTCCCCAAAATAATGAAACATATAATCCTAAAGGAAGAAAAAAGTTGGCCCCCCCAACAAGATGGAAAACCCTTTGATGGGGAAAACAGGCCAAGGGCCCTAAATCCATAAAGGGGAAGAAGAAGAAGAAGAACCCGGGAAAAGGCAGCGCTGTGTCCACCCAAATGGTAGTGTAGAAACGGGGGCGGGGGGGAGGGTAACGTTAGAAACCCGTCCCTGGGTACGGCAAGAAGCGAGGACAGCAGCAAAGGGGCGGCTCTGACTGGAATCGGTGCAGAAAACATTCCTGGCACTCTGTACTTAAAAGCGATTTTGGGGAAAACTCGCCCAGATAAATCAGCGAGAATAAATAGTTCACCCCGCGGGCGAATTCTCGAGATGAAACGGTTTAACCCCTCGGGACTTCCGCCGTCTGGATTCGCGCTAGCACGGGCTCCGCGCCAACCGGTTCCCCGCCCGCTGCTTTCACATCCTCGCCTTCCGCAAAGCGGCGTTCCCGCATCTTTTGCGCTACCACACACAAACACATCGCAGGCTGGACACCCCCGGGAATGGGGTTGTTGTTTCCCGTTACTTTTTAAGAATGGAATTCTGGAAGGAACGTATGGATACTGGTGGTGACTTTGACTTGTGGGGGCCTTGGTGACAAATGTTTTAGCGCCCTTTAATTTGCTTTAATATTTCCCGAAGTAAATTTTGAATAAAAAATGTTTTCAAATTTATAAACGACGCAACTATTGTGTAGTATAAACAATTGATTATACGCAATGCGGGAATATATTTTACTTTCCCGAACGCCCCCAAAAATTAATTTAAAGAGATGGGAATATTTAAAAATTTAATCATTATTCCCGGGGAACGACACGCGGTTCCGTCGCTTTCCCCCAGAAAAAGCCTTGATTTAAATACGGTAAAAACTCCCCACGATATTTTTTTAATAAACATACGAAAATTTTGTATCCATATTATCTGATATACTAATGGATATATATTTGATTAATTAACATGTTATTTTGTTAATGAATATTTATAAAAACATTAAAAACTTCTTTTAAATTTTTCATCAGCAAAATTCTTGCCCCCCAAAAATTGCGGCCCCAGGCGCAGCCTACTCCGCCTCTTCGGTAATCGCCACTGGGGATCCCCAATTTTATCGGCTTTTCGACTGTTTCGAAATATCGTATTGGGAAATTTTACCTTTTTTACAGGTTGCATTAAATTTGAACGTTTTTTAAATTATTTAATACAAAATTTTATTAACCCAAACTAGTGGATATTAATTTAATATTTTTTCGTATTAGCCATTTTGGTTTCGGTATTTTATTTCCCATCATTTTGCCACTTGATCATTCCACCCAAAGAAAATTTTAAAAAAATTTCTTCTTTTACTTTACGATAAGATACAAATATAGAGATGGGGCAATCAAAATTAATTTAGGGAAGTTGGGAAATTTTGCGACTTTGCCAATTCCTAAACTCAACCCAAACCCCTTCCCTAACTCAAACTCCCCGCAGCGCGCCCCAAAAAGTCCCGCATTTTTCGCCAGATTTCAAATAAAACAAACAAGTGTCATTCAATAGAGACGCCATCGGGTTTAAATTTTTACTTATTTATGAGACCACCTATCCGAAAAACTTTTTGTAGTGTACCCTTAAAACATCAGTACTAACGTACAATACAAATTTTACTAATAATAATAGTGTAATAATTAACCAAATATGTAAGGGGTTCCCAGTTACCAAATTTAAACATAAAACTGGGGCATTTTTTTATAGATTAAAAACAAATTAAATAAAAAATCAAAACAATTTTTTTTAAAAATTAAATGAATGTTTATTCACACTTTTACACATTTAAATACAAATGTACGCATTTGCTTTTCTCTGAATAAAATGCCTTTTTAAAGTAAATTTGAAAATTCCCGAAAATTAAAAAAAATTTTGGGAAAAAAAAGTGAAAGGATTTTTAAAAAAAAAATGAATGCAAAATCCCAAGTTTCGTTCTTTTTTGCCTTACGAGGCCGGGAAGGTTAATCCCTTTACGTTTTTTATGAGTTAAATAAAAACTAGCTTTGTGTGTGTCTGACCGACGCAATGAATAAAAACATTTCCTTCGTCTGGGGTCGCAACCAATACACGGGGTTATTCGCAGTTTCCCGGACAAAAAGGGAGTTTTTAGTTAAGAAGTATAAACAGCCAACACGTGAAAAACGAAGTTTGAAAGGGAAGGTATTTTCAAAAATTAAATGAAAGAATATAATATAAGAAAGTCAAAAAATTTTTTTCTTATTTAGTGTCAAATCCATAGAGGGTTTTTATGAGTGTCTCTCTTTATATTACTGAACATGGGCATAATTTCATCTCTTATTAAAAAAAATTAAAAATTGACAGTTTTACTTTTTATCGGTAAAATTTTTCAGAAATTGATATTTGTGGAAATTTTTTTTTGTTTATTTAAGGACACATTAATCACGAGATAAAGCGACCATATTGATTTATCGTTACGGATACCTACTTACGGAATGAAGTGATATGGAAGGATGAGAGGTAAAAAGACAAACAAACCACGCCGGGCGGGCCAAACCCGATCCTTCGCCCCGAGAATACCATAGCACTACTCCTTAGCGTCTCCCCATCCAAATTTTCCAAATAAATGTGACCCCCAATCAGATCACTTTTTTTCCTTACAACTGAAAATTCCTTTTTTCAATTTTTTTTTACACTTATGTTTTATATTCAAAAATAAACATTTTACATAAGTTTAACTCTTTTTCCATTAAACAAGGGAACTTTTTTCCCACATACTCCCATTTTTTTTGCAATTTCCCTCTTCTTTTCAAATCTTTGAAATACGTGTTTCATCCTTCAACCTTTCCCACTATTTCGATATCTCCTCCTTTCCCTTCTGTCTCAACCTTTCCGCGGGTTTCGTCCCCCGAATCGCCGTCGCCATGCGGGCGGGGGGGATCCCCCAAAAAAAAGGGGCGCCCAAAATATCCCAAAGGGAGCACCTGTCGGGGGGCGCCCCCTTCTGCCAAAAAAAGGGGCCGGGGGGTGAAATCGGGAGCGGGGAGGCCGCCATTAAAAGGGCAGGCGCGGGGTTTTGCAGGGAGGGTTTTTGGCCCGGGGGCGCGGGAGGCCGGGGGGGGGGAAGGGGGAGAGGGGAGGAGGGAGGAGGAGGAGGAGGGGGGAAGAGGAGGGGGGAGGAGAGGAGGAGGGAGGAGAGGAGAAGGAGGGGGGGGGGGTGGAAGGGGGAGAGGAGGGGGTAGAGGGGGGGGGGGGTAGAGAGGGTGGGGGGGGTAGAGTGGGGTAGGGGGGGTAGAGGGGTGAGGGGGGGTGGGGAAAAGGGGTGGGTGGGGTGGAGGGGGGGAGTGGTGGAGGGGGGAGGGTGGGTGGGGTGGGGGTGGGGGGGTGGAGGGTGGGGGGAGGGTGGGGGGGGAGGGGGTGGAGTTAGGGTATGGAGGGGGGTGGAGGGGGGGGGGGGGGGGTGGGGTGGAGGGGTGAGGTGGAGGGGGGGGAGGGGGGGTGGAGGGTGGAGTGGGGGTGGGGTGGAGGGGGGGAGGGGGGATGGGGGGGGTGGGAGGTGGAGGGGGGGGGGGATGGGTGGAGGGATGGAGGGGTGGGGGATGGAGGGGGGGGTGAGGGGGGGAGGGGGTGGGGGGGTGGAGGGGGTGGAGGTGGAGGGGGGGGGGGGGGTGGGGGGGTGGAGGGGTGTGTTTCAACTTCGTTGGGGATTTCCCAAAAGAACATGAGTTTAAACAAATTTTGGGAAAACATTGTTAAAGGTTATATAACAGAAATTTTGATATGATATAAAAGGTTAGAGTTAAAAGACAAAAACGATGTTGAAAAAAATTTGGGAACTGGGAATTGTATGAATTGTATGTAACTCTGAAAGGAAATAAATTGTTTTTTTAAAAGAAAGAATCTATCTTATCGTATCTGAAAGTGAAAAATTCAAAGAACATAAAAAAGATAAAACAAATAAAGGGATGTTATAGGACAAAAAGTTGAACGGCCAGAATAAGGCAAGATAACGGGGACGTTACAAAATTGGGGCAGCTGGTACGACGTAGAAATTGTTAGAAGAAATGGTTGCAAAAACTTGGGGGAACAAGAGTGGTGGTTCGGGTGGAGGAAACATTATACGAAGGAGAACTGGGGAATTTTTTTAAAAAACGTCCACGTTATTCCTTTTTTTGGGCCTTACAACTTTTATATCCATACAACACCCCCTTTTTTGTTGTATCTTTCATGTTTTTTATTATGTTTTTTGACTTCTTTCATTTTTCAGATTCATTGAGAAGATTTTTTCTTTTTAAAATTTTAAAATTTTCAGGGGAAATCAATTCATAAAATTTGTTAATTTTTATAAAATCGTTTTTCTTTAAATTTTCTCCCCCTTTTTTTATCATTCCAACTTTCTTTTATATCTCAAAATTTTCCCAATATTTGACATATAGAATTTTAAATAAACAAAAAAATTTAAAAACCTCCTTTTCAAAATTTTTCCCCTTGGGTATTTAATCTTAAAATCAAAGCTAAAATTTTATACAATAATAACTTTTATTTTATGAAAACAGATTATTGGAAATGAATTTGGGGAAACCCTTTTTAAACAATGGCATTTCCAGGCCTTTCCTTTCATCTAAATTTAACGATGGAAATATCAACTCCATTTTAAAAATTTTACTTTGCATTTTTTTTTTTCTTTTATATATTTGAGATTTAAACTCTTTCCCAATTTTGACACAGAAGACTTTTTATCGAACTAGCTTTAAGAGTTTCCCAACAGATTATAAACTTTGACAGAATTAATTTTGCAAGGAATTAATGTTTTTCTGCACCAAATTATATCACGACCCTTGAACAGAAAAGTACCCAAAATACGACTTTTGAAAAGTTCTTTCTTTAAAAATTATTTTTTTAAAAAGCTTTTTTCCCAGTATCGGGTTTCGCATTTTTCTCCCAATTTCTTCCAAAAGACCCGTTCTACATTAATTTTTTTAAGTTTTTTCCAATTCTTTTTGCAAATTTTTTTTATTCATTTCAAAGTTACTTTTTGAAACTTATTGATTGTTTCGATAATTTGTTGTTTTTTATTTTTCATCAAGATTCTGGTTTTGACAGAATTTCGTCCTTTTCAAGAATTTTTATTATTCACGATTATCTTTTCCCCTTTCAACTCTTTTTTCCAACAAGAAATTTTTTTTTGTTCTTATTTTTCCCTAAAAACCATTTTTTCTTAAATTCAAAATCTTTTCTTTTGTTTTGACTTCACCCTTAAAAGAAAAACATTCCAAATCAATTGAATTTTTAAAAGTGGTTCAGAATTTTTTTCACAGTCTATTTCGTAAATTTTTGAAAGTTTTTCTGTCCTATATCATACTTTTGATTTTTTTTTCCAGGATTCTCCTTTCCCTTTTTTCAGATTTCGTTCGTTTCTATTTCATTATTATTTTGACATTTCCTTCATTAACGTTTAATCTTTTTTATCTCTAAATCTTATCCTTTTTTTTATCAATTTTTTGCAGTTTTATTTCAATATAACCATCTTGCAATTATCAAATACACCCTTTTCCATAAACCTTAAAATTCCACAATTTCTTTTTCTGCAAGGAAAACATATGGGATTTTCAGAGTACATACCCAGACCTTTCCCCAATATAATGTTCTTTCAACATTTTTTTCCCAAAATCTATAAAGCCCGAACAGAAAATTTTTCAATTTTTTCCATTTAAAAAAGTTCAACGATGGGTTAAAAAATTTTTACGGGAATTTTTTAAAAAATTAACGTTGATCCTTATTCTTTTCAACCATTTTATATTTTCAAAATGGTTTTTATATTTATACGTTAAAAAATAAAAGTATTCTTTCCTTTCAATTTCCTAAATTTCCGTTTTGTATAAACTTTTATTTTTCCTTTTTGTTTTTGGTTTTCAAGAATTTGGTAGTATCAGCGATTTATAAATCTTATTTTGTTCTAGTAAAATTATACAAGTTTTTCAATTTAAAATTTTTTTGGAATTCATATTTCTAATTTTCAACTATTCACGAGGTTTTATATTTAGTCCATTTGCTAACTAGATCCCTTTTTAACTACAAACAACCCATTTTTTTTTTTTGTTCCGTTATTAGAATTCCTTTTTTTCCCCAAATAATACATTTACGCCTCTAAAAAACCAAAGACTTTTTTTACTCATAAGAAATATCTTTCCACTTTTATCTGGTGTTTTTCGATCGAAAGGAATCTCTGTCGTAATTTTTTGGGGTTATTTTGTATTACTTAATAATATTTTCCTATTTCATCATAATCTTTCCCCTACCATTTCTTCGTTATATTTCCGCATCATGCCCCAAAATGTCTTTAAAAAGGTCCCCATTGGTCTTTAGAAATGTCATCACAAAAAAATTTTAAAATTGTTAAGGTATAAAAAAATCTTTTTCATTTGATTAAAATGTTTCATGCACTTGAGTTTCAAGGAATTTTTATTTTGTAACCCCTGAGTTATTTGACCTTCATTATTTATATTAATTGTTTCAAAGTTTTTTTTACATCCCACTTTTTTCCCAACTCAATTTTTGCCAGTTCTTTTCTTTTTTTCCCCTTGTAATCTATCCCCCCTTTCGTTCCTCCCTTTCAATTTCGTGTTTCCCCTTTGTCAGATTGAAACGTGAGTGACAGCGATGTGTTGAAAGGTTTTCAGATAGATTAATTTAAGTGTTTTTCCCTTTCGCTGGTAAAACAAAGAAAATGGTTTTTTAAACAAAAAGAAAAGCCAAAATAAATTTAGCTGGGGAATTAAACTGGAGGTTTCGAGAAAGAAACGAAAAATATTAAAAAAAAATATGAAACAGAGGTTTATGAAACTATAAAAAGAGATTTTAGAAACGGAAAGGTTGGAGGAAGAGGATAGATTACAAAGGGAGGAAGAGAAAGGGGGATAGTTTAAAAAGGGGAGAAACACAAAAATTAAAAGGGGAGGAAAAAAAAGGAAAACGAAATTGAATGGAAAAAATTGAGTTAAAAAAATGAAAGGTGATGCAGAAATTTTTAAAAAAACAATAAAAAAAGGGGGGTCAATTAACTCAATTAAAAAGTAAAATTCATTGAAACTCAAAAGGGATAAACTTTTTTCAATAAAATGAAAATGATATTTCTTTATACCTTCAAAAATTTAAAAATTTTTGCTTCTGCTGAAATTTCTAAAGACCAAGGGGGACCTTTTTTTGAAAATTTGCCGGGACATATGCGGAATATATAACGAGAGAAAGGGTGGGGGAAGAAAAAGTTTTGATGAAATAGTGAAAATATTATTATTACAAAGTAACCGCAGAAAATTACGACAGAATTCCCTTTCGATCAAAAAAACACCAGATAAAACGGGGAAAAGATACTGGAGAAAAAAATAAGTCTTAATGGTTGGTTGAAAATAAAATACCATTTGAAAATAAAGGAATTACTAATAACGGAACAAATAAAACGATGCTTTCCCTTTTTTAGTTAAAAATCTAGTTAGAAAGGGATAAATATACAAAACCTCGTGACATAGTTGAAGAATTAAAAATTATGACATTACCAGAAAATTTTAAATTAAAAACTTTGATAATATTTACTAGAAAAAAAAAATAAGATTTATAAATATGATACTACCAAATTCTATGAGAAATCCAAAATTAAAAAGAAAGTAAAAAAAAGGATACAAAACAGGAAATTGGGGAAAATTCAAAAAAGGGAAAGAAGTACATTTTATTTTGTAAGGAAAGAATATAAAACCTTTTTCCCAAAATAAAAAAAATATTGAAAAAATATAGATCGACCGTTAATTTTTTAAAACTTCCAGTAAAGTTTATTAGCACCTTATACTTCCATATAAAGGGAAAAAAATTGAAAATTTGCGATTCCGGTGCTTCTATAGATTTAATAGGAAAAAAAAATGTTAGACAAGAACATTATATTGGAAAGAGTCTTTTTACTCCCTTAACAGAAAACCCCATATGTTTGCCTGTGCAGAAGTAGAAATCTGTAATTTGGAAAGGTTTATGGAAAAAGGGTAGTTTCGATAAGTTAGACAGAGATAGTATATATTAAAATAAAACTGCAAAATTGATAAAAAAATTTGGGATAGAAATCTTAGAGATGAAATTTAAACATATTAAACGTTAATGAAGGAGAGGAATGTCAAAATAATGATGAAATAGAAACGAACAAAGATCTGAAGAGAATGGAAAATCCATGAAACAGAAAATCAAAAGTATGATATAGATGACAAAAATAAACATTTCACCAAATTTCACGAAAATAGAGCTGGAAAGAAAAAGGGTTTGAACCATCTGTTTGCAAGACTTCAATTGATTTGGAAAAGTTTATCTTTTAAGGGAAGTCAAACTGGGGAAAAAACAGATTAGAATTGAAGGAAAAAATGGTTTTTGGGGGAAGAAAAAAGAACAAGAAACATTACTTGTTGAGAAAGATATATGTTAGCTAAAAGGGGAAAAGATAATCGGGGAGGGTTAAAAAAAAATTTTTGAATTAAGGGGGCGAAATTCTTAAAAACCAGAATCTTGATGAGAAAATAGAGAAATCAACAAATTATCTGAAACAATCAATACGTTTCAAAAAAATAAATTTGATAATGAATCAAGATATTGTATTTGCAAAATGAATTTGGAAAAACTTAGAAACAATTCAATTAGAACGTGAGTTTTTTAGGAAAAAATTTGGGGGAAAGATAAACCCAGATACTGGGGGAAAAGGGCCTTTTAAAAAAAGAAATAATTTTTAAAGATGAAGAAATTTGTCAAAAGTGGCAGAGTTTCCGGCTCACAAAATTTTAAAGGATACGTGATGATAATTTGAATTGCAAAAAAAATTAATTCCTTCAAGGGTTGAAATTTTCAATAAAGTTTATAATACTGAATTGGGAAACTCTTCAAAACTTTGTTGCAGATAAAGATAGTCTTCGTCATAAATTGAGAAAGAGTTAACTCTCAAATATATAAAAAAAACAAATGCAAATTTTAAAATTTTAAGATGGAGTTTGATATTTCAAGCATATAACTTAGATTCAGCATAGAAGGAAAGGCACATGGAAATGCCGATTGTTTAATAAAATTCCGCAAATTTATTGATAAACTAGTTGTCATAAAAAAATTTTATTGTTATTTAAAATTTTTGACTTTGATTATAAAATTTTAAAATTTTTGGGACCAAGGTGACCAAAATTTTGAAAGAGGGGAGGTGTTTTTAATTTTTAACTTCGTTGGGGGATTTAAAAAATTAAAGGAGTAAACAAATTTGGAAACATTGTTAAAGGTTACGATAGTAAAAAAATTGATATGATATAAAAGGTTGAGAGATTGAAAAACGAAAACGATGTTGATAAAAGTTGGGAAATAGGGAAATTTTGAAATTTATGTAACCCCTGAAAGGTTAAATAAAATTTTTATTTTAAAAAAAAGAATCATCTTATCTGATATCTAAAGGAAGAATGTCAAAAAAACATAATAAAGATACAAATAATAAAGGGATGTTTATGGGCATATAAAGTTGAACGGCCCGTTAATAAGGGAAGATAACGTGGGCCGGGGGAGGGGGGGGGGGTGGAGGGGGGGGGGGGGTGGGGGGGGGGAGGGGGGGGGGGGGGGGTGGGTGGGGGGGGTGGGGGGTGGGGGTGGGTGGGGTGGGGGGGGGGGGGGTGGGGGTGGAGGTGAGTAGGGTGGAGTAGGGGGGGGGGTGGAGGGGGGGGAGGGGGGAGGGGGGGGAGGGGGAGGGGGGGGAGGGGGGAGAGGGGGTGGGGGGTGGAAAAGGGGTGGGGGGGTGGAGGTGGAGTGGGGGGGAGGGGGGGGGGGGGTGTGAGGGGGGGGGGGGGTGGGGGTGAGGGGGTGAGTGAGTGAGTGAGTGGGGGTGGGGGGGGGAGGGGGGGAGGGGGTGGAGGGGGGGAGGGGGTGGAGGTGGAGGGGCTGGAAAGGGGGAAGGGGGAGGGGGGGCCAGGGGGGGGCAGGGACGGCAGGCAGGCAGGACGGGCAGGAGGTACTTTGCGGGGCGGGGTGGCGGGGTGGGGTGGGGGGGTGTGTTTGGAGGGAGCAGGATGGGCGGGGGGGGGTGAGGCGGGATGGAGCGGAGATGGAATGAGGCGGAGGGGGGGGTGGGGGGCAGGAGGCGGGCCGGTGGGGTGGGGGGGTGGGACGACCTGGCGGAGTGAAATCTCCAAGGAGGAAGTAGAGGGGGGGAAATCAGGCGGATCTTGGAAGCGAACGAGGAGGCGGGGAAAAGAGAAGATTCATTATTCGGGAAAGGGTTTGATGGGGGGTCAAACGGGTCGGGAACTATGATTAGTGATTTGATCGCAACAATTCTAAGGTCATTATATGGTCCCAAACTTTTTCCTAGGAGTTGGCGAAATCTTTTGCCGCATTTACCACCCCGCGGAATGGTGGGTCCGGCACCGGGCAAGGTCAGCGGGGATTTCGTCAACCCGGATTCCCCCTGTGGGCACCACCCAGCTAGGACAACTCTTGCCCGACGTTCTCCCGACATGGGGGAAAGGGCAAGGAAGAAAAAATTGCGCACGGACCGAGTCCCCTTCCCTTTGGGTACTGTTCCGGCATTCGCCTGGTGTTGATCAAACCCCGGAAAACACCCATCAGAGTATCCCGCCGCTGTTTTAAAAGGAGGAGAATGAGCTGGTGCCGCAAATCCTGCCACCGTCTGACCCAACTTCGGTCAGAGGCACCAGTGATACCTGTTGATGCTCTGAGTCACTTTTCCGTAGGGACGGATCGGAGTGAGTCAGTTTTTTAAAGAAGGGTTGGGATGGCCGCCTCGGGGCGATTTGGGGCGTTGAATTGAGGTTGGTCGGGGGAGTCGGGCACAGATCGGCGGGTAGGGTGGGAAGGGCCGGGGGGATTTAAAGTCCGCTCGGGTCGGTTAGGGGCGTTGGTCTGTCGGGTTGGGGAAGACCCGTCAGGGGGCGGATCGCAACAGAGTTTTTATGCGATGGATGGAAGAGTGTATGCCGATTATCCAGCTTGGGAAAAATACCTCATCCATGGGGAGACCCTTTGTACTTTAGTAGGGGGGTCACAATACAAAATTCAGTTTAGGCCAGAGAGAAAAGTTAAAGTTTTTATTTTCAAATAGAAAAAACGGACTGGAATAAGTTACCCCGGGCAGTCTTGGAACCCCTTTCCCAGGTGTTCAAAGATTTAAAAATAAATTAACTAATGGTATTTGTAAACTTTATTACTTTATAATTGGATTATTATATCAGTAATTATTTGATTATTATTGATATTTTTTTTCATTTTTATTGTGTTAAATTTCTATTAAATGCGTTCCTGTTTAAATATACAATTATATTCAAATTAGTATTGTATTGAAGTGTGGGGAGTGTTGCAGTGTAGTGTATATAGAAGAGAAAAAAACTAATTTCAAATGCGAAATGGTGAAGTGTTTTAAAAATCGAAATCTTGTATTTTAGTTTAAACTAATTGTGCAGGGGAACCATAAAAAGTAGTTAATGTTATTATTCTTGATAATTTTTATTTTTATTTTATTTTATTATTATTAATTTTTATTATTATTATTATTATGTTTTAAATAATTTTAAATTACGGGTTGAATTTAAAGTTAATATTAGTAATATGTAAATTGAGAGTTCTGCCACCAGGTTGTATATACCCATCTGCAGAATAAAAAATCATCTACATCTAAGAGGATGGGTCGAAATGGAATGCCCGGACTGTATGAAAGGGAAAGGTCTGGGATGGGGCGGAAAGGGGCGGATGGTTTAGAATATCTGAGAAGTTGGTAGGGCCACATGGGGGTTTGGGGAAAAGATGGTATGAGTCCATGGGTTGGGAATAGATAGTATGAGCCAAGATGGGGCGGAATAATAGTATGGGGGTAGATGGGTTGGGAGGGGATATTATGGGGGAAGATGGGTCGGAATAATATTATGGGCGAAGATGGGTTGGGAGGGTGGGGGCCCGGATAGATCGGGTCGAGGGATGGGGGAAAACAGGTTTGGGGTGCAACGGAACGGGGTATGTTGAGAGGGTGGGGTCGGGGCGGGGACAAAGGGGGTTAATGTTTTGGGGGGGTGGGGCGGGTTTACTTTTGGGGCGGCGGGAGCTGCCAGCCAGCGGGTCGGGCCCTTTGGGCCCCAAGGGCGCCCCTCCAGGCTGCCTTTGCATCATCTTCCCCCACGGGGCGGTGACCCCCAAGGGGCCCCGTTTTTTGCTGAGGCGCGCGAGAGACTTTTAAAAAGCGTTCACCCGAACAAAGCGCTTTAAGTGACAAAAGATTTATCTTCTCAAGATGTCATTGCTCAAAACACTTTGACTGTGAGGGTTTTGAAAAAAACTTTGAAAATTACTTTTAGTTATCCCCCAAAAAGACGGGTTTTTCATATTTTTGAAATTTTCTGGATATAATTTGCAAGAAGGTTTTCAGAAGGAAAAATTGAATTTTTTTAATTGCTTTATCAAACAGATTTACACAATTTTTCCATGAAACCTTTCACCAGTTTTTCATGGCAAAGTGAAACGGACTGTCGGAAATACGAGAACCTGATTGGGAAAGGCGGGTTCAGCTTATAAACGTTCATTTTGTAAAATGTAGAATTAATCACAACCTCAATGAGTTCCGGGAATGCCCCTTTCTAAACATCTGCCGTCGATACTTGATAACTGAATAATGAACGCTGTTGGGAGCAGGTCTGGCGGTTCGGGAAATTTTTCCCCTCCACCAAACGGGGAAATTGTATCGGGCGCCAGTGGGGAGGGGGGGTTGTAGGGGCCCGATGAGCGACCAAGGGCCCGTACCCTTTGAGTTCCCCAAAATCACACATCCCTTTCCTCCTGGTGACCTTCATCGAAAATTCCCCGTGTCTAAATATTACGGGCTTTAACTTTGTTTCAACGCACTAGGGGTTTATTTTGATCTTTTTATTGGTGCACTTTGCTGCTCTTGTAAGTGAATGTTTATTACCAAAAAGTGATATAAATGGGGAGTTATTGGGCATTTTTTCCGTTTTTTAATTTTTTGGTCAATTTTTGGGGATTTACCGACATTTTGACATTTTTTCGCATTTAGTTTTTTTTCGTGTTTTCTGTTAGTGTTTGTATTTAATGTTTTAAAATTTACAAGGTACTATAAAAAGTTTGTTTTAGTGTATCATACCAAAAAAAAAGTTTTTATTGTATCATCAGTTCTCGAAATTCACTACTGTTTTTTTAAACTCTGAAAATTAAAAGATCTTGGTAATTCCTCAACCATTCAAAACGACGGTTGGAAGATCAAAATAAGGGTTACATTTTTTCATAAAAAAAAATTTATATTAAATTTTTGTATACATTTTTTTTCGAAATTGTATTTCATAATAAATAAACATTTTTATACAAATATTTATATTTTTTTTAAACTTAGGTCATTTTCCCCCTTATTTTAAGTTTTTGGTAATTTTCCTCTTATTTTAAAGTCATTTTATAGGTCATTTTCAAAGAATTTTAGATGATCAATATCCGAGTGCTGCCCAAAAAGGGAATTGGGGGGGAGTCGTTATGATGAACCTATTTTAAGATTTGGGCCAAATTTTGGTTCCCCGATGGGGCTGGTCCCGTGCATGGACTCGTCCTTTTCACATGATTCTATATTTTTGGAAGGGGGAAATCGGGACAAACGAAAGCTAATAGACGATTTAACCAAAGCAATGCCTTTTTTAGTTAATACCCGTTTTTTCAATAAACGCTATAAAACTTTTTCCCAAAAGGCATGCATGAAATTTCCAAAGAAAAATTTTATGGGTTTCAACGTTTCAATTTCTGGTTTTATTTTCATTAATAGTAGAATACCCATGGAACTATTTTCTTCCCTTTTTTCATTTTTGGACTAGA
The DNA here is from genome assembly GCA_964035755.1 of Teleogryllus oceanicus. Classification (NCBI taxonomy): domain Eukaryota; kingdom Metazoa; phylum Arthropoda; class Insecta; order Orthoptera; family Gryllidae; genus Teleogryllus; species Teleogryllus oceanicus. The sequence goes on along the minus strand of CAXIVR010000005.1, from coordinate 100,686,817 downwards.
GATTCACCTCCCTTTGGGCGAGATGGGGGCAAGGTCTGCCCAACTTTTTTCTTCTCCCCATTTTTTCATCATTCCCTATCTACTTCCATGGCCCTCTGAACTTTACATTGTGTCTGCTCTACAGAACCTTAATATAACTTTTTTGTAAATTGGAAAAAGTTCAAAACAATGTTCAACCGCGAATATAAAATATCTGTAAAATTTTAGAAACTTTTTTCAGAATTCTAATGCCATTTTACGTTTGTTACTTAACTCACAAGAAAAAGAATAACTATGAAAAATTCCCAAATAACCACGACCCAGACGGAATCTTTTTAGCAAGGGCGGGAAGAATGGGAAACCCAACCCCGAATACATCCCCCTTGCAATCAGATTAATGGGTCGAGACGCAGGTTTAAAGAACAACATTCCCCATGGGGGCCTTGAATCGAATTGGGGTTCCCCCCCAGAGGGCAGTTCTCAGTGCGGGCGAAAAAGGATGGCGGGCCCCGGGGGCCGGGGGGTTTGGTTTGGGTTTTTTTCGGGGGCGGGCGGGGGGGGGGAGGGGGGGAGGGGCCACCCGTTGGGGTGACGAGCGGCCGCGCCATCGGCCTTTGGGCCCCCCGGAAGGTCGCCCCGAGATGGGCTCTGCATCACCCCTTCGCTGGGGACCCGCGCTGCCTACGATTCTGACACCCTGCAAGCCCGTGATCATCCGGGAATGGATTGCAGGGCCATCCTTTGGGGGCCATCGTCAGGGCCGGATTTAGCTACTAAGGGACCCCAAACAAAAATCTATAGGGGGTTTGGCCTCCGGAAAAATCTCTTTATTCCCGAAAATCTAATTCACTGGCTACACTAAACCTTAAAAATTTAAGTATAAACAATCAGGTAAATAAACGGATAAGTACTTTTTGCTAATTTAACATTTATTGTACAAACGTTTTACTAAATAGTATAATTTTTTATCACTTATTTAAGATACAAAATATTTCCTGATTTTTTCCCAATATTTTGGATTTCCCCCCGAGGTTGAAATTTAAAGATGACGGGGGGGCAAATACAAAAGGGCCCTTAGTCCCGTAGTGCATATTTTTTAAAGCATCGTGAAAGGGGGGATCTTCCCGTGGATAGCGGATTCGAGACCAACGTCGGCACGTGGGGGTTTTCCCCAACCCGGCATTTTCCCCCCCCGGCACTCCGGGCAAACTCAAACTTTGACAAGTCTGGTGTAATGCGTGGTGAAAGGTGTATAAGTCAGGGGGCGAGGATAGGTCAGGAAGAGGAAGGGAAAAATCGCGCGCGGGGCCCTGCCCATTTGTTAGGGGACTGCTACGGCATTTGCCTGGTGTTGGTAGAAGAAACCACGGAAAAATAGATCAGAGTCAGGCCGCGATGTTTCCAGACAGTGACTAGCGTAACTAGTGTGAAAATCTTGCCACTCAGGTTGGGAAACCGGTGAGGGGCAGTGCAGTGACGCGTTGATAGCTTGAGCCTCCTAATTCTCCCCCGGGGATTTTTCCCGAGCAGGGGCCGCGAATCGATAGGACCCTTTAAAACGCTTATTTTTTCCCGTAGGTAAACGATGATTGTCGTCCGTGATAAATTTAAATGTTTTAGAATATTTACATAACATTCTAAGTAGAAGTCAATCACGCAACAACCACAGGAATACGCGGGGCTCCAACCGATCCTTCAGCTCAACAAACTTTTGATTGCAAACCCCCCCTGGGGGAACACAGAAGAAATTTTTGGTCATGAATTCTGGGACCGGATATGAGCCTTACGCCGTGTGAACAGCTTCCTACTTCTACTTGAAAAGCTGCTATGACTCACAACTGAGGTTTATTCATTCATTGCAGAGAAAAAGGAGAAAGGAAAATTCGTCAATATGCTTCAATGTTTTCAAGTATCCCAAAGCTTTAATGATTTCAGTGAGCTTCTTTGAATATTGTTGATACATGCTTCACTTCTTTGGGAAACGAGCAAATGATATGTTAAGTGATTAAATAATTTATTTCCCTAAAACAACACTATGTTCTTTAAGAAATGTTATTTACTTCAAAATTTTATGTGATAAGAGCTTTGAAATTAAAATTTTAATAACAAAAATTTTAATTTCTGTTAATAATCAAATTTTAAGTTTGGGAACCATGAGTTTTTTTCTAATTCTTAAAGGAAAGGTTTTTTTGTAAAACTACGAGTCAGTTGATTTTAAAAAATGACATAATTGCAGAACTCTAAATCAAATTTTTTCCCCAGATGGCAAGTTTGGGTAAAATCCCAAAAAAGTGCAACAAAAGATTTGATTTTCAAAAACTTACTTGCGCGAAACTTCTAAAATGTTTATTCGGTTATTTAAAAATTTTTTTTCACGAAAAAGAAAAAAGGGTTTGGAAGGGTGGAGGAAACAGCAATGTAAAAATTTAATTAACTCCGTGATCAGTAAAACCCAAAAACCAAGGCACAATAATGTTGGACCTTTTTTTCTCTTTTATCTGCAAATTTATCGAGGGGGCCAGACGAATCGATCCTGAACCCAGCGCCTCTGTCGCAAACAATCAACGCGGGTCAGCGAACCGTTTTCCCCTGGCGGGGTTTATCAGGCAGTAGAAAAATACGGCACCTGCCTCGGGGAGGCTTGTGTTTTTAAGCGGAGAGAGGGGATGATAGAGCCGGTTTCATGTAAAATTCGACGCGCTCGCGGCGGGCCCCGGCGGTGGGGACGGTGGTCGAAAAGGGCATTCCCTAGCTCCATCAAACCGACAGGGTCTCACTGGCGAATAATGAAACCGAAGATCCATGGTTTAATTAAACATCAATATGTTTTTTTTAATCCTGAATTATAATGTGAAACATTTTTTTATTATTTTGTAATAAATAGAAAAATAGCTGTTTTCCCAAAAGTTGCGAAAATTTCATTCCCGAAAATTTTGGGAAATTTACATTACAACGTATGTTTTTTGCACAGAGTTGATACTTGTTTCCCAAACCCTTTTACCTGTCTTGTATAGTATAAAAATTTTGTAAAATTTGGATTAAACGCCCTATTAACTTCTTTTCACTTAATACAATTTTAAATGCAAACCCAACAAGAGTTTTTACTGCGAATAGGGTTGACAAGAAATTTTCGAAAGATTTTATGTTAGGAAACGAACAGAGTTTAAAGTATACGCCACAACCATTTTCTTTTCGCGCTATCTGGGAAAAAAATTTAAAAAAAATTTAACCCTTTTTTAGAAAATTTTTAAAATTGATGGGCTTTTTAAAATATCCCCAAAAACAAAATATCCATTTGAAACTCCAAAGCCTCGAGTTCATTTAAAACGATCGGAAAATACTAATTTTTAAAAACGGGAACAGTAGGGCGCCGGACCCGACATAGACATTTTGCCGCAACGATTTTTCGATCAACCCAAAACGTATTCTGGACCACCATTTTAAGAGGAAGTAAATTTATTTATATACGATCAGGATTTATTCACTTTTTTGTTACCAGGGGCCCAAATAATTTTTTTAAAAAAAATTCCCCTTTTTTGGGGCACGATTCAAAATTTCTTCTTATATTCGAAAGAGTGAGAAAAAAACAACAACAAAAACGGGGATTTTTTAACCAACTTTTTGAGTGGAACCATCGGTGAACCGCAGATGAAAAAGCCGAAAACCCCGTCCAAAATTGTCATAACCCCACCCTCCAAAGTTTTTATTTTTTTTTTCTTTTTGGGTAGAACAATACAAAGATCAGTGTTAATACACTTCATTTTTATAGTTGCTTATATCTAATTACAATTAACTTACAAGAATCTTTCAAAAACTTTAAAAAATTATAACTACTAGTGTGGGAATATTTCACAAATTCTACTTTTTATGAGATCGGAATTTATTTTCAAATGTTGGGGCAATTTATTTTTTAAAGGGGGTGGAGTTGGGTTTAGAGTCTGGGGGTTATTTGGCTGTTTTTAATTTGGAAAAGGGTAGATAAAAAAAAATGGGTAATCTTTTAATAATTTTTATGTTGTGCAAGGGGAGAACCATGGGGATTCGTGATGGTGGGAGGGAAATGATTTTTTTCCCGAGTTTTTTGTTTGATTTAGCTCCCGATCCAAACTGGGGACATATAATAAATTCGTATGATAATTTTGAAGAAGTAAGGGAGTATTGTAGGTAATTTTGTTATCTATTTAATTGCTTTTAGTCGGTGTAATTTAATTTTTTTTTATAACTTTATTCATGTGTTTTTTCCCAAATTTAGGGGGTGTCGAAAAGGGTGATATTTTATGGTTTGTTATGGGATGCCATTGTCCGATTCTGATTCAGGGGAAGGGGGGGGGGGGGAGGGAAAGGTCTTTGGGAAAAAAAGGGGGCGTTTTTTGGGGGTTTACTCACAACGTAGCAGTCGCTTTTTGCCGCCGCCGTTCCCTGGCGTCGCGGACGCCGGAAAGGGGAAGGCAAACCAAATACCCATAAAACACGGGGGAGCGCGGACGCACCGACGGACGCGGGGAGTTGGGTCACGTTAACTTTTAAACCCAAGACTTTTGCCGTGTTTTCGTAGAGCAGCTTGTCCCCTCAAACAAGAGCTTTTTGTTGACAGCATTTTTTCCTGACTGTTTCGTTTATGACGACTTGATACTGAAACTTTATACCCCGGTAATATATTTAGTTAAAAAGTTTGGGGTACTACAGAGATACTTTTTAAATTAAGGGCCAGACCCTTTGGGCCGGAAATCATCAGCCCAAACAATGTGGTGAGGAACCCCAAAATTTTTTCCCAAGATTTTTTTGAAACACATTTTGAAAATTTCTTGTTGAAAACAATTTTTAAGGGAATGAATTTAAACTTCACTAAAATATTAGTCGTTTTACTTTATTTAAATAAAAAATTATACATTTTTTTGCTCTCGAGATAAAAAAGGGAAAAATCTTCAACTATTTTTTTTGAATTCTACCATAAAGTTATTAATATAAAAGTATTCAGTAAAAAATTTAATATAGAATGTAATAGAATTATTTCAAAAAAATAAGATAAAAACTAATTTCATCAACACTTTAAAAGGTTTTATAGAAAAGTATTTTGAGTTCATTTTTAAATTCTTTACTCCTTTTAAAGTAATCACGAAAAATTATTCTGGGGTGACTCTTTTTTTGGGTTTGCTCAAAAAGTCCGAGATAATGAACTTTAAAAAAATGTTCATGGGAAGCAGAAATTTATATGGTTGAAACCTGATTTCAATAACAAACCGTTTTTTTCTTTCTTCATTTCCCCCGTTTCTTCAAAAGCGTGGTATACATTCAAATTTTAAATTTAAAAAATTTTTTTTATTCAAATCCCCCCAGTGTCGAGTCATTATGATTGATGAGGGGAAACTTGTCCAAAAAAATCTCTCTTTCTACGTCATGTGAATCGGGGGTCGCACTGAAGGGGAAAAACTCTTGAACGCATTTTAACATTTTGAATTAAAAAACTAAACAGGTGCAAAAGATTTTAAAGAAAAAGAAGGGAAAATTTTTGCGGCGGGTGGTTTTTTTCAATTTTATTTCTAAAATTTTTTTCTAGAAAAGGGGTAAAATTCGAAGATAAAAGACTTTTTTTTATATTCGGAAAGTTTGAACGATTATTGTGAAATTCCTTTTGAAATGTATGCCTGAATAAAATGTAAAGGGACGTTTTTAGACATTTAATACACATTACGGGGAAGATTGAGTTTATTTTATAATTTAAACTAAAACCCCAAGATAATATTCTCTATCTTTTTTCCCTTTTTCTGACAACCCATATTAACGATTACCGGTGTTGGAGGCTAACAGGTAGCTTTGAGGGAAATTTTAAAATAGGCCAGCAAGTTTGTTCTGAGCTCTCAAAAAATGAAAACAGTATAAGAATGGAAAGGGACGGGAACCGTATCAGTTCTTTGAGTGTTTTGGTAAGGGGCATTTTCCCCGCCAAAAAGAGTGTCTGACTGAGAACCAACTGTTCTGTTTTTGTTTTTACGACTCCCCACATTTTCGCATCAAACAATTTTTCCCAGTTGATCTAAAAAAAGGGACTTATTCTTTACCAAGTATTTTGGGAGTGCCCTTAGTTTTCATTTGGGGAAATCTCTTTGGGACCCACTTTTTTTGGGAGCTGTCATATCAAGATGAAAATTAAAAATTTAAATTTTTTTCAAAATCATAAATTAAGTAATCAGTTTATAAGGGGAAGAAAGAAGGAACTTCCCGACAGGCCCTCTTTCATCCTGGGAAACTTCCGTCAGACTCATAGAAATCAGAGTTCCTACGCCCTCTAACATCTGGGAAAATATGCGTCTTGTTTTACACCAAGTGAATCTAAAGTGTATCGATATCTAAAAGTAATTTGACTAGTAAAACAAAGCAGTTTTTAAACGGTGTGTGTCGGTTATTTTAAACACGTGAAAATTGAGATGGCAGGCGAAATGTTTTTGGAAAAAAAGTCTAATTCAATGGGCATTTATGACAACCCAAAAATGATAAAATTCCCCAAAAAGTTGTAAATTTTGTCATAAAAAAATGTTCATATATTGATACCCCATTTGGTTTAAAATCGTTTTTTGTACAAAATTTTGATGAAACATCTACAATATAAAAATATTGGGTGGAGAATACCTTTTCACATTAAATGTTTTGCTTAGAAAAGCCGGAAAAAAGAAATAGCCCAAAGGGGTGTAATAATAGAACTGAAAAAGGTTTTAGTCGCCCTTTGGGCTTGAACCCAGACCAGGGCCGCTTCCAGCGCAGAGATTAACTTTCTTCTCGCCAATTCCGGCTGCGCGCGAGACGAAAGTGCGTTACATCATCGGCGGGGGCAAAACGAAGGCGGGGGCGGAGGTGGGATGGCGAACGGCGGGGGCACAGGTGGAAGGGGGTGGGGTTCAGAGAGAATAGGAGATGGAGGGGTTAGAAATTGTTGGGGCGGGGGGCAATGGGCTGATGGCGGCAAGGTGGCGGCGGGCGGGGGGGTGAAGCAGATGGCGGACGGGGGCTGTGACTGAGGGGAAAGGGAAAAGGGAGGGGGACCCAACGGGACAGGTGTTTATTAGTTAGTTTGCCTTATTTTACGTGGCGAGACTCGGGGCCCTCAGGCCGCTCTTTTCCCACCAAAAATTCACCACCTTTTTTACCACCCTTTCGGAGAAAGGAGGTAACTTTGGTCTCAATTTTGCTCAGAGGCCCTTTTACTTGGGATCCTTTTTATGCAAAATCTACTACATGACAGCTGACTTTTCTTCCTCCGAAAGGAAGGGTACGAAGGGTTTTTTTGCCCAGAAATCCACGGGTTCATCGGGTTTTTAAACCCAAACTCGGGCAACAGTCCGGACGGACCGTTATACCATCGAATCCGGTGTTTCTGGCGGGCGTTGATGGTGGTGGTGAGGCGCCGGGGATAGAAATATGACGGGGCTTTGGGGGAGGGCGAGGGGGGAAGGCGAGGGGGATCGCTGGGAAACGCGGGGCGAAGGACGAGGAAGACAGGAACAGTGGGATTGGGGGCGGGTGCCGGAGGGGGGATGTCGTGGCGGTGGGGGCGGGGGGGTGTTGGAGCGGCGAAGGCGGGGGGGTGGGGGAAATGTGGACGGTGGGGGGGGGGGGGGATGAAGGGCACGGAGACGGGGGGGTGGGGACGGCGGGAGGTTTGGGAGGGTGAGAATGAAAGGAAAGGCGGGAGGATGGTGGGGGATGTGGCATCTTTTTGGTTGGTGGTTGACATGGGGGTGATGGGATGAAAGATGACGCGAAGGTGGGAGGGGTGGGAAAGGTGGGGAGGTAGGGGAGGAGTAGTGGATGGTGGGGGGACGGTGGGAATGGATGGAGGGCGGGGGGGGATTGGGGAGGATGAAGGGGAAAGGGGGAGGAGGTGGGGGGTCAGGTAGGTGGTGGGGGTGGGGGGCCCGGGGGCGGGGGATCAGGGTGGTGAGCGGGGTGTGATGGAATGGGGGATGGGGGTGGGGGGATTTGGGACGATGGAGGGTGGGGAGGGGGTGGGCGTGGTCAGGAGGTGGGGGGGGACAGAAATAGGGACGGTGGTGGGCGGGATTGGGGAGGATGGGCAGAAGGCGGGGAGGTTTGGGGGGTGGGGAGAGAGTGGTGAGGGCCGAAACGGCGGGTGGGGGCGGGGGGGCGCGCGCGTGCGTCGGAGGCGCGTGGTGCAGGCGGGGGGTGTCCGCGCGCACGTGGCCGGCGGAGGGCCAGGGCCGGCGCCGGGGGGGGCGGGGCCCCTGGTCAAGTCCGGCGTTGAGGCCGGCCCGGGGGGCGGGCCCTCGAAGGGCGAGGTCTCGTCGCCGGGCTCGCCGCGCCGGGGAGTGGGCGGGGGGGCGGCCAAACCCTCTCCGCAAGTACCCACGTCTTTTTAAAACAACCATTTTTAACCGAAGGGGACCGCTTCCATTTCTCACAGTATTCCACCAGATCTTTTTCCCCTGCCTTTGTGAGCGAAAGCTGTGGTCAACTGAGGGGGTTTCCTGCTATAAGAATTGAGAGATTGGGGGGGCAAAAAATCTTCTTTTGCTGCTTCCCGGCCTTCTTTGACCTTTAATTAATCCCATAATTACATTATTATGAATCACCTAATATCATCTAAATCATCGGCCCGAGGGGAAATTCCTTGGTTTACCAAAATTTTTAAAAAGGAAAATAAAATACCTATTTTCTTAATGAAAAATCTGCGAGAACAAAATCTGAAAACCTACCCAATTGAGGGTAATTTAATATTACTCTTTTGATTCCGTGCATTTTATTTGGGAAAGTAAAAAACTTTTTCAACTTAGATAAACATTGTTATTTTATTTTTTCACTTTCATGGACATTAATTTAAATGGTTTTTAGAGAACCTTTTTTCTCTAATAATCTCTAGTAAACAAAATTTACAGCATGGGAATTGAACAAAATCCTGGGGTGAAAATAAAATGAAATGTCCAAAAAAAGCAATTTATATCACAAATTCCAACGCAAAATTTTTCGAGAACTAAAAAGTTTTTTTTGACTTTGGGGGTATATGGACGCCTGTCCCCTGTTCATCCCACCTGACGAAAGGGGGGCTTCGGCGCGGGGCGGGGGGGGGAAAGGGCGGGTCGGGAGGCGGGGCTCTGACGCATGCGACGTCAAGGCGCCGCCCCCGACCACGTCGCACCCCCCCCCCTCCCCCCCGCCGCCGCTCAGTGAAGAAGTTTGGGGGCCGGCAGACGGGGTGAATGGGGGAAAAAATTTGGGGCGGTTTTATGGCATAACACTTGGGGAAAGGGCCACGCGACGGGCTCAGGCTGTTTTCGTGACGCGTCGGGAGGGGGGAAAATTTTTTGGGGGATATTGTGTTTATGATGGCCTCTGCGTGTGCACTTGGGAACTTTTACTTAACTGACGCAGTTGCCTTTCTTCCTTGATAGGGCCTTATTAGCCCCAAAATTACGTTTTATTTTTTGGGGGAAAAGCCGGGGAATTTTTTTCAAATAAAAATTCACTTAAAAAAGTTAGATTATAATTTCCGGGAATATCAAAAATAGCGTAACCCTTGGTTTTGACTTTCTTCAATAAACAAAAAGGTATGTTTTTTTGCTACATCTCATTATTTGAACTTTTTATACTGTTATTTTTTGTTAAATAATTTCTTTATTAATTTTTCTGTTTATTAATTTATGTTTGGGGGAAAATTTTTTAGATTCTGCTATATTCTCAATATTTACATATTAAACATTATGAAAATTCTAAGAAATATATCATTAGTTGTCCGTAAATTACATTGTATTAAAGAGGGTTGAGGCAAGCTCGCTGCTTTTTTTAAGGGGTTTAGGGGTTTTGTGTTAAGTAATGCTGATATATTTCTTTTTCAATGTTTTGTTTCCTTTTCCTCATCTTCCGTTTTTCTTTCGGGGTTAAACAAAATAAATTCAATGATTATTAAAGTGAATTTTTTTGGTGCAAATAAAAACCCCAAAAAAACAAATTAGGTGAGATGGAGATTGTTTCCCCTTTAAAGAAACATTGAACATTTTTAATTATTATAAATTTTTAAAATTTAAAACAATATCAAATTAATTAAATTGATTTTTTTCTTTAATACAATTTTTTTGTTTATAAAATTGAGGAGTGATGGCGTTAGAATTATTTAGGGGTTCAATCATTTTACTTGTTTTAAACGAGGAGGTGTATCCCAAATATTCCAAATTTGTAGCTTGATTTAACAAACTCGGGGTATTTGTATTTAAATTTGGGGGTGTAACGTCAGGGGGGCTAATAACATTCTGCTTTCCTTTTTTGACTGTTGGGGCTATTTTAAAACACAATCGGAAGTTTTTTAAAAGCTAAATTTTGTCCCAACTCAAAACTTTTAAAAAATTTCAAAAAAAATTTTCTGAAGGGGTAAGAACGACAGTCTAAACCAAACTTACCCGGGACCGTACGTAAATAGTAATTTCATTTTAATACTCTCCTAAAATATTTAAATCTAAAAAATGATTTTTGGTTTTTTAAAAGGGGGTTTTTTTTTGAATGTAATAGAATGCAAAAAAGAAAAATTATTTTTTTAAAACTCTTAGATTTTTTTTGCGTTTTGTTTATTAACTGCATTGGTTCCAAATATATAATCAATATTCTTAAAAACTTATTTGGAAACTAGACAAATATGGTCTCGAATTAAGAAAGAAGAAATGTTACGCTTCATACTACAAGGCTAATTGCTATAATCTTATCATTATTGATCAAAAAATCAGTAGTCGTGTTTCTTTTTAAAATTACAGCTACAATTAGTAAAAACCGTATTTTTTCCTTTGTAGGCAAGTGAATTAATTAATTATGGGTAAGAAAGACGACTTAATTGGGAGATTTAGAAAAAGGGAAGATTCATTTAATATTTTCTTTTCCCCGAAATGATTTTGAAGTGGAACTTCATTAATTTACTCAAGAAATATTGTTTCCCAACTGTTTTTTGAAGCAGAATAATTGAAGGTACAACTCCAATGGCAGCAGGCAAGACACCTGGGGGATGTTACATGCAGATGGAGCAAATTTTTGTCCCCTTTTTACGCGGCCATTGGCCCACGACCCGGTATCCATGCGTCACGAAACCCGGATGCAAGGGGGTTTCCCTCACAAGGGCCGGCGCCCGTGGACTGAATAACCTAGGGGTATCACGGCCAAACACATTCTGCTCGTCATCTACGCACCTCTGCCCCAGTGCAAGGGGATCCTCGGCATTTGATCACAATGCAAAGTATCGCAGGTCACGAGACAAGGCGCCTTCGTTTTTGATTTGATTTTTCGTTTCCGGGGGCGCAACTGCTTTTTTCATTAGTCCCTTTTAGGATGCTGCGGGCGATGGCGGTGATCTTCCCGCTGGGTAGATCCGGGGGACCTACCGTCGGCTGTGGGTTTCCCCCAACCAGAACTCTCCCACCAGCGGGGCCCCCCCCCAGCCGGGACAAGTTCAAGCTCCCCCGATCTCCCCGGGAAAATGGTGGGAACCGTTAGTGGGTGTGTAAGGGGAGAGGAAGGACGGAAAGGAAAGGGCAGATCCCCCGGTCCGGGGCCCCTTTGGGGGCGTCCGGCATTCGCCTGGTGTTGATCGGGGAAACCACGGAAAAACGATCAGAGCAGCCGGGCAAAATTTTCCTCCAGACTGCGATAAGACCTAGCTGAAAAACTAGTGTCGAAAATCCCCGCCGCGTTTGAAACCCAGGACCTCCCGGTCAGAGGCGCCGCAGGACATCAGTTGATGCACTGGTACCGCCCGGGCTTTTGTTTTTCATTAATCACGAGTCATGCCGGTGATGACTATTTATCGTAAACGTTTAAATTTTCCCGACCCAGGACATCCCGTGGATATTGAAGGGGAAAATAAAATTTTCAAAGTTTTGAAGATAATAATAAATCTTTAAAATTTTAAGAAGGTTGAAAAAAAAGCAAACGACCCCTAGGTTACATCATTTTATTTTATTTGCAAAAGGGAATAAACATTTAAAGAAATGAAAAGAATTGGGAAATATGCATAAGTTTCCTTTTTTTTAAAAATTAACCTGAAAATCAAACCCCAAAACGCAAAAGCAACCCCCACCCCCTAAAAATTTTGGTGTGTACATATAGGGAAGGGGGAAGAATTTAAATTTATTTTGGAGCATTAGTTTGTCTTTTTGATCTTCACTTTTCCTTCCATTACACTCAATCATTTTTGGGGAAAAAAAGATGGAACTTGATTTATATTTTAGCACGGGAGAAAAATTTTATAGATAGGGAAAATAAAAGCACATTATACCTTCAAAATGCTAGATCAATAATTATATTCCTTGTTAGTTTAACCGTCAGGTAGGATCAACCAAAACTCGATTGGTCTAAAAAAAACTATGAAACTAATACCAAAAAATTTATGTCAAAATTCAGGAAAACACCTTTTAACTGAACTCACAGATCTGGGGTTTTGATACGGATCTTTTAATTTTTGGGCCCTACATTCATATTGTCTCTATGAAATTATAAAATGCTATAAGAATTATTCCAATTTTTTTCCCTTTAAAATTGTTGCTCAAGTAGTAAAATAAAAGGTTTAAAACGGGGGAGGTCCCAAATTTTTAATAATTCCCCCGCAAAAAATTAAAAGGGTTTAAAAATTTTTTCCCCCCTCCAAATCTGCATTATTAGAATGTTTTGATGAAATCTGCTCTTAAAATTGTTCTTTAAATTATATCGTATTGTTTTGTTTCTTTAAAATTTAACGATAACGATGTCACAATGACGTCCCCTTTTTAAAAAGAAAGAATTTGAGGTTGAAATTCGAACAATCGATTGATTGGGTTTACTATTAGGATTCCCTTAAAGAGTCATTATCCTTCAAAAACAAAACCTTTTGAGATGGATTTATTTTTATAACAGGTGGGTGACCTTTTGATGACGAGTTAGGTGCCAACCCTTCCGTCGATCTACAGGGTTTTTCAGCCATGTTTTCCCTAAAGGGGGCCGCCCCCGCGGATAAGTTCTTGCTCCGGTGGTCTTCTGGCATTTTGGATTGTAAATCATTTCTCTAACTTTTAAAGGGTGGGGATAGAGGAAGGACTTTTTCCTCTATCTCCCCCTTTACACGTTGAGAAATGATTTTCCACATCCCAGAAGACCAGGGACAAGACTTATCGCCTGGGGGTCGTTAGGGGAAACATGGCTGAAACCCTGTAGATCGACGGATAGTGGCACCTAATCTCGTCATCGAGGTCACACCCCCCGTTATAAAAAAATTATTTAAAAGGTCTCATGCCCCTAAAGGTTTTTGTTTCTTGAAGGACTAATGACTGGCTTTTTTGGAAGACTTTGGAATCCTAATCATAAACCCAATCAATCGATTGTTCAGATTTCAACTCTCAGAATTACTTTCTTATTAAATTGTGACGTCATTGTGACATCGTTATCGTTCAATTTAAGAAACAAAAAAATACATGTAAAATTTAAAGATACAATTTTAAGAGCAGATTTCATCAAAACATTTCAATAATGCAGTTTGGAGGAGAAAAAATTTTTAAAACCCTTTTCAATTTGCGAGATTATTGAAAATTGGACTACCCCGTTTTAAGCCTTTTATTTTACTACTTCGAGCAAACAATTTTAAAGGAAAAAAATTGGAATAATTTTATAGCATTTTGATAATTTCATAGAGACAATATGAATGTCGGCCATAAAAGATCCGATCAAAATCGCAGATCTGTGAGTTCAGTTAAAGGTGTTTTTCCTGAATTCTTGACATCAATTTGAGTATTAGTTTACATAGATTTTTTTTTAGACCAATCGAGTTTTGGCGTTGATCCTACCTGACAGTTCACTCCCCAGGAATATAATTATTGATCTAGCATTTGAAGGTATAATGTGCTCTCTATCGGTTCCTATCTTAAAAAAAATTCTCTCTGCTAAAATAATAAATCAAGTTCCATCTATTGGTTTCTCAAAAATCGATTGAGTGAAGCAAAACGAAAGTGAAGATCTTAAGATCTAAACTGGATGCTGCGCAATAAAATCGTTGTCGGAATTCTTTACTCCGTCATCACTGTCCCAAACCATCCGTTGGCAGTGGGTGGCAGGGAAAAAATTGGTCTTTTCGTTTAACTGGGCATGCTACTGTCGATCTTTCATAGATTAATTTTCGAGAAAAAAGGAAACTTGCATACTTTCCGTAATTCTTTTCATTTCTTTAAATGTTTATTCCCTTTTGCAGTAAAAAATAAAATGATGTAACCTAGGGGTCGTTTGCTTTTTTTTCAACCTTCTTAAAATTTTAAAGATTTATTATTATCTTCAAAACTTTGAAAATTTTATTTTCCCCTTCAATATCCACGGGAGATCCTGGGTCGGGAAAATTTAAACGTTTACGATAAATAGTCATCACCGGCATGACTCGTGATTAATGAAAAACAAAAGCCCGGGCGGTACCAGTGCATCAACTGATGTCCTGCGGCGCCTCTGACCGGGAGGTCCTGGGTTTCAACGCGGCGGGGATTTTCGACACTAGTTTTTCAGCTAGGTCTTATCGCAGTCTGGAGGAAAATTTTGCCCGGCTGCTCTGATCGTTTTTCCGTGGTTTCCCCGATCAACACCAGGCGAATGCCGGACGCCCCCAAAGGGGCCCCGGACCGGGGGATCTGCCCTTTCCTTTCCGTCCTTCCTCCCCCCTTACACACCCACTAACGGTTCCCACCATTTTCCCGGGGAGATCGGGGGAGCTTGAACTTGTCCCGGCTGGGGGGGGGCCCCGCTGGTGGGAGAGTTCTGGTTGGGGGAAACCCACAGCCGACGGTAGGTCCCCCGGATCTACCCAGCGGGAAGATCACCGCCATCGCCCGCAGCATCCTAAAAGGGACTAATGAAAAAAGCAGTTGCGCCCCCGGAAACGAAAAATCAAATCAAAAACGAAGGCGCCTTGTCTCGTGACCTGCGATACTTTGCATTGTGATCAAATGCCGAGGATCCCCTTGCACTGGGGCGAGGGTGCGTAGATGACGAGCAGAATGTGTTTGGCCGTAATACCCCTAGGTTATTCAGTCCACGGGCGCCGGCCCTTGTGAGGGAAACCCCCTTGCATCCGGGTTTCGTGACGCATGGATACCGGGTCGGGGGCCAATGGCCGCGTAAAAAGGGGACAAAAATTTGCTCCATCTGCATGTAACATCCCCCAGGTGTCTTGCCTGCTGCCATTGGAGTTGTACCTTCAATTATTCTGCTTCAAAAAACAGTTGGGAAACAATATTTCTTGAGTAAATTAATGAAGTTCCACTTCAAAATCATTTCGGGGAAAAGAAAATATTAAATGAATCTTCCCTTTTTCTAAATCTCCCAATTAAGTCGTCTTTCTTACCCATAATTAATTAATTCACTTGCCTACAAAGGAAAAAATACGGTTTTTACTAATTGTAGCTGTAATTTTAAAAAGAAACACGACTACTGATTTTTTGATCAATAATGATAAGATTATAGCAATTAGCCTTGTAGTATGAAGCGTAACATTTCTTCTTTCTTAATTCGAGACCATATTTGTCTAGTTTCCAAATAAGTTTTTAAGAATATTGATTATATATTTGGAACCAATGCAGTTAATAAACAAAACGCAAAAAAAATCTAAGAGTTTTAAAAAAATAATTTTTCTTTTTTGCATTCTATTACATTCAAAAAAAAACCCCCTTTTAAAAAACCAAAAATCATTTTTTAGATTTAAATATTTTAGGAGAGTATTAAAATGAAATTACTATTTACGTACGGTCCCGGGTAAGTTTGGTTTAGACTGTCGTTCTTACCCCTTCAGAAAATTTTTTTTGAAATTTTTTAAAAGTTTTGAGTTGGGACAAAATTTAGCTTTTAAAAAACTTCCGATTGTGTTTTAAAATAGCCCCAACAGTCAAAAAAGGAAAGCAGAATGTTATTAGCCCCCCTGACGTTACACCCCCAAATTTAAATACAAATACCCCGAGTTTGTTAAATCAAGCTACAAATTTGGAATATTTGGGATACACCCCCTCGTTTAAAACAAGTAAAATGATTGAACCCCTAAATAATTCTAACGCCATCACTCCTCAATTTTATAAACAAAAAAATTGTATTAAAGAAAAAAATCAATTTAATTAATTTGATATTGTTTTAAATTTTAAAAATTTATAATAATTAAAAATGTTCAATGTTTCTTTAAAGGGGAAACAATCTCCATCTCACCTAATTTGTTTTTTTGGGGTTTTTATTTGCACCAAAAAAATTCACTTTAATAATCATTGAATTTATTTTGTTTAACCCCGAAAGAAAAACGGAAGATGAGGAAAAGGAAACAAAACATTGAAAAAGAAATATATCAGCATTACTTAACACAAAACCCCTAAACCCCTTAAAAAAAGCAGCGAGCTTGCCTCAACCCTCTTTAATACAATGTAATTTACGGACAACTAATGATATATTTCTTAGAATTTTCATAATGTTTAATATGTAAATATTGAGAATATAGCAGAATCTAAAAAATTTTCCCCCAAACATAAATTAATAAACAGAAAAATTAATAAAGAAATTATTTAACAAAAAATAACAGTATAAAAAGTTCAAATAATGAGATGTAGCAAAAAAACATACCTTTTTGTTTATTGAAGAAAGTCAAAACCAAGGGTTACGCTATTTTTGATATTCCCGGAAATTATAATCTAACTTTTTTAAGTGAATTTTTATTTGAAAAAAATTCCCCGGCATTTCCCCAAAATAAAACGTAATTTTGGGGCTAATAAGGCCCTATCAAGGAAGAAAGGCAACTGCGTCAGTTAAGTAAAAGTTCCCAAGTGCACACGCAGAGGCCATCATAAACACAATATCCCCCAAAAAATTTTCCCCCCTCCCGACGCGTCACGAAAACAGCCTGAGCCCGTCGCGTGGCCCTTTCCCCAAGTGTTATGCCATAAAACCGCCCCAAATTTTTTCCCCCATTCACCCCGTCTGCCGGCCCCCAAACTTCTTCACTGAGCGGCGGCGGGGGGGAGGGGGGGGGGTGCAACGTGGTCGGGGGCGGCGCCTTGACGTCGCATGCGTCAGAGCCCCGCCTCCCGACCCGCCCTTTCCCCCCCCCGCCCCGCGCCGAAGCCCCCCTTTCGTCAGGTGGGATGAACAGGGGACAGGCGTCCATATACCCCCAAAGTCAAAAAAAACTTTTTAGTTCTCGAAAAATTTTGCGTTGGAATTTGTGATATAAATTGCTTTTTTTGGACATTTCATTTTATTTTCACCCCAGGATTTTGTTCAATTCCCATGCTGTAAATTTTGTTTACTAGAGATTATTAGAGAAAAAAGGTTCTCTAAAAACCATTTAAATTAATGTCCATGAAAGTGAAAAAATAAAATAACAATGTTTATCTAAGTTGAAAAAGTTTTTTACTTTCCCAAATAAAATGCACGGAATCAAAAGAGTAATATTAAATTACCCTCAATTGGGTAGGTTTTCAGATTTTGTTCTCGCAGATTTTTCATTAAGAAAATAGGTATTTTATTTTCCTTTTTAAAAATTTTGGTAAACCAAGGAATTTCCCCTCGGGCCGATGATTTAGATGATATTAGGTGATTCATAATAATGTAATTATGGGATTAATTAAAGGTCAAAGAAGGCCGGGAAGCAGCAAAAGAAGATTTTTTGCCCCCCCAATCTCTCAATTCTTATAGCAGGAAACCCCCTCAGTTGACCACAGCTTTCGCTCACAAAGGCAGGGGAAAAAGATCTGGTGGAATACTGTGAGAAATGGAAGCGGTCCCCTTCGGTTAAAAATGGTTGTTTTAAAAAGACGTGGGTACTTGCGGAGAGGGTTTGGCCGCCCCCCCGCCCACTCCCCGGCGCGGCGAGCCCGGCGACGAGACCTCGCCCTTCGAGGGCCCGCCCCCCGGGCCGGCCTCAACGCCGGACTTGACCAGGGGCCCCGCCCCCCCCGGCGCCGGCCCTGGCCCTCCGCCGGCCACGTGCGCGCGGACGGCCCCCCGCCTGCACCACGCGCCTCCGACGCACGCGCGCGCCCCCCCGCCCCCACCCGCCGTTTCGGCCCTCACCACTCTCTCCCCACCCCCCAAACCTCCCCGCCTTCTGCCCATCCTCCCCAATCCCGCCCACCACCGTCCCTATTTCTGTCCCCCCCCACCTCCTGACCACGCCCACCCCCTCCCCACCCTCCATCGTCCCAAATCCCCCCACCCCCATCCCCCATTCCATCACACCCCGCTCACCACCCTGATCCCCCGCCCCCGGGCCCCCCACCCCCACCACCTACCTGACCCCCCACCTCCTCCCCCTTTCCCCTTCATCCTCCCCAATCCCCCCCCGCCCTCCATCCATTCCCACCGTCCCCCCACCATCCACTACTCCTCCCCTACCTCCCCACCTTTCCCACCCCTCCCACCTTCGCGTCATCTTTCATCCCATCACCCCCATGTCAACCACCAACCAAAAAGATGCCACATCCCCCACCATCCTCCCGCCTTTCCTTTCATTCTCACCCTGCCAAACCCACCGCCGTCCCCACCACCCCGTCTCCGTGCCCTTCATCCCCCCCCCCGCCCACCGTCCACACTTTTCCCCCCTCCCCGCCTTCGCCGCTCCAAACCCCCACCGTCCCCCCCGCCACGACATCCCCCCTCCGGCACCCGCCCCCCAAACCCACTGTTCCTGTCTTTCCCCGTCCTTCGTCCCCCGCTTCCCGCGATCCGCCTCGCCTTCCAACCCCCGCCCTCCACCCAGCCCCGTCATATTTCTATCGCCGGCGCCTCACCACCACCATCAACGCCCGCCAGAAACACCGGATTCGATGGGATAACGGTCCGTCCGGACTGTTGCCCCAGTTTTGGGGTTTAAAACCCGATGAAGCCGTGGATTTCTGGGCGAAAAAAACCCTTTGTACCCTTCCTTGGAGGAAGTAAAATCAGCTGTCATGTAGTAGATTTTGCATGTAAAAGGGTCCTAAGTAAAAAAACCTCTGAGCAAAATTGAGACCAAAAATTACCTCCTTTCTCCGCAAGGGGGTGAAAAGGGGGTGAAAAATTGGGGGGAAAAGAGCGGCCTGATGGCCCGAGTCTCGCCACGTAAAATAAGGCAAAATAACTAATAAACACCTGTGCCGTTTGGGGCTCCCCGCCTTTCCCCTTCCCCCAGTCACAGCCCCGTCCGCCATCTGCTTCACCACCCCCCCCGCCGCCACCTTGCCGCCATCAGCCCATTTCCCCCCGTCCCAACAATTTCTAACGCCCCCATCTCCTATTTTCTCTGAACCCCCACCCCTTCCCCCCCTGTGCCACCGCCGTTCGCCATCCCACCCCCGTCCCCGCCTTCGCCCCGCGCCCGCCGATGATGTAACGCACTTTCGTCTCGCGCGCAGCCCGGAAATTGGCGAGAAAAAAGTTAATCTCTGCGCTGGAAGCGGCCTGGTCTGGGTTCAAGTCCAAAAGGGGGACTCAAAAACCCTTTTTCAGTTCTATTATTACACGCCTTGGGCTATTTCTTTTTTCCGGGATTTCTAAGCAAAACATTTAATGTGAAAAGGTATTCTCCACCTAATATTTTTATATTGTAGATGTTTCATCAAAAAATGTACAACAAATGATTTTAAAAACCCAAAAAGGGTATCAATATATGAACACTTTTTTTTGACTAAATTTTCAACGTTTTGGGGAAATTTTTCATTTCTGGGGTTTTCATAAATGTCCCTTGAATTAGACATTTTTTTTAAAAAAATTTCGCCTGCCATCTCATTTTTCACGTGTTTAAAATAACCGACACACACCGCTTTAAAATGCTTTGTTTTACTAGTCAAAATTTCTTTTAGATATCGATACACTTTAGATTCACTTGGTGTATAACAAGACGCATACTTTCCCGATGTTAGATTTCGTAGGAACTCTGATTTCTATGAGTCTGACGGAAGTTTCCCGGATGAAAGATGGCCCGTCAGGAAGTTCCTTCTTTTTTCCCTTATAAACTGATTACTTAATTTATGATTTTGAAATAAATTAATTTTTAAAGTTATCTTGATATGACAGCTACCAAAAAATAGGTCCCAAAAAGACTTCCCAAAAGAAAACTAAGGGACTGCCAAAAAAAATTTGGGAAAGAATAAGTACCTTTTTTGATCAACTGGGTAAAAATTTTTTGATGCGAAAAAGTGTGGGGTCGTGAAAACGGAACAGAACAGTTGGTTCTCAGTCAGACACTCTTCTTTTGGGGGGGAAAATGTTCCCTTACCCAAAAAACTCAAAGAACTGATACGGTTCCGTGCCTTCCATTCTTATACTGTATTATTTTTTGAGAGCTCAGAACAAACTTGCTGGCCCTTTCTTAAATTTCCCCCAAAGCTACCTGTTTGCCTCCAACACCGGTAATCGTTAATATGGGTTTTGAGAAAAAGGAAAAAAAATAGAGAATATTATCTTGGGGGTTTTGTTTAAAATTATAAAATAAACTCAATCTTTCTCGTAATGTGTATTCAAAGTCTGAAAAAGTGGGTTTTCATTTTATTCAGGCATACATTTCAAAAGGGAAATTTACAATAATCGTTCAAACTTTCCGAATATAAAAAAAAGTCTTTTTTCTTCGAACTTTTCTCCTTTTTAGCAAAAAAGTTTTGAAATAAAATTTAAAAAAACCCCCCGCCGCATAAATTTCCTTCTTTTTCATTAAAAACATTTCACCTGTTTAGTGTTTTTAAATTTAAAATGTTAAAATGCGTTCAAAAGTTCCCTTCCCCTTTAGTGCGACCTCCGATCCACATGACGTAGCAAAAAGAGATTTCTTTGGACAAGTTTTCCCTCATCAATCATAATGACTCGACACTGGGAGGATTTGAATAAAAAAATTTATTTTAAATTAAAATTTTAATGTATACCACGCTTTTGAAGAAACAAGGGAAAAGAAGAAAGACAAAAACGGTGTTATCGAAATCAGGTTTCAACCATATCAATTTTTGCTTCCATGAACATTGTTTTAAGTTTATTATCTCGGATTTTTTGAGCAAATCCAAAAAAAAAAGTCAGGCCCCCGAATAATTTTTCGTGATTACATTAAAAGGGGTAAAGAAATTTAAAGAACTCAAAATACATTTTATAAAACCTTTTAAAATGTTGATGCAATTAGATTTTTTCTTATCTTTTTTTAAATAATTCTATTACATTCTATATTAAATTTTTTACTGAATACTTTTATATTAATAACTTTTTGGTAGAATTCGAAAAAAAAAGTTGAAGATAATTTCCCTTTTTTTCTCGAGAGCGGAAAAAAGTATAATCTTTTTTTTAAATCAAATAAAAAGACTAATATTTTAGTGAAGTTTAAATTCATTCCCTTAAAAATTGTTTTCAACAAGAAATTTTCAAAATGTGTTTCAAAAAAATCTTGGGAGAAAAAATTGGGGCCTCACCACATTGCTTGGCTGATGACTTCCGGCCCCAAATTGGGCTGGCCCTTAATTTAAAAAAAAATATCTCTGTAGTACACCAACTTTTTAACTAAAAATATTACCGGGGTATAAAATTTCAGTATCAAGTCGTCATAAACGAAACAGTCAGGTAAAGCTGTCAACAAAAAACTCTTGTTTGAGGGGACAAGCTGCTCTACAAAAACACGGCAAAAGTCTTGGGGTTAAAATTAACGTGATCCCAAATCCCCGCGTCCGTCGGTGCGTCCGCGCTCTCCCGTGTTTTATCCCTACTTGGTTGCCTTGCCCTTTTCCGGCGTCCGCGACGCCAGGGAACGGCGGCGGCAAAAAGCGACTGCTACGTTGTGAGTCAACCCCAAAAAACGACCCTTATTTTCCCCAAAACCATTCCTCCCCCCCCCCTCCCCCCCCCTGAATCAGAATCGGACAATGGCATCCCATAACAAACCATAAAATATCAGGCCCTTTTTTTGACACACCCCCAATTGGAAAAACACATGAATAAAGTTATAAAAAAAAATTAAATTACACCGACTAAAAGCAATTAAATAGATAACTAAAAACCTACAATACTCCCCCTTTCTTCTTCAAAATTATCATACGAATTTATTATATGTGCCCCGTTTGGATCAGGAGCTAAATCAAACAAAAAACTCAAGGGAACCAAAAACAGTTCCCCGGGACCATCACGAATCCCCCTGGTTCTCTCCTTGCACAACATAAAAATTATTAGAAGATTACCCATTTTTTTTTATCTACCCTTTTCCAAATTAAAAAAAGCCAAACAACCCCCCCGACTCTAAACCCCAAATCAAGCCCCCTTAAAAAAAAATTGCCCCAACATTTGTAAAAAAATTCTGATCTCATACAAAATAGAATTTGTGAAATATCACCCCACTAGTAGTTATAATTATTTAAAAATTTTTTTAAAATTCTTGTAAGTTAATTGTAATTAGATATAAGCAACTATAACAAATGTAGAGTGTATTAACACTGATCTTTGTATTGTTCTATCCAAAAGAAAAAAAATAAAACGTTGTGAGGGTGGCGGTTATGACAATTTAATGGACTGAGGTTATTCGGCTTTTTCATCTGCGGTTCACGATAGGCTATAACCACTCAAAAAGTTGGTTATAGAAATCACTGTTCTTGTTGTTGTACTTTCTCACTCTTTCGAATATAAGATGAGAAAGTTTGTAATCGTGCGCCGAAAAACGGCGAATTTTCGTTAGAAAAACTCGTATTGTGGGTCCCTGGTAACGAAAAAGTGAATAAATCCTGATCGTATATAGTATAGTAAATTACTTCCTCTTACACATGGTGGTGCCAGAATACGTTTTGGGTCCATGATACGAAAAATCGATTAGCGGCAAAATGTCTATGTCTGTGGTCAACGTAAGCGCCCATACTGTTCAGCCGATTTTCTTTAAAATTAGTATTTTCCGATCGTTTTAAATGAACTCTGAGGCTTTGGGAGTTTCAAATGGATATTTTGATTTTGAGGATACTTTACATAAAGTCTCATCAACTTTCAAAATTTTCTGAAAAATGCGTTCAAATTTTTTTATTAAACTTTGTTCTCAGATAGCGCGAAAGAGAACGGTTGTGAGCGTATACGTTCTCCAAACTCTGTTCGTTGTCCTAACATAAAATCTTTCAAGAAAATATTCGTTGCCAATCCTATTCGCAGTCCAAACTCTTCGTTGAGCGTTTGCAGTTAAATTGTATTAAGTGAAAAGAAGTTAATAGGGCGTTTAATCCTAATTTACAAAATTTTTATACTATACAAGACAGGTAAAAGGGTTGGTACAACAAGTATCAACTCTGTGCACTGAAACATACGTTGTAATGTAAATATTCCAAAATTTCGCTGGAATGAAATTTTCTTGCGTAACTATTGGAAAACAGCTATTTTTCTATTTATTACAAAATAATGAAAAATGTTTCACATTATAATTCAGCGTATTGAAAGAAAACATATTGATGTTTAATTAAACCATGGATCTTCGGTTTCATTATTCGCCAGCTGTAGACCCTGTCGGTTTGATGGAGCTGAGCGGAATGACCTTTCGACCACCGTCCCCACCGACGAGCCCGCCGCGAAGACGCGTCGAACTTACATGAAACCTTGGCTCTATCATCTGCACATAACTCTCCGCTTGCAACACAAGCCTGCCCGAGGCAGGTGCCGTATGTTTTCTACTCGCCTGATAAATCCGCCAGCGAGGCTAAAACGGTTCGCTGAGCCGCGTTGATTGCTGCGACAGAGGCGCTGGCAAGTTCAGGATCGATTCGTCTGGCGCCCTCGATAAATTTGCAGATCAAAGAGAAAGAAAGGTCGCAACATTATTGTGGCCTTGAAGTTCTTGGATTACTGATCACGGAGTTAATTAAATTTCTTACATTGCTGTTTCCTCCATCCTTCACCTAACCTTTTCGTTTTCGTGAAAAATAATTTTAAATAACCGAATAAACATTTTAGAAGTTTCGCGCAAGTAAGATTCTGTAAATCGAATCGTTTGTTGCACTATTTTGGGATGTGTACCCAAACTTGCCATCTGGGAAGAAATTAGATTTAGATGATTCTCGCAATTGATGTCATGTTTTAATCAACTGACGTACGTAGTTTTACATCAAAACGCTTTCACTTTAAGACATTAGAGAAAAACATCTCATGGTTCCAATTCTAAAATTTGATTATTAACAGAAATTAAAACGTTTTGTTGCATTGAAATTTTAATTTCAAAGCTCTTATCACATGAAATATCATTTGAAGTCAATAACATTTCTTAAAGAACATAGTGTTTGTTTTATGGAAATAAATATCATTTAATCGCTCTTGAAGAGTGAAGCATTATCAAGCAATATTCAAAGAAGCTCACTGAAAATCATTGAAGCATTGTCATACTTGAAAACATTTAAGTCATTGTGACTGAACTTTCCTTCTCCTCTCTCTTTCTCTGCAATGAATATGAATGAACTTCAGTTTGTCGAGTCATAGTTACAGCTAATTTTCAAGTAGAAGTAGGAAGTTGTTCATACAGCGGCGTAAGCGCTCATATGCAGCGGTCGCTCAGGAATTCATGACCTAAAATTTCTTCTGCTGTTCTCGCCAGGCTGGGGCTTGCAATCAAAGTTCGTTGAGCTGAAGGATACGGATTGGAGTCACGCGTATTCTCTGTAGTTGTTGCGTGATTGACTTCTACTTAGAATGTAAAATAGTAAATATCCTAAAACATGTTAAATTTATCACGGACGACAATCATCGATTTACCTACAGGAAAGATAAGCAGTTGCTTAAGGGTCCCTATCGATTCGCGGCCTCGCTGCACGGGAAGAAATTCACCGGCGGGAGAAATTAGGAGGCTCAAGCTATCAACTGACGTCACTGCACTGCCCCTCACCGGCTTCCAATCCTGACGGTGGCAAGATTTTCAACACTAGTTACATAGCTAGGGCACTGTCTGGAGGAACATCCCAGCGGCCGGTGACTCTGATCGGTAGTTTTCCGTGGTTTCTTCTACCAACACCAGGCAAATGCCGTAGCAGTACCCTAACAAATGGGCATGGACCGCGCGCGATCTTTCCTTCCTCTTCCTGACCTATCCTCCCTCCTTACTTACACACACTTCCACTCACAAGCATTACACTACCAGACTTGTCGGAAGCTTAGAATTTGTCACGGCAGTGCCAGGTGGGAGATGCCTGGTTGGGGAAAATCCCTCAGTGCCGACGTTGGTCGTCGCAGATCTCGCTATCCAGCGGGAAGATCACCACCATCACGATGCGTTAAAAATATGCACTACTGGGCTAATGGCCTTTGTATTTGACCCACCCGTCATCATTAATTAATCAACCAATCGGCGGGAAATCCAAAAATATTCGGAAAAATCAGGAAATATTGTTGTATCTGTAAAATAAGTGATAATAAATTAGTCTATTTTAGTAAAACGTTTGTACAATAAATGTTAAATTAGCTTAATATTAAGTACTTATCCGTTTATTTACCTGATTGTTTATACATTGCAAATATTTAGGTTTTAGTGTAGCTCAGTGAATTAGAGTTTTCTGTGAATCAAGAGATTTTTCCGGAGGCCGAACCCCTATACGATTTTTGTGTCTGGGGATCCCCTTAGTAGCTAAATCCGGTCCTGACGACGGCCACCAAGGATGGCCCTGCAACCTGCATTCCCTGCGCGATGATCACAGGCTTGCACGGTCGTCAGAATCGTAGGCAGCGCGAGGTCCCCAGCAAAGAGGTGATGCAAGAGCCCATCTCGAGAGCGACCTTCCGGGACGCCCAAAGGCCGATGGCGCTTGGCCGCTCGTCAGCCTAACAGGTGCCGTCCCCCCCGCCCCTCCCCGCCCCGCCCCGCGCTGCAAATAAACCAACCGAATCCCCCATGGCCACCCAGGCCCGCCATCTGCTTTACAATTCGCCCGCATGTGAGAACTGTCGCTCTAGCTGGGGAATCCCGAATGTCGAATTCAAGGACCTCAGGCAGGAATGTTGTTCATTCAACCTACGTCTCGATCCATTAATCTGATTGCAAGGTGGATGTATTCAGGGGTTGGGTATGTGCCATTCTTCCCGCCCTTGCTACAGAAAAAATTCCGTCTGGGTCGTGGTTAGTTGAATGTATTACATATGTTATTCGTTTTCTTGTGAGTTAAGTAACAAACTGTACACATGGCATACTGATGAATTCTGTAAAAGTATTCTATAATTTTACAGCATATTGTGTATATTTCGCGGTTGAAGCATTGTATTTGCAATCTTATTCCAATTTACGAAAAAGTTATATTAAGGCCTTCTGTAGAGCAGACACAATGTATTAAGTTCAGAGGGCCATGGAAGTAGATAGGGAATGATGCAAAAATAGAGGGAGAAGACAAAAGTTAGGGAGACCTTGCCTCCATCTCGCCCTAAGGAGGTGAATCTCTAGTGCCAAAATGTAAAGGAAGAAAATAGTTCCATGGGTATTCTACTATTAATGAAAATAAAACGGCAGAAATTGCAAAACTTTGATTGTAACCATAAAATTTTTCTCTTTGTGGTAATTCATGCATGCCTCTTGGCAAAAGTTTTATAGCGTTTTATTGACAAAACAGGTAGTTAACTACAAAAGAAAGCTATTGCTTTAGTTGTTAAATCGTCTATTAGCTTTCGTTTGTCAGCGTAGTTTCCTTCCTTAAAAATATAGAATCATGTGTAAAAGCGTACACGGGGTCCATGAAAGCGGGGACCAGCCCCATCCGAGGAACCAAACTTGGCCCTAAATCTTAAAATAGGTTCATCATAACGACTCCTCCCCAATTACCGTTATGAGCAGCACTCGGATATTGATCATCTAAAATTCTTTGAAAATGACCTATAAAATGACTTTTAAAATAAGAGGAAAATTACCTAAAATACTTACAAATAAGGGGAAATGACCTAACGTTTAAAAAAAATACTCAAATATTTGTATAAAAATGTTTATTTATTCAGTGAAAGTACAATTTCGAATAAAAAAGTATACAAACTTATATTTAATATAAATTCTTTATTTTATGAAGAAATGTAACCCTTAGCTCTTGATCTTCCAACCGTCGTTTTGAATGGTTGAGGAAGTTACGAAGATCTGTGTAATTTTCAGAGTTTGAAAACAGTAGTGAATTTCGTCATGAACTGATGATACAATAAAAACTTTGTTTTCGCGAGTATGATACACTAAAACAAACTTTTTATAGTACCATTGTAAATTCTTGAAACATCGAATACAAACACTAACAGAAAACACGAAAAGGAAACTAAATGCGTAAAAATGTCAAAAATGTCGGTAAATGCCCAAAATTGACCTAAAAATTGAAAAAAGGCAAAATGACCCAATAACTACCCATTTATATCACTTATATGGTAATAAACATTCACTTACAAGTTAGCTACGTCTAAAGTGCACCAATGAAAAGATCAGAATCGAACCCTAGTGCTGTTGCAACGAAGTTAAAGCCCGTAATATTAATAGACACAGAGAATGTTCGATGTAAGGTCACCACGAGAGGAAACGGGATGCTGTGTGACCTTCGGAAGCGAGACTCAAAGGGTACTGGCGCTTGATCGCTCATCAGGCCCTACAACACTCCCCTGCCCACTGGCAGCCCTTTGATGACAACTTCCGCTTCGGTGGAGCGGAAAATTCTTCGAACCGCCAGACCTGCTCCCAACAGCGTTCATTATTCAGTTATCAAGTATCGACGAGCAGATGTTTAGAGAAGGGCATTACCGGAACTCATTGAGGTTGTGATTAATTCTACACTTTACAAAATGAACGCTGCATCAAGCTGAACACTGCCATTCCAATCGAGGTTCTCGTATTTCCGACAGTCCGTTTCACTTTGCCATGTAAAACGCTGGTGAAAAGTTTCATGGTAAAATTCCGTGTAAAATCTGTTTCGATAGAACCCTAATTAACAAAAATTCAATTTTCCCCCTTCTGAAAACCTTCTTGCAAATTATATCCAGTAAATTCTAAAAATATGTTGAAACCACGTCTTATTTGGGGGGATAACTCGAAAGTAATTTTCAAAGTGTTTTTCTAAACCTCACAGTCAAAGTGTTAACTTGAGCAATGACATCTTGAGAAGATAAATCTTTTGTCACCGAAAGAGCTTTGTTCGGGTGAACGCTTCATTTAGAAGTCGGTCTCGCGCGCCTCAGCAAATAAACTGGGCCCTCGAGGTAAGGTCACCGCGCCGTGGAGGAGAGATGATGCAAAGGCAGCCTCGGTGAGAGCGACCTTCCGGGGGGGGGGGGGGTCCAAAGGCCGAGCCGCTGGCTGGCAGCTGCCGCCCGCCCTTCAACAGTCAACCGCCCCACCCACCCACAAACACTTAACCCGAATTGTCCCCGACCCGACCCCATCCCTCTCAACATATCCCGTTCCGTTGCATCCCAACCTGTCTTCACCCATACCCTCTCGACCCAATCTATCCTGGCCCTCATCTCCTCCCAACCCATCTTCGCCCATAATATCTATTCCCGACCCATCTTCGCCCATAATATCTCCTCCCAACCCATCTTGGCTCATACTATCTATTCCCGACCCATCTTGGCTCATACTATCTATTCCCAACCCATCTGACTCATACCATCTATTCCCAACCCATCGTGGCCCATACCAACTATACTCAGCATATCCTGAACCATCCGTCCCATTCCGACCCATCCCAGACCATTCGTCTCATACAGTCCGGCGCATTCCATTTCGACCCATCCTCTTAGATAGATAGATAGATATTTATTATTCTGCAGATAGGTATATACAACCTGGTGGCAGAACTCTACAATTTACATATTACTAATATTAACTTTAAATTACTTAAAACGTAACTTTAAATTATTTAAAGACATAATAATAATAATAATAATAATAATAATAATAATAATAATAATAATAATAATAATAATAAAAATACTAAGAATAATAACATTAACTACATTTTATGGTTGCCCTGCACAATTAGTTTAAACTATTAAATACAAGATTATTTCCGATTTTTTAATTACACTTCACTTCACTTGCATTTGAAATTCAGTTCTTTCTACTTCTATACTACACTACACTGACAACACGTCACCACACTTCAATACAATACTAATTTGAATATAATTGTATATTTAGAACAGGAACGCATTTAATAGTAATTAACACAATAATAATAGAATAAAAATATCAATAATAATCAAATAATTACTGATATAATAATCCAACTTACTAAAGTAATAAAGTTTACAAATACCATTAGTTAATTTATTTTTAAATCTTTGAACACCTAGGGAAAGGGTTCCAAGACTGTCGCAGGTAACTTATTCCAGTCCGTTATTGTTCTATTTGTAAATGAAAACTTTCCAACATCTGTTCTCTCTGGCCTAAACTGAATTTTGTACTTGTGATCCCCTACTAAAGTACGAAGGTCTACCCAGTCGGATGTAGGTATCTTTCCAAGCTGGATAATCGGCATACACTCTTCCATCCAGTCGCATAAAAACTCTGATTGCGATCCGCCCTGCTCTGACGGGTCTTCAACCCAACCCGACACGACACATCACGTCCTTAACCGACCCGAGCGGACTTTAACCACTCCATCCCGGCCCTTCCCACCCTAGCCAGACGCGATCTGAATGCCCGACTCGCCCCAACCAACCTCAATTCAATATACCCAAATCGTCCCGAGGCGGCCATACCCAACCCTTCTTTACCCAAACAGACTCACTCCGATTCGTCCCTACTGGGGAAAAGTGACTCAGAGCATCACAGTGCCTCTGACCGAAGTTCGAGTCCAGACGGTGGCAGGATTTGCAGCACAAGCTACATATCTAGGTCGAATTCTGTCGCTGTTTGGAGGAGAATTCTAGCGGCTGGATACTCTGATCGGTAGTTTTCCGTGGTTTCCCCGATCAACACCAGGCGAATGCCGGAAGAGTACCCTAAGGAACGGGTCTCGTCCGCGCGCAATCTTTTCTTTCTCGTCCTATCCCACATGTTGAGAGATCAGTTGGGAGCTTAGAGCGTGTACCAGCTGGGTGGTGCCCCACTAGTGAGAGATACCTGGTTGACGAAAACCCCGCTGACAGTCGGTAGACCGGTGCCGGATCTCACCATTCCGCGGGGGATGGTGAGATGCGGCAATAAGATTTTCGACAACACCCTAGGAAAAGCTTGGACTACACATATAATGACCTTAGCAATTGTTGCGATCGGAATCACTAATCAGTCAGTTGGCCGATCCGTCTCGACCCTCCATCTACACCATTTCCCGAATAATGAATCTTCTCGTTTCCCGTCTCTCCTCGTTCAGCTTCACCAAGATCCGCTGCTCGATTTCCTCCCCTCTACTTCCTCCTTGGCAGACTTCACTCCGCCAGGTGCGTCCCACACCACCCCACCCCACCCCACACCGGCCCGCCTCACTGCACCCCACCTCACCCCGCTCCGCCTCGTTCTATCCCCCGCTCCACCCCGCCTCACCCCACCCCGCTCCATCCTGCTCCGCTCCACAACACACCACCCCATCCCACCCCGCCACACCCCGCCCCGCAAAGTACCTCCCTGCCCGTCCTGCCCGTGCCTGCTCGTCCCTGCCCCGCCCTGGCCCTCCCTGCCCCTTCCCCTTTCCAGCCCCACTCCACCCCACTCCACCCCACCCCACCCCCTCCACCCCCTCCCCCCCTCCACCCCACTTCACCCCCACTCCACCACTTCACCCCACCCCACCCCACCCCCCCATCCACCCCTCCCCCCCCCACCCCACTCCCCCCCACTCCACCCACTCCACCCCTCCACCCATCATCCATCCACCCTCCATCCCCTCTACCCCC
This sequence comes from Teleogryllus oceanicus, assembly GCA_964035755.1. Taxonomy (NCBI): domain Eukaryota; kingdom Metazoa; phylum Arthropoda; class Insecta; order Orthoptera; family Gryllidae; genus Teleogryllus; species Teleogryllus oceanicus. The sequence continues at coordinate 100,656,067 of CAXIVR010000005.1, read as the reverse complement.
TCCACCCTCCACCTCCACCCCCCCCACCTCCCCCCCTCCACCCCTCCACCCTACTCCACCCTACTCTCCCCACTCCACCCCACTCACCCCCCACCCCACCCCCCCACCCACCCCCCCCACCCCCCCACAACCCCCCCCTCCCCCCCACCCAGCCCGCACTCCCCCCCACTCCACCCCTCCACCCCACTCCACCCCCTCCACCCCACCCCATCCCCAAGTCCACGTTATCTTGCCTTATTAACGGGCCCGTTACAACTTTATATGTCCATATAACATCCCTTTATTATGTTGTATCTTTATTATGTTCTTGACATTCTTCACTTTCAGATATCAGATAAGATGATTCTTTCTTTTAAAATAACAATTTATTTAACCTTTCAGAGGTTACATACAATTCATAAATTCCTAGTTCCAACTTTTATCAACATCGTTTTCGTCTTTCAATTTTCCCCAACCTTTTTTATATCATATCATATTTCTGTTACTATCGTAACCTTTAACAATGTTTCCAATATTTGTTTACATCTCATGTTAACTTTGAAATCCGCCAACGAAGTTGAAATTAAAAACACCTCCCTCTTTCAAGAATTTTGTCACCTTGGTGCCAAAATTTATAAATCTTATAATCAAAGTCTAAAATTTAATATACAATAATAATTTTTATTTTATGACAACTAGATTAGCCCGAATGAATTTGCGGAACCTTTATTAAACAATCGCATTTCCATGTGCCTTTCCATGTCTATGCTGAATCTGAACGTTATATGCTTGAAATATCAAACTCCATCTTAAAATTTTAGAATTTGCATTTGTTTTTTTTTTATATATTTGAGAGTTAACTCTTTCTCAATTTATGAAAAGAAGACTATCTTTATCTGCAACTAAACTTCTGAAGAGATTCCAATTCAGTATTATAAACTTTATTGACAGAATTCAATTTCCCTTGAAGGGAAATTTAAAGTTTTTCTGCAATTCAGAATTATCATCACGTATCCTTTGAACAGTAGTGAGCCCGGAAACTACTGCCACTTTTGACAAAGTTCTTCATCTTTCAAAATTATTTCTTCTTTTAAAAAAGGGCACTTTACTCTCAGTATCTAGAAGTTTGCATCTTTCTCCTCAATTTCTTTCCTGAAAACTCACGTTCTAATTGAATTGATTTCTAAGATTTTCCAATTCATTTTGCAAATACAATATCTTGCATTCATTATCAAAGTTATCTTTTTTAAACGTATTGATTGTTTCAGATAATTTGTTGATTTCTCCCATTTTCTCATCAAGATTCTGGTTCTTGAAGAATTTCGTCCCTTAATTCAAGAATTTCTTTATTATCCTCACCGATTATCATTTCCCTTTTTGCTAACATAATTTTCTTTCTCAACAAGTAATGTTTCTTGTTCTCTATTTTTTCCTCCAAAAACCCATCTCTTTCCTTCAAAATTTAATAATCTGTTCTTTCCAGATTTGACTTCATCCTTCAAAGATAAACATTTTCCCAAAACAATTGAAGTCTTGCAAACAGATGGTTCAGAATCCTTTTCTTTCACAGCTCTATCTTCGTGAAATTTGGTGAAATGTTTATTCTTTTCATCTATATCATACTTTTTGATTTTCTTTTTTTCATGGATTCTCCATTCTCTTCAGACTCTTCGTTCGTTTCTATTTCATCATTATTTTGACATTCCTCTCCTTCATTAACGTTTAATATGTTAATTTCATCTCTAAGATTTCTATCCAATTCTTTTATCAATTTTGCAGTTTTATTTCCTAATATATACTATCTCTGTCTAACTTATCGAAACTACTACGCTTTTTCCATAAACCTTTTTCCCAAAATTGGCACAGATTTCTACTTCTGCTACAGGCAAACATATGGGGTTTTCTGTTAAGGGAGTACATACCCAGACTCTTTCTCAATATAATGTTTTGTCTAACATTTTTCTTCCTATTAAATCTATAGAAGCACCGGAATCACGCAAATTTTCAATTTTTTCCATTTATATAAGTTGAACGTATAAGGTGCTAATAAATCTTTACTGGAAGTTTTTTAAAAAATTAACGTGCTCAGATCCTATATTCTTTTCAATCATTTTTTATATTTTGGCAAAATGGTTTTATATGTCCCATACCGTTACAAAATAACAATGTACTTCTTTCCTTTCTTCGAATCCTTCCTCAATTTCCTGTTTTGTATCACTTTTTATTACTTTCTTTTGAATTTTGGATTTCTCATAGAATTTGGTAGTATCATGATTTATAAATCTTATTTTTGTTCTAGTAAATATTGATCACAAGTTTTCAATTTAAAATTTTCTGGTAATGTCATAATTTTTAATTCTTCAACTATGTCACGAGGTTTTGTATATTTAGTCCATTTGCTAACTAGATGTTTTAACTACAAACGGAACGCATCGTTTTATTTGTTCCGTTATTAGTAATTCCTTTATTTCCTCAAATGAGTATTTTACTTTCTAACCAACCATTAAGACTTATTTTAGCTCCAAGCAATATCTTTCCACGTTTTATCTGGTGTTTTTCTGATCGAAAGAATCTCTGTCGTAATTTTTCTGCGGTTACTTTGTACTTACTCAATAATATTTTCACTATTTCATCATAATCTTTACTTCCCCACCATTTCTCTCGTTATATATTCCGCATCATGTCCTGGCAAATGTGTCATTAACAAAGGTCCCATTGGTCTTTAGAAATTCATCAGCAGAAGCAAAATTTTCAAATTGTTGAAGGTATAAAGAAATATCATTTTCATTTGATTGAAAATGTTTCATCACTTGTGAGTTTCAATGAATTTTTACTTGTAATCTGAGTTAATTGACTTCCATTTATATTGTTTTTTTGAAGTATTTCTGCATCACCTTACATTTTTCCAACTCAATTTTTGCCAGTTCAATTTCGTGTTTTCCTTTCTCTTCCTCCCCTTTTAATTTCGTGTTTCTCCTTTGTAATCTATCCTCCTTTCTCGTTCCTCCCTTTGTAATCTATCCTCTTCCTCCAACCTTTCCGTTTCTAAAATCTCTTTACTATAGTTTCATCATAATCCTCTGTTTCATATTTTTTTATAATATTCTTACGTTTCTTTCTCCCAAACCTCGCAGTTCAATTCCCTAGCTAAATTGATTAATTGGCTTTTCTATTTGTTTAAAAGCCATTTTCTTTGTTTGACCAGTTCGAAAGGAAACACACTTAAATTAATCTATCTGAATACCCGTTTCACACACATCAGCTGTCACTCACGTTTCAATCTGACAAAGGGGGAAACACGAAATTGAAAGGAGGAACGGGAAAAGGGGGGATAGATTACAAAAGGGAAAACACGAAATTGAACTGGCAAAAATTGAGTTGGGAAAAAAGTAAGGTGATGTCGAGAAATACTTTGAAACAATTAATATAAATAATGAAGGTCAAATAACTCAGGGGTTACAAAGTAAAAATTCCTTGAAACTCACAGTGCATGAAACATTTTAATCAAATGAAAAAGATATTTTTTTATACCTTCAACAATTTGAAAATTTTGCTTCTGTTTATGACATTTCTAAAGACCAATGGGGACCTTTGTTAATGACACTTTCAGGACATGATGCGGAATATATAACGAGAGAAATGGTAGGGGAAAGATTATGATGAAATAGTGAAAATATTATTAAGTAAGTACAAAGTAACCGCAGAAAAATTACGACAGAGATTCCTTTCGATCAGAAAAACACCAGATAAAACGTGGAAAGATATTTCTTATGAGCTAAAAATAAGTCTTAATGGTTGGTTAGAAAGGGGTAAATGTATTATTTGAGGAAATAAAGGAATTACTAATAACGGAACAAATAAAACGATGCGTTCCGTTTGTAGTTAAAGAGCATCTAGTTAGCAAATGGACTAAATATACAAAACCTCGTGAATAGTTGAAGAATTAGAAAATTTTGACATTACCAGAGAAAATTTTAAATTGAAAACTTGTGATCAATATTTACTAGAACAAAATAAGATTTATAAATCAGCTGATACTACCAAATTCTATGAGAAATCCAAAATTCAAAGGAAAGTAATAAAAGTGATACAAAACAGGAAATTGAGGAAGTTCGAAGAAAGGAAAGAAGTACATTGTTATTTTTGTAACGGTATAGAATATAAAACCATTTTGCCAAAATATAAAATGGTTGAAAAGAATATAGGATCTGAGACGTTAATTTTTTAAAAAACTTCCAGTAAAGATTTATTAGCACTTATACGTTCGAAGCTTATATAAATGGAAAAAATTGAAAATTTTGCGTGATTCCGGTGTTCATAGATTTTAGGAAGAAAAAAATGTTGAGACAAAAACATTATATTGGGGAAAGTGTCTGGGTATGTACTCCTAACAGAAAATCCCATATGTTTGCCTGTAGCAGAAGTAGAAATCTGTGGCCAATTTGGAAAAGGGTTTTTGGAAAAGCGGTAGTAGTTTCAGATAAGTTGACAGAGATGAGTTATATTAGAAATAAAACTGCAAAATTGATAAAAGAATTGGATAGAGATCTTAGAGATGAAATTAACGTATTAAACGTTAATGAAGGAGGAATGTCAAAATAATAATGAAATAGAAACGAACGAAGAGTCTGAAGAGAATGGAGAATCCATGGAAACGAAAATCAAAAGTATGATATAGATGGGCAAAAATAAACATTTCCCAAATTTCACGAAGATAGAGCTGTGAAAGAAAAGGATTCTGAACCATCTGTTTGCAAGACTTCAATTGATTTGGAATGTTTATCTGAAGGATGAAGTCAAATCTGAAGAAGAACAGATTATTGAATTGAAGGGAAAAAATGGTTTTGGGGGAAGAAATAGAGAACGAAAACATTACTTGTTGAGAAAGATAGTATGTTAGCTAAAGGAAATGATAATCGTGAGGATAATAAAGAAATTCTTGAATTAAGGACGAAATTCTGTCAAGAACCAGAATCTTGATGAGAAAATAAGAAATCAACAAATTATCTGAAACAATCAATAAGTTTCAAAAAGATAACTTTGATAATGAATCAAGATATTGTATTTGCAAAATGAATTGGAAATCTTCGAAATCAATTAATGTAGAACGAGTCTTTCAGGAAAGAAATTGAGGAGAAGATGCGAAACTTCTAGATACTGAGTAAAGTGACTTTTTTAAAAGAAGAATAATTTTGAAAGATGAAGAACTTTCGTCAAAAGTGGCAGTAGTTTCGCTCACTGTACTGTTCAAGGATACGTGATGATAATTTGGTTTCAGAAAAACATTAATTCCTTTTCAGGGGAAAATTTAATTCTGTCCCAAAAAAGTTTATAATACTGAATTGGAATCTCTTCAGAAGCTAGTTGCGATAAAGATAGTCTTCTGTGTCATAAAATTGGGGAAAGAGTTAACTCTCAAATATATAAAAGAAAAAACAAATGCAAATTGTAAAATTTTAAGATGGAGTTTTATATTTCGCCCTAACGTTCAGATTCAGCATAGAAAGGAAAGGCCATGGAAATGCCGATTGTTTAAAAGGTTCCGCAAATTCATTTCCGACTAATCTATTGTCATAAAATAAAAGTTATTATTGTATATTAAATTTTAGACTTTGATTATAAGATATTAAATGGCACCAAGGTGACCAAAATTTTGAAAGAGGGGGGTGTTTGTCGTTTCAATTTTTTGGGGTTTTAAAGTTAACATGATATGTATATTGAAAATTTTAAAAGGGTTTCGATAGTAACAGAAAGTATGGAATGATAATTGGGTGAGAAGATTGAAAGAGAAAACGATGTTGATAAGGTTGGAACAGAATTTTATGAATGTATTTAAACCCCTGAAATTTAAAAATTGTTATTTTAAAAGAAAGAATCTATCTCATATGATATCTGAAAGTGAAGAACGTCAAAGAACATAATAAACAACATGATAAAAATACAACATAAAAAGGGATGTTGTATGGATATATGTTGTAACGGCCAAATTATAAAGGCAAGTAACGTGGACGTTATGGGTTAAAACATTCCACAGTTCTCCTTCGTATAATGTTTCACTCCACGCAGAACCACCACTCGTTGTTCCACCAAGTTTTTGCAACCATTTCTTCTAACAATTTCTACGTCGTACCACCGCTGCCACCAATTTTGTAACGTCCACGTTATCTTGCCTTATTAACTGGCCGTTCAATTTTATATGTCCATATAACATCCCTTTATTATGTTGTATTTTTATTATGTTCTTTGACATTCTTCACTTTCAGATATCAGATAAGATAGATTCTTTCTTTTAAAATAACAATTTATTTAACCTTTCAGGGGTTACATACAATTCATACAATTCCTAGTTCCAACTTTTTATCAACATCGTTTTCGTCTTTAACTCTCAACCTTTTATATCCATATCAATTTTCTGTTACTATCTAACCTTTAACAATGTTTCCAATATTTGTTTCATCTCATGTTAACTTTGGCAAATCCCCAACGAAGTTGAAACGTTACACCCACTCCACCCCCTCCACCCACTCCCCCCCACCCACTCCCCCCCTCCACCCCACTCCACCCCTCCACCCCCTATCCACCCCTCACTCCACCCCACTCCATCCCTTCCCCCCCACCCATCCCATCCACCCTACCCCCCACCACCCCACCCCCACCACTCCATCCCATTCCACCCCTCCCCCCCCTCCCCCCTCCCCCCCCTCCACCCCTCCACCCCATCCACCCCCCCCCTCCACCCTCCACCCCTCCCCCCCCTCCACCCCACCACCCACCCACCCACCCACTTCCACCCCACTCCACCCCCCCCCACTCCACCCCACTCCACCCACTCCACCCCCTCCACCCCACCCCACCCACCCACCCCACCCCCCACCCCACTCCCCCCCCTCCCCCCCACTCCCCCCCACTCCACCCCACTCCACCCCACTCCACCCCACTCTACCCCACTCCACCCACTCTACCCCACTCTACCCCACTCTACCCCACTCTACCCCACTCCACCCTACTCTACCCCACTCCACCCCTCTACCCCCTCCACTCCCCATTCCACCCACTCCACCCCACTCCTTCTCCCTCTCCTCCCTCCTCCTCTCCTCCTCCTCCTCTACTCTCCTCCTCCTCCTCTCTCCTCCCTCGTCTCCCCCTTCCCGCCTGGCCCCTCCAGCGCCCCGCGCCAAATACCCTCCGCTGCAAATACCCTGCGCCGCTCGCCCTTTGAAGTGGTGCCGCCTCCTGCCGCTCCAGATTTACACCTCGGGCCTCTTGTTTTGGCACGAAGGGCGCGCTCCGACAGGTGCTCACCTTTGCGGATATTTTGGACGCCGCCTTTGTTTTGGACGGCATCCCCGCCACGCCCCGCATGGCGACACGGCGATTCTTGACGGACGAAACTGCAGGAAAGCATTGAGACAGATGGGAAAGGAAGAGATATCAAGAGTAGTGGAGAAAGCAAGTTTGAAGTGATGAAACACGAATATTTACAAAGATTTGAAAAGAAGAGGAATTCGCAAAACAAAAGGGAGTACGTACGTGGCGTAAAAAATGCTCCCTTGTTTAATGGAAATAGTAGTTAAACTTATGTAAAATGTTTTATTTGCTTGAATATAAAACAAAAGTGTGAAAAAAGATTGAAAAATGGAAGTTACAGTTAGTAGCAGAAAAAAATGTGATCTGATTGGGAGATCAAAATTTATTTGCCGATTCGGATGGCCGAGATCGCTAAGGCAGTAGTGCTATGGCATTCTCGGGACGAAGGATCGCGGTTTCGTGCCCCGCCTCGGGCGTGGTTGTGTGTTCGTCTTTTCACCTCTCATCATTACCATATCACTTCATTCCGTAAGTAGGTATCCGTAACGGTAAATCAATAGTGGTCGCTAATGATCTCGTGATTAATGTGTCCTTAAATAAACAAAAAAGAATTTCGCTACAAATATGAATTTCTGAAACTTCTACCGATAAAATGTAGAAACTGTCAATTTTAATTTTTTTCAATAAGAGATGAAAGTTATGCCTATGTTCAGTAATATAAAGAGATACACTCATAAACACATCTATGGATTTGACACTAAATAAGAAAATATTTGTTTTGACACAATTTCTTATATTATATTCTTTCATTTCAATTTTTTGAAAATACACTTAATCACACTGTTGCGAACTTCGTTTTCTCACGTGTTGGCTGATTTATACTTCTTTAACTAAAAACTCCGTTTTTTTTCCGGCTACAACTGCGAATGAACCCAGTGTATTGCGTCCCAGAACTGCGACCCCTAGACGAAGGAAGTGTGTTATTCATTGCGTCGGTCAGACACACACCAACAGCTGAGTTTGTATTTAACTCATAAAAATCGTAAAGAGGTGATTAACCTTCCCATGTGGCCTCCGGTAAGAGCCAAAGAGAACGAAACTTGGGATTTTACGTGCATCATAAACACTTTCCGTCCCCTCCGCCATTGCATCGCCGTCGCTACCACCACACCCACCACCGCTGGGGCACCGCCCCCTTCACCATCATGAGCGCAGTCACTTCTCCCACCATCACCACTAGTACTGCCACCGTCGTCGCTTCAGTGACCGTCCCCTCCGCCATCACACTGCGGTCGCTACCACCACATTCACCACCGCTGCCCCCCCCTTCACCATCATGAGCGCAGACACTTCTACTACCATCACCACTAGTACCGCCACCGTCGTCGCTTCAGTGGCCATCCCCTCCGCCATCACATCGCCATCGTTACCGCCACATCCACAGCCGTGGCGGTCACGCCCCCTCGCCATCATGAGTACAGAGACTTCTACTACCATCACCACTAGTATCGCTACCGCCGTCGATTCAGTGGCCGTCGCCTCCGCCATAACATCGCCGTCGCTACCGCCGTTGCGGTCACGCCCCCTCGCCATCATGAATACTGACACTTCTGCCGCCATCACCACAAGCACCGCCACCGCCGCCGCCTCAGTGGCCGTGCCCGCCGCCATCATGTCGTCGTCGCCACTTTCACACCACAGAGCTCACTCCCCTTTCGCTATCATCAACACAGATGCTTCTGATGTCATCACCACCACCGCCCCATCACCTGCATCTTCGATGACGCCCTGTCATCATTTCTGTTGCGATATCAACATCATCATCATCGCGAGCTGTTGCATCCGCCATCGCAGAGCTGTTGCTACCGTCACATTCACTACCATTGGGACCCCTCTCCCTCCCCCATCATAAGCGCAGACGCTTCCGCCGCCATCATCTCTATCACCGCCGCCGCCTTCACCACTTTCATCTCCGACGAAACCACCGTCATTGTCATCGTCTTCGACACGCCTTCATCAGCATAGTTAACGCTTTTTTCATTCTCATCATCACCATCATCGTCTTCATTACAGCTACTGCCGTCCCCTCCGCCATCACAGCACCGTCGCTACCATCACATCCACCACCACTGGGGCCCCTCCCGCTTTGCCGATGTAAGTGCAGATGCTTTCGATGCCATCACCATTACCACTGTCACTATCATAATTGTTATCGTCATTTTCACATTCAACGTCACCGTCGACTTTACAGTCACTGCCGACTTCACTAACATCGCCGCTCCCATCGCTACCGCCGCACAATGAAGCCATAAAGGACAAAAGAAGGCAAAAAATATTTTTAAGCGTTTCTCAGAATTTTCGGCAACAAGGAAACACATTTTATAATTAAATAATGAATTATTTAATTGTTTAACCTTCAAATATTAATTCAGGTAATTTCAAAGTCAGAACTTTTATCATGCGACTCTTCTTCAAGAAATGAATTTGTACTTGAAGGCATTAACATTGGTATAACTTCTATTCAAATGCCTTTGTGATACTTTTCCATTTGTGAAATCAGAGGGTTAGATACAATTAACAGCCCGTGGAGAACTTCCGTTTTTTTGTCGTCCAAGTTGCACTTTCTCTTTTTTTCGGTGTGATTAATAACACCATACAGACCCTCCCTCGTTAATAAAGAGCTATCTGTACCAGATCATGAAAGGAAAAAAATGTAGGTAGGAAGGCTAACAAAACTAGATATGTATAATCATAAAAAAAGTACTTTAATGCAAAATGGGCAAACATGGCAAACTTTGATTAATGTTTTGAAAAGTAGATGAATTCCAGAATCCGATTATATCATGATTCCGAAAAGCCTGAAAGGGAACTAAAAGACAATATGAAAAACCGGATTGAAAAATTGTATTCCATTTGTGCCCGTGAAGTTTCTACTTGGAATTACTAAGTTAATATTAAATGAACATGTTTTTTAGAAATACATATTTAAATTACATATATTTAGGTATCTTATCCATAGCACGTACGATTCTGCTAGTCGAGATAACCAAAATATTTGCATTGAAAAACACACCTCTCTTCTCACTGCAAGAACGAAGAAGCTGGAAACTTGCACTGCAAGGACAAGTGTGATTCCCCATTCCTTTCCTGATGAGGGAACGATGAAGGAAACATTTTGCTTCTCTTTTCATGTGAAATGAAGCTTCTGAACCATATTTTTATTTGGGACTTTTTGCCAGCTTTGCCCTCCTCTGGCTCCACTGTGTGCCATCACCGCGATCGATCCTCTCTCTCTTCTTTATTCTTCCCATTCTGAATCTCGTACTCCAATCCCGCATTCATTCCCATACCTCTCACCCTCCTCCTCTGCGTACGCTCTCTTATAGACCCTCCCGAGGTTTAAAAATATCTTGTCTCTACTTCACTCCTTTATAAATGCCCTAATCTGGCACAATTCTATATCACTTCGCTTTTTCATCCACCTATACGTTCCTCTCCATGTGCTCTGATTGTGCATTATTTTGCCTATTGAACAGTTTCGCTAAATCCTGTTCAATCATTTCATAAAGAGAGAGAAACTGACGGCTACCTCCGCGTACTTCATCACAACTGCCACCGCTGTACCCTTCACCTTCCGTGTCTACCCCCTCCCATAGCCTCATTCATTCTCGATCCACTCACCCCGCTAGCTCAGTCTGCGTCCTCTTTTCAGCATCTTACCATCTTCGGTTTATTTTTTTGCAGCAACTTGTATTATCCCCATGCCTTTGCCTGGTACTATGTTGCACATCTTCCAGCAGAACCTTACCCATACCAACTTTCTTCTCTGCTACATCTGGAATGGTATATGTTTGTTCCCTTCCCTTCCTCCAATTGGATGAATCGCCGTTCGTACCATGAAAAGAGGTGGCTTCGCTCCTAAGCTCTTCCCGAATTTCTCAGGATCTCATCCGTCTCCATCTCACCCCAACTCCTTTGTGCCACAACACCACCCTGTCCCTCTTTTCTCTTCCGCAACGAGTGCCTCCCAATAGCAGCATCTTCTCATCTTATCTCAAAACCTCTCGATAGTCTGTTAAAGCAACATCACTTTCCTCGCTGTCCTTTCCCTTTTTTCCTCGCTCACTTCCGCTCCTTTCCAATTCGATTTCACGTAGCTTCCTCTTTCCGCACAGTCCCGTCGCCCTCACCCCTCCTCTCCGCGTTTCTTCTTCGCACCACCCTGCCCTTCAGCCCAGCTCTCGACGTTGGAGCAGCAGGGACACGCGGAGAGCGGCGCAGAGAATGAAGGAGTGCGGAAAGATGCTCTTGTGTTCATCGGTGCTAACGCTCTTTCTCATTCGCGTCGGCTCACACCCTCTCTTCCCTTCATTTCAACATCGCTGCCGGGTTTCTCTTAAGCCTGGGATACACGACGGTACTGTTTTCGTGGAAACTGGACGTAGAGAAAACGTACAGTCTACACTCAACGTTTATGTGCGCGTGGAAGAGTAATCGACAATTTCGATTTTGTGATTAGGTGTACCAAGGCGCGATTGTGTGAAGTGATATATTGTGATAAACTTATTTCCTATAGTCCTATTTTTATTCGCTATGTTCCTCGTGGTTAATTAAAACTAAATAAAGATTAGAGTCAGAATGTACGCATAGAAATACCATCACTGAAAGTACTCGGACGACGGATTTCAGTTGTTTCTCGTTAGACCCCTAGCGGCGGTTTGTGGCGTTTCGTGCACAAAACGTACAGACACGTCTAGGCGCGACTTTTGGCTTTTATACTTCTAGTTTGGGATCTTGAAGTTTCTGTACAGAAACTGTATGAGAATCTGCTCGAAACCTGTGTATACCGGGCTTTACTTGATACTCTTCCATGAACCGCTCTCCCGTTCGTCCTCTCCTGATCTGCATCTTGGCTCGTGCAGCAGTCGCCGCATCTGATGCCGTTGGCTCCTCCTCCTCCGCCGCCGCCGACGCCTTCACTAACGCCACGGCTAACGGCTACCGCCTCTGCCGCCGCCTCCGCCCCCTCCCGCCTCCGCCCCCGCCACGGCCGCCCCCGCGGCCCCGCCGCCCCCGCCGCCCCCACCGCCACCGCCGCCACCGCCGCCACCGCCGCCACCGCCGCCACCGCCGCCACCGCCGCTACCGCCTGCGACACAGTCGCCTCTGCCTCCGGTGTCTCCTCCGCCGCCACCGCCGCCCCGTCGGCCCCGGCCTTTCCTTCGCCACCGAAGGCGGCGGGGCCTCCTTCATTTGCGAGCGAGGGAGGCAGCGGAGCAACCCGAAGGCAAGCGGCGGGGGGCGGGGCGGACGCGGCTCAAAGAAGCGCCTGATGTGGCAGAACGAGGAGGCGCAGGCGCCAACGCGGGCGCGCGAGGAGGCGTGGGAGGCGGATAGCGGAAATTGCGCACGGGGAGGGGGCTAACGAAGTTTTCATAATGATCGTGCTCGGGATATGGCCATCTGAGGCCAGAGGAGTTTCTTTTTGTAATGTGATGAAGATGAGAGAGAAGAAGCTTACATTTAAAGATAAACAGAAGATAAACTATTTTTTTTAGAAAAAAGCTTTTATAAACAGAATAGTGACGAGGGAGTAGCTGATACAGACAGTGAGCAATAAACTGTTGAAAATGTCAGGTAAATAATTCAAATCTCAGAAAAATTACTTCCGCTTTCGCACATTCAAGCTGGAGGAAAATTAGAGATTCAAATTCACAGAAGAAAAAATAATGGAGAAATTTATAACTTTTCTAAATTAAAAATCGGTTGAATTACGTGGTAAGAAGTTAAAGTAAATTTAATGAAGCTGTTTGGATTAGGCATTTTATTCCTGGAAATAAAAGTGAATGGGCAAATCTTTCAAAAAATTATCGAGAGACGTGAACTAGAATGAAATAAAGTTTTATTGCTCTCAGTGGAAACGTTTAAAAGAAAAAAAATAAGGTTCTATGATCACAATAGAACAGAACGCAGAAACAAGACGTGGAGAGTAAAGAGAACATGCAAATATTATTTTAGGCGAAAAAAATGACAAACGGGAAACTTCATCTAAGACAAAAGCGAGAACAAGTGTGAAAAAACACCTCTTTAATTCTTTGCAATAATGACCACCCGGCAACTAGAAATATTCTGGTCTTTCCCGACGCCGCCAGAACCCGAAAGGCAAGATCGATGCAGCAAAAAAGGGAGAAAAAGTTGGCGGCGGAGAAAAGGAGTCGGTTCCGACCGCGTCGGAAGCGCTGATGTCGGCCCTCGCCGCGAAGAGAACGCCGAGCAAGAGGCCACGAACGACACTGCCAGTCGCCATCGACGCTGCCTTCGGCCACAAAAGCTCCGCCATCACACCACCATCACTGTTATCTGGGCACGTTTTCTTGAGCCCCGGAACACCTACCCCCACTCCTTAGCCAACTTTCATTGTATATTGATTCAGTGGTGAGTTGTATTTGACATTTACATAATTGAAATGATTGAAGGCGTTGTCATTGTCAACAATAGTATTTATTTCAAAAATAGCAGCTTACGATGGATTAGCCAGCATCATCAGTTTTTTGATACAAGAAAAAATATAAAGTTTTGAAATAAATACTATTGTTGACAATGACAACGCCTTCAATCATTTCAACTTCCATTGAATTAAGTCGCTGACGTGCTCAGAATCACTAACAACCAACCAACTCTCTCGGACCGGGAGCTGGGAGGAAGCGGCTTTTTATCTTTTCAGTGTCCGCGGATTAAATTCTTTGCGGCAGTGGCTGAGCGGCGCCTGCTTTTCTTTTATTTCTGGAGCAGCCTGTCACTCGGCCGGTCTACTCCCGCCCATGCCGCCCCACGCGCGCCGTCGATATGCATCTGCGAATAAACGTCGCGATGTATCTCAGGTGACAGCATTTCTTTAAACTTTCTCTTCTGAGTTCTTTGATGTATACGATATATTTGTTTCTCGCAAAATATCTCTAAAGTCTGTTAAAGATACGACTGATTATTTTTCAACTGAAATTAAAAGGCAAGTTTTTTGATCGGAAAAGAAACCATAAGACTTGTTATGGTTTGGGCGCATGGCGTTTTTAGTATTTAGTAGTAACTTACATAAGTTGGCAGATAGCATAATAATGGTGAACAACCTAACTCAAAAAATCACCTTCAGTTTTCCAACTTCTCCTCTACCCCTAGAAATGTAAGTTTATAGTGATCACTTTACCCAATTTTTCTTTCATTCGTGTGGTGCTGGTAGTGATGGTGGTAGTGGTGACGAAGATGGTACTGATCGGAATCGTGACTTGGGTAAGGATGTTGATGACGTGGATGAAAATAATGGTGGTGGTGGTGAAGGGTTTGAAGTAGGTGACGGGGTGATGATGATGCTAATGATGATGATAGTGATCCAGATGGAGTTGATGACACGGATAGTGATGGTGGTGATGCGGGTGGTATTGGAGATGGTTGTGGCTGGTTGGTTGTTGTTAGTGATTCCGGGCGCGTCAACTAATGAAGTCATTAATCACGTAAGTGTATTGCATGTTTTTTCATCGGGAGATGGCGGTGATCTTCCCCCGCTGAATCGCGAGATCCGGCGCCGACCTAGCGTCGACTAGCGGGGTTTCCCCCTAACCAGGACTCTCCCACCAACGGGGCACCGCCCCAGCCGGGACAAGCTCTAAGCTCCCAACCGGTCTCCCGGAATATGTGGTAGTGGAGTGCATGTTGGTGTAAGTGTGTGTAAAGGGAGAGGATAAAAGAAGGAAGAGGAAGGAAAAGTCGCGCGCGGTCCGTTGCACGTTGTTAGGGTGCTGCTCCTGTTATGAGCGCGTGTTGGTTCGCCCTTTCCACTTGTCCCTGACCTGCCACCTGTCCTTTCCCTAAAATACACGTTACTCATATGACGTTACTTATATAAAATACACGTAACAATATTATAAAATACAAAAAACTCATATGGACACGTGAGCAATTTCGGTGGGTATTTATTTAATTTGCGAAAAGAATCAAGGGATTGATACTCAAGGAATAACTTAACAGAATGCTTGGGCGATTTAGCCAATTAGAAATGAGAATACGTTCGAGGAAGGGGAGGACCTGCGTAATAGAACTAAAGAAAAATGGAATAAGGGACTGTTCTGTGCATCGTGTGTTACGGAAGAATAGGGCGTGTTATAAACTCACGGGCAAACTAGTCTGACTCGGTGACGATTGAATGGTAATGGAAGGTTCTCCGAGATAGTGTAAATTGTTGAGAGTAGAAATGTTGTCAGAATAACAAAGGATAAACCAGGTATGTAAAAGAATATGATTCTACGATAGGATTGGACTAACTTGAATATGGAAATTCAGAATGGACGCGAGAGAGATGACTAAGTAGGCTGAGGACTCCACGAACAGGAAAGTTATTAAATGGGACATATAAACCTGAGTAATGTAATAAGACCAGGTTTTAGAATAGATTTCAACAAATTTTCAATTAAAATCATAATAGGTAATGGCCATGCATGCAAGGCGAGAGTAACAGAAAATAATAAATAACTCCATGATTATTATTGTTATTGTTCTTTGGAATTGTTATAGAAAATCCCATGTAGGTTTTTTCTTTTGTTTATGTGAAGTAGAACCAGAACTTATAATGTTACTTGATTTTAGAAGCAGATATTATGATTATTATTATTATTATTATTATGATTATTATTATTATTATTATTATTATTATTATTATTATTATTATTATTATTATTGGCCATGATAAGGTAAATTACCAAATCCCGAATGAAGAGGTAAATATATCTTATGTAAATGTTCGTAGACGAAAATGTGTATAGATAGTCTTGTCAATCCCACAAACAAATTTTATCAGAACAGATGGACTACGGTGTATAAATAGGGCTATTTTCATGTTAAAAAATTAAATAGAATATGAAAGACGAATGTTTGTATATTGATGGCAAAATTAATTTCCAAGTAGTACGAGATAAATTCGTTCATTCGGGAAGCCTTTTAATCGTTGTTCTTCTACCGAGAAATTGTAAAAATGATTCTGTCATGAAATTACACACACATACATACACACACACACACACACACACACATATATATATGTATATATGGATTTATGTATATATGTATTGTGACGGACCGGCGATTCAGTCCTGTTCTACAGTAAATTTATACAAGGGGCCAGGTGTTATTTTCCGCGAATGGGCCCTGGGTGTACCAACAATGAAACAATTACTTTAATGTAAAAAACACAAATCAGTTATTCCCAGGAAAGATAATAGATATTACGAAAACATCGTTCCATTGGATGGGTAGAAGGTAAACAAAGTAATGGATTAGCATCGATAGCACTTTTTCATGATACTGATAAACATAGACAATTTTCTTACAACTTGTGAATATTGCTAATGAACACTTTCTTTCTGCTTTAACTTTACACTTCATGCTGTAATTAGGGCTCCTTGCATGCACTTATTCACAATCACCCGTTATTTCAATACTTAATCTACTTACAGACAATGTGTACCTTCAAAACGCACTTTCTATTCTCACATCAAATTAGATTGTTTATCATTGGCCAATTCCTACAGCTAATACCCCTCACAATCGTCTGCCCCCTTTCCAAATCCTGGATTCTTTTACCGCCTAATAATGAGTTCCTTCTGGTAACAGTCTTACTGGTTTGCTGCGTCTGGAATTCCTTCGAGCTCACCAACTCCGGATGCGCCTGCGCGATGTGTCGAGCTGGGGCCGTCTCGCCGCCGTGGCCCGGCATGCCCCCCCGTCGCTTCTACCCGGCCGCGGATGCACCAAATCCCACGCCATGATCGTGCTTCGCCAGGCGGCGATCCTCACCGCGATCGCCTTCTCCCCGTTTCCAATTCTTCCAACTTCGTTTGTTAAGCCCGCCGATGCTGTATCGCTATGTTCGTTTCACTCAAGCTGCCTTTGTCGCACACGTGTTTATACACTCATCACTTTCCTCGCCTCACGCCGTTTAATCTTTACTGTATATCACTTAACTCGAGATCGTTCAATAGTTCTCACTGTTTCTCATTTGTCCTACGTTCGATTTCTGCTCGTGTCATCGGATTCCTCTCAACTATATTTCATCGCCGCCATCATTGGCTTTTTCGCACTACAATCCATTACCTCTTCCCACACCGACTCTCCCTTCCGACTGCCTCCTCCCGACTGCCGTCGTTCCCACGATCCTCCTCAGCTGTCGAGTCTCGTACTTCGCGCTCGCCTCGTCTCGCCACCGCAGGACACTCTCCCCACTGAGCCGGAGTCCGTCCGGACGGCCGTCTCCACCGCGCTACCCCAAACCATACTGGCACCCGCGCCTATGTTCAGAAACGCGGTGCGTTTCAATATATATATATATATATATATATATATATATATATATATTGTGACCGTCCGTTTTCTTAGACTTCGAAAACGTGTCACATCCGACCTAAGAGAGCGAGGGAAAGGAGTATTTTGAACGCGCGACAACGTGGATGAATATAAGAATGCTAACTAGAAGTTAGAACAAGAGAGACCGCCACCATAGACCGAGGGCGAGACCGAGAGTCAGATGAAAAGTCTTTCTGAGGTAGCAGCTGAACTGGGCGGACGTATTGAAAACAGCACGCCAGGAATTAATGTACAGTGGACTAGTTTGCAACTTTTAGGAAAATTCTTCCAGAAGACGAGAAGAATAGAGTATATATATATATATATATATATATATATATATATATATATATACCCTATTAAAGTTTGTGATCGTATAAAAGGGGGTGATCTCTAGATCCATTTTAACTCTGAATATCCAGTTGGTCATTTATCGTAATTGGAAATTATGTAAAATTCATATGAGAGTACGCAAGAATATAAAACTTGAACGAGAAGAAGAACGCGTTTCACAGTGGGCGGCTGCGTTCTCAACGAGACTCCGACACTTCAAGGCCGAAACAGCTCTGTAGAGGGTGAAGAAAGCACAGCTGACTGCTCGACGCGGCCGGGAAGAGAATACAGTAGATTGTACTAAATAAACTGTTTATGTGAATAGGAGTAATTCATTTTAATCAGAAAGCTTATTCTGTATCCGTCACGTAGAAAGAAAGGAAAATTATATATTTACCATGCTTAAAAGAAAAAGAAAAGTAAAAGTACATTTGTTTCCGACTTCTAATACGTGAGAACAGAATCAATCTTTTCTTTAAAAGGATTTGAGAGATTTGATATTGTAATTTAGTGATTAGAGCCTGTGTAAAGCGAATTATAATAGTAATCATTCTCTGGATTTGAGAGAGAGAGAGAGAGAGAGAGAGAGAGAGAGAGAGATTCTAAATTTTCTCTACATTAATATCTGCCAAAGATCTTAGCGTCCGGCTTGCTGGGTCAATGGGTTACGATATATTATAATCCTTATTACCTTTATAATGATTCTATTCCTAGTTCATTTCTGTTTGGATTGACTAAATGAAAGATCACTTTCTTTTCTAAAGAACAAAATATAACAAAGTTTATTTTACCTTTTTAACAAACAATTTAGTGAATTTATATTTATGCCTTTGATCAAGATATCTTTGAATTTAAATTTTTATATCATGATTTAACTTTATCTATTCTTCGTTGATGTCCCTCGTAATGAACTTCTCAGTCGAAATATCTTACTTGTGAGGAAGCTTGCCGTAGTCAAATCCCAAGAAATCCTCTTACTGCCCCTATCAAGCTGGTCTCAAACTATCAAATTATCAGTCCAGGTACGTCCTGTGACATAGTCCCAAACTCGATTACCACTCCCGACAAAGTTCCAATTTATACATCAATATTACTTCCCATGAAAATATCTGCAATATCATTCACTGTCTTAAAATTTCACTACAATGCTTAATTCTGACTATCTGGATTATATAAATTCCCTCGCAGAACCTACGATCAGTTCAGAAGCGCGATGCAGTCAGAATAAATCCTCCTGCATGATTCACCCCTCGAAGACTTCGTATTAAACTACCTTCCCTTTTTCGCAACATTTGACCGTCCTTCTCTCGCAACCAATCCATACGTTCGTTATATTTTGGTGTAGTGACCTTTTGATCGTCTAAACTTCTTCGCCCAATCCCAAATGTTCTACTTCCGGCATCAGACAACTCTTATGCATTTAGAAAAAACAAAACTACATTGTTTATTCACAGTCGTTATACTAGCTCTAGCTCTCGTGATATTTTTATGTGCATATTCCTGTATTATCTACAAATAAATGTTAGTTATTTTAACGTGACATATCGGTATGTCACTATATATATATATATATATATATATATATATATATATATATATAATGTACAAACTACATAAACGAAGATTATGTATAGTTACAGTGTGAAAGTTTATTTCTAAAGACAGTTATAGTCCAGGGCATGAAAGCAGTACACGCTACTGAGCAAAACACTAGCCTCTGTCGCGAGTGCCGAGGAAGGGGGCTCTAATAACAAATGACTGGCGCTGAGCGGAAGGCGAAGTCACGAGAAGAAGGGAAGTAAAGAAGGAACAGAAAGAAACGCAGGGATTCTACACAGCGGGAAACGCCAGACATAAAACGAAGAAGATATCAACCCAGCGGGTCACGTCGGGTGAACAATAGGAGCTGATAAATACTACGCATTTCGAAATCAGTATGTATGAATAAATGTGATATCGCTTACGAAAGGAGGTTTTAGAATTAATCATACACGTAGCAATCACAATCTGAATAATGCAAAGGCTTTGAATGAAGACATTTATATGTATAGAGATATTAAAGATGAATTGCAGGAAATGCAAGTCACGAACGGAGAAGAAAATAAAGATAAATGAGAATTCGAGGATGACTTCATTCTTTCAGTATATTACTCGCCAACATCACTGTCTCGTTAAAAATTTGGAATATTATTAAATTCCCTAATATTTCGTTACAGAAATTTTACTGACAGTAAACTATTTACAAAATGGAATACGTTGTGACATTTAACTCGTGTGAATGGAAGGGAAACGCGTGTTATAGTTATGCTAAATATCTGACATTGAAACGGATATATTTTAGTTCTCATCGCATTTCGCTTCAGCACAAATTGAGTATTCTCGCAATAACGTTCGAAGGGTGTTTTATGTTTACTAATGCGCTAAAAAGTGTTTTATTTTATATCTGTAGTAAATATTTCACATTTAGTCGCGTGAAAACATAATAATTGATATATGAGTTTATTAAGCTGCTTACTTTCAATTCAAAATGTTCTTTATTAATATTCATTTGTTGGGTAATGGAATGTAAATCATGAAAGGTACCCTAAAAGTACAATTATTTGTAATTCAATGCACTGATTGATAGTTTTTACAATTGTATTATTTTTACTTCCTAGAATACAGAAAGAATTTGTTTGTTTCATTATGACTGAAACAAAATTGATTAATGGTCAATGAAAAGAAAGACAGAAAGAAAATAGTCGGATAAATATGATAGAGAAAATTTTAATATTCAAATAATTATTTTTGCTGGCATTATCTTTCGATAAAGGATTGGCAACGGTTTTCGACATTTACTTATATATTAAAATGTACATATAATTGAACGGTATTGGCATTCATTTCAAGATTAATATCATCATACGAGTTAAATGACATTGATTCACTCTTCTTATGCTATTTTAGTTGTAGTATACAAAACTTTCGTTTTTGCCAAATACATGAAATGGGCGTATCATGCATCAGCTACGAAAGAATGTAGTAACCAAAAATCATTTTACGAGCCCCTCAATGTAAAATCCAGTGAATAGAATAAATCTAATCTATTAAAGTTTTCAATTGGCGAAAAGATTGTAAGATCTGATTGAAAACTTTCAAATTTTAAAACTTATGTAAGTATACATGTCTACACTTCTGGACATTCTAAGAATATAAAAAAAATTGCCATTCCTTAACAAATCACGTGAATAGCAAATATTTAATGGCGCGCGACCTCTTTTCGAGTCTTCCTGACACATGAGGTCAACGGTGTCGCCGTTGTAAGCAGTGAGGCGCTGAGTAAGATTCAGTCGGTACGCGCAGTATGAGAATAGGTGGAATAGTAATAATAATAATAATAATAATAATAATAATAATAATAGTATTAATAATAGAAATAATAATAGTAATAATAATAATAATAATAATAATAATAATAATAATAATAATAATAATAATAATTGCCATATTTTTTACGGAGATAATGTACATTGTAGGTTCTTGGAATTACTAACCATCGATAACCAGTTTTGATGGTTAACAATACTGGGATTATAAATTATTATCTGTCTACTTCTACGTTGTATTTGTTGTGTGTGGCGTGTTTTTTAAATAATATTCTTCCTTTTAAATTTAATATAAACATACAAAACCATACAAATATACAAAAACAAATTAATGCGAACATACAAAAATAAAAAACCTAGACTTCAATCATAAATAAAGTGAAAATTTACAGATACGCAATAGGTACATTTCCATAGACAAAATATATAACTCCATACATAAATTCATACTTTATTTACACAGCAAACAGTTTTAATGCAATATTTCAGTTAACTTGTTTATATCATTATCATCATGTTTTGAAATCCAAATCTTTATCTTGTTGGAAATATTCAAGAACTTACTATTTTTCAATGTTATCGGTAATTGATAATACATATGTATTAATTATATTGATTATTAACCAATAATAATCTGTTCAAATCGAAACTGTTTCATTGTATATACCGAAACCATTGGCAACATTCACGGGCTACATTTCTTTCAATTTCTGCGTACGTTGACAATTACTAGTATTACAGATTATGAATATTATAATATGAATGTTGCAAATTTTGGATTCAGAAATGGACGTTTTACTATTGTTATATTCATTAGGTAAGCAGAGAGTCTCGTGCATTTCAACTTGATTCATATGCAAGTGAATACATCTATGAAACGGTGTACTTGTTCAATTAGTGCACCGGTGGTGAAGATGAAGTGGTGTACTATTGATGAAGTGGAGTACTTCAACACTTAAGTCAAGCGGGAAAAAAGTATAATTTTGCGTACTGAACAGTGCACAACTTGCGTGTAGAGATAGTGGATTACTCCTGGCTGCATGCGCGCAGTTGGGAGCGCGGGGGGGGGGGTGTTGCGTCGAGAGCAGCCACGAGCACCGGGCGGGCCGCAGGGGGCGCTCGTCGGAGCGGAAGATAACTCGACCGCGCGCTGCGCTGCGGCGAGGTGCAGACAGCGGCACAGAGGGGCCCTGGCGGGGAGGGGCTGGCGGGACGGAGCGGGGTTGGCGTGGCGATGTGGACGGAGAAAGGCGGGGAGGAGCCAGGCAGAACACAGCTTGGCAGGAGTTGGCGGGGTGGGCTGGCATGCTGAGGTGCGGAGGAGGATGGGGAGGAGAAAGGCGTTGGAGATTAAGGCGGGGGCAGGGTGGGGAGCATGGCGTGGGACATGGCGGGGAGCATGGCGGGGAGCATGGCGAGGGGATCATGGCGGGATCATGGCGGGATCATGGCGGGGAGCGGGGCGGGAGGTGGGCTAGCGTGCTGAGGTGCGGAGCACGATGGGGAGGAGAAAGGCGTTGGAGATTAACGCGGGGGCAGGTCGGGGGAGCAGGGCGGGAGGAGGGTGGGGAGCATGGCGGGGAGCAGGGCGGGGAGCAGGGCGGAGAGCGGGGCGGGGAGCTGGGTGGGGAGCAGGGCGGGGAGCGGGCGGGGAGCAGGGCAGGGAGCGGGGTGGGGAGCTGGGTGGGGAGCAGGGCGGGAGGCCGGGGCGGGGGCGGGCGGGGAGCAGGGCAGGGAGCGGGGTGGGGAGCAGGGCGGGGGGCCGGGCGGGGCCGGGCATTGCCGGAAAAGGCGAGCGTGTAATACAAGAGGAGCTGCAGGATGCAAGTGGAAGGATACGGCCCTCTTGGAGCGGAGAACGCACAGCACTCGCCATCTTCCTGCAAGAGCCTGCGAGGGGCAACTTCACCGCTTTACAAATTAGGGTTATCAACTGAAGTCTGTTGATTACTAACTAATTTTAACGTCTAATAGTTATCTGTGCGCTTTGGTACGATTTCATGTTGCTGAACTTGCTAACTGCCGAAACCTAACTTACAGTTCTATATAACAGAATCATTTCTGGCAAACTAAAATCCAAGTTAACTTTGATGATTACACTTTCCACAAATAAGCTCCAACTAGTTGAAACTGTGCAAACATTCTGCATGAAAAGTGAAAATAACTTCGCACTGGAACACTCCATTCAAAATTTCCTGTCTCACACTGGATCCTTCAAAAATGTAATGGAACGTCCAAAAAAGTTTTATTGAGTAGATTATGGCGTAAAAACATACTTCGTCTCCCTTAAAAAGGTCTGGTCGCGAGTTACATGTACTCTTGATAAATCAAATCTGTATCGCGCTTGATAATTCAAGTCTGCAACATAAATTCCTGCGTCCCCGAGATTGCATCCGAAATGTTGAGCAATTGATGCTTGGAAGACATTATTTTGCATACTCTTACCTTTGGTTTAAGGATATTCTACCAGAACAGATTTTTCGGGAAGAACGTCTGCATAAGCAATAAATAATTAAAAACCGACCGGATCGCTGAAAAAAGTGATGCTATTGGAACGGCATCTGGCGGTACAATTCGCTGGTATTCGCGGTGTTTAATGTAGTGCCGCAGTTTGAGTGGGGGGTTAGAAGGGGTGGCAGTCGCTGTTGAACGTTTGTGCAGGAAGTTGGCCCTGTGCGCACGCCCTGGCAATCTCCTGCTTCGGAAGTTGATATCTGCGGAGTCGGAAGGAGGTAGATGTACAACGTTGGTGGATTGATTGATTTTTTCGTGTTTCCGGGCGCGTCAACTGCTTTGGTTACTAGTCCTGTAAGTGTAGGGCATGTTTCTTCGCGGGAGATAGCGGTGATCTTCCCCGCTGGATGGCGAGATCCGGCGCCGACCTACCACTGGATGGGTTTCCCCCTATCCAGGACTCTCCAGCGGGGCACCGCCCCAGCCGAAACAAGCTCTAAGCTGTAAACGTGTGTGTGTGTAAGGGGAGAGAATAGGACAGGGAAGAGAAACTAAAGATCGCGCGCGGTCCGTAGCCCGCTTGTTAGAGTATTGCTCCGGCATTCGCCTGGTGTTGATCGGAGAAACCACAGAAAACTACCCATCAGAGCAGCCGGCCGCTAGAAGTCTCCTCCAGACAGCGACTGAATTCGACCTAGTTGTAAAGCTAGTGTCGAAAATGCTGCCGCCGTCAGGACTTGAACCTAGAACCTCTCGGTCAAAGACGCTGCAGTGACATCAGTTGACGTACTGAGCTACCGCTCCCGATACAACGTTGATGATTAGTTCAACGCTACAGGAGCTCCATTGTAAAGACGTCAGGTTCAACTAAATTCTCTCTTAATGAGTAAAATAAACCCAAAATACTGATTTCTTACAAAGAATATATGTCGTGTGTTCACATAACATCGAGCTCTCTATTCCCTTGGTGGAGGATTGGAAGATGGCCGTATGGGCGGGCTCCACGAGATTCTGGGAACACCGTAGACCTATTATTGGATACCCACGCTGTTGGATTTCGAGAAAGCAAGGTTTCTAAACAACTATAGGAAACACGAGAAGAACTGGATTTGATTCCATGAAGCGATGATGCAACCAGAGACAACAATCGCAAACAGCGAAACATTTTCTCCTGGTGGACTTGTCAGGGACTCCTCTGATATTGCTGCGCGGTTCCCAACAGGACAATCATCAACACAAATTCCAAAGGACAGAAATAATCGGAGTTTGTGTTGTAAAAATTCTTATTATCCAAATATTATTAATGCCCGTATTACTGTAATCCCATGCTGGGACCGAAGTTTTGTTCGTGTTATGGCGAAATTCGTGTTACGGGAGTTCGTGTTAACTGTATTGTAATTGAGGTGTCGTGGTATCTAAATGACACACACACACACACACACGAGCTTTGTGTTCAATCGGTTTATTTACAATGTACTACAAATATGTAAAGCTCTGAGGTTATTTTCGCCATTCTACCTCCCGTTATTCTGACGCATCCTGCTGCCCTTATCCTGACTAGGGCAGATCCTCCACATAGCATAGCATTTTATATAGTGTATAGCATTGTGATTGTCAGAGTTAATTTTTGTTATTTAAGCAATTTTTGTAAAATTAGGCCTTAACTAACTTTTTGTTGAACTAGTTCATACATAAGCTTGTTTAGTACATTTTATACTTTCGTTGCAATCACTTCAACCAATCCTAAAATGAATTTTAAGAAAGAGAAGGAGGAGAAAAAGGAAGAGAAGAAATATATGGAGAAAAGGTAGGCAAAAAGAGAGGAGAAAATAAGGAGAAAGAAGAAGAAAATAGAAGGAGAAAAAAGAGGGAAAAGAGAGAGGAAAGGCTGAGAAGAAAGATGAGAGAAAAGGGAAGACGAAGGAGAAGAGAGGAAAGAAGAAGAAGGAGGAAAAGGATGACGAAAAAGGAGAGAGCAAAAGGATAAGAGAAGAAAGAAGAGGTAAATGTGGGAGGAAAAACAAAAGAGAAGAAATAAGATTGAAAAGAAAAATAGAATAATGAGGATGGAAAAAAAAAAGGCAAAGAAACGGACGAGAGCGGGAACGGACACGGGGACGGGAGAGTAGCAGAGCGAGGGCGACGCAGCGTGGGTGGAGGTTCATTACGGGAGGTCAGGTGTCGCGGCGAGGCGCCTTCACGGCACGTGTCGCGTGCCCTCCTCCCCCCCTCGCTGCTCTTCGCTTTCAATTAGCAGTCACAGCGCAGGCGCATGCCACGCTCTGTGCCGGAGCGGCCCTCCGCTCGGGTTCCCTCCAAGATCAACGCTCACGGCCCTGCCCGAAACCCGACACATGCACCGGCTTCCCTCGACAGCCAATGGGTAGGTCAGTGCCGGATCTCACAGTCTAGCTGAGTAATGAATCTCACAATCTAGCACAGTAATGAATGAATGAATGAATGAATGAATACATGAGTACAGGAGTATATGAATACATGAATTAATGAATGCATGAATTAATGAATACATGAGTACATGCGTAAATGAGTAAATGAGTACATGAATACATGAATGAATGAACACATGAGTACATGAGTAAATGAGTGCATGAATACATGAATGAATGAATACATGAGTACATGAGTAAATGAGTACATGAATACATGAATGAATGAATACATGAGTACATGAGTAAATGAGTACATGAATACATGAATGAATGAACACATGAGTACATGAGTAAATAGTGCATGAATACATGAATGAATGAACACATGAATTACATGAGTAAATGAGTGCATGAATACATGAATGAATGAATACATGAGTACATGAGTAAATGAGTACATGAATACATGAATGAATGAATACATGAGTACATGAGTAAATGAGTACATGAATACATGAATGAATGAGTACATGAGTATATGAATACATGAATTAATGAATACATGAGTACATGAGTAAATGAGTACATGAATACATGAATGAATGAATACATGAGTACATGAGTAAATGAGTACATGAATACATGAATGAATGAGTACATGAGTATATGAATACATGAATTAATGAATACATGAGTACATGAGTAAATGAGTACATGAATACATAAATGAATGAAATCGATTGACGCTCTCTCATGGCCTACACCTAACAAGAGGACCGTGTCAGAATACTCGGGTGAGAACAAGCCGTTCCCATCCTGGTGGATCTTCACTACGGTTGCCAGCTGTCCGGTTTTCGACCGAACAGTCCGGTTTTATTCACGTCTGTCCGGTCAAGAGAAACTTGGTGAACACGACATAAGTTTGCCCGGTTTTAAAGAAATTTCCTGTAATTCGTTTCTTCACTTGAAGTCCTCCATTAATATGTGGTGCAATGAATTCAAATAAAAAGAAAGAACACCAATTGTCTTGAAAGTTGTGCAGTTTGTCTGTAGTATTCCTGTGTCCGATGCTTTTGTGGAGCGAATCGCCAGCGTTATAGAAAGAATTCGTCTCGCCGTAAACAATGTAAAAAGTGCATTTTATTCAATATAAACATGTTGCACTGAATTCAATTGAGCCATCTCAAGCAGTAAATCATTATTAAAAGCAAAAACATCCAATGCTAAATATATATCAAAACACGATTATAACCTTCTTTCATTTTCAGTCATTTTTATGAGCTATAAAAAAATTAAAAAGTTCTTTTTTTTCTCTCGAATACGTCTGGCAACCATAGCCTTTACCGTTATAAACAACGCTTAAATATAATATAAATAA
Organism: Teleogryllus oceanicus; assembly: GCA_964035755.1. Classification (NCBI taxonomy): domain Eukaryota; kingdom Metazoa; phylum Arthropoda; class Insecta; order Orthoptera; family Gryllidae; genus Teleogryllus; species Teleogryllus oceanicus. The sequence continues at coordinate 100,628,474 of CAXIVR010000005.1, read as the reverse complement.
ATTAAGCCTACTCTAACGCCTTTATAGAAACGACTATTCTAATTTTGTTACAAAATTCGCTAGGAAACATCAATTCTTCTCCAGTACGGATTTCGTCATCAAGATTTATTTATCGGTCTTCAATTCAGAGAGATTGAAGATTCTTTCAATGATATGCGAGTTTTTAGGAATCAATACGCCAAATATCTCTGTGAATCTGATTGAAAACCTTTTGCCTGAAATGAAGTTTTGCATGAAGTTTTGCATGAGTTCCATTGAAATATCAAAGATCGTGGTAGTAAATTAGTGGGTAATCTGTTATATATCTATTATTTTGAAGCTTAATCTGTTCCAAACAGAGATCTAAACAAACGATACGGATTACAAGGACAATGCTGGTTCTAAAAGCTTAATTTCAATTTTTACGTCAGGTAAAATATTTATTAAAGATTTTACTACAATACTAAATTTCTTCGTATTTGATCTATGAAAAATATTAGTGAAATGATAGTTTTGAGATTCAGAGTCTAACAAGAAGAAAAACCGTCATTTTCACGTGAAGTCGTCTCAAATGCAATTGGGTAGAGCTTTCAATTTTGTGGACATATTTGAACAAGATGTGTAGTTAAACTTATATTCTTGACTTTTAGTTAACCTTCGAAAAAGCCGTCAGAGGAGGATGGAATGGGCAAAACGGGAAATGTAACTCTGTGGTTTTTGCATTGCAGAAAATTTGTATTTCATTACAGTTGTAGAGCGACAATAAATATACTGTTTTCCCAGCAGTAGTTGCAACGGTTTCCGAATTTTTTTATCACAAAAAACAAAGTTAGCTACACAAACCAACAAAACGCGTATCGAAAATTAGGTGAATATAGGTTTTGTCCTCTGAGTACTGACTAGACAACGGTTACAAAATATTATTTAAAAACCAAGTATGTGGCAAAATGAAACTTCCTCTTATTTTCAAAAATCCTACGTATAAGATTATGGTCGCTTGTCCAATGAATTACGTAACAAGTGCGCGAACCGCCTCGTGTCCGTGTTGCGCATACTATTTTTTAACACGCCGTGCACGAAATACATTTCGCGAACGCTTTCTAATATTTCGCATACTATTAGTGAGACTGAAAAAGCAACTGTTTTGCGCACGGAAAATGAGCAGGAGAAACCGAGTTTCGCGCGCGGCGTATTATAAAGTTCATTTCGTACTATTTGCACTGAGATGTCTCCTTCGGAAAATCCCGAGGCGAGACAAAAAATAAAAGACGTTTCACTATATTACCGAACACAGAGAATATGAATGGTTTTAATTTTATGATGCATATTTTTTAACTACAATAATCTGTGACGTGTCTAATGCCGCAGACACTGATAATTGTGACGCCACAATATAAGTAGTAACAAAATCTGTATTATTGTAGTATTTGCATCCCTTAATGATACATTTATTATACTAAGTAAAAATTATAACATCTGTAGCATTCATATATTAATTACATCCTATATATTTTTATCATAGTATTTACAATGAACACAAATGTATTACAAATATTTTCTGAGAAACACGTGGTTCAATCATGACGTACTGCAAATATTTTCTGAGAAACAAGTGGTTCAATCAAGACCTCGAAAGATCCGCCTCTCTCTCTCTCTCTCTCTCTCTCTCTGGTTTCTCAGTCTCCCTCTCCCTCGCTCCACCTCTCTTTCTTCTTCTCTCCCTCTCTCTCTCTCTGTCTCTCTGTGCGAGGCAAATTCGTACGCGCGCAGATAATTAATTCGTCTTGGCAGCGCCCTAAAAGACAATTACATTGCGAAGGCGCCGCGTCCGCACGTGTCGGGGCGCTCCTTTGACAAATTCCGCCCCCGCGCTGTATGACGTGCGGAACGCGCCAGCGGCCCGCGTCGCGTCGCGTCGCGTCGCTGCGAATCGCGCATTCAGGCAGCGCGGGGCGCCCATGTGTCAGGTCTTAGTCTATCAGTTTCAATTCGTTCTCGGCTCGGCCGATTCGGTTCATCCGTCCGCCTCCGGATTCGAGTCACGCCCCACGCGCTGAGCCTGCGGCCACCGCCACCGCCGCCGCCGCAGCGCTGCCGTCGCTCTCGGATCGCCCTAAACAGTGGACGTTCGGCTGGTGCGTGCTGCATTTGCGTTCAGGCTGCGCGCTGGTAGGATTCTCACACTCGACGAGAAATCCAGTAGAGAGTGGTTTTACCAACAATGTTCAGGTAAAAGGGAGGACAGAAGAAAAGGAAAAAAGAACAACCAACTGCATCGACACATTTCTTTTTATACATTTTTAATTTGGACCAACATCAGCTGTGTTTCTTTCATCTCTCCATTTGCGATTCGAGGGAAAAAGATTAGATCGCAAAATTCAGATGAAGATGGTTCTCTTTTTTATTTTACTCCCTAGACAGTGACACTATCATGCCAGCGTTCAGAAAAAGGATATTCATGTTTTCTATCCTAAATTAAACCATAAACGATACAACGTAACAGATGTTAGTCACGTGATAAAATAAATGACAACAAATGGTAAAAAGTTACTAAAAGGAAGCCATTTAAACACAAAGAAGGACGAGAGGGCAATTGATGTCAACAGGGAACTGTCCTCCTTGATGGAGAATGGTTGGCGACCCTGTTAGAGATCTTTCAATATCTGCACGCCTTTGGTCTAATATTTCCTTTTATTATATTTCTATTTGTTATCTGGTTCCTTATATCTCTTAATCTGCCTTCCCTATCGTTTTATTGTCGTATTCGTAGTGATTCATATTTCGTATTTTTTCCTGCGTTTATTGATTTTCATGAGTCCTGGGAGAACATTCCTACAGTAATGTTGTCCCAGCGTCGATAATCAGACTCTTAAGAATATTTATGTGCTGTAGACTTTGCGAACCATTACCATTTTTATTTTTAAATTGTTTGACTTAGCGACAAACGCTCAAATACAAACAAAATTATACACGCTCTAAATGGCAGACATACAAACAAAATTATAAATGATCGAGGTGGTATTTGAGTACAGTACCATTCGAGAAAAGATGCAAACGGCTCTTACCTCTTAACAATCTCGGTCATTCAGGTAAGTCCTTCCTTGTTATTTTATGGCGCATACTTCTAACACTAGTATTATTCGTAGATATAAATTTGCCAGACTGGGAAAATTCTTTTTCACCTACGTAGAATCAACGAATATGCTTCAGGAATTTTTGATGACTATCGAGGTAACCTAGAAATGCACAGATCTCTATGTATGCATATAAAAGGTATATAAAATTGGCATGAATTCAAATTTAATCGACAAATATTAGGGATTAATTGTACAGAAAACAAAATCAAAATTGTTTTTAAGTAAGCCTCACAGTATCACGACTCACTATAGTCTGGGAGCAGCTTTTACTCGAAATGATTCATGCCTCAAGCAATTGATTCAACTGTCACTCCGAAGCAATTTTCTCCAGATCAAAAACCAAATTTCCTAATGAACAAAGGAGCATCATAAATAGTAATTGAAACTTACTATAGAGCTATGAATATAGGGATATGGCATGACGTTATAAACGTAAAGAAATCTCCGTCATATTGCTGAGTCCAGAAAGCTTATAGCACAGACAAACTGCGTGAATGCTCTGTGACTTGTAGCTATGCTCGTGTTCAGTTAGGCGGTTTGACATCGTTTTTAATATTTAAAAGCCTTGTTCAGAATAACTAGATTTTGTAACTGTTTGTTTTGGTTATTTGTGAGGCTAACGGCTGTACAAACCGTACGAGAAAATCGGAAACTGCTTTTCACAAGTAGCTACTCCATATAATTTGGAACATTTAGTAACTTTGTAAGTTATTCGTTAATTTTCATGAATTATTTCTTAAAGATTTCCAGCACATCCAAAGCGGAGAGCATTGTGGATTCAAGCTCTACAAAAAGACAATTGGCAGCCTAGCAATTACAACAGGTTATGCTCGGTTGATTTCAAAGAACACAATTTTGATAGAACATTTTTATCATGTGTACGTTTGCGGGAATACGCAGATCCATAAAATTCCGCACTATTTCCACCACATCTAAGAGAAGTAATGACGTATTGTTATGCTTGTAGTAACAGAAGATATAGGTTTTGCAGACGTGGTTTGGACCCACCAATATGGCGGACTGGTTGGACTGGCGGACATGTATTCATAGCTCCATGATAATTACAGCCAGCCATTATAATGCTAGAATGACGTCGAAGCTATGCAGATAACCTGTTCCTGAATGTATCACACAAGACATTTTTTAAATATTAATAATTCATATTTCGCAATATTAGTAATGAACTTGACTTTTATGAAATAAGCCATAATATTACGGATCTTTAAGAATCTTATGATGCAGTTTCTTTCTGTCACTGGTTACTGAACACCGAGTATAAAAGTTTCATATTGAAATGATAATGTCGTCTACCATACTATTTATCTCTTTATCTACTCGCATCGCTTTTGAATACAAGCAAAATTCGACCTTCCAAAGCAATTAGGGAACTTCTTTCAATTCAATAAAATTACCTATCAAAGGTTTATCTGAAGTCAAATTCTAAAACCTTTCTTGCTACTGTTATGAAGACTTCAAAGACCTCAAAATTCCCATTAATCTTTACTCCTAAACTTCCCGGAACGTCTATTCGAGAATTTCCATGTTCCCTTTAATTTATCGATTTCCTCACGATATTGTCTCTTCGAGAGATAAGACTCCTTCTGCTTTGGGATGCTGAACTGAAGTTCATTAAACGTCTGGGAAAATTTAGTCTTTTCTACAGAAATAGAAGAGCGCAGAAAGTAAAGAGCGGAATATAGCATATTCTGATATTTATTGTGGCTCATTAATCATTCATAACCAGAGCAAAACTGCCTCTATTCACGCAAGTGAATCACTATTTCTCATAAAATCTTGTAAACACAGTAACATTAGCAATATTAGCGACCGCAATATACAGATATTTGTGTTTTGTTAAACTTTATGCTTGGAACTAACATTCAAATTCAGTACTACATAAATATTTTTGTTAAGTTACAAAAATATAACATATATTTATCTTACAAAAATTAATAAGTTTTATATTTTAGCAAAATACATATGTTTGTAGGGTGAAGATGCTAATATTCCTTATACCTTTTTAAGTCAGACTTTAATGTTAATCCTTGTCACCCAAATATTAAATGCTCTCGGGTAAATCCTATTGTGATATATCTTCCGAATCTATTTTTAAACACAAACCAACTCTTTAAATCACCATTTTCATGTTTAAATTGAGATCGCTGCCGTCATTAGCACTTTCATCTATGTCGCCAACCCTATAACTGACATCGGCAGCAATACCCTTCACATCTAATTCTCATTACTAGACCGCAGTATAAATGCAATTGCATACTTAACTGATTGCGCATGTCCAAAGGAGATGTATATAAATTTACCTATCACAAAAAATAAAACAAAAGTAGCCCATTTTTATTGTGCATAATTGCATATTTTTGAGTGTTTTTTCTTTATCTGCATATTTTGATTTATGCCGCATATTAAGTGCATATATTTCAAGTTTTTGTTTACAAGTGGGTCGAGGTGAGATATTTCCGTGTGTTTCTTTTTTCAAACTAAAGTGAATTAAAGCATGCCAATGCTGTAGTACCAATATAGAATTTTCTATTACCTGCTGATAAGATTGTTTTCGCTTGAATCGATTTACTTCCTTTAACTTTATTCAAACCTATGAACTTAGTAAACAGGGTTGGATGTTAGGGCATCTTGTGAAATTCTAGTGGTTCTCTCACTTATTACTATTTTTTTTGTTTATTATGCTAAAAATATATTTTAGTCCAGGCGTTGTACAGTGTATAGTGAATATTTTATAAATACATGTTATCTGTGGCTTACTATATTTTTATTGAACGCATATTCTTAGTTTTAAGAATATATATTGATTATCTAAAGTGCATATATTGCCAATTTTAACTTCATGGTTGAATGCATACTTTTAACTTTTTAAGGGCATCAATTCCCGGGGTCTACTCGTTACCAGGACTCGTATTCTGATGACGTCATCTTTTCATTGGGGGATTATAGATGAAGCTAACTGGTAAATGAAAATTTATCACGCCATTTAGATTATAAACATGTATAGTTATTGGGTCATTTTTATAATTTTTTGCCATTTTTCAGTTTTGAGTTCAATTGTTGAGAACTTTGCGTCATTTTTGTCATTTTTACTTACAGTGTTTTCTTTTTGTATTTTTTGTTAGTAAATGTTTCATGAATTTACAATGACACTAAAAAATACTCTATCATCAGTGGTGACGAAATTCACTACTGCATAGCACTCTTTTTTGGGAACTGAAAATTACACGGATATTGGCTAACTTTGTCAGCCTTTCGAAACTGATGACTGAAAGATCGGAGCAAAGGTTAAAAAAAACTTTATTATGCCGAAAATAAAGACTTAAAAACCTAAAACGAAGATTTCATATTAAATATAATTTTGTGCAACTAAATTTTATTTAAAATTGTAAAGTTCATTGAGTGAATAAACATTTTCATACGAATTTTTGAGTATTTAAAAAAAATAGGCAATTTCCCCCTTATTTTCAAGTCATTTTATATGGCATTTTTCTCTTACTTTAAGTGATTTTCAAAGAATTTCTAGGTCCTAAGAATGCGAGCCCTGCTCATTACCATCTGCCGCATCTCCGCAAGGGCCCGAGCAGCGTTGCGGGGCGTGTCAGCCGCCATCTTCCTCCCCCGAAGGCCGCTGCACCGGGACCCTCCATCGCAATTCCGCGGAGGCTTTCTTGTGGGGCGCTTCTTGCGACCCTGGCGGCGGCGGCGGCGGCGGAGGCCTTTGTCCCGACGGACTTGGGAGCGTGGGTTAATTTCAATTTGCGGCACGGCGGCGGTGGCGGTGCCCCAGCCGGCCCGGCCCGGCCCGGCCCGGGGCCCCGCCCCCCATCAATCATTCATTAGCGGCGGCCGCAGAGAGACACGGCGCCGCCGCCCCCGAGCTTCGTCTAATCTCCACTCCACCTTGCTCGGAACACGTTCATTGCCTCCGCCCGATAGAAAAGTCAAGTGAAGCAAATCCTGCATAACCTGCCTGTGTCCGTCCTACTGACAAACAGACCGTCACTTAGGCTACGGTTAATTGGTTGATTTTTTGCTTACTTATTAAATTGATAATAAAATTGATTTATTTATTAATTATTATTACCAGGTGCGTCAACTGCTATGTGATATTGTCCCGCGTTTGTTCATCACGGGCAGTGCCGATGATCTACCTCCGCTGGATTTGCGAGATCCGGTGCCAACCTATACGTCCATTTGCGGGGTTTGCCCCAACCAGGGATCTCCCACCAGCGGGGCTCCTCCCCAGACATTTCTAAGCTCCCGTCTAGTATCCTTTATGTAATGCATGTAGGAGTAAGTGTGTGTAAGGCGTGAAGATAGGACAAGGAAAAGGAAAGAGATTGCGGAGAGGCGTGGTACGTGGCCCGTTTGTTAATCTACTGCATGATTCGCATCACTCGCATGATATTGATCGAAAAAAAGTCCAGAGCAGCCGGCCGCTAGAATTCTCATCCAGGCAGCGGTTGAACGCAATCTATCTAACAAGTGTCAAAAAATCATTCAACCATCAGAACGCCAACCCTAGAACCCCCAGGTCAAAGGCAATGACGTGGTATCAGTTGATGCCCTGAGCCACGTCACTCAATGTTAGAGCACTGCCACTGAATTTATATGCTCGCATTTGACGAATGTCTTCGATGCTTCAGCAAACGCGCGCGTGTGTAGCTTCTGGGATTCCAAAATTCGCACTGCGCATGAGCGCGTTCACTAAATCTCCGGAATCTTCACAAGGAAGTATATAGATAGATATTTATTATTCTGCAGATAGGTATATACAACCTGGTGGCAGAACTCTACAATTAACATATAACTAATATTAACTTTAAATTACTTAACAGCTTTAATTATTTAAAACATCCCAAATTAATAATATTAATAATAATAATAATAATAATAATAATAATAATAGTATTCTAATAATAGCAATAACTTCATTTATGGTTGGCCTGCACAGTTATTTTTAAACTATCCAAACTAGATTGCGACTTTTTGTTGCTTACTTCACTTACTTTGCATTTCATTATACAACTTTGAAATTACTTCTTTCTGCTTCACAAATTTTCCTGCAACATCTCACACTTCAATACAATACTACTTTGCAACAATACAATATACAATATATTGCAAAAATACAATATAAACCGAGTATTACGATCCACCGTTTAAGGCAAGCGGGTGGCGTTCGATGTGTCTTTAACAAATTAAATTTGAAAATGCTTTTAAACTGTTTAAACTATGTTTATATACTAAGCTACCATTAAAAGTCAAATACCACAAAATATAAAAGAAAGCCTATCTGGATAGCTGATATCATTGAAAAAGGCGTAGACGGACGATTGTGGGTTCAAGTCCCGTTTAGACCTGTTTGTTTATCAATGTGTTGTGGCACATAATTATGATGAATAGTGATATTTCCCACCGACCATACTCGTACATCTCCTGACAAGTAATATTCTTTGTCTCTCGACATGCTTGTGGAACGTACAAGTCTGTGCGGCTTTTGTGAGAGACAAGTACACGTTTCATCAGGACAGCACCATTCCTTCGTCCTCCTAGAGATGTCTGTGACGTGATTTACATTTCCCGAACCTCGTGTAATACAATCTACCTTAAATTCCTTACCTTCACCCGAAACTGTGGTATGTAACCTCAGTGCATCAAAACAGAATCGTATTACGCGGCTACAGCCCAAATAATTTTATTACATCGAAGAGCCCATGGACTACCACTGTCATAAATATTTCATACAAGAACGAGATGGACCTAAGGTCTAGTTCGGTGTGAAGTAAGCACCCACTGAGAAAGGCTTCCACGGGAGATGTATTGACCGCAATAGACAATAATCATCCAAAGGAGTATAAGAGACATTTAAATTACATGTTTAAGAAAGCGAACTCAAAAAAATAGTGTTGAATTGTAGGTTCTATTATTTTTTATCTTCAAATCTTATAAATTTGATTCGGCGAATTTTGAAAAGTCCAGATAATGTCCCATATGCGTCTTATACTTTTTTATTTTGGTATTTTTTTTTTTTTTTGAGTTTTTACCACCGACCTAAATCATGAGTTAATAAAGCAAGTCTGTTGGGAAATAGGTTGGGAAGAGGAATTTTTTTAGAATAATAAAGGTTATTTAATGGAGCAGGTGTCAAGGTTAAGAGAAGAAGTGATAGACGTAACTAAAAAATGTATCCAAAGAGATAAAGACCGATTCGAGGAAGATTACGAAAGAAAAGGAATACAAATTTTAATAAATAGTTTAAAATTATTCAAATGGATGATATTCCCACATATTTAAAAGGTAAATGTAAGGAAACTGACAGACGTAGAATAGCAGATACAGGTTAGGTAATGAATTGAGAGCGAGTAAATATTGACTTAATAGTGAGAGGGAAATTGTAGGATCTGTGAGATGGAAGAGGAAGATTAAGGACATATTTTAGAGAGGTGTCTGGTATTCGCGAAGGAAGAATGTGAGCAAGTTGGAATGTTCAGGATAAGGCGATGTGGTTATTAGAGGACAAAGGTGAGGCTCAGAGAGTTTGATAAATACAGGAAAGTTTGGTTGGTTGCTTGCTTTTTTCGTGTTTCTGGGCGCGTCAACAGCTTTGGTCATTAGTCCCGTTAGTGTAGTGCATGTTGTTTCTCGGGAGATGGCGGTGGTCTTCCCCATCTGGATGGCGAGATCCGGCGCCGACCTACCGTCGGCTAGTGGGGTTTCCCCCTAACCAGGGCTCTCGCACCAGCGGGGCACCGCCCCAGCCGGGACAAGGACGAAGCTCCCGTCCGGTCCCCTGGAATATGTGGGAGTGTAGTGCATGTTAGTGTAAGTGTGTGTGTGTAAGGGTAGACAAGGAAGAGGAAGGACAGATCGCGCGCAGTCCGTGGCCCGTTTGGTAGGGTACTGCTCCGGCATTCACCTGGTGTTGATCGGGGAAATCACGGAAAACTACCGATCAGAGCAGCCGGCCGCTAGAATTCCCCTCCAGACTGCGACTGAATTCGACCTAGCTGAAAAGCTAGTGTCGAAAATCCTGCCGCCGTCAGGACTCGAACCTAAGGCCTCCCGGTGAGAGGCGCTGCAGTGACTTCAGTTGATGCACTGAGCTACCGCTCCCGGTTAAAGGAAAAGGCTTAGTATGTAACGAATTAGTGTATTCTATTATGTATTGTGTATATTATAAAATATTATTCAACTGTGTATTTTCAACTTTGTATTTTTATAAAATAAAAATAAATTCAATTCACCACCGTTTTATGTCTGTCAGAGGGTAGGATATTCCGGCTTCGAGCCCTGGAGGATCGTCTGTTCTCTGCCTGACATTTCCGCCCTGGGGCACGCCCCGTCTGGATGCAGCTCTCCGGCTTCACGAACTGCCCCGAGCGCTCCGACGGGCGGTCCCGACCCCGATCTTGGATCCCTCTGCCCGACTGACTGCTGTCCGCTGCCTGTCTCTCCCTTGCGCGCTGGCGTCCAAGTAATTAGAATAATGGTATGGTTGGTCAGGTTGGCAATACGTTCTTGTGGAAAGGGAACATATAGCAGATTAAATAGTTGAGAATAGTTCATTTCTCATGCGACAAATTTGTTTCAATTAACGAGTTAAGTAATTAGTTTCTGTTAACACAATTTGACATAATTTAACCAGATATTCTGTTTAATACTTTGCTTAACGCAATCACGGTCAAAATGCAAATGCTTCCTCTAGTATGATGGATTTAAAGAGTAAATTTTGAATGCACGTACTATATAGCTATTTCATTTTTGTAGAAATGTTTGGCAGTTGGGGTAATGTCCTATAAAATACTTACTTTCTCTATTTTAAATTTTGTAAATTTATAAATGTTACGTGAATGAATATTATTACATTAATTAAAATATTAATTTATTCTACGTTTGAATGATTAAGTATAATGTAACGTGACTTATTATATAACTTTTTTAGTATTTCCCAAAATTTATAATACAACAATTGATTTACCATAGGGTTGATGACGCTGTTATATTCCTTCATTTATTAAAACATTGGTGCATTTCTATGAGTATTAAAATTTTGTAAGACTGAACAATTTACAACCAAGTAATTTTAGTAGTAACTAATCGTTGATTTCTTATCATAATCTAACTCCTTTTCTTATGCCAGAGCGAGGATTTTATTCTCCATATAAAATACATACAACAATACATCCTTAATTTGTAGTACAACACGCATTGATGTATGATGAATTCATACCCCATTGTTTGTTTTCTTTTTCTTCCTTTCATTTAAAACTTGAGTTTTATTTCTAAAACTGTTTTTAAAAATTAAACATTTCATTAGTATTTCTTCACACTGAGTGAAGGATCCTTCTTGCCCTATTGAAAGCAAAATGTCTGCTGTCTGTGAACACTACAAGTGCCTGAACAATCCGTATGGCCCTGTCCATATGGCTCTAGTTGAAGCTTGAAATTTTGAAAAACATTCTTTAAAATTTGAGGGTACTTTACATAAAGGCCCTCGGATATTTTCAAAATTTTCTCAAAAGGCTCCAAATTTTTCTTTAAATTTCTGGTAAGAATAGAATGAAGTACACTTAGGAAGGTGGCACATGTCCTGCTTTCAGTTAACACTGAATTTTCTGAAAATTTCAAAAGTTTGAATTCTTTTCGTGTCTTCCTACAACTACAAAATTGAAAATTGAGATTTTCCTTCAAATGAAATTTGTTGTCATAAATAGTTCATTCATTAAAATCTTGTAGATTTTTTGTTTTCAGTAGTTTTTGCAATAGAGCTGCAATATTTGCAATTTTAAAAATTAGAAAAACAAGATTTTCTCAGAAACGGCTCCAAATGTTTTCTTTAAATTTTTGATACAGGTAGTGTCAAATAAACCCTATATGATAACATAAACGCCATATTGCTATATTCTTTTGTTTTTTCAAAAATTACAAAAATGTAATATTTATATCTTGTTTCTCATGTCGATAATATTTACATTTGAGGCGCATTTCTTCGATTATTATATTTATGAGTACATGTGCTTTAAATAATGTATAAAGTTTCAAAACTCAACAGTTTTCTGTTAAAATTAGCTCAAAGTTTGTATTTTCAGAAACGCTATATGCATTTTCAAAATTAGCTCCAAATTTTTCTTCAAACTTTTCCAGTGGATAGTGCAAATTGCACTGTTTAATATGATATTAAGTTCATTTTGTGTATTCTTTGTTTTTTAAAAATTACACAATAATTTTTTGAAATACCTCCGCCATTAATATGCAATTTCCATCAATTTGTATACATTATTTCATTTGAGTGGATTATTCTTTAACTAGTTTAAATTTTGTTTTCTGAAGTTTCATGGAGCATCCTACCAAATGTGGGTATTGAGATCAATGAAAATTTTAGATTGCTAATGTGATATGTGAGAAGGATCTTTTTTAATACTATCAGTATATCTCTTTAAGTGAGGGGATAACTAAATGTACACAAATTAATATATTTTAGATTAGTGTAAGTAATTTATTCATTTGATTAATATCAACTGCTGTTTAATAATGCAAATCACTTAATATATTAATAATTTCTGATTGAATTTAAAAATCTTTCATAATTTTTGAAACTTTATGAAACAACTTGCCCATTCCTCAACAATATAACATTTTGTTTTATAAATTATAGCTATAAAACAATCATGCCATTGTTTATCAGAAGAAAACTTGAAGAAGAAGAAAAAATTATCTCTGAAACATCTAAGTATATTCGGTCTTTAGTTGCTGACAATAACTAAACATATTGCAGATGAGAAGATTTCAAATTTGCCTAGAGAAACTATTAAATATGTGGAATCTGTAATTGCTGATCAACTTGTAAACACATAACAGAAGGTAATGTAATATTTTGATAGATTATTACTCTTGTTGCTATTATTACATGGTTATTTTACTTTGGGCTGCCAGATCTCAGCTTGGAAAAAGAGAACAATCATCAGGAAACTGTATGTAAATAAAATAATGTGTTAATATATATATTGCTAGGTAATTTGTAGGTGATAGAATTCAATCCTACTTCATCACTTTCACATCAGTAGTTCCAGTCATTAAAAATACTTTTCAATGAGATTTATTTTACCAAGCAGGTCTGGTTTAGAAATCACTACAAAAGAAATCCAACATGAATTCTACTAAAGATTAATGTTAAGATTATATTTTACATTCCAAATAGCATTCACTGTTACTACAAAGAGACTATTTCTTAAATTAGTCTATTATGCTAGCATTAAAGAAAAAATATTTCCACATTACTATTAAGAGATTTTTTTCCTCTTCCAGTTCTTTTTTCCAGCTTAAGGATGCTGATTTCAATTGTTCATGCAGGTACCACTATGTTCCCATGGAGACATATTATCCTTTACACTACACTAACACTCTTATGGTTCCTCGTCTGTGGTCAGCAGACTAACAAGGCCTTCCGTGAAAACAAAACATGAAAGACAAGGGACAAACAATCAAACCCATGACAGGCTGGAACCCATGACGTCTCCAACCGAGACCTGGAGTCGTATCGCCAGCCACCTGTCATCCAGGTCAGCACATTACCACTACAAAATGGAATGCAAAAAAAATGTTGATCACAAATCCAGAATGATTGTCTTTTTAAAGTTTTTACCTATTTTAGGTGCCTTCAACAATGAATTTACTGCTATATTTCACAAATTTAAAAAAAGAAAATTACAAAATAGACTAAAATCTTTCTTCATCTAGGCTCATATTCTCTCCTTAAGATATTTCATAAAAGTTTCCACTTATCTGAAGGCAAACATTCTTGTTTACTGTGTAAAGATGGAAAGACCTTAGTGTCTAAGGTCATCTAAAGTCTAAGCTTTATTTTTATAAAAGAATACAAATTTAGCCCAAAACGAACCTGAACAAAAGAAATAGGCTGAAAGAGGACATGTCCAAGAAAAACATTGGCTGGCCACTCTGCTTCAACTTATCCATGTCAAAGAATGTAAATGTTGTCACTGCAAATACTATTGATGAATTATCATCAACCACTTTTAACAAAATTAAATTCATGCCAAAGTGCCATTCATTTAGCATTCAAGTATTATAGTGTATTCTTTTATTTGAGAAGGTAGTCGACGTTTAATAGAATGACAGAAAATCAAATAGTTCTAAAATATTTTGTTATGTAATCAATGAAAGAAATTAATTTTATGCATTGCAGAAGCTTTGATTTTTTTCACTTATTTGTTACTAAACTAATAATGTGATTTCTTACTTGTCTAATTCATAAGCTCCAAAACCAGAAGAAACTGTTAATCCAGAAGAGGTAATGACAAAACTAAAACGATCTCACGGCTGAATATATTGCAATTAGTGCATTATTTACAGACTCATTTTGATAGCTAATCAAGAAGGTATGTTCTTACTATTATAATTTCAGATTCTTAATTAATTATTCCTATTATAATATTTATTAACTACTTAAAATATTGTGTGAATGATTAAAAATTAATATTGCCTTAATATGAAAGTGTAAAGTAGTGATAATTTCTTTTCCTAAATCTGTTTTATGAAGGAAGAAAATCCATCACAAACCTTAAAATTTGATTTTGAATTACATTTATCACGTAATTTATCATGTAATGTAACATTTTTAACTAGGAACCGTAGAAAATTAATTACATGTTTCAGGTCCAAAACTGAAAGCTTGGGCACTACAGAAGAGGAGGAAGAGGAGAAAATGCCCAATTTACCCAGGGAGACAATTAAATACATAGAGTCTCTGTTGACAGACAAATCTCTAAAGCAAATGGAAAAACAAGAAAAGTTGAAGGGTCAGTATGAGGAAGAAAAAGATAACTTGTTCAGAATGTGATTTTGCACATTGTGTGTCAAATTGGTATTAGAGTCAAGGCAGTTTTATTTTTAAACTATGTGAACAGAACAGAGATTTTTTTCATCCATTATTTACACAGACGACATGACTGAAGCATATCGCCTACTCAGTTCTGTTGTCAAAGAGGTTTATCGATCAAGAGCATTAATGCCACCGATATTCTCAGAAGAACATGAAAGATTTAAATCATCACTTTCTAATAAACTGAATTTTATATGTCTGAAATCAACAAACATCATCACATCTATGAGGAAGAAAATCATCAAATCAGGACTGTCAAAAATCTTAATGGGAAGAAAATTGACCCACAGCCAAGGTATTTTAGAACAACTTCATTCTAGTGAATTCATAGTTTTTATCAAATTTTTTGATATTTGTAAAATGAATTTTGAATGTAATATAAGGAATGGTAAATATAAGGAGAGAATAAAGAAATTGATTTCATTGATGAATTATTTTATAAAAAATTAGAGATAATACAAAGAATTACATCTCCAGATAACACAAACCTTAATGATAATTTGGTTTTAAACTTACAAGCTGCACAAGAAATGCTTTTAAATCATTTTGAAATTTTACAACTTTGTTCCTTTTGAAAGCAGTGTGAATAAGTTCAGAAATGCCTAATCCAACAAAGGACTCAAATCAATATGAACTTCTAATTTAGAAAACAATACAAGCCACAAAATGTGAAAATTCAATAGGCAATAATCTTGCTGAGGAATTGAGAGTAATGCACCCAAAATCATCAGTCAGCAATAAGTTCACCAACAGATCTATACAACAATTATGTACATAGTAATGAACTTAAATATTCTTTACTATACTTGTGAAAAGAACATAAATTACAATAGGTGCAGCAATACTGTCTAAATTTTGTTTCATTCAAGTAAAATTCTGTACAGAATACCACTAGTATCAAATCTGAATAAATTAGAGAGTCTACATCAGTATGTCCTGCTTTGTGGCATGCTTTAAGAAATATTTAAGCTTAATTACTGTTCTTTTCACAAGTAAATTAATAAATTACAAAAGCTTAGCACATTTCAACAAGACACAATACTGCATTACAATATTAGAGAACACAGACTTTTACACATAATAGAGTCTTGACTGGTGTCTCGAGCCCACGAAACGGAATGGATCCATGCATGCGAACATGGCATGCCAAACCTCAGTCTCACAGGGGTGTGGGTGCCTGCTGCTGTGCTATCAGTCAATAAAGTGAAGGTGGGTTCAGTTCTGTGGTCCTTGAAGTCACCTCTAGGGGACAAAAGCCACGAACTGGCACCCATCTTCTCCAACCTACTGCAGAGGCGGATTCTTCTCAGCGGATATCGACTTGATCAGCCTCTTCTCGGTTCCACTTTGTTGAGAGAGCACAGCTTCTCCCAGCTGGCTTTGCCAGAGGCATGGACTGCAGGGGAAAAAATGCTTAATTTATATTTTGTGCAGAGGGAGGCAAGTCGGCTAGAGTTACCAAAGGCATTTTCGATGGAGACAAAGTGTAAATGTGGTAACACTCACCATGGTCAGGTCTCGCTCCAAACAGCAGAGCACTGGCCATCACAAAGAGGGCAGGGCCTTTCGAGGGAATATCCACCACACTCTCTGCAGTCAAGGGAGACATGGTCCTCATACCAGCTCACTCCACATCTGGAAAAATTAAGTGGTTGTGTTAGGGACAGATCACGTTTCTGGTCACGATTTAGCAATAGAGATGGGACAAATTGCTCGATTACTAATATAAATAACATACTTTACGTAAAGCAGGAGTTGAGCTGCAGACGAAGTTCTTCAATGGAAAGCACAGCTTCGCCTCCAAAGAAACCAATTCCTCCAACGAGCTGCCGATGCTTCGGCTGCAAGAAAAAACAAACAAACGGTTAGTTATGGAATTCAATTAACATACAGACATACAAATTAAAATCGTTGCGACTGAAAATAAAAAAAATGACGTTCCATTCCACGTGCTTACCTCAGATATTGGTGTTCGTGTCCGTGCATCTCGGCTGGGTGATGTACACTTGCAAAGACATGGGGATGCAACTGCAACACGAAATGGAAAAAGACCTGTTTAGTCCTCGCGTGCAAGACAACAAACAGTTTACAAACAACTGGCGCCACCTAGCGAGCGCGCGACCTCCTTTGAGCTGCCCGTGGCTGGCGCGCGCACGACCCCCCACCCCCGCACCAAGAGGCCCTCGCCGCCGCCGCCGCGATGGAAAATCCCCAGCCCGCCAGGCGGGTCATTCCAACCCCGCACCGCCGCGCGTCGCCGCCCCGCAGCTCCAGCCACCTCAGCAGAGGGGTTGAGCCAGACGGAGGGGCGAAGGCAGACGGAGGGTGCGGCGATAAACACGCCCCCGTCACCGCCTCCTCCTCGGCGGCTGCGGCGGTGGTGGCGGCGGCGGTTGATCGTTATGAATGCGCGGCGGTGGCGGGGTGACGAGGGGGCGCGGCAGATCGCACGTGACCTTGCCGCGTACGCGCCCCGGCGGGGGGAGGCGGCGGGGAGGCGTCTGTATTGATCGCACCCGGCGGCGCCCTGCTCGGTCCCCTGCTTTGGTTGTGTTTTTTCTCCTGTCTTCGCCGGGCAGCGCGTGTCTACTACGGTCGTCCGTCTGGGTCGCCTGCCCCGGGAGGGGAGGATATCTAACGCGCGGTAGCACCACTTGCCTCGGAACCTAGGAGGCGTTGAGCAAAACAGTTGCAAAAATCATGCAACTACTTTGCGTGGTACCACGAAAAGGAAACTTTATTTTTAGTTTGTGACATCCAAACACCTCTTAACTTTCCAACTATCGATACGTTTTGAATGAATCTACTCTAGTTCGTTTTTAAGTGTTTTCAAGTAACAAGAGCGATATTTTACCGCGAGTTCAGACTTCGAACGGGTACAAGTAAAGGTACTGCTCTTCGGACTTCGAACTGCGCGAATTGTATTTGGTCTCTTCTGGCTAAGGCGCGCCCTGCCCATAAACCCCATCTTGAAAGCTGGGAATTCCAGCGCGACAGTCCTCGCATTCCTCTTTGCAGCGACGCAATCGATTAGTAGGCCCACCGACCACCCTCACCACGCAACAGCACTGACATACTTCTACGCGCTGAAGGTAAACAAAACAGCGACATCCGGGAGAACGGCAACACAAAGACGATCGGTAGACAGCAACGTACGCCAGGAAATTGCGACCTCCGCTGTGAAATCAGACGCCTGGATCGGAGGTCTATTGCTGGAATTTGTGTTTCGGTTTGATTTCACGATTCAACATCCAGAAGGGAAACCGAAATGAACCGCGCAATACCCAGACGGGAACCACTTTCACCGAGGGGCCCGAAAAGAAAGTTCGCGAGTCCGAAGACGGAACTTATTAGTAAGTTCCTCCTTCCTTTTCACTTTTCTGCGCGTCAAAACTAACAAGCCACAAGTAACAGTTTGTTTTCCTGACTTAAGAAAATAAATTCAGGATAATATGTGAAACTGGACATGAATCGACAGTTCTCAAACCAAATGGTACATTATTGGAAAGCAATTCAAAGCTGTAAAATGTCACAAGATTAGACACAAATAAATTTTCGCCAAACACGGTCATGTGGAGAGAAGCCCGCGTGATACCGTTACACGAGCGAAGTCCTTTCCGACAATTCGCTGGAAGGCGGAGGTTGCAGTCGCGCGCCCGCCCAGCGCCAAACCAAAATAAACAAAGCAGCGCGCAGCGTCCGAACGCAACGATTTCACCCACCTCCAGAGAAATATCCGGAATGAAGAGTCAAACAGTAGACACAACACTTGTCCAAGAAGCGAAAAGGTATCCAAGGCAGCAAGTCGCGCACGTGCACACTCAAGTAGCTAAAGGCAGACTACTGGCCCGCAGCGCAGCCGAGCACGGCCTTATATCGCACTCGGCGTTGGCGGAAGTAAGACAGGCGCTACCCCACCACGGCCGCGCTCCAGCCAATAGCGGTTCGCCGCACTCCGGCCAATGGTCAGCAGGGCGCAACTACTACGCTTTTAAATGTTAGATAATAGAGGAGCTGGATTTTCAACGACGTCGCCTTTATCGAGCCAAACAGAAAGGCGCAGCGCAGCCCGGCGCCGCGTCGGCGTCGGCGTCGGCGGGCGTCGGAGGCGGCGGCGTCCTCCGCTGCATGCGACCCGCATCGCTCGCAGGTCATGTCGCACGGGAAAGACGAAAGGTCGTAAAGAGGAACGATGCTGTTGGGAACGCGGCCGAATACAACACGAGGGCGCTTGAAACCAGTTCAATGTCCACGATGCGGTCGAAAATACCTTGCGTAATTCGAAGAAAAAATCCAAGGGGGAGGAGGGCAACGTAATGTGCTCGACGTAAACATATGATATTGAAGTTATGCGGGCAATTCTGGGAAAATCTGAGGATAGGAATATGATGAAAAGCAACACATTTGATTGCAGGATGATTTCGAAAGATGGGATGTTTTTGATTTCGCAGTCTCACCTGATATTATCTGCTGAGTAAGTAAAGTGATACACGTCACGGATTTTGTGATATTGCAGAAAATTTAGACTATCGCCCATAACCCCTCTCCTCTTCTTCCTTGCTCTCTCCTCTCTCTCTCTCTCTGTCTGTCTGTCTGTCTGTCTCTCTCTCTCTCTCTCTCCACACACACACACACACACACACACACACACACACACATACCATCACCACTGCCACACAACAACAATATTATTGATTGGAAGAGGTAAAAAAAGTGGACAGAGGCGCACCTGGATTTTTCTGGCTGAGGAGGTACAGGTAAATTGTCCAGCGGACTTGATGAATCCTCTATGAATAATTTTTCATTTAAGGTGAATATAAAAAGTATTTTTATTTGCTAACTTACAGTTAATATTTATAATGTAACAATATTGATATACTAATGATTTTGTTAATATAAAAATTAGTAAAAGCATAATTCTTAACACAATGACTTGGTGAGGGGGGGCTGAACTTTTGGGTTCGCACGAAAAATTTGATGACTGAAACTAAAATGAAAAAAAATGTTTTGATTTTTAAAAGTGATACGTGGTATTTTTCTATCGGAATCCTAAACTCTTGAAATGAAAACAGGGGGGTCCATTCGATCAGGAAAATATTGAAATTAAGCCCCCAAAAGTTCTTCCTTCTGTTCACGTGACAGTTTCTTCGCGCGTTCCTTCAAAACATTCGTAATAAGTTAAATGACCCCCGTTGAAAACATGGAGGCGGCGGGGGCCCCCCAGACCATGCCAGCTCCGCGTGACGACCTGCAATCGCGAACAGAAACGCTGGGGGAGCTTTTTGAGGAAAAACAACGTTGCCGTTGAGCATTACTTCAATTATCAGTGGGGCCAGGATTTTAATTCTTAAAATCAGGAAATATGCAAGCATTTATGACCTGAAACCTACATAAATATGCCCTTTAAAAAATAAAATAAGACGATATACAAATTTATTTGTTGTCATTTTTTCACCACATGCCCCGAGCTTGACCAAACTCGCTCCATTCAAATTCATTACGTTTCAAATAACCCTTTTGTGGTATAATTGTTGACTTTTTTTGACTATCTTTTTGATACACTATCATGCGAGACATTTTCAAGGTTTTATTATAGTGCCCAAAAAAATATGACATATGTATTCTTTTTGGGGAAAAAATTTAAAAATATGACCTTTCACTAAAACGGCCCTTTAAAAAATATGAAAATATATTTTTATGGCAAAATTTGGCCAAAAATATGACTTTTTTTTAAAAAAGGGGTGTAAATATGACTTTATATACAAGAAAAAATTTTTTTTCTTTTCGACAAGACCTGGATTCCTGCATAAATTGTTTTAAAATTTAAAAAAAAAATATAGACAAAATAGGCAGAAAAAGTTTTGACTTTTATTAAAAACCGACCCTAGTTATCAGACAGAGAACTTAATTTAGCATCGTTTTTCATAATGATAAAACAATTATATAGAATGAAATCATGGGAAGAAGAAGACGATGAAGAAGAAGAAAAG
This sequence comes from Teleogryllus oceanicus, assembly GCA_964035755.1. Lineage (NCBI taxonomy): Eukaryota > Metazoa > Arthropoda > Insecta > Orthoptera > Gryllidae > Teleogryllus > Teleogryllus oceanicus. Next base: position 100,607,448 of record CAXIVR010000005.1, on the reverse strand, counting down.
AGGAGGAGGGAAAAAAAAGAAGAAAACAGAATATTTTCACTTAAGGTGGAAAGTTTTGGGTTTTGCAAATGTTTTGTTTGTTTTTTTTTCCCAAAAGCAGACAAGGCTCGCGTTTAATTCACATATAAAAATTGTCTTCACACATAATGACCTAGAAATTTTATCTTTTCAAATTTTGTACTGCAAGGTTTACTAAATGAATTTTGATTTATTATAATAGGAGGCTATAGGTACAAAAACCTTCGAAACACATAAGAAAAAGCACCTTAGAATGCAGTTGACCCGGTTTTTAGTGAAATTTGGGACTACAGTTTTGTTACTACATCAAATGTTTACTATATCCATGATGTCAGAATTAAATGGAATTTCAACAATGACTGATTTTATTAATATGAGATAGGGAAAAAAAACATTGACAGCACGAACTGAAAATTAATGTTAGTGAAACGGGGCCAGCGACCAAATTTCCAATAACGGAGGGTTTACTATATCCGTCGACTTATTTGCTACCTGTCCAGTTCCACAAGAAAAGTGACATTTAAAAATTCAGATTTTTTAGGAGAAATTTTTCATCCGAAACCGAGCTCTTTATTTCGTAACCAAAAACCGCATGTTTTATTCCATACCCGCTAACCTGTCCCCTTTTTAAATGTTTACTAGTGAAACAATAATTTTACCAATATAAACAATCGTTAGCAGATGTTCATATCTTAATCGAAAACATGAACACCGTTTATTTTGGTCCCTAGGAATTGTTTTAAAGATGGGATACTGAAATAAATTTTTTTAAACATTTTTCTTCCTTGGGGGAATGTTGAAAAAAAAAATGATGACAAATTTCAGGGAAATTTAGCATTCCTCTTTTCCCTCTGTATCTATCAGCCGGTCATCCCACGTCAGCCTCCACAAACCTCATCCGCCCCAGCGAGACCTGGGCCCCCCCAATTTTCATTTCCTTTTCCCTCGCCAGTTTCCCTGGCAAGGGGGAATTTACATCATTCGGAATAATTGCTCGAACCTGAAGTTTGTGGGGCTGCGAGGGGGATAAAAATAAACTAATTAAAAAAATCTTAACTAACTAAACTATAATCCCTTTTTATTTTGTTTTTGATAATAATTTTGATATATAAATAATAATAATAATAATAATAATAATAATAATAATATAATAATAATAATAAAATAATAATAATAATAATAATAAAAAATAATAATAATAATAATAATAATAATAATAATAATAATAATTTTTTTAGATAATAATCCGCCCCATCGGCGCCGTCAGAAGCATCGGACACCCCACCCCTCCCCAGCCCACCCCGGGCCCGCGCTGCCCTCTGACCGCGCGGGATCCGTCCAGCTGCGGGGGCGGCGGGCCGAGATTTCAGCGAACGCGCAGCCCCCGGAAATATAAAAAAGGCGTGCAGAATTGCTCACGACGAAGCCGCGCGAATTATCTACGAGGCGCGCGGCGGCGGGTGGGGTGTCGGGCGGACTGGGCGGCGGGGAGGGAAGGGGAGGGTCGCCGCCCACGTTGTCACGCCCGACGCAGGGAAGCGGCGTAGGGCAGGATGTAGCGCGTTGCCCTGGGGGAGCCCCCCCGGCCGCCGCCGCCGTCGCGACGCCGCCCGCGCCGCGATGCTCCAGTTCGGTGGCTGCGGCTGGCGCCGCTAGAGGAGCGCGTGTCGCTCGAGGACGCGCCGCGGCGCCACCGCCGCCACCGCGCCCGCTGACAGCACAGCGCCGCGTATTGTTTAAGGAGGGACCTTTTTTCACAGCTACTGTTTGGGCCCACTGCTGGGAATATAACTGCAAATAACGTCCGTGCACTCATTTGTCAGTCGTTCGACTACAGTTAACTCATTTGTTAATGGCATCATCACTATCTCGTACAATATGATCGTCCTGCATGACTCATTTGTTTCCCGATTCGTGAAAGTGACCCTTCAGAATAACTCTTTGTAGCATAGAGAGTAACTCCATTCTACAGTATAGAGAGGCAGAGTTCCTACAGATAGTGGATACACAGAGTAAGCCACAGGCTCCCAACCTAAAACAAGTGTGTGTATGTGTGTGTGTGTGTGTGTTGTGGGTGTAAGTGTCTGTGTGGGTGTAAGTGTGTGGGGTGGGTGTATGTGGGTGTAAGTGTATGTGTGTTTTTGTGTAAGTGTGTGTGGGTGTAAGTGTTCTGTGTGGGTGTAAGTTGTTGTGTGAATGGGGAGAGGAAGCAACTATATTTCGGGCCCTCTTCTACTATTGAGACCCATTTTCCATTAAATTTTTAATTTTAAATGTCTTATTTTACTAGAAATAAATAAAACATAATACAGGAAAATGAAATAATTTTAAAGGGAACATTTAATAAATACAATTGTGTTGATCCATTTCAGTGTTTAGATGGATTGGAAACCTCTTCTCCTAAATGTGTATAAATTTCCTAAATTAACTAAAAGGGGAAAATCATGAATTGATCACATCCCTTTCAAAATATTTAGGGTCTCGGCCCTTTTCCCCTCTGCGCACGCCTGTGCGAGCATACCCCGCAGCACGCTTGTGCAAATGGCATTTTCGTGCAGCCTCAACTCGCCAGGTAAAACTTCACGAATAAAATCCGCAGTTCCAGATCTTTTCCGGGATGGAGGTTCGTGGTTTCGTCACCTGAATCCTGTTTCAAAGACAGGCGTCTATGTGTCAGGTTCCAAGGGCCACGCCCTTGTCCAGGCAAAGGCCTACCTGCGGTGGCAGAACGTGCAAGGGGGAGCCTAGAAACGGATAAATATGTACCATCAAAACGATAGGTGAAACTGTTATATGTCCTAACGTGGAGGGCCCTTTCGGAGTGTTTTACCAGTCTGGTTAATACCGAAAATTAGGAGAAAGCCCAGTGGGGAAAAAAGGTTTACTTTATGTACTTGGACATTCAAGTACATATTTTTTACAAACATTTGAAATATGTTTTTTAGTGAGTTTATTATTTATAATACGGCCATTAAGAAATCTTGATCAATTTTTAATTAAAGTGTTTCCGCCAAGTCGTTAATCACCGCATCTGTTACTTTTAAGTCAAGACGTTATTACAAAGTTTTCGTCGAAAAAGAAAGAATGTTGCGGACTGCTGCTGAACCGCGCAGCGCACAGACGCTCTTGTGATATTGATATTAGGATTATATTCACAGATAGTATCATTACAGATAGTATCGTTATTTCGCATTATGATAATTTTCACAGATAGTATCATTACACTGCGCCTAGGGGGGCTCGAGCCCCGCCCTCCGGCCCCAATTGCATGTAGACCCTTCCCTACGCCCCAGAGGCGCGGACGGGGCGGAGGCTGCCCCTGCCGCAGGCCCGAGGCTCTGAATCCAATCTAAGGGAAACCCGGGAAGAGAGAGAGAGAGAGAGAGAGAGAGAGAGAGAGAGAGAGAGAGATAAGAAAGAAAGAAAGAAAGAGAGAAAGAAAGAGAAGAGGGAAAAAGGGAAAGAAAGAGAGAGAAAGGAAGAAAGAGAAAGAGAGAAAGAAAGAGAGAAAAAAAGAGAGAGAGAAAGAAAGAGAGAGAGAGAAAGAAGAGAAAGAAAAAAGAGAGAGGGTGTGTGTGTAGAGAGAGAGAAAGAGAGAGAGAAAGAAGAGGAAAAAAGAAAGAGAAAGAGAGAAAATGATAAAGAGAATGGAAGGAGGTGGGCATCAGCAGAATAAGGAAGTATACAGGAACTGTACGTTTGGTTTACGAATATTTTGCGAAATTGTTTTGACTTGAACAAATCGTAAACCAAGCACATTTTCGAACGATATCGATTTTCGAAAATCACTGTTGTTACAAGAGAGTAGTGACAGCGCAGAGATAGGTTTATTAAAGCAGAGAATTTTTTAAATTTGGGAACCAGACAGAATGCGTGTCACAGTTCCGTTGCTTGTAAACCATCTCAACTTAGCAGGGCTCCTCAGAATCCGGTGACTGACGAAGATGGGTTTCCCGCACTCAGAAATTTTGGCCCGCTGGAGCCACCGACCGCGGTTTCAGTCAGAGGGAATTTCGGCTCTGCCTCATCCCGTGGAGTGGGGAGACTGTCATGAAGCCCACGAGGCAACACCCCACAGTTTCAAGGGGCGTGGAGGTTTCGGAAGAGGTCTGAAGGAAGGACCTTGCGAGGGAAATTTGGGAAGAACTTTTTCAGATTTAAAAGAATTCCGAGAAATATAAGAATAGCGAAATAGAGCACTCGATTCATCTTTTCAACTATTCGCTTCGGTTATTCTTTCATATTTTGTCATTAATATGCACAATATTTCTTTACTACTCGTTGCATTATTGTTTTCAAAATCCACCCCGGGTTCTTGTCATATGATTCATAATCTTCTACTACACAAAGAATTAACTTGAAGTTACGAAATTCACCGTTTCAACTAATATTAACAAAATTTGATACATAAATTATCTAATACGTTACGTAGAACACTGAAATCTTTCAGAAGTAATTGTTTTGCGTCTGTTCTTTGTCTCTTTTATTGCAATGATAGTCAATTTAGAAGATGCTTGAAGTTACAAAAAGATTCTGTGGCAGGCTTTTAGCTACGGAGGGGGTTACGGGGCTTAGCCCTTCATATGAAAAAAATAAGTCCGCTCAATATTGCGCAATTATCGCTTGATAATTTTTTTTGGGAACTGAAAATATTAGGGTATTGATTGATGTGATTGAAGTGTAATGTTTGAGAGGGAAAATACCCTCTTAATGTTGGAAATTTTTTTTGATACTTTTTTGGCAGCGAAAAATTTAAATATACTAATTTTGCACATTTTAAAAATACCAATAAATCATACCAAGGCATTTTACACCCCGGTTGACAGAAACTATTTCAAATTTCGTTACCAGGTTCCAGAAATGTTTCCCCTTTTTTTTTGAATATCTTTTGTCAAATGTTCAATTGACGAGTTTCAGTCAAAAGAAAATTCCGTTATAATCCGTTATGTGAGTTTTGAAATCCACAGAGCATATTCGTAGAATTTTCTCGTCTGTCAACTCCCTGTTTTTTTTTTTTAATTTGCACATGTGGGCCCAAAAATGGACATCGCCCCGATGGAATTAACATAGTACGAACATACGAACCCTGACAATACATTAATATACATTCAGAAATGATGAATACACAATGCAGCATAATATTTTAGTTTTGTTTTGACGTCGCGGGTCGCTGTTTGTATCGCCAGGCTGATTCATTGGGAGGCGCGAGGTTGTGAGTAAACAGAGTAATCGGGAGCGGGACGTCCGATGAGGCATTGGCCAGCGTTGGTAGTGGTATGTTGGCAGGCGGTCGTGGAAAGTGATGTTGGCTGGGGTGAAGTTGGGTGATGGATATAATGTTACGGGTAATAATAGGGAATGGTGATGTCAGTTGCAGAGAAGGCTGTGGTAGTGAGGAGGATGGGAAGGGGGAAGTGGTGGTCGAGAAGGTGTGAGACGAAGTTGTATATTGGTGGTAGTGGAAAAATTCCCAAATGCAACGACCGTGATGTAAGAGTCAATAAAACGAGGAAATGACGAGGAATAATGGAATTGCCAGTGAAAACCATAGTAGTTTTCGGGAGGACATAATGGTGGGTGGAGAGGATAATATTGTGAGATATAACATTGAATCTTCGGGAAACGTTTGAGCGTGTCCTAGCGCCAGTGATTACGAATCATGGCTTTACTGTTTTGTGAGAAACTTTTCCGACGGTATCGATGTATAAATATTCAAACTCGTGAATAGATTACATTTATTCTCAAATAGTTATAGCCCCGAATTAGTACTGGAATACTGACAATATCGAAGTTGATGCCAGACGTCAGAATCGAAGTATTTAAACATTTCTAATTCTGATAGTTTATTTATCGTTTGTGGCAGAAGTTTATTTTAAAAAATTACGAACTTTATGAATAGTGTTATTGATATAGCATGTTTTACTGTCTTTCACGTTCTTTGTTAAAAGTTTTATCACAAAAAAAGAGAAGGCAGACATTTATGTATTCTTTAAAAATCTTTTGTCGAACAAAATGAGGGACTTTCCCAAAAAATAAATTAACTCATCATATATAAATAATATTATCTTGTAAAAAGTCATTTAATATTAAGGAAGGCAGTTTCCCGGCTAGGGAAAACCGTAGTCCCCGTGAATTAAAGCTGGGACTGCTCACAGAGTGATGCCCAAATGTGAAAATTTTCTTCAAAATGTACCAATCAACAAAATTCGAATTTTCCAACTAGATTCTTTAATGTTTGACATTACGTATCCGTTAGGTACCTGGGCATTATTTTAGTCTAAATTTTAGTCGTATTAACGAATTTGACCTTCCCAGTGAATTCACAATGAAAACAATGTAATTTTTCTGCATCTTAAACGCCATATAAAATACGAGACCGCAACAGAAATTGCGAAAGTCGAAGAGAAGCAAAAACCCCATTAAAAAATTTAAGTATTACATAATCCTTTTTCATTTTTGTTTGTTGCTACGACATCAGAAATTCACTTTTCTCTAAAAGCAGGTTTTTGAAGAATGTGAGTTTGGGAAGGAAACTCACAAATATCTACCAAATGCGCTTCACTGACGAGTTTGAAAAGCAGCTTACCTCCTGAGTTGTAGAACAAAGAGCGGCCCGTCATCCCTCGAAATCCTTCCTCCCCGAGACGGACCTTCGCAGTGCTTTGTCAAGGCGCATGCGCCGTGGCTGATTATGAGCTGGCTGGGGCGTGCCGGACTTGACGCGGGGCCCCGCCGCGACGTAATACAGAAGACCCTGCCCCACCCCGCCCCGTCTAGAGATGGCTGTTTTATAAAAAATCCATATATCGATACTTCGATACATACCAAAAGGTTTACGATGTCGATCGACGAAAATATCAATGTTTTAAGTATGATAAAATAGATGGATTTTTTTATCCTGTTTCTATCTTTCATTAGAGTCCCAAAATGAAATACCATTCATTTTTTTTGTTTGATCACGTATAAGTGATATGTTAATAATAATGTTTATCGAATGTAAAGAAGGAAATACAAGGACATCTATTATTTGCTATTATTCCCATTTATTCTCTTTCAATCATAAATCATGAAGAAACTTCCTGAATATAATATATGTAAATATCAATATATGATACCTAATTAGTATATAATACATAAATATTAGTTTGTGTATTTATGTATTGTGTATTTTGCCTTAAAGCATTCCGTCATCTTAATTTTATAATTAATATTCTATACAGACAAGGTTCAAAAAGCAGTTTAACGATATTACCACAAACAAAATCATCGAAAAGATAAACCTTTTGAAAACATCGATGTTGCTTGGAAAATATCGATGATAGCGTGTGCCTATCATAACAACACACAGTAACTGAAGCTGATGCACAGCACGTGGATAATGTTAAACACACAGTCTACTTTAACAATGCATGAGGAACTGAAATGTATTTATATTGGGATAAGGAATATAAAAAGTACAACTTACATTATTTGTAACCCTACAGGTGTTTACTTAAAAGTCAACAATTTTTTTTATTTATCTATGAATAAAATGGTCTCTGAACATATTCCTGAATATAAAAAGATTTCCAAATTTTTTTTGAGTCCTGATGGCGGCCGAATAAATGGCCGAAATGTCGGAAATGGAAAGTGTTTGTTTTTGTTTTATTGGCCCAAACTCAAGAACCATTACACATATATTGTTTATTTATTGGTTTATTTCGAAAACAATACTGATCTGTATCTGACATTTATGAAGGGCAAACGATCAATTATACAATTTTGTTTAAAATTTTTAGAGATTTTCCTTGTGTGTCCCTAAACCGTACTTACATTGCTTACAGACTGATTCATTCCGATTGTTCACCTCCCGGCTCCAGCTTCACTTCCACCATGACAACCAACTTCACAACATTGACCCTATCACCCCCTATTCCATTAGCAAATCACCCTCACCATCACTGTCCATCAACAGTAGTAAACCATCACCATCTTCACTTCCACCTGCACCACCACTATCAACCCCTCATCAGACGTCACCTCCACCCCATCTCAAACACCACAACCACTTCCCACATTCACAATGTATGGGTACTATCGTCGAGTAGATATAGTACTATCGTCAATTTGGGTGGCAGTCAGATACGATCGTATATACTTATAAACCGTACTGATTTATCGCCGGATCACCAAAATTAATTTTTAATTTAATAGAAAAGGCATATTTATAAAATTTAGTTAGTTAATGCCTTATTTTTCGTGTCGATACTCGATCAGCCCCTCTTCCGTCTAACCACGAATTTGCTACGCCCCTTTCACCACCTAGCGGAGAAAGGAGGTATTTTCTGGCGACGAAACAGGCGGAACTAATTTTGCTCAGAGGTTCATTTAGGCTTGTGGATCTTTACATGCAGTAAATCTACACATGGGGCAGCCGGCTTACTTCCTCCGAAGGAAGGCATACGAGGGATTATTTCGCCTTTAAAAAACTACGGCTTTGATCGGGTTAACCCGCAAACTCGGGTACAACAGTCCGGTACGCTGACCGTTACACCGCCGAATCCGCACTTTAATTAGTATTTCGAGGTATGGAACGTCGTTAGGTCGCGTTCTGCCAGAAATCAAGCCCTGCGTATAAACATCATTTAACTGTCACAGGCGCCACAGGTCAACCGGATGACTGATCTCGACTTTACTCTCTAACTTTGGGAAAATGCCGACATGCGTTTCCACAGACAAAAAGTAACTATTATTTTGCCCCTGAATCACACACCTCAACCTCCAACTCAGGACCGCTTGCAGTTGTTTTCATCATTTCGCACTTGCCCTTTTTCAAATGTTTTGAGACATGAAAAATCCAGAGAAGACTTAGCGAGAGATAAAGGGCATGTTAACCCCCATTACGTGTTCAGTGGCGTGATAGTAGCCGTACATAGTATGACGTAAATGGTAAAAAATTCTGCAATGACACTTTAATTGAAATAAAGCAAACACAATTTCGATGAACTTCAGTATGAATAATATTGCTTAAAATATCACACTTAACATTAAACACATATTCAGATGAGGTGTTAACATGCTAAAAAATTTGAGATTCAATAAGCTGATTTTAGCTTTTCCCAAATTTTTAATTTTTTGGCCTTGCTCTCTTCTAACCTTTCAGGAATCTAATTTACATTGAAATTATATTAATTCTCATGATATGTCAGATTAATATCCATAACACAACAAACTTAATCATATGAATTTAGATAAAATGTTCAGTTATCTTGAAATGTGATTATGTAAGAATCCCTTTATAAACAAACCATTTAAGGGGTTCTTACTACTAAATAAATATGCAGAATTAGATAATTATTTATTAATTTGTTTACTCCTTTTTTTCTTGGTGTCAAAAAGATGTAAACCTAACTACAAAATACGTTTTTTAAACCAAACGCTACCCTGTTCATCATTTCTATGCACACTTCAAAAATATTTGTGGCTTATTTGCATTATATTTCAGGGCCACAAGCGGAATAAACTTCACAGTTCTGTTGATTAGAAAGGAAGAATCTGAAAAACCCTTCAGAAGTCGAATGGGTTTTTAACCTCCGTGAAAAACGCAATATTATTTCGACTCGAGCATTGACGACGTTGGAAGATCATTCTGGGTATGGTCCACGAGTTTCAGAAGGCCTTGACCGAGCGAGGGTCGCAGGCTCTGATTATGGCGTCGAGCATCATCACAACTGGCTCGGACGCGGGAGCAGAGGGCCTCGTGCCACGGAGCCAAGCGGTTCGGCGTGCATTGAACCACGCGCAGGAATGCCAGTTCAAAGAAATCACGACACTTGTATATACAAGCCACTGGCCATCAATATAAATTTGATAAACAACGCGTAATTCGTTTGTTTCTCATCGAGAGTTAACGGAACATGAACCGAGGTTATTAACACTGCAACACACACGATCTCTCGGATTACCGAGTGTTTTTTTCCGATGAAAGAGCGCCTTAGAAATTTTTCAGAACATCGACCTTCTCACGTACCACTATGTTATTGTTCTCCGTTGTTATAGCTTCCGTTCGTGCTTTTGGACTGTACACTGTTATCACTAAAATATTCTGAATCAAAAGGTGTGCTGCGAGCATCCCGCAGATCGGAATGGTAGAATTATTTGCAATTGATACAGCCAGGGCTTAATTTCTGGCGCAACGCTACGAAACGGCGTTCCGGTACCTCGGGAACAATTATTAAATTATAGGATAAATATATAACTATTTCTATTAAATTAATAGTTAATTTGGGGCATGTTCCGGGATCTAAAATTTTAGAAATCAAGCACTGGATACAGCTTTCGTACACATCTTGTTCTCATTATTGATATAATTATATTTTAACAAAGTTTTAACATTTCTAGGTCAGAACAGTTAAAGTGCTTTGTACCTGAAACACCCAATAGTCAGTTTCTAAGCGTTTAAATTTCAAACGATGTATCTGAAAGATCACCGCGGTCTGAACAACATTTATTATTCGCATGTGCGAAGAGTTAATTTTACTTTAACACACACGATCTATACACTAGAGCCAGGTATGATTCTAGATGACTAGTATTGGCGTTTTGATGATTTCATAGTGAATCGTTTATAACGGGATTAAATAGTAATTAAATTCAAAATGATAATAACCTACTAAATCCCGACACATTTAGCAAATACTACTCTGATTATCATGTGTGAAGTATCCCGGATGATGCGAGATATAAGATTAATATAATATCTACATTAATTTTTTAATGATTTGTTTGGGAAAATACAAGATTACGTTTCGACAATTTTGTTGTGTTCTTCTCGGCTAAATATGCCTAAAATTCTGACAAATATTTGGTATGCAATTCTAAAGATTATATATAAAAAAAAAATAAAATGTTCGGCATAAATAAACCGGTACATTAAAAAAAAAATAAAAGTATTTGAAAAAGAACATCAACAAATAAACATAATATCGTCGATGAACAAGAAAAAAAGACACTTCTAAAATTTCTTTGGGGGAGATCGGATTCATCCTGAGCTGAGTGCTTTTGCGGCCAAAGACAGTGTTTTCTTTAAAGACCGTCCCCCTTAAGAAAACTTTATGAAATTTTAACTAGCAAAAAGTGGAAAATATATTAATTTCAAAATACATTTCTTTACACACAAAATATGACGACTTTTGAGATGTATCACTTTTTGTGGGTGACAAAATACGTTTCTTTAAGTCGTCGATTAAATAAGTCGATTTTTGAGATGTGTCCCTTTCTTGCCCCGATGAGATATGGATGTTTTTCGTACTCATAACCCCAGGCGCCTTTGCGTAGACCGGGAAGGCAGAGGCCGTCAAACCCAAAAACCCGGGCTGGTTGACCTGGTTTCGACGCCTGTTTATTCGTCTTCTGGAGGAAGAGGCGTTTGACCGCGTTCTGCACACTCACGGAAGTTCGCTGCCACGTGGTCGTAAGGATGCGAAAAGAAAGAAAAACGCTGCTAGGGTTTCACTAAAAAATATTGTTGTTAGGATTTCTGCTTTCGCCGCAGAGTGAAGCAGCCGGTTCCTGTTTGAAGGGCACGCGGAGGACGCCGAATCAGTATACATGATCGAACGAAGTAGCACACCTCGAAACAAAAAAAACACACGCAGATATTAACAGTAATTGATTCAAAAAAAGAATATTCATTGCTGATGAAAATCTGTTGGGATAGGATCTTGTATCACATGAATTGAAAGGCATAACATCACACTAGTTCACCATTATTATCGACGTCATTATTTTCTCAGGTGGGACGTATTCAAATAGCATTTTAGGAGTTCAATTTGTGTTCTACTTGCTGAAAGCTAACTTTCTATTCGACGAGTAGGAAATATGACTTTTGATTCCGGTGTATTTTGGATGATTTTCTTAATTATTGTTACATGACACTCAGGAGGACTGCCGTAGATGATGCCTGGTTCCGTTCAAGTCCTCATCCATTTTATTCCTATGAAGGAAAGCGTTTATACCATCGCCATACTTACAAGACGATTACTTCCCTTTTTTTTCGAAAGTGAGAAGCCTTTCTAAAACCATTAATATTTGAAGAATTTAAACCGGAGCGGTAGCTCAGTGCATCAACTGATGTCACTGCAGCGCCTCTGACCGGGGGGTCCTAGGTTCGAGTCCCGACGGCGGCAGGATTTCGACACTAGCTCTTCAGCCAGGTCGAATTTAGTGCCGTCTGGTGGAGAATTCTAGCGGTCGACTGCCTGATCGGTAGTTTTCATGGTTTCTCCGATCAACACCAGGCGAATGCCGGAGCAGTACCCTACCAAACGGGCCACGGACGTTTGATCGGTCCACGGGCCACGGACGGGCGATCTGTCCTTCCCCTTCCTTGTCCTATCCTCTCCCGTTACATACACACTTACACTAACATGCACTACACTACCACATATTCCGGGGGACCGGTCGGAGCTTAGAGCTAGTCCCGGCTGAGGCGGTGCCTCTGGTGGGGAGAGTCCTGGTTAGGGAACCCACTCAGCCGACGAAGTCGGCGCCGGATCCGCCCTCCAGCGGGGGAAGATCACCGCCATATCCCGAGAAAAAACATGCACTTCACTAACGGGACTAATGACCAAAGCAGTTGACGCGCCCGGAAACACGAAAAAATCAATCTATCAATTGAAAATGTTAAATTATGAGTTTCATCACAAAGCCCAAGATTACCTGAGCAACATATTTTATGAGCATGCACTTCCGAAATAATATTGGCGTTTCATCAAATTGTGATTTTTGGGAAAAAAAGTTCTTAGTTTTTCCTTTTGTTTAAAAAATTTTTTAATATCATTGTGTGATATGATATTGTGTGATATGGCTTGTCCCCCAATACTCCTGTTGTTTGAATGTCGGGGCTCGCACCCAAATGCGCTCCCGGCTCCAATCTACCCCAAAACAAAAAGATCCAATACATATTTCAAAATTTAAATTTTAAAAAAAGTTTTTTCTTTTGGTTTCTAACCCTTTAAAATTGTTGGAATAGAAAGCACGGGTGGTGATCCTTCAAGGATGTTATCGAATCCCAAAAGTGTCGTCTGGAAAAACGGAGCTGACCCCAAAAAAATAACTTGAGACAGGCAGTGATCACTATTGAAAAAACTAAAACAACTCAAAAAATTTTAGACTGTTTGAACATTTAAGAAAGAGACCAGGTATAGATAAAGGGCTTTTTGGCCCCCAGGTTCCTTCTACCATGTGGCTTCCATGCCCAAGCATTTGTAGGGTCCTTCACGTCATAACGACCCCCACAAAAGTCTAAATCATACAACGATGGTGGAACTGTGATCTAAAATTTATATTAGAGTTTGGGAAAAGTAATACGGATTTTCGTATTGCATTGACTGTTTTCTGAAATTGAGATAAAATATTTTCCCCTTTCTTTTTCAGCTAAAATTTCGAAGGGATTATAGCTATTTATTTCTGTGAATAAGTTTTTCTTTGGTTCTTTCGTTATCTTTAGGTTCTTTTAAAATCCGCTCGGAGTTGTTGGGATTTTTTCAGTTGGGGTTTTTGGTACAGGTCAAAAGCCGATTCCCTACCTGAAAAAAACCAAAAAATAAAACGATTAACACATTTTCACACAAAGGAAAAAGCAACACTACTGGGCATTTAAAGAAATATTTGCCCTTTTTCCTCCATGCGTTGTGTAAAAAAAGGGCAATTAGCACACTTCTTTCTAAAAAGATTTTTAGCTAAAAATGGCTTACCATCAATTTTTTGTATTTTTACTAATTTTTTTTCCCCTATTTGTTCCAGTGGGGGTTGAAATGAAAAAATTGTTGTAGTGGTCAGATACTGACTATAATCTGTTTTGCACCCTAAACGTATTTGGGGGAAAAAAGTTTTCCTTCATGTTACATTATTACGTCAAGATAAAAAAGATATTTCAGCGTATTTGTATACAGAAAATAGGAAAATGAATAAATAGAAACTTTTTAACCCAACCACTAGAAGACATAAGCGCACGTATTGCTAGTTTAAAGTCAGTGAAAGCCAAAGTTATTTTCACATTTTGTGCAAAGGGGGCCTGTAACTTTGCCTGGCGTTCCCTGAACTGGGCCCGGCCTGAAACTCATCTGCTGAAAGGTTGAAGTTATCTGTATAAAATTTGGGCCAAATTTAAAAGAATTTTCCCAAAAAAATAAGATTTAAATTTTTAATTTTACGAGAGAAAAAAAGATGATTAAATAAAATTGAAAACTTTTTTTCAAATATTTTAATTTTGAAACTGCAATGATTCTGTAATTCCCAAGGGAAGTGTTCTGCAAGCCCAAACGACGATAAACTAGTTTGAATTTTTTTTTGAAAATGAAACAGAAAAAAAATTTCTTTGAACAGGCTGTGCAGGTACCGCGGGTTTTGGTGGCAGCGGTGTGGTTGCGGAAGCGGGGGATGCGGGTGGCAGGGTGTGGTGTTCGCAGGTGTGATAGTGGCTGGGGGGTTTGGGGAGGGCAGCGGGGTTGGTTGTCAGTCAGTGGGTGGGGGGAGTGGGTGGTGATGGCGGGGATGGGGGGGTTTGGGGGAGTGGCAGGGGGTTGGTGGTGGGTCGTGTGGTGGGGGGGTGGGTGGGTGATGGCAGGATGGGGGGGTTGGGGGGCAGCGGGGTTGGTGTCAGTCGTGTGGTGGTGGGAGTCGGTGGGTGTGGCGTGGATGGGTGGGTGGGGGGGGGTTTTGGGGTGTCAGTCAGGGGTGGGGGCGGTGTGGGGGAGGGATGGGTGGGTGGGGGGCGGGGTTGGTGGGGCGGGGGTGGGTGGTCGGGCAGGTGGTTGGGGGCAGCGGGGGGGGAGGGAGGGGTTTGCAAGCAAGTGTGTTGATGGCAGCGGGTGGGGGGTGGCAGCGGGGGGGGTGGCTGAAAGTGTGGCGATGGGGGTGTGCTGGAGGCAGCGAGGGCGCTGTGGGGTGGCAAGGTATTTCTGGGGGTGCCGCGCGGGGGGAAAGGGAAAAGGTCGTGGGCAGCGGGGGCCCAGGGAGCAACCCGGGAAACGGTGGCGCCCTGCGTCGTGCAACGTCGCCGTTACGACCCCCTCCGCGCCCATTGCAACTCCTGCGACGCAGCGCCCCCTGAACGAGCCCCTTCCGGCAGCGCGCCGGAACCAACGCCCGCCTTTCCCCGGGGCTATCGTACTACTCATTTCCAATGGGCGCAGAAGTTTTAAAAAAAACTGGCGGCCGGCAAGGGTTTAGGATCTATTCATTAGATCCCCGGGGGAACAATTAAAAAACAATTGAATAGCTTCTTTTTGTATAAAAACACAAATTTAATTGTATTATTCGTTTATTGTCATTCTGCGCGCACCAACTGAAATCTCTACTATCCCATCCGCAGATCGGGGGTTTTGCGACACAAGGCCCCAAGGGGGCCCCCCACCCGCTAAAGCGGGGCGGTCAGCTGGCGACAGTTTCTTCCTGAAAACCCGGGTACCCAACGAGCTGGTAAGGGGCCACGACTCGGCCATCGACGGGACTCAAGCATCATGGGGGCTATTTTTCCCACTTTCCCCAACCACTAATTTTCCCCCCAGCAGCGGGGGGAAGCGACTCCATGAACATAAATCTGCCCAGAAATGAGTTTTTAGAAAAGGAGAGTGCCAGCGATGGAAGAGCTCTATAAACACAATTATTCGCGTCGTTATTTTCATCCTAGTCGTCTGGTTCAAATATTGTGGTATGTGTAAGGCGAGTGTAATAACATTTTTTTAACCCTTATTTTACAAAACAAGATGTTTTGGAAAATATTTTTTAAAGTCTGTTATTGAGTTCATTGTTTTTTTTTTGAATAAGTGCTCATTCAATACAGATAAATCATCAAAATTCATGAGTATGTGATTATGATGGTCAATCTATAGGTCTAGGATAATGTTTTTATTATTTTAATACATAAAAATTTTCAATAATGTCAGCCCTGAAAAGTAACCTGAAATAAACAGTACGATATATTTTATTTAAAAACAAACTCAAGATTTTTTTTAAAAAAAAGTAGCTTTCGAAGATTTAGTACACTTTGAAATAAATTGTTGACAGAAATGAATGTTTGTTATTTCAATAAAAGGAAAGATGCAAACGATATATTTCCCCTCTGTAAACTCAGGATAAAAAATGGTGACTGCAAATACCCCCCTTTATAGTGCCTCACTGACAAGATTTGGGCAGTATTTAAATTTTTTATTTAAAATACTTTTTAAATACTTTTTTATTTGAATAGCTGTGTTTTGATTTTTCTGGACATGTATTTTAGAGATTATTTAAATTAAAATAGGTTTTTTAAAAAAAAACCCTTTAAATACACATGAAAGAAACCAGAAGAGTTTTTTTTTGTTTTGGGGGAGTGAATAAAATTACTGAAAAAAAAATAAAACCCCTTTTTCTGTTTTGAATTTGAATTCTTTTCAATTTTAAATTAAAAATCTGAATCATTAAAAATGTGGGTAATTGTCCGGCAAAAAAAATGCTTTTACTTCAACATTGTTTCCTTTTTTGCACCAGTTGAACGACTGTTTTCCTTTGGGATTTAATAAATTCCCCAAATATGGGTTTATTGTCTGGGGATTTGTTTAAAACCGGGTCGTTTAAAAGGAAAATTTCCCCTTGTTTGAGTTAGACTTATAAGTTATTGTTGAAATTTATGACGGTCAGTTAGTAATTTATTGTAATAGACAATTAAAATATTTTTAAAAAAAGTCAAAAAAATATTATATTTACTCTATTTTGAGTATGTATTTAAATACATATTTACAAAGTATTTTGAAGTATTTAATTATTAAATTTAAACTATTTTTCAACCCCGCTCACAATAACCCGAGTCCGTGTGTCTAAAGTGAAATACTTTGGGAAAGCCAACGATTTTGGCAACCATTCCCAAACTTCTACGGGACATTGCGTGCAATGATTTTATCTTCCCGTTTTATCCCAAATCATTATGGGTAACACTTTGTTGATAAAAATTTTTTACCGATAAAAAAAAGTTAAGATAAAAAAAAATACTGTTCAAATATGCCAATGGTTGTCCCATTTACCTAAACATGTCAACGTAGCAGTAATTGAGTCTTCCTTTTTGAATCACGTTTATTATTTTCACTTAATATTTTCCGATTTCACTTTGTTAGGTTTTCGTTGGAATTGCTAAGTCCCCGTAGCACTAGCTATTTACTAGAGAGAAATTTGTTATCAGGAAAAAGGTTCTTTTAAAAAGGTCTGAAGACTGACGATGAATACGCCCTCCTTCCTCTGGGGCCAGGGAGGGGATGCAAATCCATAAACCAAAAAAGAATAAAAATTTTTTGGGGGGTGCAAAGTGCTAACTGTTATAAAATTTAAAATTTCTTCATTCGTTTCATTTATCTGAGAACTACTTCCGGGACAAAATATTGAAAAATGCCCCCAATGACCATTTGTTTTAAAAATGGATCAAAAAAGGTACAATAGAAAAAATTTGTTTCCCTAATTATCATTGAAGCTTTAAATCTATATTATTAATAATTCCGAAAAGTACAACACAGTTCGGGGTTACATTCTAATAATAAACACGAAAAATTTTCAGATGTTACTGAATCAACAAAAATTCCGGATGGTGAGTTACGGTGCAAATGGCTACTTTTATCACCCCTTTAAGTCTTCCACACTTTCGCTGCTTCAATAAAAATTTATTTTCAGCGATTGTAAAAGTTCATTATATTATAAAACAAGCTATTATTTAATCGTTTCCCTCTTTTTTGAACTCCCATGCTTTGAATTGAAAATTCCGTCATTTAAACAAAAAGGGCACGAAACATTGTCCTTAATATTTTTTTGCATCATGAAAACAAAAGGTGGTGTCAAGGTTTCTAGGCGCGGCAGGGCTGTCTGGAACTCCGCCCCCGCGCGCTCAATAGATGTTTAAAGGTCGGGAATCGATCACATGTCACTCACTGATATATTATTCAGGGGATTATTCCACTGAAGTGTTTACTGAGTTGCTGAGTTGAAGTTTTGCTTTTCCGGGGATAAGGATAGGGTTCTTTGTCTTAAATGTTATTTTCGTAACCCCCCCAGATAGAAAATCCCTACATCAAAATATTTCCAAAAACACCGAGTTTATTGAATTTATAAATTATAATTTAAAACAAAATCATCTACGAAATTTTACTCATATTTGCATTCAAGTTCGATTCAATTTATTTGAATTTTGCATTTTGGTATCCGCCCTAACACTAATTCCAAAGAGAACTTGATGATTGACACACAATTATTAATCTAATTCGTGGGGCTTTCAAATTTTCTGCAAAGAAAAAAGAAAAAAGGAAAGTTGTGAAACGAGGTTTTCTTACCCCAACTGTGGTGTAGGATGGGAAAGTGAAGTAACACGATGAATTAATTTAAAAAAGTCAATATTTATGTAGCTTGTATTAAATTTTAGCATCACCGAATATAATTATTGATATCTTAAGAGTTGAATTATTTGTAATATATTAATATTAGTGATAGTATGATTATTGCATGTTTTTGGGAAATAATTTATTATTATTTTTAATTTTTATTATTTTTATTATTATTATTATTATTATTGTAATTATTGTTTTTAACTGCCACCGGGGCATACCCAATTGCAGTTCAAATAAATGTATTTTATGTAGCCACATTCACAAATATCTTTAAGACTAGGTATAGCTCTCCCCCATAATTATATCTTAAGAATAGTTCAGTATTCAAAAATTGGTATTTTTCAAAAGCGTTGATAGTTTAAAAAACAAAAATATCCACAAAATGTATTAATTTTTTTTTTTGAGTTTTTTGCATTTATGCTATGCTCAAAGGGGCCCAATGATTTTTTCAATTCTTCAATATAGAAAATTAGATTTTAAAGTTCACCCTATTTTTTTAAAAGACTAGTTTTTCAATAAACTATATATTTTATTGAAAAATTTTTTTAAAATAAGACTGTTTTTTAATAAACTATATTTTTTATAAATTTGTAATTTTGATTCAAAAAAAGGGTTTCCCCAAAAATATTCTGAATGTATAAAAAAACATAATTTTCAAAATATTTCAAAAAATACAAATTCATTTGTACAAAAATGATAGATATAACAAAAAAAAAATCAGATAAAAATGATTTATAATTCTATCCACAATAAAAAAAAAAACTTCATTATCTTAATAATAATAATTAAAAATTAATAATAAAATAATAATAATAATAATAATAATAATAATAATGCCGCATTATAACATTTTTAAATGGGGGATTGTTATTTATTATTTTTGTTTGACCAGCGGGGGTTTTGTTTGACTCGACCGTTAGGCTTTTTTAAATTTTGTTAATTTTTTTTCACCCGGAATGACCAAACGGTCGTTCAATTTTTTTGAGTGTTCCTTAAATCATTAAAAGACGAAAATTAAGTTTTTTTTTGACTCGAGGTCTACTTTTCGAGACGTACTGTGAACGTCAGGGGGAGATTGTTGCATTTCAATTAATTAAAAATTCAGTTTTTTTTGGGGGCATAAAAAAAGATTGATTGCTAAAAAGGAACCATTCTTTAATATTTCACAGTCCAGGAATTCAGAAAAAATTTTTTAGCATTTAAATGAGAAATGAATTCTCCCCTTTAAAATTTCAGGAACCACAAATTTTTTTTTAACAAAACTCTGACATCACAACAATGCCACCCAAATTCGATGCATGTTTCATTAAAACTGGGCAGTACGAAAAATGAGTGTGTCAAGGGGCTCATCTACTTTTTTTCCCGTGTTCGTTCTTTGACGACAAAGAAAGTGACATTTTAAAACCAAAGTTACAAATGAAAAGGGAAAAAATGGATTAATTAAAACAAAAATGACTCGTTTAATTTCATTTTTCGCTTGAAAGTCATGAGGGGGAGCTGAAAACCGATCTGCCTAACTTCGAAAAATTTTTAATGCGAGTTAATTGTGTAAAATTTAAAGCTAAACTGAATGGAATATTACAAACTTCTTTTTTAAATCTTTTCTTTAAGTTATATTTATTTTAAATTTTTTTTTTTCATACAGGGACTAATTTCAAATTTAACCCTCATCAATTAGATGTATAGTTTCAGAATATATTAATATGTCATTTCAAAAATTTTCAGTAAAAGTATATCCACGGCACAAACCTTTGGCAATTTTGTTTTTAATTATTCCTTAAAATTGGGTTGATTGATTGTTAGTGATTCCGACGCCCTTTTTAAAATTTATTTATCCTGTTGTGTAGTTCATGTTTTTTTTTCAGGTGGCGGTTCTTCCTTTGCTGGGTGGTGAGATCCGCGCGACAACAGGTGGGTTTCCCCAATGAGATATCTCCCCCCAGGGGGTCCGCCCCAGCCGACAAGCCTAAGCCCCGACCCGTTTCCCCGCAAAGTGGGAGGTAGGGATGTTAAAAGGAAAAGGGGTGAGGAAGAAAGGAAGAGGAAGGAAAAATCCACCTCCGAGACCCGTTTGTTAGGGGACCGTTTCAGCATACGCCGGTGTTTATAGGAGAAACCACGGAAACTATCAATCAAACAGCTGGCAGCTAGGTTCGACAGCGACGAACTCGTCCTAAAGACAAGCAGTGCCCAAAAACCTGCCACCAAACCTACGACCCATCGGCGAGGTACTGCAGGACATCAGATGCCCTGAGCCACCTCTCCGGGGATATTGAAACACCCTTTTAAATTGACTTATTTTAACTATTAAATTTCAAATTAATTTTTTTTCGGTGGAAATTGGAAAGTTTAGTTACTTTCTTTCCGGGGCCGAGTTGACTAATCGCTTTAATTTTGGGATAGAATCTCTTTCGAACCCGCGGAAGAAATACTGTAAACATTCACCGTATTTAGCAATCAGAAAAATACCAATAAGAGACTAACTAGTTTGAGCGATTAGAAGGGAAAATGATAGTGTATTGTCAAGACAGAATGATGACTAACCCACACCAAATAGTTGAATGCCGGAAATATATAAATAAATATCGGTGAAACCTATGGACGGACAAACCAAAGATTGTGCTTAACTACGAATAAATGCTACTGAGAAGCATGCAGTAATAATAAAGAGTGGCAAAGTCAGACGGAGAATAAGAAATATGAGACGGAACAAAATGAAACGGAACACCAAAATATGAAAGAAAGTGAATACACAATTGAAATCTGAACCACGTTTAAAAGAAGCATTAGACACTTTTTTGCCAGTGGAAGGAGCGTAAGATATTTGCTGCGTCACAGTGTCTCGAGTGAACTACGTGTCAAGTTCAGGACTACTGCGCATGTCGGAACATCTTCGTTGCTTTGATGCGAGGTTCCAGTCCAAGACACTTGTCCTCGCTCACTGCGTAGCTGCTGGGCGGGAACCCAGTTCAAGAAGGAGACTAGAGCAAACATCATACTCGAGGAGAAAGAGACGTCACACAAGAGGAAGAGGGAGAAAGAAAGGAGAAAATGAAAAAAAGGGTTTGAAATTTGGGAAAGAACGAAAAGGAAAAGCTAGAGATGCAGAGGAATATGGGTACAGGATAAAAGCACCAATAGTAGCGATAACGAAAACATTTTCGTAGTTTTCTTAACATCCTTGGGCTTTAGCTCTAAATTCGTTATGTAGAAGTGGATAGGTGATTAGTCTACCTCTTTCTGAATACTTACTGTTTAAAATTTGACAATTTTTTAATGTTCTATTTTTTATTATTTTCAAATCAACATTTTCCCAGTAGTGGGCACTTACAATTGCAAATTTTTGGTAGTGATCTGCCACTTGACTCAGTAACGGCCAATCAATACAATAACACGACTCAATAATGGCCAATCGATACAGTAATACAGTAATACAGATACTCGACTCGGTAATGGCCACTCCCTGAACGTTCTCCAGACCAAGAAAGAATCAGTTCATGTTAAATCATTGCAATACCAATATTAAAAAGATACTAGTTTCAGCTTTTTCTTTTAATATGGAATATGAGGAAATAACTAAATCACCTTTATTCTTATTCTCGCCACTAGAAGTCTTTAGCTCCATGTTCTGTAAAATGAATTCAGTGGCAAGCCTCCGATTCTCATTTTTCAAATGCTGAGCTTGGATGTGCCACTACTGATGTTACCCCATTAAGGGGTCCATTAAGGGTCCATTAAGGGGTCCATTAAGGGTCCATTAAGGGGTCCATTAAGGGTCCAATACGCTCTGAGATACGAAGCCAGTTTACTTTGAGTCTCGTGTGCCCGCCCCGAGGCGCCCACAGACGACACTGTCGCCCAGGAGGCTGACTGCCTCCTCCGCCCTGCGGCCAGACAACTGCTGCCGTTGCAGAGCCTCCGACCGGGAGATCCTAGGGTTCGAGTCCCGATGGTGGCAGGATTTTCCACCCTAGCTAAGTCACTGGGTCGAGTTCAGTCGCTACCTGGAAGAGAATTCTAGCTACCAGCTGCACTGATCGACAGTTTTCCGTGGATTCTCCGACTAACACCACGCGAATGTCGGAACAGTACCGCGCACGATCTTTCCTTTCTCTTCTTTATCCTATCTTTTCCCCAAACTTACACACTTACACTCACATTCACTACACTTTCATACTAGTCGGAGCTTAGAGCTTCGCGCACAATCACGGGGATAAAGACCTTAGCATTTGACGCACCCGGAAACACTAAGCCTTCCGTAGGTCGGCGCCGCATCTCGATTTCCTGCGGAGAAACATCACCACTACCTCCCACGATAAAAACAAACACTTCATTTACGGGGATAAAGACCTTAGCATTTGACGCACCCGGAAACACTAAACAATCAATCCAAATAAATTTTATCAACGCCAAGCGATTCGAAAATTTATCGGAAATTTGCACTACCCACATGGTATTATCTAAGACAATGACTGAATTATTTTGAAAATCTAAAGAAAACAAACTATACTGCACTTGTTTCCGAAACAAAACAATCAATCCAAATAAATTTTATCAACGCCAAGCGATTCGAAATTTATCGGAAATTTCACTACCCACATAGTATTATCTAAGATAATGACTTGAATTATTTTGAAAAAACAAAATGAAAACAAACTATACTGCACTTGTTTCGGAAACACTAAACAATCAATCCAAATAAATTTTATCAACGCCAAGCGATTCGAAAATTTATCGGAAATTTATTACCCACATGGTAATATCTAAGGCAATGACTTGAATTATTTTGAAAAATCTAAAGAAAACAAACTATACTGCACTTGTTTCCGAAACACTAAACAATCAATCCAAATAAATTTTATCAACGCCAAGCGATTCGAAAATTTATCGAAATTTGCACTACCCACATGGTATTATCTAAGACAATGACTTGAATTATTTTGAAAATCTAAATGAAAACACTACACTGCACTTGTTTCGGAAACACTGAAAATCAATCCAAATAAATTTTATCAACGCCAAGCGATTCGAAAATTTATCGGAAATTTCACTACCCACATGGTATTACCAAGACAATGACTTGAATTATTTTGAAAATCTAAATGAAACAAACTATACCGCACTTGTTTCCGGAAACACTAAACAATCAATCCAAATAAATTTTATCAACGCCAAGCGATTCGAAAATTTATCGGAATTCACTACCCACATGGTATTACTAAGATAATGACTTGAATTATTTTGAAAAATCTAAATGAAAACAAACTATACTGCACTTGTTTCGAAACACTAAACAATCAATCAAATAATTTTATCAACGCCAAGCGATTCGAAAATTTATCGGAAATTTCACTACCACATGGTATTATCTAAGACAAAGCCTGAATTATTTTGAAAAATCTAAATGAAAACAAACTATACTGCACTTGTTTCACGGGCAGGCTGCGACGAGCGGGACCAGCAGCGGAGCGGAGCGGAGGGGCCCTGGTGGGTGCGGCATGCGCCCCGTGCGCAGAATTTGGTGCGGCGGCGTTCTTCTCAAGGCCCCCGCGCCCGGTCCTCAAGGCCGCCGCAATTCACCGGAGCACCAGGTGCTTGACCGCGTCGACGCCGCCGCTGGCGCTGCCATCGCCACCACCTCCACGCTGGGCGCCTCCGGAAAATGCCACGTGTTCCGGTTTTAAACTTCCAATATAACGCCGTTGAACCCCGTTATGGAGGAAACAGTTTCGAAGACTTTTCTACATACAGAAATAATGTTTTCTGTCCCACGTTCTGATGTATAAAATATTTACATTCTTTCCATACGAATACATTTTCTGAGATTGACACGCCAACTGTTTTACTGCAGCATCTGTCTGGAAGATCCTATGGTCGGAGACCCGGATGGACGGTCGCAAATTTTCCACACGAGTTAGAGAACAAGCTCGAAATCTGCCGCTGCCTCGAGGACAGTTCTAGCGGCCGGGTGGTTTGGTCGGTAGTTTTCTGTAGTTTTTACGATCAAGACGAGGGAAATGCCGTAATAGAACCTTGAAAAATGAGCCATGGACCGCGTGCGATCTTTCCTTTGTCTTCCATGTTTCGCCCTTAGACACACACACACACACATCAGGACACATACCAGGTGAATGGAGCTTGTCCCTGCTGGGGCAAGCGGTGCCTCTGACCGAGAGGTTCTAAGTTCGAATCCCGACGGCGGCCTCAAGATTTTCGACACTAGCTTTTCAGCTAGGTCAAATTGAGTCGCTGTCTGGAGGAGAATTCTAGTGTCCGGCTGCTCTGATCAGTAGTTTTTCGTGTTCTCTGATTAACACCAGTCCATTGCCGGAGCAGTACCTAACAAACAGGTAACGTACAGCGCGCGATCTTTCCTTCCTCTTTCTTGTTCTATCCTCTCCCCCTTACACACACACTTTCACTAACATGCACAACACTACCACATATTCCGAGAGACCGGTCGGGAGCTTAGAGCTTGTCCCGGATGGGGTTCACTTACGCGACCTTAGAAGTAGACGCGCCCGGAATCACTACCAACCAACCAACGAGATATAGCACACTACACTTACAGATCTAATGACTACAGTGGTTCTCGCACAAGGAAACACAATATAATTATTGTATGAAAATCCAAGTTAATAAGAGTTTTCCGCTTGTAGCAGACAGAATATCCTTTTCACAATTCATTTTGCCCCCATATTTGGAAATCGAAACGATGTTTTCTAACGCGGCGAGCCGGGTGACTCATCAGTTTTAAGAGTCTTGGTGGTTGGTCCAACAGTCTTGACAAAGACTGCTTTAGAAGGGATTTCCGTCGGCGAAAACACCCTTCCAGAAAGAATCCAGCTTATCTGTGATTGGTGAAAATGTGCAGTCACTTTCTCTGTGTATTGTTTTGTGGAAGCCGTTTAGGCGAGCGGTCTCGGACGAGGGCTGATTCTTACTAATGGGCCTTTTGTGCTCTGGTGCGCGAGAACCGTAACGAGCTGCTCAGGATTTGTTCAAGCGTAAGGGTCGACATCTCAACGCATTGTGTACCTTGTATAGAGGTTTACACCATCGACGTGATATTGGTGGCGACTGTCTAGAGCAGACCTGTCAAAATGTGCCCGCGCGACCTGCTTGCCCGCGTAGGAAACCCCGCGCTACTATGAGCACGGCACCTTCCCCTGACGTCCCTCTCCCCTCCCCTAAATCCAGAAAAGGGGTGTACACGCGCAAACTGTAGAGGGGAAAGTCAATGCAAAGCCTGCTCGAATTACTTCGAAGAATGGTTCCTTTTTATGAAAACATGCTTGCTGGATATTTTCTGTCAATCGTACGAGATTTGAATGGTGTTAATGCACTTTATTACTTACCAAGGGAGACCCATTAAAAATGACGTGATCTAAAATCCGTTAATATTATATTTACTATTTTATTACGGTTCATATTCGTGTAGTAGTATTCCGACAAAATTGTCATCGAGTTCTATAATGTGTGTAGGTTTAACATCGCATATCTTGCTGGTTCAGAAGTTATGTTTATAATTCCACGATGTACGTAAATAATTAAAATCAGTCATCAAATATAGTTAGCAAAATAAGTCATAGTTAAAAATGAAAGTAACCTAAGTGAATACCCGGGAGAATATTCTAAACAGATGCTACAATAACAGAGTCGAAATATAACGCGAATGCTCGCACGTGAGAAAATATCTGCACTAGGGCCCGCCGCGTTTATCATTTCCTTGTTTCCTTTAGAAGAACTGTTAAAAAACTAAGACCAGAGGCAGAGCCAAACCATGTAAAGAAGGCATTATTAGGGCGTTGTTTCCGTGCATTGAAACCTACCTAAGACGGAACCTTACAGTTCATTCAAAATATTTCCGTTTTGGCAGGTTTCCAACTTATAGAGGGCTGAAAAAAATTCACCCTATATCATAAGTACTCTATTATCGATAGAATTTTGTTAGTGAAAGAAAATAAAGAAAACAAAATGTAATTTACCAATAAAAATATCTCAAAACTTGTGACTGGGGTACATTTTAAAAATGGGAATAATAGTTTTCTACTGTATGAAACACACATTTCTGGTGCACAGGTTTCCATGCTGCACAGGTTTCCAATTACATCAAACAGGAATTATTTATTTTTTTACGGAGCGAATTGATATTTTACGCCCTAATAGTAATAATATGCATACTTAGGCATTACAGGGATAACGAAGTAAAAAAAAATACGTCTATAATTAATGTTGAGTGCATTAGTCACAGGAGTAAAACAGGTATTTGACTAAAAATACGAAGTCTGCTCGTCACCCCCTCCCAGACGTACGCGCGCGCGCACACACACAGACACGACGCGCGCACACACCACACACACACACACACGCACACACGCACACGCACACGCACACAGCACACGCACACGCACACGCACACGCACACGCACACGCACACGCACACGCACACGCACACACACACACACCCCGGGCACACCACATATACCATACACACAGTTCCCTCCTCGCCGACGCTGCAGCCGCCACCTCCGCCGCGTCCTCGTCCTCGCCTCCCGCCCCATCGCCGAGAGAGGTGCCTTAGAGGCCGCCGAGAAGGCGTCTGGCTACTCGCGGCATGCGGTTTCGAAACCGGACAAGTCCAGTTATTAAGATGCCTTTTCGCGAAATGCCGCGAATAGCACTGCATAGGTCATGCGGCAGGAAAGCTCATTGCTGCTTCTGACACATTTGCTACTCGATCGCAAATCTGCTCATATTTGGAAAAGGTGCATTGTTAAAGGTGAAGGAACTTTCGGTGTCATTCGATTTCAAGCAGTACACCTCGATCTCGAGTCAATCACGTTTACGATTTCTTGAGCACAATGTTTAGTCTGCTTCCCAAGACCCATTGAATTTTTTTTTAAGAGTTAAGTTTTTTCACATTTAGAGATTAATTGCCTCTAATTCGCGAAATATACATTAAAATAATAGCAAAAACTAATACAAATGATAAACTATCTGGTATTAAGTATCTACACAATAGTATTAAATGTAATTTTAATATGATTACATATAGCCAGATATGTTCTGAACACTTTCCATCTTCAATAGTTCAAGTAACACACATTAAATTAAAATGAAGATGGAAAGAGTGTTCATGAACACGAAATCTCTGCTGCTCCACAGAATTGATCCAATACAAATGTATTGTGATGCAAAGTAGAAAGCAATATATACTGACTGAAACGAAACTCACAATTAAATTTATGATATATTTTCTAACGTCTAAGAAATGTAGTGTTCATAAATTCTTCCAGGAGTTTACAAGGGAATTTCAACCCTCATTTTATTTTGAATTAGATTGAACTATTTATTCAGTAGTAGAATGTGCATTTCATACCAACGAACATTACATATTTCAACAACTCTGATTAACTGAATACTGCAATGTTTAGTTCCATTGCTGACTCTAAAGTGTTTTATTACAAGGAATAGTTTGAAGCTTTGTTGAAATACTAGCAGTGATTTTTGGCGAAACTGAATTATTTTCATTTTCTGGAATAATGTCAGAATAATGGCACTCGCTTGTATATTATTTGCAAATAATTATGATTCTAATACTTTTGGGATGTAGATCAACTTTTTTAGCAACGCTCTTCTGTACATTAGGAAATCAAGTACGCAGTTGAGTACGATTGAATTAATTTCGGAATGCTAATACATTTCGTTTTATTGATGCTCCTTTATTTTTAATTTAAATACCAATCTTTTCTCTCTTGGTCGATTTTGTCTTTATGATCGTAATAATGTTTTAATATTATCAAGTACCTTGTTTTCAATGGGTCGCTAATGTACGATTCACTTAATTGCACTTTAGTGTTTATTGTTTTACGTGGTCACTGACGTCCTTGGTGATTCAAATTATGGATATTTTCTTGATAAGTAAATGTTATTTCCATCATCATTGCATGCCATTACGTTTGCCAAGGTTTCTAAATAATAATTTTATCTCACGTCATAATTACCTACGCTGTTTTGTTTGAAGATTCGATATGATGTAAAACCGGTATGGGTAACTTCAAATTTCTGGAAAACTGTGTTGCGTGTAATGTTGAGATAAAACATAGGAATGTCTAAGAGTAAAAGTGGAAACTTGGCATCTTGTGCACGCTCAGTGAAAGTCTCGCTCGTGACCAAGGACACGAAAGCAATAAAAAGTTTCATGATATTCTGTCGGTTGCAAAGGGGAATAAGTAATATGAAGTTGTCACGTCAGGAATGTTAATTTATACATTATCCGTTTTGCAATATGCAGGTACATTTACATGTTTTGTAATGTTAAATGTATTAGTTTGAAATCTGCATTTTAGTATATTTCTTTATAACAGTTACCACTAGATAAAGATATTAAATTTTAAGAAATAAGTTTGTATGGGGAATATCGCCGAGATAAAAATTCTAATTAAAGACATCATCCTAGTGAACACTTTTTATTAGTGTAGATTGATATGTACTATAAAATTGTTAATATATTTATGAATAGCATATTATTTTTTTTCACTCTTTGTAGCTCGGAGATTAAACAACAACGTTAACTCCACACATTACATGTTTTAGTTTAATACTTCCACCATATTTGGTTGAAGGAAACTGTGTTTCATCACACGAAAGACTATCATTACCGGCGCATTTGGTTAATCATCAAACAGTGCCAAAAAATTAACCTAAAACTGGAGTATAAATCATAATTTTGCATTATATTTCTTACAAATAGATCACACACAACAGTGTTTTTTCTGTCTGAAGACGAGAACAAAATCCAACATAACCAAAACAAAAGAATTCTCAGTTTTTCCGCCGGACTCCTACGGGAGTTAGAGGAACGTCTGTGTTGGTATAATTGATGCCATAAACTCCACTATTATGCTTTTAGAGTTCCGACGTTCCCACGAACATATAGTCAGGAGAGGCTCAGCTTGGGGGTTTGAGAATAGACCAAGAAAGTTTCATAATGTGATGTGGTACTGTGAAGAGACGAACCCAAAGACCTGAAAACTTCAACACTCGAAAACATTATTATTTCCTGAGGGCGAATGAGATTTGTGCAGAATGATCGTGACAATTTATGACGATACGCAGAAATAAATATGAGTGGTGATGTGAACGTTGACGAATAATTTTGAAACGTAGAGCAGGGAGGTGCAGGGCAAATAAGTTCATCGGAATGCAGTGTTGTTTATCGCCGTGCGCTGTTCTGCTGTGTAATATTAAGTTTATCATTATTATTATTATCACTATAATGATTATTATTACTATTATTATCTTTCGCTCTCTTGACAGTTGGATCCTCTGGAAGCAAATGGAAGATTATATTCACCTACGCGAAGGAAGGAGGATAATGCTTTTCACTATGAGCTTCGACAGATACTTCGCGCCGTCAATTTTAGAACAATTTTAATTTATTTTGTAAATCACTGCACTAGTTACTCCGTCCATCCATCCTTTTGTCATTCCGTCCGTCCGTCCGTCCGTCCATTGGTATGTCTGTCTGTCCGTCCATCGGTCTGTCTGTCCGTCCGTTCATTGGTGTGCTTGTCCGTCCGGCCATCGGTCTGCCAGCCCGTCCGGCCATCGGTCCATCCGTCCGGCAATCTGACTGTAAATGGCTGCATTCACTCAAGACGCGCCACTCAACCGGTTTTTGCCTACTGACGCCTTTTAGTCGCCTGAGTCCACAGCGACGTGACTCACAAAACCTTTCCGTCTCGCGGTCTGTGGCGGTCGGCAGAGTCTGTGTCTGAAAGGCTCTAATGCTTCATGGTGGCGCCACTGAGTGGCTCCGTGTAAAGGCACCTTACACTTCGATTTATCTACAGCTTCATTTGACAGATCATCAGCTGTTACGGTATCATCAATCGAGCGCTCAGACGTCACTCTGGCGACGTTCAATCTCCGATTGGATGGCACCGTTACCGACTTAGCCAACTGAACTTATGTTTAAATCCAATTAAGGTTAATTGGTTTGGTTTGGTTTTTCGTGTTTCCGGCGCGTCAACTGCTTGGTCATTAGTCCGTTAGTGTAGTGCATGCTTTTCTCGAGAGATGGCGATCTTCCCCGCTGGATGGCGAGATCCGGCGCCGACCTACCGTCGGCTAGTGGGGTTTCCTAACCAGGACTTTTCCGACCAGCGGGCACCCCCCAGCCGAGACAAGCCTAAGCTCCCGACCGGTCTCCCGGAATGTGGTAGTGTAGTGCATGTTACTGTAAGTGTGTGAAGGAAGAGGATAGGACAAGGAAGAGGAAGGAAGATCGCGCACGGTCCGGCCCGTTTGAGGTGCACTGCCCGGCATTCGTCTTGTGTTCATCAGAGAAACCACGGAAAACTACCGATCAGAGCAGCAGGCCGCTAGAATTCTCTTCAGACAGCGACTGAATCTCGACATAGCTGAAAAGCTAGTGTTGAAAATCCTGCCGCCGTGGGGAGGGAACCTAGGACCTCCCGGTCAGAGGCGCTGCAGTGACATCAGTTAATGCACTGAGCTACCGCCCGATCGAAGTATAGGTTGACATAAATAGGAGTAATATTTTTCTTTCTTTAGTCGCGTTGTTTCTTTGTTTTTTCATTCATTCACACATTCACCGTTACGAAGTATGCCCATTTTTAGAGTGATGCCACAGACCCCACTTTGAGAGGAGGGGCCGCTCCCAACGTGGGCGCAGGCGGAGCAGCGCTCGCTCGCCCAGCGCCACGCGCCGCCGTCCGCGCTCTGATTCCCTCGAGCGCATGGACGCCAGCCCCACTCTCTCCTGTTTGTACCTCGCCATCCACGTCATTAGCCCGCAATACCTGCGCGCCGGCGAGATCTCCTTCGCTCTTTCGACAGGATGATCCTCTCGAAGCGAATGGAAGGTTTCATGCGCCTGCGCGAAGGGGAAGGGGGCAATGCTTTTCACTGGAGGCTTCGGCAGTTTCTTCGCGCCGTCGGTTTTAGAACAAATCAACGGATATTAATGTTTGACGTACGAAACGGTTTATTTGTATTCTGGGAATAACATAGGCTAAGTACGCGACCAGATCTAGTCTAGTGAAATGCAATTGGCACACGGGCAGCTTGCTGCAATAGCATTTGTACAGCCCTGTTTTAGAGCAGTCAGTGTTTTTGTACCTCAACAGAATGATACTCATGTTATATGGAATGAATAATTCACAAAGTGGTAAAATTCCAAAAAAGTATTCGTATTCATTGTATTGTATTTGCAAAGAAGTACTCTGATATCGATATAGACGTACGTTAAAGTTGATTACCAACATCTGTGCGGTTTTATTTGAGTGTTCATTAGTTTGACTGTACAATACATACGGAATGTGTATCATGCGTTTAGGCCAGTTTAAATAACGAGATTATCTACTGGCCAATATTCGAATATACATTATCCCTCATCAGATCTACAAAAGATATAAGGGTTAATACAATCATTGTAGTACAAGTGATTTTTTCCTTTTTGTGTGCAAATTACTATTGAATATTTACATTTGTTTGCCTCTAGCTATATTTAACATGTAACATATTGAAACTGCACCCTACATGTAACAAATTGTAAATGCAACAGTATAAATGATGAAAATAACGAAATGAAATAATCATGTGTGCTAGAATTATTGTTAGAGTGCCCTAATGTCTTTGTAGTCCTCACAAGGCGTAATATACAACCGCATATTGTCCAGTACATAATCTAATTATTTGAATTGACCTACTACACTCAAGATCCTAATTTCGTTTGTAATTTCAAGAGGACAAGATTCCCAAAGCGCCAGTTTGTAACATCTAGGAAAACGAAATGTAAAAATTCTTCAAAAACTAGAAGAATGAAGTTTCCAAAGAATGTTCAGGATTTTCCGAGGCCCTCCCCCTCCTCCATTGAAGTTTCAACAAAAATGAAAACGTGTTTACGAGTGATAAACAATTGTAGCGCCCTCTGTGGCAGCCGTAATGTACCTATGCACGCAGGCAAGCACAGCACAAAGGGGCAATGCTAGCTGAGGTCGGGGCCGGGCGAAAGGACGATATGGTTAATTCGGTGCCCCTGCGTTTGGTGACGCGCAGCACAATATATTTGTCAGACGTTAAACAGCATTTGCATAAAGACGTATTTCATTTCAATCCTATTTCCACACCACTAAGAGTGTCTTCACACATATTTCATTTCAATCCTATTTCCACCCACTAAGGGTGCCTTCACTCCTATTTCATTTCTATCCTATTTCCACACAACTAGGGTCCCTTCACGTTCATTTCGATCCTATTTCCACACCACTAAGAGTGTCTTCCAGGGCTATATTACCAAACAGGTTGAGTAGGCTGCAGCCTGGGGCGCGCAACTTTTGGGGGCGGACGAATTCCAGCGCATGCAAAAATTTATAAGGCGAACTTTTGAATGTTTTTATACAAATATTTCTTTTCATATTTATAACAAAAGAAAATGTTAATTAATCATGTATAATATTAATTAACATTTTCTTTTGTTATAAATATGGTATTATGTTATTACATAATATATATATATATTATATACATATAATTAATATAAAACTATCGTATATTTTATTAAATCAATATCGTGGTGAGAATTATTTATATGTATAATCAGGGCTTTATTTCTGGCGGAACGCGACAGAACGGCGTTCTGGTACCTCGGGAATAATTATTAAAATATAATATAAATATTCAACTATTTCTATGGAATTAATCATTAATTTGAGGGGACGTTCCGGAGCCTAAAATTTTATAAATCAAGTCCTGCGTTTGATCAATTATTTATACGAACACAATATTTGCTGGGTTACAAATATCGTAAAGAGCGCTAAAAGATTTGACAGGCTAGGGCGCACATAAGATGAAGTCAGACACTGGTGCCTTCACACGTATTTCATTTCGATCCTATTTTTCACACCACTAAGGGTGTCTTCACACGGAGCCTCTCAGTGGCTTCACCGGGAAAAGCCAGAGTCCTTCAGAAACAGCCACCACCGACCGCCAGAGAGGAGGGATTTTGTGAGTCACACCACGCTGTATACTCAAACAGCGGGCAAAAAATGGTTCAGTGGCTCGACTCACGTGAACGCTGCTATATAGAACTTGCTTGCGGTGACCATTATTCCAATTTCGTAATGAACTAATAAAACGGCAGTAGACGTCTTTAAAAATCACTATTCACTCAGATGGAAACACTAATACAGTAAAATGTTCACATTTATAATTAGAAAAAGTCCTGTACTATCTGAGCAATAATCCAGATACAGAGTGTGTAATACATTGTGTGGTAAATCTATTCCTAGAACAAAATTCAGTGAATACTGTAAAATACAGTAACAAAAATTATTGTTCTTTCACCAGAATCAAGTAGCTCAGTGCATCAACTGATGTCACTGCAGCGCTTCTGTCCGGGAGGTCCTAGGTTCGAGTCCTGATGGCGGCAAGATTTTGGACACTAGCTTTTCAGCTTGCTCTCTGAATCTGAATCAGTGAAATTGTCGCTGATTCAGTCAGTGAGCGCAAAGTCACTGATTTCTTCCAGTCGAAACGTGTAGTTTCGCTGACAATCAGTGAATATGTGAACCTTTCATAATGCCCGCCAGCATTTGCACTGGTTGTCAGTGGCGCCGCCGACTGATCGTCAAGTGCTCTGTCTAACAGTCTGTTGTGTATGGATATGGAAGCAAAATCCCACGAGTGAAATAGAAGTTTCCTGTGAGAAAACTGACCTGTGTCTGAAGATTGTTTTAATTGCGTTAGGAAGTATTTTCGCTTTTCTGTGACTCGTCTTGTTGATAACTGTGAGACGTTTTATTTTATAGTGAACATTTAGCCAAAACTAAGATATAGGTTATGAACACGAGGTAAATACCACGTAATTGTTTTTGTTATTAACTTGAAAACTTCTTATGTAACTTAGAGTTTTAGGTAACTGATTGGTGATACCGTGTGAAATATCTGACGTGCAATGTATAATTTCGTTTATGAAAGTTGTAAAAGTCCAAATGCTCTCGATTACACCACAGCAGAGCCAGCAAACTATTAACTCTTTCTTTGGTTTTTCCAATTTAGTTTAATGACACCAGTCCAGGAATGGAGTTTTGAAAAAGTGTAAGAGAAAGTGCAGGGAGCTAACTGGGGACTATAACACTGTGAATATTTTGAAAGGTATTTTAATTTGCCAAAGACTGCTGTAATATTGATTTATTTTGATCAGTGTTCCTTGCTTTCTTAGTCACTAAACACATTATATTTACTCATTTACATGGCGAGGCTAGTTTGCAAAGTGAGAGGGGAGTGCAGATGGTACATCAAAGCCATTTGCCACCCTGAGGTTCCTTATCCAGACCTCATAATTCTGCCAGTTAGTATGATTTTGTATGTAATCTGAAAATAAAGTAACCATTTTTTCCTCCACTAACTTCTTGACTTATCTATGTTTCTGTTTTAGGAGGCTGAATTTGCATCTGAGGAATGGAAAGGAGAAAACTTCAAGAAAAATGTCCAGCAATATTTGATATGGGTGAAAGGATAGAAAAATATTCTTGCTTTGTTCAGGTGATGGTTGGTTTTAACATCTGCCCTTTTAATAATAAATTATTCCTTCACCCATGGCAGCATTTGACTTACTTTTTAAATTAATATTTACAACAAATTTGGCATAACTAACATTACAATTTTTTCATTTTTAGCAGTATATAATGATTATATCCTTTGAGTATTTAATTTGAAATAAAACTCAGTTGGGTTTCTGTAATAAACCCTCCTCTGGAAATGAACAATGCTTCTGCAATTGTTCAATTATCAAAACCTTCTACTATTGGAGTTAAGTTTTGTTATATCATAGAAATTTGATTCTTTTGTTCTGTGTCTGGTATTGACTTCATAGATTGACTTAAAGATTGTCCCAATATCGTGTATGGCCCAATTCTCAATTCATCTAATTTCTTCATATTCAGGCGACTTTCATGTTCTAGTACACAAGATCTTTTTTAATTCAATTTGTCTGTGTAGGTCAGATATTTTTTGTTGTCATTATGAGGTTTTATTGTATCTTGGTGCTATTTCTCTCTCTCTCTAAATCTTCGTCTGTGCATTTTATATTTAATTCATGTGGTAGGTTATTTATGGTTTTACCCTCAGAAAGTATTTTGTTGAGACTTATGTCACTGTATGTTCTGTCTCATATTTCTCATAGCTTTTTCACAATAGTTGTCCATAGGAATAGCAGCCTTTTGTCAGTTTCTTCATAATACTCTATTTTATTCACCAAAGTCTGGTTTAATCTTTCATTGAGACCATTGCCACATCTATAGCAGTAAAAATCTTTTTTTTTTTTTTATTTGGAATTGTTTTAATTCTTCTGAATTTATTCCTGATATTGATCTGTTAGTACCATCTGGATATCATGGTTTTGTTACTTCTCAGTTAGTTTCACAAAATCATCAGCGTTTTGATTTTTGATGTTAAAATATAAGCATATCTTGTGAAATGGTCGACCAGTAGGTGTGGTATTTTTTGTTGACTGGATCCTCCGTAACCTCTGATGGTATCTATAGAAACTCTCTAAAAGGTACGTTGCTTGACCTAGGTGTGACATTAATCCAGATTTTGATTTTCTTCATGATTTATTCTTAATCGATGTCACAAGTTTCAAAATCTTCTCTATGTTTATGTTTATATTTTGCGCTGTAAAGAATGGTGTTACTTTATTTATCATCCGCTCTTCCCAGGTAACAATAAGTATTGTGTACATATTTTAGTAATATTTTACTAAATTCTTCTGATAATGAGAGTTTTTCTTCTTTTCAATTTTATAATAAATTTCATTTTAGAATATTAGTTTTTCTTATTGTTTTGTAGTTCTGTGCATCTTCTTTGATCCTTTTTATGTCTTCTAATTTCACTGGGTTTACAATTTTAATATGTCATCTGAATTTTCATCAGGCTCTGAACTGATGCCTGCTTTAAACAGTCTGCCTCTTGGTTTAATTTTCCAGCATTATATTTAACTTTAAAATTGTATAGGGACAGATAGTATGTCAAATCACCCAGTTCTTAATGTGTTCTTGCTTTATATTTAAATTTTTATGCGTGTGTTCTTAGCCAATGTTGCCAATATATCACAACCTCTTTTATTGTCAAGCACTCAGGTAAATTGTTTTTTTTTCCTTGTGAGCTTCACTCAATTTTTTTGAAAAATGCCGCTGGCTTATTATCCCCATTTTTGTCGTTGTTTTAGAACAGCTCCGATTTCTTTTATGCGTGTGTTCTTTTTCCAATTGTTCCATTCTGATTCTACTGTATTTTTCAAAATCAGTAGAATCAGTATGGTATGGTATTTTTCAAAATCAGTAGTACTTGAGTACCAATCTGTCAAGGGAAAATTTTAGAATTTCTCTTCCACAAAACAGCGTTCACACTCATTTATCCATTGGCATGCGTTTGAGTTTATCCATTGAAATATATTGATAATAAAATCATTGGCAATTTTTCTCAAATCTTTTACTTCAGATATTTGTTGCTTATCTTCTAAAACTTTCTTTAAAAGTTTCTCAATTGTTTCATCTGAAGTACTCGGTAGATTTTCAACTTTTCCTCTGTAGTCTCTTCTATGTAGTAGTTGTAAAATTGCAAATTTTCTCTTTATCCAAATATACTTTTGATAGATTTTCTGATAAAGAAATCCAGACTTTCGAAATTGATGTCTTTTTTTTTTTGCATTTCTTACCTACCAAATATTTGTGTTGTAATTAGCTCCTGTGAAGGTTTGTGTTTGGAGTTCATCTGGTAAGCCATTTAAAATTTTTACCTCAAGTGAATTAATAGCTTAGAACTTGCGCTTCTTGATCATCATTCATCAATTGTATTCCTGTCTTTGAAATCAGTAGCCAGGTGCCTCCATTGCGGTGTCAGGTATCAGTCATTTGTTCGGTACCATGGCAGATTCGAAATTTTAGGAAACAATCACAATAGTCTTGTTTTCTTTATACACATATGTGTATATATACATGTGTATACATATATATGTATATATGTACATAGAAACAAAGGCATGCAGTGCTGTTAGCATTTCCAATTTTATGGCAATGCTGCTGATTTTAATTATGAAAATTATAATTAGCAGGGGAAGCTGATTAAGTTCCCCTAAACTTGCCAACATACTTGTAATAATACTAAATGTTTTATTTGTATTTTTACTTTAAAAATTTTGACAGATTTAATGTTTTATTTTTATTATTTATTTATTTTTATTGTAAATTCATATAAAATCCATTGAAATGTATTTATATATATTTAAATTATAAGAGTCCTTTCTTTCACTACTTTCTTCCCATCTTTCTTTTCAGAATTTGTTGTATTGTCACCGAAATTGTCAATATATGTACATAAAATGAAGAGTGTTAACTGCAGGCAATTTTCTCTGTAGTGAGTTTTGAAAAGTTCCTGAACATCGGTTTTCTTCTCTGTTATATGTTTTCATTGGTTTAAATAAAGACTTGTATTCTCCTATCTCACTTAAATAGGCAGTATCTCCCTTTAAAATTACCTTAATTCCAACATCCCTTTACCAGTATTCCTTTCACTGAAAAGCCATTTTTTTGTAAGTAAATGATGTAACAAAACTCTCCCTACCCTAAGGATAATGTGACTTAAGGAACTAAACCATAACATCGGACAGATTTTTCTATGTGATAATGTTGAAGGCCATAAATGAACAGATATATGGATTGCTCATATGGAAATAGAATACAGGTCTGTTATTACCTCAATTTTCAATTTTTTTTTCTGAGTTAAGATATTGACTCAATATCTTTGCCATAATATGTATATTTCTATTGTATTTGTTTGTAGTTAATAGTACAGTGCTGTTCAAGAAGATCATTTTCCATAAAATCTTTCAATAAATTTGTGCCTAATTAACTTTGACTTTCTTTTACACTATATGTCGTACCAATACTGTAACCCAAAATCTACTATTAAGATATCAGGGAAAAATACTTCAAATACAGATTAAATTATTATTATATTTATTGTATTTATTAAATTTTATGTTTTTGAAGCATTTGTTTAAAGCGATAGCAGTGATTCTCAGTAGTAGGATTTTTGGGTTTGTGCATTAAGTACTGGAGAAGCGATGAGATACTCACTGATTCAAATAAGTGAAGCCTTACTTTCAGTGATTGCAACAGCTATTAATTCCACTGGTTCAATTAGTTGTCACAGATTTCACTGATTCAAATAGTGAAGGTTTCACTGATTCAAATAGTGAAGTTTCACTGATTCAAAAAGTGGACCGTTTTTCACTGATTCATTCCAGTTCAATTCACTGATTGCCGGTGGCAGATTTATACACTACAATCAGTGAATAGTCACTGTCAATCAGTGGTTTTTCACTGATTCAGGCTGAGAGAGTGGTCGAATTCAGTCGCTGTCTGAAGAGAATTCTAGCGGCCGGCTGCTCTGATCGGTAGTTTCCGTGGTTTCCCGATCAACGCCAGGCGAATGCCTGAGCAGTGCCTCTAACAAAGGAGCCAAGGACCGCGCGTTATCTTCCTTCCTCTTCCTTGCCATATCTTCACCCTTTACACACACACGTACACTAACATGCACCACACTACCACATATTCCTGGAGATCGGTCGGAGCTTAGAGCTTGTCCCGACTGGGGCGGTGCCCCGCTGGTGGGAGAGTCCTGGTTAGGGGGAAACCCCACTAGCCGACGGTAGGTCGGTGCCGGATCTCGCCATCCAGCGGGGGAAGATCACCGCCATCTCCGAGAGAAAAACGACTACACTAACGGGAGTAATGACCGAAGCAGTTGACGCGCCCGGAAACACGAAAAATCAATCAATCAATTCACCAGAATCAAATCCAGATCAATAGTCCGATTTTTCATGACCGAATTATTGACACACTTCTGCACATTTATATGAAGATTGCCAATAGCAAAATCAAAAATTACTTCTTTCCTTACAATAAAAGCCACTTGGCCATCAAAGAGTACACCAACAAAAAAGGTAGAAATCTAGACAAGGCTGACTCTTCCACAGTATCCCTGATATGTGCTCTGAGATTATAGGCCGTCGCTCACACGCCTCGAGATGAAGAGCGTGATGCTGCGAAAAAGTAAATAGTTGAGGCGAGACAATAGACGTAAGACGAGAGCTGTTCGGATCTGTTGCAGAGATGCAGATTACCGAGCCTCCGCGTCATTCTGCATCAGAGATGCGCCTGGCAACAAGCGGAGGTGACACGAAGGGCACGCCCCCAACGAAACGAAGGCTGCTTTGCGCAGACGCTTTCTCGCTTTTCCCGGTTCCAGGAAGAGCACCGCAGCTGGCGCCA
Organism: Teleogryllus oceanicus; assembly: GCA_964035755.1. NCBI lineage: Eukaryota > Metazoa > Arthropoda > Insecta > Orthoptera > Gryllidae > Teleogryllus > Teleogryllus oceanicus. The sequence continues at coordinate 100,567,679 of CAXIVR010000005.1, read as the reverse complement.
GGGGGCCCGACTTTTATCTCAGAGTAAACAGCGCTAAGTACCTCTCGTCGCGACATCTTTGCTCTGGCCGCCGCCGCCACACCTCCGTCTGCCCTCCCACCATATCCCGTGATCGCCTCAATGATCGCTGATCGCAATTTCGTCAAGTTCTCGTCCCGATCCGGCGACGGCTACACAAAGCCAACTATTAACGACAATTAACAGAATACATTGAAGTCTGTCTTAAATGATCATTCATGGAACTGAAGAGAAGCGGCTACCCGACGCCAAAGCACAATAACCAAGATTCTTTTCAAAAATTTGTTGTACTCCCTATTACATATCCTGTGGGTTATCTCACAAAGGAGCGTTTTCAAACCAGACTTATTTGTGAATATTTTCACAAATGATTCAACAGACAGGTTCAATGATTTCTCTAACTTAAAACCCAGTAACTGAACACTTAAGGCCAAAGGAAAATACAGAAATTTTCTTTTTTGAAAATAATTGGTTTTCACACACTACGATTTGGCATGAAGCAGGCGGATTGTTGATTAGTCAATGACATCCAGGGTGGGTATGTCCCCCAAGTAAACATTCTTATATTTTTGAAAATTAACTCATTTTATTAAAAAAATATTAGTAGTAGTTTGTGAATCACATCACTTCAAAGAAATATTCCTATTATGATTTTTTTTGTTTCAAGTAAGTTTCGGACCGAGCGGGATCTGTCCTTCCTCTTCCTTGTCCTCTCCTCTCCCCTTACACACACACACACACACACACACACACACACACACACACACACACACACACTTACACTAACGCCACACTATCACATATTCCGGGAGACCGGTAGGGAGCTTAGAGCTTGTCCCTGACTGGGGCGGTGCCCCTTGGTGGGGTTGGTTCGTTGTTGGCGTTGGTTGTCGGTCCTGGTTAGGGGAAACCCCACTCAGCCGACGGTAGGTCGGCGCCGGATCTCGCCATCCAGCGCCGTCTCCCGAGAAAAAAACATGCACTACACTAACGGGACTAATGACCAAAGCAGTTGACGTGCCCGGACCAAAAAAATCAATCAATCTGGATGTTGTTACGTCCCTTATCTTTCTCATTCGAAATAATTTAACTTTCCTGATATTTATTTAGGAAAATGTATTCTTTGACATTCATATCACTTTTCGACAGAACGTATCTCCAACTGTTTATTTCACAATAAAATAAAAATTGTTTGGTTGCGGATCTTTTTTGATAGCTTGTAATTTGCGAAAAAAAGTCGGGTGCCTGAGGCAAGTACAACTGTTTCATAGACACCTGCAACTTATCGTTACAACGCTTGTTCCGAATAGACTTTCGCAAATTCTGCAGTGTTGCACGATAACGTCCAGCCGCTATTATGCCACACAAGAATGCTAATGTCGATCTCACGGTGCAAATGTCTTAATTCTGATGAAGTAGTAATTCTGATTATGTAGAAAAATAGTGCAACACACGCTGTATCTGCTACAAGAAAGTTTTCCTATGAAATAGTGTTTTCTTCTTGTTGTCATCCTAGTCCAATTTACTTTGTGGATGCACCTCGTGTATTATGACTCCGTAAATATTATCACTAAAATAGCGTTGCTATCGTCTGTCTCAACCGGATATACACAGTACACACCTCTCAGTTCAGCGTCATGAGTGAATGTAGACAAACCTACGAGAATTTGTGACATAATTTTATATCATTCCGAGAAGTTCTTATCTCTTCGAGAAGTACGCGTGTGATCTTGAGCTCAGCGCCGCATTCCTGTCAGGCACGGGTTGTTGAGACAGGAAGTGGATATGAATGAGAGGATGGTTTGGGATCGTTGATGATAACATGAATGGAAGAAATGTTTGTATTTTTGGCTTTAAAATACTCCTTGTTACGTTTTTAATGGATGTGGATGTAAAATACAAATAAAAGAGTATGTTAATGCAATAAAACTTTCTTTCAATGTTAATTTTGAATTTCAATCAATATTCAAATTTAGCCATTGCTATGAATATGAATGTGGAATTCAAACAATTAAGTCTGTTGATGTAATGGCACTTTCTTTCTATGACATTTATCTTTGAACTTCGAATTTCTCTCTGGCATTAGTAAACCTTCCTTTTTAAATTATTAATTTAGCTTGGCTAATTTTCTGGCGTCCTTCTTTACCTGTCAGCATGCCAACGAATATCCCTGCAGCAAATATTAAAAGTTACCAGATCAATTTAGAGGCTGAGATAAACGCAGTTGTACATGTTGTTGTTAAATGCCCTCCACTTCTGGTCTTCGTGCTCTCTAAAATGCAGGAGAGCGTCCAAGCAGTTGCAGGAGAGCGTGCATTTTAATGCTGCTAATTAATAATTTGCACATGGAAATTGAAGAATGAGACAAGGAAAAAAGAATATGAAAACCGAGCTGAACAAAGCGACCGTCAATAAATTACGAAAAGCAAATTTGGAATATTTTGAATACTCCCTCTGTAACGCGCGCTCGAATTCTCCCTGAATAATTACATATAGCTTGTGACAAGTTTCCCCATTTACAATAAGTAAAAATAAATTATGATGCTGTAAGAATGAGCTGCATTAAAGTTATTTGTGCTATATTTTAAAATTTATTATAATTAAAGTGAAAAATAGTTGGCGATAACACCTAACAACAAGATTGGATACAATTTTGAAAGTAGTAAGGCAACGTAGGCGTGAATTTTTCTGTCATCAAGCAATGCACACGCCGTCATGAATGAATGGGTGAGAGCTACTGCGCCAATTTAATTGCAAGCAAGAGTTAATTATCGATCATTTTTTAGTATTTTCTTCGAAATCTGACAGATTCAATGAACGTAATACCATAAATTATTAAATATTTCCATTTATTCTAACAATTTATATATTACAACTTTTTCTCTTTTCGGCCGCCATTCTACGACCTTCCTCAGGGCGAATTACAATTACCTCATTCTGTTCATCTTGACCTCGAATTATAAATAAAATGAGGATAATCGTGAGTTTAGGTCACTAAAAGTCAGGTTTTTATTACAATGCCAACGTTTCGGCCATTTATTTGGACTGCTTCACTGCTGTAAATATACGATAACAATACAAGATAAATGTACTCGTTGTGCAATTGGTTAACACGATTTATCGTTACATAAGACAAATAGGCGGCATATTCCAACTACATTTCTCTAAAACACACAAATGCAGAGATGACAATAACAACTAATTACCTGTAATTACAAGTACGTTGAGCGACATGTGTTATAAATTGATGTGATTTTGTATAGTTTTGTGGCTCCCGCAAACGAAAACAACGGTGTCTTGGATAATTATTGTCAATGGCAATTGTCGATGGTAAAATTTGTGAACAGGAGTCTCAGAGCCATACAGTTGGCGTGATACGTGATTTCTTTCGTTGTTTTTTTCATTTCCTTTTCTCGAACGCTCGGTAATGCCACTAACAGACACTTCCATTTACACGACTCAGAATTATTCGATGGGGAATAATATTTTCCTCTAACTGAACAAAAAATAGCGATATTGAAGCAAAATGCATACAGAAAGAACACTTTCATGTCTATTTCGTGGTCAGTAGCTACGTAACTGACTGATTCTCTATAATACGTAGTTGTAACAATTTTAGGAAATTGAACGGTTACTGCTTTAAATATTGCAAGTGAGGGTTAGACAAAATACCCGGAAAAGCTGGGCATTGTTTCTCTCGAGCGGCCGCGGAAAATCCGCAGGCCCAAAGAACCCCAACCCATCGGGACCCAAAACAGGGAGTCTGAGCCAATACTTTCTAAAACCGTAGGTTTGAAAATGCCTTTTTTTTACACAACTTTATTAATAATAGTAATGAAGTGTATGTACCTTTTCCTCTAAATAAACGGTAAATTACTCATTTGCTACTAACATGTAAATAACAATAAAACAAGCACTGCGAGGTGTTCTTTGAACTATCATACTTAAAATATTTATAAACAATATTTGTAGTTTTCTTCCCATATTTTCTTTGGAGACTTCACGTGAAATAAAATTACTAAACTCATGGCAAAGTACTGATCGTTCACAAGGAATAAGAATTACTTTAGTAGGTATTTAGACCCAAAATGGTCGGACGCAACCAGAATCTCTTGCTTTCACCCTTCAACATGGGACGCCGTCCATAGACGTACCGGGGCTTTTAACTTCTACCTGCGGGATACCATCTGGAGACGTCACGACGCACCTTTTCCGCGTGCGAGATGACGTCCAGTCGGTGTGGCCTCTTCCTCGGCGTGGCCCTTTCTCTCCTCCGAGCGGATGCAACCGCATTCTTTAGGGTATTTGGCGAAGGGAGTTTCGCTTCATGCAGCGGGCCCACCAGGGCAGCTGTTCTAACGCTGCTGCGGGAGTGTTTTAAAGCGAAAGAGGAAAGTTTTCAAGCACTGCACGCTTTGCATATGAGTGAGGAAACCAATAACCAAAAACTACTCTCTAAGTCAAGGTACTGATCGGAGAAACCATATTATACTACCGTTCAGGAAACCCGACCAGTAGAATTCTTTCCCAGTCAACGGCAGAACTCGACCTAGCTAGAATATGCCTAAAAAGGTCAGAAACTCTACCTATAGTTATTCCTCTGAGCCATCTCAGCGGAAAAAATCACAATGCCCCAAATACCTGTATGATTCTACTGAAATACCGGTATTTTCTTACAAAAATACCGGTATTTTCATGAGAGAATACCGGTATAATACCTTTAAATAGAAGTATTTTACTTGTATATACGTCGGATAAAGATAAAATACTAAAAAACCGATTTGACGTCTTATACCGGTATTTTTAAAGGTATTTTGAATAAAGGTATAATAGAGGTAAAGGTATTTCTATACCGGTATAAATACCTTTACCGCTATTATTGCGGTATTCGGTCCGTCGTGATTTGTTGTTATTGCTATTTCTGCATTGATTTTTAGAAAAATGTTTGAATATGCCACCTATTTGTCTTATGTAACGATAAATCGTGTTAACCAATTGCATTACCTCCATATTTATCTCTGTATTGTTATTGTATATTTATAGCCCTGAAGGAGGCCAAATAAATGGCTGAAAGGTTGGCACTGAAATGAAAAACTTTTATTGACTTACCCTCACGATTATCTACATTATGTTTACAATTACCTCGCATTCGCCCCGAGGAAGGTAGCAGAATGAAAACCGAAAGGTTGGCACCTGTCCCTAAGACGCAGCGTCTACCCGGCACACAAGTAGTTACTAGAGAGTTTTTGCAAGACAGGAAATCCATTGTCGTAGTACGTAAACATTATCGTCAATAGGAATTAACGCATCTTCAGAAAAATGAGGTTTTGCATGTCGTACAATCGAAAACATACGTTAAAACTAAGAACTAATTGGAACTGAATACCTCTAACAGGATCTAAAAGCATTTTATTGAACATCTGTGAATCTTTGAGTCCATTTTTGCTTTTATAAGCATTACAAGATAGTAAAACGTATGATAGACACCTATATGAAATCAAAGGAGCCTCAATACATACATAACCTCTAAATCCTTAACAATTCCGTTAGTTTATTTCTGACATGTTTGAATTAACTTAAAAAAATTAGCCATTAAGTTCCTGCTTTATTTTATTGGTAATATGGATATTGTAGTTTTCATTAATTCCATGCTTATTGTGTGTTAGTGTTGAATTCGTGTTTAGAGGTGGCGGCGAAAACTACGTTGTGTAAGTTACGAACACATTTGTCATGAACGTCAAAACAGGCAGAATGTCTGGACCCGTCAATCAAAATCCTGGTCATTTGATGCCGACGCATGCTCAGTTCAGTTTTCCACAGAATTGTCGTGTTACGACTTTCAAATCAACAACTTGCAAAAACTCTCTATTGACTCCGGCCGCGGAAGCTCACGCACTCTGGTAGTGGGAAAGTCCGCCCGCAGACAATTGACCACTTGCAGACCTTTTCCGCCTAATTAGGAGCGCCCCACCCCTCCGACCAAACCCCCCTTTCTTGGAATATCGAAGAATTTTTCCATTCCCTCTCTCCCCAATATACGTTTTTCTATTTTCAACTTTTCTCCCTTACTGAAAGTATTACGTCAATACTTACCAGCAATATCCACCCCTACAGCATTCCTCATTACCTGAGCAATCCTATAGCCAACACATTCACTCGTAATACTTATTTATACATACTTAAACACTTATCGCAATATTTATTTGCAGGTCACGTAAATGCACAATTTCTATATTGTCATCTCGGTGATGTACGAAAAGTAATTTCAACAAACCGTTTTCGCGCTCTCCTTGCCAGCGAAACACGGTCTACATGTTAATATATCGTATATCTAAATATTTAAATGTCACATTCAATGATTTAGTGTCTCCGTTAGGATCTCATTGCAATGTATAGTAGTCGTATCTAAATGTCTAATGTGCTATGTATATGAATATTTAAATACCTCATTCAAGGCTGTAGTGTCCTCATTAGGTTCGTATTCCAACTCGAGACTAAAAATGCAAATTCAAATACAAAAAGAGCACAAGACAAACAATAGACTATGAACTACGTAGCAATCAAGATGAAAAAAACGGGCTGAGGGAATGAAATATGAGTAGAATACCAAAATAGTAGAATTTGTAAAGTAAAATGTTAATTAATAATTTAAGATGTCGCTCGACACCGCACTTATTGTATTTCTGGATATCATTTTCTGAGACATTTCATTTTCTGGAACCCAACTATCGCGTAACGGGCAGGAGGCGTCTGTATTTCTTTTTATTATGGAACTGGGTTTAATAAGGTTCGAATCTCACTTGTAAATTTATATCGTCATCAATGGATAACGTCTATCCGAGAAACGGATCTCTCTTCATTGAAATTTCAATGTTTTGCAAAATATGTGCCCCAGATATAATGTTCTGTCTTCTGATAACCAGGAATATTGAAACTATCGACAAAGAAATAGCATCTTCTCAAGCAAAGACGATATAATACTTTCTGAAGCCTACGTCACATACTGACAAATTTAAATGATTCTTTAGCGAACAATTTTACCACGAAATGCACATTAACATACGATCGGTACAAATCCATGGATCATTGCATCGAATTAGGACAAAGTGCAGTTTCACGGACAGTCATCAAACCGTTCCTTGGACAGTCTGGAATATCCTAGTAAGATCTCATACCTCTCATACACTGCGAAATGTCCTAGATATAAGCCAAGAATTTTCAAATACCGTCACTTGAGAAACATCAATCTCGAAGTATTCATCTCTGACGGTAAATCTACGCCCTCTGGCATCTTGTCAATCAGGGCAGCTCTGCAGACAGTAAATACGTACACACATATACTGTTGGATTGGATCTACTGTTCCCTCATCTGTTGTCGGCACGTGCGTGAATGGAATGCACGCGCAATACGCCTGCCGGCTGGATAACAGGGATTCCACGACGAAATACAGGGATTCCACTTTTACAATATTTCCAAACAAAAAATGCGAATATGACATAATTAAATAATTAAAATTTTATATGATGTAATAGCACAAGAGCTTATGCAAATCATGATGTTAAACAATTTTATTATTCTGTCCTGCTGCTATAGTTTACAAAGAAAATCAATTTTGTCAACATGTTTTATTTTATGTACCCTTTTGTATCATATCATAAGATTTTTTCTTAATATTGTACTTACTAATTGCATTAATATGATAACTTCTTCTCCATGTCTTTGTTTAGAGATTAGGCACATATCCTAAATTACTGCCATTTATATAATGGTCTGTGAAAATTATAATTTTTACTTTCTCGAATACGTACATATGTACGGAGTAATATACGTAGTGTAGAGACAGTTATGTAGTGCTGCGTGAAAAAACGATGGATTTTCGGCACAAAAGTCCATTTCAGGGCCCTGAAAGAAAAGTGGATAAATCCATTTGCTAAATTAAGAAAAAAAAATCGTCTAACACGTGGTGTAACCAGAATCCCTGTTTTGTGGGCCCTTGATTCCGAAAAACTAATTGAAAGCAAAACGTCCTTCTCTCCGTCCGTCTGTGAACACTACACGCGCCTAAACCGAGCGTAGATTTTTTTTCGAAATTGAAGAAATTTCTGTCCATTTGTCTATAGTTGAAGCTTTGAGATTTTAAAACATCTTCATAATTTGAGGGTACTTTATATGAAGATCTCCGTTCATTTTCAAAATTTTCTGAAAAACAGCTACAAATTTTGTCTTTAAATTTCTTATAAGAATAAAAATTTATAAAAGGCATAGGTCCGATTTTGACGAATAACTCAAATTTTCGAAATTTTAAAAGTTTGAATTATTTCCGGCGTCTTCATAAGAAAAGAAAATTATTTTTTTGGTCAATCTATGGACCCCGGAACGTGCATTTGTCCCAGCACCACCAAGCCCAGTCACATTTTCCGGGGTATATACGACTTTATTCGAGGGGAACCCAGCATTTCCACTGAGTAATATTACACCCAGAGTAGTTTTTCCTGATGGAATGGGGTGGAAGGTGATGACGAAGGACGAATTGAAATCACAAACACACGAAGACATACTCTAAGAAACAACCATGCTCCCAGGCAGGCTCGAACCCGCCATCCTCGACCCAACATCCACGCTCTACTGTCTTAAGGATCTCTGACTACCCGATTGGCAGAATATTTTAATTTTATGTGTTAGTTTGATGTACTGGCATCGCGATTAATACAATACTTACAATTTCAGATGTACAGAAAACGTACCCTAAAATATGTTTTATTGAAAATATATTTTCCACAATATTGTCCACAAATTACATTCGTTAAGAAAAAAAAAACAAAAAACAGTAGACAGGCATATGTGAGAAAGGGTGTCACTAATGTCGGCAAAGTAATTGAACTGTCCTTTGAACCATTCCTCTGAGCCTGTCAAAAGTCTCATCTTTTTCTCCTCTTTCACATTCTGCTTCACATTAATTCTAAAGTTGGTTCGATCATTCATGTTGGTGTTTTTTTAAATAGTTTTAAATAAATGGAAATTGTTATCAGAATATTAAGAAAGCCTTTAAGATGAATGATCAAGAGTCAAATAGTTTCCTGAACACCAGTAAGATCTTTTCACGACTTTAGTCGATAAATCAATTAACGAATTAAAAATTACACAAATTTTCGAGAGCTTTCTCATCGTTTGGCCTCTTTCCAGACCGATATTCTAGGCAGCGCTTTTCCGGCAACAATAAATGTATCATTACGTGAAAGACGAGCGTCCCAAATTGCTCGCTCTAACGATGTCCACTGAAGCAGATGGTATATTTCGAAGACGTTTTTCAAGCTGTCGAGATGTCTCTTCTCAAGTCAGTAAGTTGCGCCACATTTCTCCACTTAGACCTTCACAATTTGTCAATTAAGTGTTCATTTAACAGAAAATGCAAAACATTCTTGCATGCTACTAATTTTTGTCCAACAAAGTGTTATTTTATGTACATTGGAGTGTCGTAGTCTGAATTTATTATTTATTTTTATTATTTATTTTTACTATTTATTTTTGGCCTTACGAGAAATAATTTGTCTTAATGTTAGGAACTTGGAGATGTTATAACTATATGACAGCAAACGTGTATTTTTTTAAACATAATAAACTCGCTGTAAATTTATTTATTTATTTATTTAACGTCAAAGCGTTAAAAACGTATGACAATGTATACAATGCGTATAAAATGTATTGTTTGAGGAAGGATATTTTTAGGAGGGCTGACTAGTCCTCCCCTGGCAACGTTTCCTTAATAGTTATCACCACGGGGTTTGTATTTCGACAGCACCTCGTGGTACAGGTCGCGAGCACAAACTTGGGAGTTGCGACAGAGCGTACAGGGAAATGAATCTGCTAGAATTACATAAGAGGAGGCCTGTTTAGAAACTCTGATAACCAACAATAACAACAAGCACCTTTATCGGTGTATTTCGGTCCAACCTTCCAATTTCTGGAATCGGTACGTTTGTGGTATCTCAAGCCAGATTTGAATTTGTAGGTTGTGCAAAGACACACGTGCAAATACGGTTACACGTTCTCGACATACAGGTCAGATTAGAGTTTGCTCGAGGAATAAGGACAAGTAGGATGATCTCGAGTGGTATGTTTCTCTAACTTTCTTCGAACTGTACTCTGATATACTTCCGTGACCTCTTTCTGTGATTGGTGAGAGAAAATCCTCGAAAGTGTAGCACGGTTTGTGCTTCGTGTATGATCCGGAAGAGGCAACTTACAGAAATGAAGTTTCTCATACTTGTTTATATTAAACATGTACTGAATGCAGTTATGAGAAAGAATTTTAAATAGTATCAATTCATATCAAATGAAATAAGATAAGCAAGAAATTGCAGTTTCATAATAATGGTGAAATAATTCCTGTTGAATTATCCTCGGTGAATTAAGAGGATCTTTGTAAATATTAATTTATCTTTTTTTTTTTTTTGGTTCATGGTTCAATAACTATTAACAGTCATGATGACAAAAATTAGAAATTGGAATCACAAATTGAAAAAATAACATTAAATTATTGAAAAAAAAAAAAAAAATTGGCAAACTAATGTGTTCCGTTAATTGACCGATCCCGTGATCCATATCCTACTACTTATTAACGGTCGTGATTTCTACAATGGAGAATTATTTAAAATCTAAAAGAATATACAAAAGATGAAGTGCAGATGAGTTGTGTCGCATTATCTTTCTGAATGTTGCGTGGAGTGACTCTCGTCACCGGTATCCCGCTCTGCTTTTCGTCATGCAATGGTGTTTGCCCTTCACCATCGAATGCGAATGGGTATTTCACCTTCTGCAGTCAAGGATTCAATCACACAACGCGGTCTCGTACAAAAATTGATGTCGGTCTTTTTGTAAACGAATGCTGTGCTGCCGGATGCTACGCAGAAAGTTGCTTCTGCAGTGGACTGTAGAAAAAGGATTGAGAAATAGTGCCAAATTCAGATTTTTCACTTAACTAATTTTATTTAAGTAGGAAAAATACGAGGTATTACTTTATTATTGATCCTCTTTGATTTACTAAGCGCGTAATTTGTTGAGCTCTCCCCCCCCACACCTTTTTTTCTTTCTTTTTCGCCAGATGTGAGAGGAGTAGGATCGGGGAAAGGGGCGCTATTTTATCACATTTACTTCTTCTTCTTCTTCTACCAACAAGGATTAGGACTTAACTGGTTACTGTCCACTTCTTCTTAGGACTGCCTATAATTCTCCTCCTTTCTGAGATATATTGAATAGCCAATGCCGGCAATATCTCATTTAGCATCCTCTGCAATGTTCCCACCAATTCTTATTATTAAGAATTTTTTTTCTAACACAGCCGTGACATTCAGATATTTTCTTATATTTCCATTTTTATTTTTATCTAAGAGACTGTATACTTCCTAAAAATTTCATTTTTGCCACCTGCATTCTTCTATTATTATTTTCTACGATTACTTTCGATTCATTTCCAGACATACGTACAGAAACGGCAATAGCATTAAAGAATTTTATGTGTGTGTCTTTAAGGGTTTTATTTTTTAAATTCGTGTGAATGTTTCCACATATATTTATAACCTATTTAATTTATCGTCTTAGAGCACATCTTTTTCACATGAAACATAGCCAAAAGCCATTGCTTTTGTTTTGTTGGTTGAATTGTATGAACTGTATATTTTTGAAATATTATTTAAAATATGTACTGCGTGTTGTAATTGTCTTCACAACTTGCAAAATAAACTTGGTCGTCTGCATTATATGTTAATGTTGCCATAATGAGTTAAAACACACAATCATCTATTCTTTACATCAAATCTGTAGTTCGTTGGCTCATGCAATACGTTGTCTATTTTTCAGGAGCGAAATGTTCAAATTTCAAATGTTCCCAACCATTATCGCATTACTATTTCTATTACTGTGAACGAGTATACTAAAAAAAAAAAAAAAAAGGTCAAGGTCAAGAAAACTTGCGCTAATATCTTTCCTACACTCCTATAACGCATTCCATTTTCCCCATATTTTGAACATCAATTTTTTTTAAATGTGTTGGGAAACGTGAGATTTGAACTCAGTAAAAAAGTTTTTTGTGAATGAAGCTAATAAAAAGGATTCATTCTAATCACACAAATCATCAAAGAGATTGTTATTAAGCTCTTCCTTATCAAAGCATGATTTCGGTAGATTTTCATAGTGCAATTAAAGAATGTAGTACAAGGAAATTATATTTTCATTTCAACGTCAATGCAATTGGCGGTGATCCTCGCACCCGCGCGCACCAATCATTTCGTTTCTGTGTCCTCTCCTGTTACCTCCTCTTACTATCTCACCTCCTCTCTGTTACCCCCTGCTTACGTTGCGAGGCAGCGTCACTGACCTCAGAAATTGCTCCCGCCCCTTTGAGATAACTAGGAGGAAAATCTTCGAGGAGGAAGGGGGACGTGTCTGAAACTTGGAGCAAAAGCCAATGATAAGAGCGGATACGCCTCGACGCCACGATTGGTCAAGTGTCCAGCGATGGTTGTCCAAGCTGTGGAAAAGCCAGATTTGGCCGCACAAGGCATCGCCCATATTCATGAGTGGGTATACGCAGAAACAAAGGCATGCAATTGCTGTTAGCATTTCAATTACCGACGGCAATGCTGCTGTTTAATTATGAAAATTATAATTGTAGAGGAAGCTGATTAAGTTGCCCTAAAACTTTTACATGCGTAATAATATAAATGTTTATTTTATTTTACTTTAAAAATTTTGACAGATTCATGTCCTTTATTTATTTTATTAACAAAATTCACATAAAAATCCATTGAAATGTATTTATATATATTTAAATTATAAAGTCCCTTTCTTTCACTACTTTCTTCCCCATCTTTCTTTTCAGAATTTGTTGTATTGTCACAAAATTGTCAATAATATGTACATAAAATAGAGTGTTAACTGCAGGCCAATTTTTCTCTGTAGTGAGTTTTGAAAAGTTTCTGAACATCGGTTTTTCTTCTCTGTTGTATGTTTTCATTAGTTTAAATAAAGACTTGTATTCTCTATCTCATAAAAACGAGTATCTCCCTTTAAAATTATGAATTCCAACATATCTCTACCAATTATTCCTTTCATTTAGTGTTGTTTATGTAAGTAAATGATGCTCAAAACTCTTCCACTACCCAAGGATAGTGATGACAGGAACTAAGCCATAACATTGGACAATTTTTTCTACGTGATAATGTTGAAGACAATAAATGAACAGATATATGGATTGCTCATATGAAATAGAATACAGTCCTGTTATTACCTCAATTTTCAATTTTTTCTGATTAAGATGTTGACTCAATGTCTTTATATAATATGTATGTTTATTGTGTTGTTTTGAAGTTAATATGTACTGTATATTCAGAGAAGATCATTTTCCATAAAATCTTTCAATAAATTTGTGCCTAATTAACTTTGACTTTCTTTTTACACTTTCAATAATATCGCTACCTGTACTATGCACAAACCCAAAAAAATCCATTTATTGGATATCAGGAAAATGCTTCAAATACAGATATAGTGTATTATTCTTCTTATTTATTAAATTTTATGTTTTTTGAAGCATTTGTTTAAAGCGATACCAGTGATTCTCAGTGGTAGGATTTTTGATTTGCTCTGTCCCAATACTGGAGAAGCGATGAGATATCATATTCAAATAGAGTGAAGCCTTGCTCACTGATTGCGGCAGCTGTAATTCACTGGTTCAATTAGTTGTCTGAATTTCACTGATTCAAATAGTGAAGGTTTCACTGATTCAAATAGTGAAGGTTTCACTGATTCAAAAGTGGACCCGTTTTTCACTGATTCATTCCAGTTCAATTCACTGATTGCCGGTGGCAGATTTATAACTACACAATCAGTGAATGATCACTATCAATCGGTGGTTTCATTGATTCAGGCTGAGAGAGTAGGGTTCACACCGGTGACTCAGACTGCGCTTGTAAAACAGATTTTTAATTAACGTGTTACATGACCACACAGTAAATTTTTGTTTGCGTTTTATTTCAGACCATCCCTCGTTATTACTCGTTCTGATATGTAATGTTGAGAAAACTTTCTGTACTTTCTGTTTCATTTTAAAACAGGATTTAGAATTAAGTTTTATTGAGTACATATTATTTTACATTTTCACTTTTACGTGTTCTGATATATAAGAAACAGAGTTTGAAAAGGAAAATTTGCTAATGGTGTTAATTGCAATTTTCCAAATTCACACGTTGCATCTCCGTATATTCGCCATACATCACCGAAGCCTCGAGCCCTACTACTTCCAGGTGAGAATTCTAGAGGTCGGCGGCTCTGATCGCTCGTTTCCATGGTATCCTCCAACCAGTTCCAGGAAGGTGCCCAGGAAGGTTGCAGAAATTTTCGCATGCAGAGGACAAAGGCCACCTATTTGCGATTTTATAGTTTCCTATTCCGTATTTTTGGTGTCGCATTCCAGACGTTGGAAGTCAACAGGGTGGTGATCTGGAATCCTGGCGGAGTCCTTGGAATGCGTTTTGCGCCGTGGGACCATGGCCCCTGGGCGCGCGGCATCGCATCCCAAAGTTGCTCCACATGCAGCGCTTGTTTGCGACCATGAACGCCGAATTGAGCCGTTGTTCACGTGATAAAGCGTGGAACACACTATTGTCTGTGAGGCATTCGTCCCGGAACGAATCCTCACTCAGCCAGGAGCTAGAATGCAACCTGCTTTTTTTTTTTTTTTGGCGTACTTGCGCTATCGTCCTTTATGTCTCGCTGCGCTGGGTGTCATTTACATGCTCGAGCGGCCAGAATCGGACTGGACCAGTCAGGAAGAATCAGCGATCACTTCGGATCTTTTGGGAATTCGTGCATATCGCGAACAGGGGAAACTACGTGTTGGGTTTTTGATCGTATCGTATGGATTTTGCGTGTCCGTAGTCAAACGCATGGATCAAGAAGTTACAACTGCTTAGTGAACGCGAAAACCAATATACGCCAGGTATTAATTACAGTCAATTCCTATATTGTAGTGATCAACGAAATACATTGGAGAATGAGCATGCAAAACCTCTGGAATTGTTATGCGATTAATTCGATTAGTGTTGTTCTGAAGTACTGTTACTAGATGTGATATTAAGTTTAATTAATGCGTATCTCCAGGCATATTCGCTGAAAATTTAAGGGTCTTTTAACCTAGTATAGATTTCTAATGTCACAAAAAAAAGGTGTGATTGTCATCTTTAAGTTAAACCGATCATATATCATTAGTATTATTGTTTTCCCGAGTAAATTATGGAACAATAGGTTTTGAGTAAGATGAAAAGTGAATCTGTCATGCATGGGACGCCAGGCAATCATTCATGGATGTTTGCAAGATTGAATAAATCTAAGTTTTCTTTGTGTTTGAAAAAACCAATTCCCAGTGGATGTACATTGTCGTACCACAACAGAAATTCCGAAATTTAACACCCCTAGAACGACGGAGTTGGTTGCCTACCTAGAACGACGGCCACCGGTCAATTAACCGGTTGGCCTTTTTAAATGTTTGTGACGATGTCTAGGAATTGCGATGTGCCCTATTACTATTTTTAAATATTATAGATGTTTTTGAAGTAAATTTTAGCCCTAATAATTTGTTGTTTTTAGTTTGGTCATACTTGTGACTTTTGCTCCGTTTAAAACAGTAGGAAAAAACGTAAATCATGACATTTCATGAAATTTTTAGTTTATTGCCGTAAAGTAAATTAAATTAGGATTTTAATTACGAAAACATTGAAAAATATTTCAAACACAATTTTTACAATACTTTGAATGAACTATAACAGAATTTACCGCCAAACTATAAGATGGTACAAATATGGCTAATCAAGAAGGAACAGGTCAAAGTTTGGAGTAAGTTCATCTTAACAACAGGAAAGTCGCTTCTCACTCATTTATAATTGGTTTTTGAATTTACAAACTATAATTAAAACTAAATTTCTTACTTTTGTGTTATCATGCAAGTAACAAAATTTTAAGAAAAAGTAGCAAGTTTTCCGTCTTTGCGGATCCTTTCGCACAGTTCCCTCATTTCTTGCAAAATGGTTTGTTCACTTTGACGTTTACCACAAATGCGTTTTTTTGCATTTTATTTACATAACATTCTTTGTTTTGTTTTCATTAGAGAGTGCGATTTGGCATGTTTTACGAACAGCAACATTTGAAGTTTGGACATCATTGGCATGCAACATGATCCTACTGTCTGCATAAGGTTTCGAGATTTCCTTCACAACTTTCAGGATGAAAGATTTGCGTGAAATGTTTGAATCAAAGGCCAGCTTGTACAGGGAATGAGCATTGATCATCCTTCGTCTAAAATATTATAAAATACTTGAACGGGCCCATCGCTGTGCCAGCTCGCACACTGTGTTATGAGTCATTTGGTCGACTGTATCGACTCACATTTTGTCTTATTGTAAAACAGTACGGTTCTGGTTTCTTTTTCAGTCACCCAGTGTTGGTTGTACACCGTGATGCATACTACTAAGGATAAGGACATTTTTGTTAGATTTCGCTTGATAGCTTGTCAGAGTGACATCTTCGTGCTTGTAGATAACAGAGCTAAAACGAACATCTTTAGATTTCTTCAAGGAATTCGGTACTCCTTTCCTATTGCGATTGAGCGTACCGACCAGACTAGTTTTCTTTTTCCTGAGGTCTTTTGCAAGACTAACGGAGGTAAAGAAATTATCCATGGTCACATTTCTACCCGTAAGACTAACGGAGGTAAAGAAATTATCCATGGTCACATTTCTACCCTTGTATTGGAAAGGCTCTACAAGACGTTTTACAACATTTTCGCCAACCCCCTCTGTGCTAGGTCTGGCCTCATTCTTGCCTAGGTATGGAAAGGCATTGATGGCAGTATCTAATTTTAGCATCAGTAGCAACCCAAAATTTAATACCGAACTTATCCGGCTTATTCGCCATGTATTGTAAAGGGCACCTGCATTTTGTTAGGTAGCGCTGCTCATCAGCAGTAATATTCTCGCCAGGTTTGTAGCATACTAAATTTTAACAAACTTATTCCAGAGTTCAGAAACCAAGCATAATTTATCAGTTTGCTTTACGGCGACCAACGCTGTCTCTGTCATCGAAACACCAAAACCTCACTTGATTTCTTTGAACCGATCCTTCTCATTGTCTCTGAAAAAGGTGGACCCATTCTTTTATCCACAAATCACTTACAGAGGTTGACAAGCTCCACGTGCATACAGAATGAAAAAGAAAGCGTCTAGCTCTGTTAGTGATAGTGTCCAGGACTCGTCAAGCAGCACTTGACGTGCCTCCTTTTCAATATAAAAATGCAGACATGGGCCTATATTCATGTTGATTTGCGACGGTTTACAATAACAAAAAATGATAATAAATGTGAATGGCTATTGAGAATAAAAATCAAATTTTGGGTTGAACATTTATCAGCAAATTGTTATAAGGTTCAAAACTGATAAAAGAAAAAAAACTAACGTCATGAATGTCAGTAACACACACACAAATGCTAAAACTATTTTCCGGTCAATTGACGGAAGCCGTCGTTTTACGCGGTGACTCACTTGTTTCTCAGTATCACACAACTTTTTCCAAACAAATTTATGAGATTTCTCTGGAGCCTAAAATAATAAAGTCACGTAATATCAAACTCATACATATAATAGTTTCCTAAATACGCCAGTTCAGGAAACTCCTAACCAGATCAATTGACCGGTGACCGTCGTTCTAGTGTTAAGATAAGGTTGATAGTAAAACTGGATGGGACTACATTTATACACCGAGTCCGCTTTCCTTGTTCTCTGATCACTACATTCTCATTTACATTCGTGTTTTGTCTTTCGAATTTCCCAATGGCGAGACTCTTGCTTCAGAGTTATTTCAGTTCTTGATGGTTATGTAGCTATTTTACATTGACCATTGTTAACTAACTTCTGAAGTAGTAGTTGATGCAAAATTTATGTTCCAACCAGATGTAACCAAGGTGTTTCCAACCATAATTTAGTTAAATGAATTTATTTTCTCAAAAGATGTTCTATAGAGGGAAAATAGGGTAAGTTGATATACTTTTTATTGTTAGGATTTAAACATATATCACTGTCAGGAATGCACCATATCGCACACGAAGGGAAACGTGAGGTCGTTTGCCGCCAAATCAGTGTGAATGAGTTGTTTTGGATCACAGTGAATTCGTCCTTCAGTCGCCGCAGACGTCACAGAGGCGCCGTGCCGTCACTCTCTTCATCATGACAGCGCATTCGCGAAAAACGCGTTTCGGTTCATTGAAACGTCCACGTGTGGCTCTGTGCGTGACGCCATCCCCATGCAGGCGGCCGGCACCTTCTAACAAGAGTGAGCGAGCAGGCTCTGGGCAGCCCTGGCACGGTCCCCGATTGCAGTTAGCGAGCCCCGCCCAGCCCCGCCCCGCCCGGCGCCGCGCCCCCACGCGCCGCCTGTGACGTCACGCGCGCTCATTGAGACGGCAGATGCCTCCTCGACCCGTCCCTCCTCCGCCGCCGCTGCGACCGCCGGCTGCCGAGGAAGGTATTCGATGCTTTCCTAATTCGATGATTCATTTTCACGACTACTAAATAAAGAATGCTACTCAATAAATATTACAAAATGGTGACACGATAAGATGGATAACGATAATAAAAACTATAACCTTAATAACTGTAAATATTTGCAGCTATCGTAGTAAGAAACATTGGAGACGTTGAGGGTAAAAGTAGATGTATTTGTTGAGTGTCCTCTGTCTGCAATGCAAAGAGAAATTGGCTGAAGACACGGTCAGCTGTAGGCGAAGTTAGGAAGGCCGTCGTTGGCCACACTTGCGCCTTGTGAGGGCTTTGTCTTCTTGACTTCACTTGGCTATCGAGATCATTCTTCACCAAAGTTGCTGATATTGTTTACTTGTTTTTACAACCGTAATAAAACATGGTAATGTAAGAAAAAATGAAAGGAATGTTGCGATCAATCGTCTTACGCTTCTCTTGTCTGCGCCTCAGCTAGCAAATCCTACATTCAAAACCTCAGATTTTCCAAAACAAATTCTCAGCATTTTGATAATGAATTCAGCATCACTCCAATCTCCATCCGTTATTCCTCCTTAACTTCTCGCATCTATCCGAAAATCCAATAATCCAACAGACTCGTTTAGTCATACCGTACTTTACGAAGTTGACAAACTAAATCTTCACCATAAATGGCTAAAATGAAAACTCTCAAGTCTTGTTTTTTGACCCACCGTGGTTGTCATTCACGCGGTATGAATTTTCTCATTATTTTCACTATTTGATACACTAAGAATACAAATAACTATTTTTTAAATAACGTCCAATGTGTCGCATACTTGGCTGCTGAGGATCTGCTGGCCAAAGAGAAATAAATTTAAAATAACAAAACCGTCCATCTTCGCGCTGTCCGCTAATTGTTATTTATTCCTTTGGAGCAGGTACAGGAAATCGAAGGTTCAAGGTCGTCTTCGAGAAGGTCTTCCTATTGACTCTCTTATGCTCGTCGCATTCTCCTCCTTTCTGGGCTCCAATAGAAAACTATTTCTTAAATTAGGTTAGGCAGGGCTTCCTGTTCCATCTCCTTGGACGATCGATACTCCCACAACTAGTTTATATTTTCTTGCCAGTCGAGAATTCGATTACTACACATACGTTCCAGATGACTATTCCAGTTCATTTTACTCTTCCGGATCTTATTACTTTCTCGTATACATACGTATGTACAGAGTAAAGAGAAAGTTATGTAATGCTGCGAATAATAGATTTCAAGATTTCAACGGAAATATTGTGGTCCACTGATCCCGAAAAACTTGTTTTGTTCAAAAAGCCAGTCCGACCGTCTGTCTATCAGTCTTTAAACACTACTAGCGCCTGAACCATGTAGGAGTTTTTCCAAATTGAAGAAACCCTGTCTATTTGACTGTAGTTGAAGCATTGAAATATTGAAAAACAATCTTTAAAATTTGGAGGTATGATCTGGGCTGTCTGGGTGACGCCGCGTCGAAGGCTGGGGTGCCGACGTTTCGACCGACATATCGCGGTCCTCTTCAGGGCTTTCGATGCACTGTGGGTTGACAATTCTCTGAACAAATTGAATAGGTAATAATCTAGTAATGGATGGTAATGAATTTGTGGTGCTATACAATGCATACTTTCTCGTGTAATTTTCAACTTTTGCGAGTTCAACGAAAATGAGATCTGCGCTTTTTTTAGCGTCCATTGCTCTTATTTGGAGAAAATGCAAAGAAAAAATTTAGACTCGTTTTTGAGAATAATGTTTTTATAAATTGCATTACCTTCAAGTATAAATTATACGGAAACTACGCGTTTTGAAAACATTGTTCTGACCTTATTTAAGAACAATTTTTTCAAACATATTTTACAGCAAAAATCTGTATCAAAAAATTTTTTGCAGGGTTAATTTTTTGCAATTTTTGAAAATGTAGTGTTGCCCAAAAATGGTGTCAGTACCACTTTCTCGCCATTTCTTGCATGTGTAGGAAAAAAATTAAGGAAAAATTTCGAGCGGTTTTTGAGAAAATAATTGTAAAAACTGCTAAATTTCACGAAAAATTAGACGAAAACTACTTATATTTTCAAAAATGTGTGCATCAACTTATTTTAAGTTCTCTCTTCGAATAATACATTTTCTTGAGAAAAAATATATCTTTTTAATATTGTTGTAGAGGAATGGAAAAAAATTACTTTTTCAATTTTCGAAAATTAAGAGATTTCAACGAAAATTAGACCTGCACAAGTTTAAGGGACTTTTAAGCTATATGAGGACAAAGTTTAATTAAACAATTTTACCTTTTTTGAGAATTTTGAAAATGTTGACGTTTTATGGAAAGTACCGCCAAAATCAAAATATCCGTTTCAAACTCGGTAGGGCCTTGGTTCGTTCAGATCGATTGGAGAATATCAAATTTGGAAAAAATCGGTGAACGGCTTAGGGTTTAGTTGAAACAGAGAGACGTTTGCCGTCAATCGATTTTTCGGTACCAAGGGCCCACAAAACGGATTCTGTCTGCACAATGTTTAGAGGAAGTAATTTACTATACACAGGATCAAGTTTTTCATTTCCAGGAACCGACAATAAGAGTTTTTCCTGTCCAAAATCGTTGTAAGGTGAGGAAGAGAAATGTTGGTAATCAACGGACGTAGCTGAAAATGCGTCTTTGTGGAGTTTTGCCTCCCGGCAGCGCGTGTGCCGTGTGCGTGGCACGCGCCGCCTCCAGCCGGAGGCAAGTCGTCGGAATAATTGCTCCTGTCACCTCCGCCGCCGCCGCCGCCTCCTTACTACTAATATATGCGGCGGTCTTTAATTGCGCGTTTGCCTCCAAGCGGTTTCATCTAACTCTCGGCTCACGGTGCTTACACAAAGTAATTTCTGCCTTGTGCATTGCGACAACATAGCTGCGCTTTTCGCTTCGCTTCTTGTTAACACGGAGAAAATCGTTTCCAGGGTCGTGGATGTAATTTCCGGACGATTTCTATCATCGGTATAGATGATTCTGTCTCAGCTTGTGGCCTCAGATCATGTAGCTGTTTATAAATCCATTGCCTGAAGTATGTGAAAATCGTTTTAAGTATTTTTGTATTCTTAATTTTCATTTTGTTTTAGTGATAAGTTTAATTGCTGAATGCAGCGCCAATAAAATGAAGTACAATGATTTGGTGATATGTAATGTCGGCTTGTCATGCATTTTAATGCAAACGTTCAGAGATAAGATTCAGTGCACATCGTTTACTCCGAATCGCCGACAAAAGCTGTCTTCATTAATATCGGAATAACGCTCTAAATTAGTATAAACAAACACACAAGTACAATCTTCAATTTAAAAAAAGCTAAAAGAACTAAATTCTGCCTGACATACATTAAGTCAAAGTATCATCGAAATCAATATAGCCGTTTCCGAAATTCAGAGCCCCGACAATCCAGAGGACGTCAGTCAAATAAAAACAATTATTTTGATTTTATATCATGCAATTAAATAAGCATAAAAGTCAGTTATTTTGAAATGATAGAGATTTCAATTTTATTAAAATAGATAATTTATGGTAAGAAGGCTATATGCTATCTACAACAATTCAAATTTTGTTATCGATTATAACAAAATCCTCAAAGGTTGTTTAATTGTAATAAAATTAGGGTAGTTGAATTTTTACCATTGAGTTATAGATGTTTTTGTGTTTTTGCTTGTTTGAAATATATTTATGGATTTATCGTTTTTTTATTGATAAAAGTAATGCAAAAAATGACCAGATTCTTTTGCGCACCACTTTGTAGGTGAGGAGGCTAAGTGCACAGGTGTTCAATTGAGCGGCTGTCTTGACGTGCCCTAGGCCATGCGTATCTGCGGGCCCCTGATTTTACTTTTTGAAGCAGTCCGACGTGGGAGGAGAAGGAGGAGGAAGAAAGGGGGTGCGCTCGTGCGCGATCGGCTCTAGTCTTGTGAACGGCGAGTGACAGGCGGGCCACTGTAGCGTGCCTTCGCGGGCCGCCTGGTTCCACTCCTTGCGTTTGAATAGCCCTGAGCTTGAGCTAGAGCATGTAGGAAACAAAAGACACGTGGAGGTGCTTCAGGACGTTGACTCGCTTCGCTCGTACACTGGCAAGGCATCGGCGAGTATTCGCCCTTCCTCCTCCATGATTAACTTGAAACGCCGTTGAGTCCAGCCAGAGTGAACTTCCCAAAACATTTGACGCCAAAATACTAATAAGACTTGCTTATTTCCGCTTCGCTCATGCAGCTACTTCTGGATTTTTCGGAAGTCTTTCTGCGTACTTAAATACGCACAGTCCCCACGGCTGTCTTTTCCCATAAGCTTTAAATGTTCAATGTAAAAATCACAGATTTGATGGAACCAGTTTGACTGACTTCGCCCGTGCATATCGAAGACAACTGCGAAACTAGGACCTTTCGCCTCAGCGATTAACATACTAAAACATTCTTGAGCCCAGTCAACACCAAATTTTCAACGCATTTGACGCTATAATGAGGCTTACCTTGAACTATTTAAAGTACTAGTTTGTAATGAAATCCGCTCCTTCCACTGGTGTCGCGTCCAAGGAGATGGTGGCGTGTGCGTGGGCGGGCGCGAGCCGCTCGCAGCCCGTCCGGCCGTCCGCCGCCGCGCGCGCGGGGCGTCAATGCTGCGCCCCGCGCTCTTCTGTTCTCGCTCTCTATGTTAATTCGCGGCGCATGTATTATTTATGAGCTCGTTAGGTGGCGTCGCGCTGCGCCGGCGCGGCCGTTGGCGCGCGGGCTGCCAAGCCGTGAGGCGCTGCGCCGTCGTCGGTCGCGGCGGGGCCAACAGCCACGCGCGACGCCACGCACCAGGAAACCGCCGCGCCGCCTCGGAAGGGGCGGGGCCCAGCGCTGGATGTCCCGCCACGGAACAATGGACTCGCCCGCGTTATCCTTTTTCTTGGAAATAGTTTTTGGATCGTCACGTCGCTCGCCTCTCACTTGGGGATGCCAATACAGTGGGAAAGTGCGACCGTACAGAATGTCCAAACTTATCCACATCAAATTCAACACAACAACCCCCACAACGAGTTGTGTTGATCACAAACACGTCATAACATATTTTAGAATTTTACTCTGTAAATTACAAGTTTCACAATTCTTGCAATTGCTCATGTATAAGGCTTCTTGAGCTGCTCCAATTAATATATATTTCGCTTCTGCCTGTTACGTCTTATTTCGCTTGAAAACTTTAAAAGATTTGGAAATTAGTTACTTATCTGTCGCTGGTTGTACTGGATAAAGTTTTTCTTTTGTTCCCGTCTGTACCATCAGTCGCGGGCCCTGGCAGTTGTTGTGAACAAAGCCTCAGCCTTCGGCAAGGTGGCGGGAACCGGAGCCCGGCCGAGGCGATCGCCCAATGGCTTGCGACGACAAATGACGAGCGACAGAGAAGAAAGCGGAAGCAGCGCTCTGGCGCGCGTAGTACGCAGGAATTCGCATGCATCACACCGCCGATTATAATTACTAGTTGCATCGTAGCACGCCGCAGTGCTGGCTAAAGATTGTGTGCACTATTTCTTGGAACAAAATAGTTTTTCTGAGTTGTGATTAAGCTTTTGCACTACGTATATTGTGACCGTACTTACCTCAGTTTCCCGAATTAGGGATTCAAGTTGACCAAGCAAGTACTTACCATATTAGAATTTTGTGAGATACCAGAAGGATGTGCTGTTATCCCAGAGAATGATTAAGGACAGGGGATCGTTCTGGGGGAGCTGCCTTTATTGGGAGGATGTTGGCTTTGGAGAGCATTTATTTTCTCATTCAATTCCTCAATGCACCAAATTACACATTACAATTATTCATTAATTCATAACAAAAAATGAATATGTTTAACAACTAGACAAATCTTCATTTCATTATCGCATGCTATTAACGTGATTAACATGTTACCAATCAATAGTATTTGCAATATACCTTACCATCAGACTCCACATTCTTATACAATAATGAAATACCAATATTCTATATCCTTCATTTTTACATTCAGTGTTATTAATACCTAACATCAACCAGAGACAATCTACCCCTCCCTCTTTAAATATTTGTGATTGTTCACCGTTATGTCCTCTCCCCACGTTGTACACTCTGAAGCGTATGATTGCAATAATTCAATCCGACTTCCACCAATATGAGCTTCGTTACTTATCTGAGGTCACATTCCTGTCGTGGGAATAGAGCCGCCTCTGCTACTGTCCTTGACGTCACCAGGCTGTAGTAGCCACCCCGTCCCGCCGATTGCGTGCTGTGTCCACGTGGTCGCCGTGCAGTACCCAGCGTTCTGCTATTTAACCGTTCACTTCCAAAGTCGAGGCGAAATTCGGTCTTCTTATGGTGATACTTGCTCGGAGACGTTGATTTCTTCTTACTAATCGTTTATGGCCCTTTCACCGCTGCACACGTGCTTTTCCACATCATCGATTATTCTTGTTCCGGTAGCGTTCCAGAGACATACTTTTAATTCGCGATGCTCGAGTTCTCATCTGATCACATGGCAACATACGCGTTTCTTGTCCTCGATATTCTCCATTTCATTCTCTCGGCCCGTACATATTGCTGCACAACATGCTTACGCTTCACTTAGCCAGTTTTCTTGTTCGTTGACGCTCAGGACCCAATGCCTTTGGTTTATGCTTTTATTCCCGATGCTCAGGTGCTCATACTCTTTCCACATATTAACACTTCCGCACCTTTGCTCCTCGATGTTCCCCCGATTTCACTCTCTCGCCTCGCACGGGCCACGCCCCGTGGGCGCCATTCTTCATGTCCCTGTCCTCCTCGAACCGTCATGCCTCTTTAAGCCGTGATTCGTTCCCGGAATCGTTCCCCCTAAAAGATCGATTTGCGGTCTTATATACGCGCCAGATTTGAATTGGCCATCTCCGTTCTTTTCTGTTTGACGGCCAAATGACAGTTAGGTCATTATATATATATATATATATATATATATATATATATATATATATATGTGATATATAATGAATGGCATCAGATGGTACATACTGTGCTGTCTTTATTGCGCGAAATTCTAATCATCGTGTCTTTTCTGTTTGTGGTTCCGCCTGTGTAATCGCTCTGCGAAGAACGTTGAGGCGTTGATAGGTATTTGTTGGGTAAATTGTTGGAAAATTGATTAATTGAGCAGATGTTATACTAAGCGATACTTCTTTTTTAATAAGTGAGAATCACGATAACAGGAACTTAATTATTATCTTCTGTCTTTCTGTGTGTTTGATTAGGAAGAACATTAGTAAGTCGTGCGATTATTACACAATTTATTAGATCGTTTCCGCTCGTGACAGCTTGTTGCGGATGATATCTTTGGCCTTCCTAACTTTCTAGAAAGATCACTATGGTAAAAAAAGTCAGTAATGATCCGACGCTTCCTCTTGTTATATATGAGTTCTCGTAACACCTTATTTGTGTGCTTGTTATTTGTCTTGTGATAAAAAATTCAAGAATAAAATTACCCTCCTATTCGGCAACACATTGCCGAACGTTTGTAACTTCACCTTTGGTTCTTGTGCAATAATTGTAACTAGTGGTGCTTCAACAGAATTTTCTCGCAATATTTGCAACCTTTGCAATTTTCAGAAATTCAAAGATTTCGTCGAAAATTAATCTTCCGCTTTTTTTAAACGTTGTTTACGAGGAAGCTTAAAAGATTTTTAAGGTCTATCTGAAGAAAGAGCGCTGAACTACTTCATTACACAAAAATATTCGTTTTTTCAAAAAATTGTATATGACCTTTTAAAAAATGCGATTTTTTAAAACCAGAATTCGTGAGAATCTTTATCAGTTGTGTAGCTTTGCGGTGTTAATTTTTTGCAGTTTTTGGAAAATAGAGTGTTCACGGAAAATGCAACCTGCGCCATTTTTACAAGCGTACTGTTTTAACCTTCCTTTGGTACATTCAAAGAGGAAAAAGGGGGAAAATTCGAGCTGTTTTTGAGAAAATAAAGAGTTTAGAGAAAGCCCGAATTTCATGCAAAATTACGCGGAAACTACCCATACTTTAAAAAATTGCACCGGACTTAATTTTAAGATCTATCGTGCAAGAAAAAATTGGAGCCATTTTTTAGAAAACTTTGAAAATATTGAGGCTTTTTGTAAAGTGCTCCCGGACATCAAAATAACGGTTTCAAACTCGCCGGGCTTCTAGTTCGTCGGGGTCGATCAATTGGGAATATCAATTTTGGAGAAAGTCGTCTGAACGGTTTAGATGCTAACGTAACAAACAAACAAACAAACAGCAGTCGGGCAGACAGACAGACATATTACAGTTAATTGGTTTTTCCGGTGACAAAGACTCACAAAATGTGAATTCTGACTACACAACCAGTCTTTCAATACTGTCTCTTGAATTCGTAAATGAAGAGTAAGGCGAAAAATAAAAAATCTGAAGGACTGTAGCGTTTCTGAAAGACATGACGTCTAGCTGGACAGAGGTCTAAAAATTGTTTGATTGTCAACATTTAATTTCCTGGAATACAGGAAAAGTTATATTTATTACTATTCAGGTTGTGGTTGGAAAATGTACATAATTGGCAAGGCCAAATGTTTGAAAACATTTTGATTGCATCAGGTATGGCATATTTTGTAATTAAAATGTAAAATTATGAAGAAAATTTAAATATTGATGAGGCCTGGACCTAGAACTCCCAGTATGGCTATAAACTCGATGTATGTGAGAAACTTCCATCGTGTTAATAATCATGACGTGGGGCAATAACTTTTATTTTAAGAATGAAACAATGTTTGTTAAAAAAGGAGTCCATATGTTTCATTTTACCTGTTAGAGTTCTCGGTAAGCTCCATGATGGCTGTTTATTTCCTAATTTCAGGAGTGTTTTTTCGGTATATAATTCGGCATGAAAAGGTATGATGAGTTGGTAATTTGTCCTCGTTGGATGTGCTGTCATGTTTCCTTGCAGCCCCCTCCCACGTGATGTTCGGACGGTCGCCTCTAGCTCCGCTCCCGAGCGTCCGCCCCGGGCGCCGGACGATCACACGCGTGTTAGGCGCAGGTACAGTGCCGCCACTCCCACGCGCGTGGCGAGGCCCGTAATTACGTCCGTGTTCCTCGCGCGGGTCGCTGTCTGCTCTGCCCACCTCTTGCCCCCCGCTAGGCACGTCATCTCCGTCGCCCCAGCCCCGCCCCCGCTCCCACACCCTTCTCATGCTCACACCTTTTAATTTAATTTGTTTTAATTTTATGAGTTTTGTCTGTTCAAAGGATGGACTGCCCTGGCCGGAAATCGAACCCAGATCTCCCGGTATACGCTCAGTTGCTCAATACGCACGCTAAACATCACATGCAACGTCATGTTAAATAACTAAAGGATGGCAATGGAGGTGGACTATTGCAAAACGAAAATATATTCCCCGTAGTTGTTGAAACGCTATTGTGACAGTGCCGAAGCATTTTAATTTTAGTTTATTGATCCCCGCCCGCCTCGGAGTGCGGGAAGCAGATGGGCGCTTCGGGAAAGGTAGGGACGTTCCGATTCTACCGATTCGAATCCAGAATAGATTGTTTTCTTTCGATTCCTGTTGAATCGGTATTCGACTTCCGTATTTTTTATGGAATCGATTCCAAAATCCAGGAATGGAATAAAATCGATTCGACCTTCGATTTTTTTAAATGTGCATATTCCTGCGCTTTTGCTGCTTTCCAGGTTTTGTGCCTTTTGACTTTATTATTAATGTAGTTATTACTTTATAATTTATTTTGTGGAAGTGCATGTCTTGTTTGAATTCTACCTCTCACCATGCCTCCACCTTCCGCTTCGTTCAAACCAAACCTCCTGGTTCAAATTATATTTTTAGCGTCTCAATCCTAAAAACTCTTTTTCTGTCAGGATCGCGTTGTGTGAAGTTATGTTTCTTTGAATCCGTTACAATTTCGTAGATTAGTTCATACTATTGTTGATGTTATAATCTATTATATTTTCATATATATTCTAATAGTATATTGTTTCATTGATACATTTTATTACTTTATTTCAATTGTATTATTTCATCTACAATATTTTTCGGACACGTAGTTAATTATTGTTATTAAAATTTAATTAATTAACACCTGGTGATGTTTCATAGTGTGTTTTAGTAAATAGAAATTGCTCGATTCCGGTATCGATACCTATCGTTGAACAGGTTCTCATTTGATTCGATTTCTTAGGGAATCGCTTCTTTTTTCTTTCGATTCTAGTCTAGAATCGACTCCAGCTTTTCGATTCTGGGATCGATTCCAGAATCGATTGTTTTACAGGAATCTAACGTCCCTAGGCAGAGGCGGCGATGCGCGCGGTTGTGAAGTCGTAGTGTCGCTGGTCACGAGTCCTCGCGACTGAGAATTGCGCGCCTTCGTTCCGCTTTGACCGCCGCCCACTCGCGCGTGCCCATTCGACCCTGTCAACGATCCGCGCGGGTTGTCGCTCGGCGCTTCCTCGGACCCATCGGGGCAGGACTCACGACTCCCTCTCTCACCTTTTTCTCTCCTTCTCCCTTCTCTCTACTTTTTATCATAACTTACTTCTTTCAGCCTCTCTCGTCTGTCTCTTCTCTCTCCTCTCCGTTCTTTCCTCCGACCTCTATCTCCGCTCTACTACCTCTCTTCTCTCTTCCTCTCTATTTTCTCCCTCTCTTCTCTCCTCTCTACCGGTAGCGGTAGCTCACTGCATCAACTGATGTCACTGCAGCGCCTCTAACCGGGAGGTCCTAGGTTACACTCCCACGGCGGCAGGATTTTCGACACTAGCATTTTAGCGTCCAGTTGCTGTCTGGAGGAGAATTCTAGCGGCCGGCTGCTCTGATCGGTGGTTTTCCGTGGTTTCTCCGATCAACACCAGGCGAATGCCGAGCAGTACCCTAACAAACGGACCACGGACCGCCGATCTTTCCTTCCTCTTCCTTATCCTATCCTCCTCTTACACACACACACACTTACACTAACATGCACTACACTACCACATATTCCGGGAGACCGGTCGGGAGCTTAGAGCTTGTCCCGACTGGAGCAGGTGCCCCGCTGGTGGGAGAGTCCTGGTTAGAGGAAACCCCACTAGTCGACGTGTAGGTCGGCGCCAGATCTCACCAAACAGCTAGGGAAGATCACCGCCACCTCCCCGAGAAAACACGCTATACCCTTACTGGACTATTAGCCTTAACAGCTGACGCGCACGGAAATACGAAAAAATAAGCCAAACAAACCAATCTCCTCTCCTACGTACTGTTCTGTCTCTTTCCACACTCTCTCTCTCTCTCTCTCTCTCTCTCGTGTCTTCGTCTTAAATTCGTAACTGATCATTTATTTTAGTAAAATAAAAACGAATTTCTTTCCGCATGTTCGACCGTCAATTTTTCAGAGAACATTAATCTCAGAATCACCAAGGCGCTTGTAGATTTTGTGGAAAATCCGTTAGACTTCCGAAATTACGTCCGAATATTTCGTTACATTCATTCGTTTTACTGGAAATGCGGTTAAACAGACAAGTTATATCCAATTCTATGGCTTTACATTTGTTGCGAAGCTTAACCCAACAATGAGCCCTGTTTTTTACACCAGTATATGTATCGTATAGTATAATCGTATAGTATCAGTATAATATCGCAATCATTACAGTTAACACATTCTTAGAGTAATATTTCACCAGTGATACGAGGTTCTTTATCACACTTAAGCTTCTATTTTTCTTTACTTAATTCGTCCCAGACAACTGCATGGCCTCCATGTTAATTTATTATAAAAATGAAATATTTACATGTAAGGGAGAATGGTATAGGTGGGTATTTAAGCCATTATAAAGCACACAATTTCAATTTCTGGTTTAAATTCCATTTTGAATTCTTATGATTTTATGAAATGCTTTGTTCGCCCCTCGTGTGTGTTGCTTGGTGGGGCGGTAGGCAGGGGCGTGGGAGTGTAATCTGGGCGGTCGTGGCCACCTGCCGCCCACATTGCCCCGCGCAGCAGGTGCCGCCCTCGCCCCGCCCCCACCCCGCCCCCGCGTTCGCTTCCGCCTCGCGCCCGGGGAGCCGCGTGCACATGGGCCGGCGCCGGCCGGGCCCCTTCCTCGTGCCCCCGCCTTCGCTCGTGCACGTGGAAAGAGGAAATTTCCAACCAACGTTTCTCGCTGCTTTTCTCTTCATTTCCGTTATTTTAGCGTACATAGACTTAATAAAGTAGAAGATTATCTAACGTGTATAAGTTATATTGAAACTTACGGAACACTTGATTACTTGTTATATTAAATCAGAACAGGATTTTAAACACGAATGGAAACTAAAAGAATAGCTATTTCAAGGACACCATCGTTTCAGGAATATTCATGAACTGAATTTCTTGCGAGAATCAGAACACAGCAGATAAAGCTGATGACGGAGGAAGAGCTTGAATATCAGTCTTTGTCAAAGGATTTGATGTTGTTTCACACGATAAAATGGTATGGAAATTATTTCATTCGTTTATTGACATCAAGTTGGTGGCGTGGATATGTGAAGTTCTTCGTTATAGAAAACAGAAAGTCCGAGTTGGACAACAGTTTTAATCGTTAGCAATCGTTACGCCATTGATGCCCTAATGAAGTGTCATTAGACCTCGTGTTCATGAATGACTTGCCAAATAACTTAATTTCGAAAGTACGGTTGTGTTCAGATGACTGCATTATGAATCTAGCTATTCAAAAGAAGACGATATTTTGTGAGGTGGTCTAGATCTGCTTCATTATGGGGGCGGAAACAAACAGTATGACATTAAATAATTCCAAAACCAAACCGTCATGTTCAGAACGGGCTATAATGACTAATGAAACGAATTTTCGTTTAGGGAACGAGAATATTCCAAGAGTCGTGACATGCAAGTATCTGAGAATACTTTTTGACATCAAACATGACTGGAAAAATCATGTTAATGTTGTCAAAGGAAAGAAAATGCAGATAGCGGTCGTTGAAATGAACTGGATTGACTCAGCGGATACCTTCACCAT
This sequence comes from Teleogryllus oceanicus, assembly GCA_964035755.1. Classification (NCBI taxonomy): domain Eukaryota; kingdom Metazoa; phylum Arthropoda; class Insecta; order Orthoptera; family Gryllidae; genus Teleogryllus; species Teleogryllus oceanicus. The sequence continues at coordinate 100,536,103 of CAXIVR010000005.1, read as the reverse complement.
GGAAAGGTAGAGTCGCTCCCCAATCGTGAGTCCCTACATTCTGTCTTCGGTCGTACAAGGCCGAGGCAATGGGCTGCTCCCCGATTCCTCGTGATCTCTGAAGAGTTCGGCCGGACTGTAAGCACGCGCATCTAATCTGAGATTCGAATTGGTCTGCAGTGACATCTGAGTGTTGATGAGAATAGGACCGTTACCGTTATTATAGGTGTTCTTTCCTCTGTTCGAGCAAAACAATTAAAGAAACAATGTTTAAACCGTTTTTGCGAAAATTTTTAAAATGTCGTTTGGGCTTGTAGGTACCCCCAAAATCAAATCTTTTTTCAAAACTTTTCTCTATATTTTTGATCTAATTGTTATCTTTAATTCTTTGTGCTGAGATGTTGGAATCTGTATATTAGAGAAAAAAATGAAGAGAGTCGATGACGCAAACCATTTTTTTAAGAAGTCGATGCAAGAAAAGGGTTGCGAATGTCTGCTTGAGACGCTTATTGCAGACAAAGGGTTAGATTGAGGAAAATTACTTGTTCGGTATCAAATATCCAACATGTTTTTCTGTAAAAAAATCAGTACTTTATACTTTCTCGCTATCGCTTTCCCAGATGAAAGCTTTCTAGAAAGTTATGTAATGCCGCGCGAAAAATGAATTTCTTGGCAAAAAAACTTATTACAGGGCCCTGGTAACGAAAAGTGGATAAATCCAGTTGCTAAATATAGGGGGAAAATCCTCCCAACACGTGGTGAAACCAGAATTCAAGTTTTGTGAGTTCTTGATACCGAAAAATCGATTGACGACAAAACGTCTATCCGTATTTGAACAACGCTGGCGCCTGAACCGTTCAGCTGATTTTCGCCAAAATTGATGTTCCGCAATCGACCTGGCTGATGTCGCGGCCCCTTGCATTTGAAACCAATATTTTAATTTTGTGGGATGCTTTACATAACGCCCCTGGGACATTTTCCAAATTTTCAAAATAAATGGCTCCATTATTTTTTATTAAAGTTTGTTGTTGGAGTGTGTAATGGACGTTTAAGAGAATCGTGCATGTCTCATTTGCATTGAAAACGGATTTTTCGAAAATTGCAAAAATTCAAAATTTTGACGGCGTCTTCCTACAACTATAATTCTGAAGACTGAATTTTTTCCTTTAATGAAATCTCTTCCTTAAATATAGACTTTGAAATAAGGTCATGTACAATTTTTCAAGTATTTGAGCACATTTCGCATAATTTTGCGTGACGTACGAGGAGAAAGTACGTGCTCTTTTAGCACTAGTTCATATTTTTCTCTTTCTACAAAGAAGATACCAACACAAAGTTCCACTTGAAAGAAAAACAAAATTGCGGACTACGCATAAACTTTTTAAAGATCCTGATGGGGCCGACTCTCCCAAGAACCTGCATCTCCGGGGCCGACAGGGTTATCGCATTCGGCTGCCTTCCTCACTCTCCTTGCCTGTCGATCACAAGAAACCCGCAATGTTCGGCGGGAATTCGATGGCGAAGCTTTTGTGATATCATCTACAGTTGTGCCTAATTCGAGGCTGAGGGATTACATCAAGAACGCGGAACATGGACGCGGAAACTGCTTTCTCATATTATCCAACAAATTTAAAACTGAACCTGGTATAATGTTTATTTTTTTTAATTATTTGCTTTCTGATGTACAGACTCTTTTACACTGGGTTTGAATACATTTGATACAGATTCAGTTAAATTTAGAAGTTATATTTTTGATTTAGAATTATTTAGAGGAGTTGTATGTGAGAGGGGTTTAGGATGGGTCAAAAAGTTGTTTCACTAATTGGAAGTGGAGAGCTTGTGGGATTGAAGGAATTTTGTGATAAAACTTAAGGGCGATTTGATTTGATGTTGGTGGTAATGGGAGATATGTCGAACTCGAGATGAAGTAGACAATTGGGTATGAACCAAGTTGCTTTGCCTGGAGCGTATGGATATGAGATTTGGCTGCTGAGTCCCAAATAGGGCTTGCGTATGTTAGCGTAGGTCTGAACATAACTTTGTAAAGATGGGCACCGGTTTGGATTTGGAGGGGAGAAGATCGACGCAGTATTGGGAAAAGCTGGTGAGGGAGGCAGCGAGGGGGGGGGGGGTCGGGGCGCCACTCATCCCGCGCAGCGGTGCGCACCGGCGGCGACGGCGGCGGCGCGGGCGGCGGCGGCCTGCCTGCCTGCCTTTGACATTGGCGGCGGTTTCAAGTGCCAAGGCCGCCGTCGCCCTCGCCCTTGGTCGATGTCACGCGAAGAGCGCGGAAACGCGAAAATGGCAGAAGGCGACGAAGCCAAGGCACGACACGACACGACACGACACGACACGATACGACTCGATACGACACAATACCACACGACACGAAGCGACGCGACACAACACGGTGCGAAACGACACGGCGGTGTAACACGACACGGCGCTACACGACACGACACGGCGCGACACAACAGGGCGCGATGGGACACGACGTGACACTACAAGCAGGGACATTCAGGCAATGCACGGGTTTTCAGAATAAGTGTCGGTTAACTGTTATTACCACGCATGGAGTAATACATGTGCTGAGTAAACTTTAAATTTCCCGTCCACAGAACACCTGTGGGGACGGGAATTTAGTCTTATAAATTGTGTACGTTGACCCACTGCATTGCGGCTTAAGTAGCTAGATCTGAGGGATTTTCATGAAGACCAACTATAATTTTAACTTAATCTAATAGTACAGTTTACATATGCGTACTTTGGTATATCTAATTTGAATATTTTTTTCAAAACTACGTAATGTTCTTTCTTTCTGCTTCTTTTGTAATAGATTTTATTGATCTTGTTTTTTTCATTCACGCTTAATTTACATTCAACCTCCACTATAACCAGTTATTCAACCTATTCACTCTCACTGCACGCGGAGGCTGAAGGGGAATGTTTCGGCTCTTTCCGGAGATAGGTCCGTTCGGCCATTCACCAATGCCGTGCAGAATGCGCCGTGCCTTCTGCCCCAGCGCCTTTGGATCTCCGAGTAGGCACCGCTTGGGACCCAATTGACTAAGCTGACTACGCACGTGTGTACGACCTCCCCGAATAGAGGCCACTAATATTTTTAAATAACATTTATAATCATTCGTAAATATTAAAAGGATTTTTAGCATTAATTTGTAAACGCTTCTGGATATAATTTCTTTTACATTCATATTGATTATAGCTCAATTTAAAAATATATTATAGGGTTCCGTATTTTGGACATGCTTAGAACCCCGGAAATCATTAGTCAGGCCCTGTATTAATTTAATATTCTGCTAATCCAAAATGAGAATGCGATGTATATTGAGTCAATCTGGTATTTATATTTTTTTTTCTTCTAGGGTTTAAAGCAAATAATAATTAAAAGAAACGATTATCCTAGATTTCTAAACTAATATAAGTAAGAAGACAAGAGTTGACGAATGGTATGGATCACCAAACACCCACTGCGCACTAAATTAACCAATGTTCTATGATTTAATGAATCCAGACATTTGAACTCATAAAAATATTTATTGAGTATTTCTTAATTAAAAACCGGTGAATTTCCAAAGTCAGTATCCTCATTTATTAAAAGATACAGACTGGTATTAAAAAAGCTATTTCGTTGTCATGTGTAGGCAAAAGTCGCGTTATTCGACAACCGGAAGCAGTCATGCCATTCAAAGAGAAACAGGAGAGGGGGAAGGGAAGGGCGAGGGACAGAGAAATGAAAAGATTGAGAAGTCCTTAGCTTTTAAACTTAGTCTTAATTCCCTGAATTACAGTAAATTTTTTACCATTCTCTCCTGTCTCAGTGCTTTAAATCATTCAGTTACAATGTGTGCATTTTCCGGACTTTTCTGTCTCTCTTTCTACACGTTGCAATTTTAAACTTGTCCTTGCGCGAGCTCGGAAATAGGTTTCGACGTATCTTGTGACGCAATTGCTTCCAGGAAGAGTTGTTTAATGACAATCGTTTTCAAGCCAATTAATTGCGTTCTGAAATAAGCATTCGTGTCGATGGATAATTAAGTAATTGGTAATTTTCATGACTAATTTACAGTTGATTACGAAACATTTAATTAAACATAGCGGTTGGTTGCCGTATACGATTTTCTGTATTCACAGAATACTTTCTAGAAGAATGAAGTCGTAGGCTACCGCGGCCAGAATCATGAAGATCTTGGCTGTCCAGGTGACACCGCGTTGAGGGAGAATTGCCGACCTTTCGATCATGAAGATGATAGAAACGTCGGCAATTCTGCCCTCAACGCGGCGTCACCTGGACAGCCAAGATCTTTTCTGGAAGAAATTGGGGAGAAAAATGATATAATAAGAGTTAGTGCACATTCAGACGACTTGTAACGGTGATCGTACTGGGCAGGTAGAGTGGCCCACCATCACAACCCATAAAATACTTGGGACTTCATCTGGACACAAAACTAACCTGAAAAACCCACATAGATATCAAACTTAAACAAGCAAGAAATAAATTATTCCAACTCCGGCCACTAATCAACAAACATATCCCTGCCATACACAAACAGTACAACAACATACGAAACTATAATCAGCGGATTAGGTGGTACCGGACTGTTGTACCCGAGTTTGCGGGTTCAAACCCGATCGAAGCCGTGGATTTTTAAGGGCGAAAAAATCCCTCGTACGCATTCCTTCGGAGGGGAAGTAAAGCCGGTTGTCCCATGTAGTAAATTTACTGCATGTAAAAGATCATCAAGCCTAAAAAAAACTCTGCGCAAAATTTAGACCCGCCAGTTTCGTCGCCCAAGATAATACCTCCTTTCTCCGTTAGGTGGTGAATGGAGCGTATCGAAATTTGCGTGGTTAGACGGAAGAGAGGACCTGATGGCCCGAGTCTTGCCACGTAAAATAAGGCATTAACTAACTAACCACTACAGCTTTATGCATGCCCAATATGGACAAACGTGGCCCCCACAAATATCAATAAAATTCAAGTAATGCAGAACAAATTTTTAAGATTAATCACAAATGCCCCCTGGTTCATAAGTAATAAACAACTCCATTCAGAATTAAACATCAATACAATAATAAACCAAATACCACATATATTACACAACTTCTACCAAAAACCTAACAGATATTCCATCAGCAGCTCATTACAAACTACCGAAAAATCCAACCCACACCCCAATAAAAAATAGATTTCCGTTTTAAAGCCTTCCTCACAATTTTAGTCAACCATGATTCATAAAGCCTAGATTCTCCCCTAGAGTATTCTCTTCAATGTATAAATCACTCTTCGCTCAGCCGCTGTCGCGTTCGGACGTGCTCCGCAGTGCCGTTACCGACCTCTAGCCGAGTGCAGTGTTCTACGAACTTTGATGCGTCAGCTGATGTTCTAGTCGGCGCATAAGTGCATCGAATATTAAGGAATAATTCAATTACGAGTTAATAGTGATATAGGCAGTGTTTTCCGTGTTATCGCCGCAGGCGATAACAAAATTAGTCAACATCACAACTTATCGTGAGGCCACCCGTGTCGGCAATGGCCTCACTGAATCTCATCTGAAGAATATGGATTCATCCAGCTTTCTACACATCTTCCCATATGATGTGGTTTCATCAGCCTTACCACATCAATCTCAACCCAAATGCTATCGAAACGTATGAGTATCTGAAGGAAGTGGGTCACAAGCAAAAGGGTAACGAAGCAATGCCGCAAGGTGTAGCGTCCTGTCTCTACCCCTCGTTGCACGGTTTCTCTTCATCGCCTAACGAGAAAATATTGAAATCAACACCAATGAACAATTAAATGGACAGACTTAAAAGAGATCACTTGAAAAAAAACGAAACTCGTCTATCCCTCCCAAAAAATGGCAATGAACTCGTTTACGCAGTGCCAGTGAAAAATAGATTCCAAAGGTTGGGCGATTTCAATGAACCAGAATCACCATAACGTTCCACCAATATTTGTTTATGATGAACGACATGATTACATTTACGGTATTTCTGAAATCAGTGCTAAAAGAAAACTTTTTCACCGAACTTAAATATAACAAGTAAAAGTACAAACTCATCAAGTGAAGACTACAGACTGTTGATTAAATCTTTAAATGAAAACGAAAAACAATACCACATACTCAGATCCACATCTAAAAACTGTCGTAGTTGTTAAAGATATCCATCAATCAATAAGTGAAAGTGACATTCTAGATGAACTAAAACAAATTACCCCTAGTTCAAGTGACAAGACTTCACAACAAAGAAGGACTCCCAAATTTCCCCGTCGTTGCGTAGTATTAACTAAGAAACAATTGGAAAGACGTTTATAAACTAAATCGACTTTGCTATGCAGTCGTGGCGTGGGAAGATCGAAAACGTGGCCTGGGCCCATCCAATGCGCGCGGTGTCAGGCTATTATCATACAAAGAACTACTGCACACGCAATATATGTGCCAAATGTACTGGAATCATTATACCAAAGACTGTAAAGTGGCGAGTAATTTCTTTCCCAAAATGTGCGAATTGCAATACAGAAGGTCACAGAGCCAATGCACGGTCTAATGCTTGTCTCACTATAAAGTATTAGAATTTAAATCAGCCAAATCAGAAATTCTAATACTTCAACTCAGAAAATACTAACAAAGTCAACCCATTCCAAAAAACCTTCAACCCCAAACAAATCATTTTCCCTCCTCTTCCAGCAACTTCTCATATACCGCACTTCAGTCAAAATACTTCCATCCACATCCTCCCAATTCTACACATCCTCTCAACCAAAATAACAACTATAATAATAATAATAACATAATAATAATAATAATAATAATAAAAATAATAATAATAATAATTTGATCTTGTCAATTATTTAACCCAGCAAATAAGCAATTTCATAAATAAAGTTAATCCAGTCCTTCATCCCATCAATTGTCAATTCAATAAAAATTTATAATAGCATCATTTAACAATAACTGCAAAAATGGACAGTCTCCCGCGCCTTAACAATCTAACGATTCTAAATTGGAACAGTAACGGTATAGTACCTAAAGACATGCTCTAATTCACTTTTAATATCACATAAAATAGACATAGCTTGCATTACTGAGACCCATCTTGTTTCTACTAAAACACTACGCATTCCAGGTTATAAGTGCTACAGAGCGGATCGCCCAACAATACTTTCCCGCCGGCGGAGTTATGATCCTGATCAAAACTAACAAGTAGTTGCCCCAGTTTCTTGCCCTTTACACCAGGTTTTAGAAACAATATCAGCAAAGGTTTCCTCATGGTGGCGACTTAATAGTTATCTCGGCATACAAACCACCGAACAAATCCCCCAATAGGTCACATTTTTGGACACTTTTTCTTCAAATATTTCCTGTATTTTGCTGGCGACCTGAATGCAAACACACGTCATGGGTTGCAAAACCAATTCTCCAGAGAATATATTTCACAATTCTGTCAAAATTACAATTTAAAAGTTATTGCTCGGGCGAACCCACGCACTTTCCATACAATTCGAATTGCATCCCCGACATCCCTTGATATAGCCATTACTAATTCAAATATTCCACTAGTTCCCTTCTATTTCAGAGCTGGGTTCGGATCATAACGGGTTTTTTTAACAGCCAGCACAACTCGACCCAAATTTTAAATAGTCCACCAAGTTTAAAATACCCACAAAGTTAACTGGAAAAGTTTCAACTCATCCGCATCATATATCCCACCTATTAAACAGTTAACAAGCAATCGGGAAAAGATGAAACCACCTTCATTCTGACCAACGCTATTATTAATTCCATCCAAAATTCTTCCACACTTCACAGACCACTCGTGCTCTAAACCACCCCAACTCCCGGAAGACATCCCAAAACTGATAACAAGAAAGAACAAAGTAAGACGTCTTTTGGGCTAAACATAGATTACCTCATTAAAATCAGAATACAACCACCTAATCAGACTTGTCCCAACGCATTAGCCTCATTCCACCTTGAGAAATACAAAAATACGTTGCAGACCTAAACCCCAGATGGCTCCTGTGGAAAGCTACACAGGGTTTAGGAACCAAATCTAACATTCAATCTTGAAAAATGGCAACATGACAGCACATAGCAGAAAAAAAAGCCGAAATGCTGCTGATTACTTTGCCTCAACCTTCCAAACTCCCAACATACGGAAGAATTTCATAATGAAGTCATTGAATTTAATACTCCCTAATTTCGACACACCAAGACGATTCTTTATAACTCCCAAGAAATATATCATACCATTAAAAACTTACCGGCAAGGAAATCACTAGTCATGATCGCATCAACTCCATTGTTTTGAAAAAAGTCCCAGAAATGCCTTAGCATTTCTAACCAACATATATAACTCGGTGCTGGGACAGGATATTTCCCCGTTCCTGGAAACATTCAGTAATAATCTCTGTACCAAAACCCAACAAAACCATGCCAACCCTACTAGTTACAGGCCCATCAGTTCATTCCCATTTTGTCAAAAATTTTAGAAAATTACTACTAAAGAGACTACGTAAAGTTATACATCTAACAACATTATTCCTCCCTTTCAGTTTGGCTTCTCCCCAAGTCATTCCACAAGCCACCCAAATACTGCGTTTAACTGAAAATATTCACGAAGCATTTCAATCTGGCCATCATTTATTAGCAGTATTCCCCGATGTCGCTCAAGCATTCGACAGGGTCTGGTACAGAAGGAATCATATATAAACTAAAGGGAAAATAGGTATACCAAAATATTTAATCAACACATATTCAATTTCATTAATGATCGGCCCTTTATGGTACAAGTGGGCTCAACCTCTCTTCACCAAGAAACAGTTCAGCAGGAGTTCCACAAGGTTCCGTTGTCACCAGTCCTCTTAATATATTCATTTCTGACATTCCAACGCACCCTAATGTACACACTGCCCTTTTGCAGACGATACTGTCATTTTTTCTTCTGACCAATATCTCAATACCACAAGGAACTTAATTCAGACACCTCACAACTATTGAAACATGGTTGGGAAAATGGAAAATCAAGATAAATCCAAACAAATCCTCATCCCAAAATTTTCACGCTACGATTTCCAGCCTTCCCACCCCACTAAAATTTGACTCGGCATTAATACCATGGTGCTCCTCAACCGCCCCAGTCCGTTACCTAGGTGTCCTAATGGACACCAGATTGACTTGGAAAGACCACATCACCTCCAAGGTAAACGAAGCTAATAGACGCTCAGGTATTCTCAAACCAGTAATCAACCGACACTCATCATTAAAGCTCCATTCTGCTCTCCTTATATACAAAGCCATTTTACGTCCATTAATCACGTACGCTTGTCCAGTCTGGTGCAATGCCGCCCCTACAACTATAAATAAAATCCAAATATTCCAAAATAGGTTCCTCAGAACTGCAGTTAATGCACCCTGGTTTATAAGCAACACTAACCTTCACAAAGACCTAACCATAGAGCCCGTCCTAACTTACATTATTAAACTTTCAGCATCATTCTTCCAAAATCTACCCTCAGTTACCGGTGCTTCCCACTACAACATAGGTAAAGAATATCCCATAGAAACTCGTCTCCGCAACCGACTCCCCTTCCACATCTTCCTCCGGAAACTGGCCGACATAAGATAATAAAATAAATAGTCCTCCCATCAATAGTCAACAATATGTATTCATCCGCTTTATCATTCGCACTACAACAATCATGTTTAAGGGTTAATTAAAAAAAAAAAAAAAAAAAAAAAACTTTTTAGAATAAGTATGAAAAACATCTGTAATGTATAAATGATTGTACTGAAGATGAAATTTATCTAAAATTACTAAATGCGATAAATAAAAAAATGTAGTGTAGGAGTGGGGGACAAGGGCGGTATCACGCGAGGTAGAGCAGGGCGATGGCAATGGGAAGGAGCAGAGGGAATTGGGCAGTGGAGTAGGGCAGGGCAGGCTGAAGTGGGGATACACTGTAGGTAATATTCATACCTTTCCTCCAATGTGTTGCTTACACTTACATGCACTACACTACTACACATGCTAGGAGACAGTCGGGAGCTTGATACATGTCCTGGCAAGGGCGGTTGATTAATTGATTGATTGATTGATTTTTTGATTTTTTCGTGTTTCCAGGCGCGTCAACAGCGTTGGTCATTAGTCCCGTAAGTGTAGTGCATGTTTTTCTCTCTCGGGAGATGACTGTGATCTTCCCCCGCTGGATGTCGAGATCCGGCGCCGACCTACCGTCGGCTAGTGGGGTTTCCACCGAACCAGGACTCTCCCACCAGATTGATTCATTACTTCGTGTTTCCGGGCGCGTCATCTGCTACGGTTGAGAATCCCGTAAGTGTAGTGTGATTTTGTCACGGGAGGATGCGATGTTTCCCCCTCGCTGAATAGTGAGAACTGGCACCGACCAGACGTCGGGTTGCGAGATTTTCACCAGCTAGGTATCTCACATCGGCGGTGCACCAACCCGACCGGGACAAGCTCTAAGCACCCGTCCGGTCTCCCGGAATATGTGGTAGTGTAGTGCATGTCAGTGTAAGTGTGTGTGTAAGGCGAGAGGATAGGGCAAGGAACAGGAAGGAAATATCGCGCGCGGTCCGTGGCCCGTTTGGAAGGGTACTGCTCCGGCATTCGCCTAGTGTTGATCGGAGAAACCACGGAAAGCTACCGATCAGAGCAGCCGGCCGCTAGAATTCTCAGTGAGACAGCGACTGAATTCGCCCTAGCTGAAAAGCTAGTGTCGAAAATCCTGCCGACGTCGGGACTCGAACCTAGGACCTCCCTGTCAGAGGCGCTGCAGTGATCCTGGCTGGGGCGGTGCCCCGCTGGTGAGAGATACCTGGGTTGGGAATATCCCCGTCAGCAGGCTTGAATATCGGCGCCGGATCCCTCCCACCGCCACCCTCCGCGATAAAAATGTACTACATTTACAGGACTAATGACCTTCAATAGAATTTCAATAAACTAAAAGTATCTTAATCTATGAACGTAGCTGGCCCTTTGGCTGTCGTAAGATTTACCTATAAAAGATTATAATTGTCTCAACTCTTGTAGTTTTCATGTTTCTTAGTCTTGCTGTGTTTTGTTTTTCGCTCATTCACTCACTCATAGGTCTGTCCTTTTATTTTTATACTTATGCTTTTATTCTTATGCCATGAGCAGGATTATGCTCATGCCTTTGTTTATACTCACTCTTTTATACTGTACTTACACTACCAAGCGGCGACAATTTACATCAAGTGCGGAATAGTCGCCAAGCTACTCTTTCCTATGGGTGAGTAACTTTAAGGAGGAACTTATTTCCGATCGTTGATTGCTCAAAATCGCAATCCAACTTATATTCAGCCTAAATGTGTTTTCAAAATTACTTATAAACATCATTAAGTCAATACAAAGCAAATTATGGACGTGAGTTATAAGCGAGTAAGTTATTCCTAATATCGGCTGTGTGCCATTCAATACTTTTCGTCATACCTTTTATCCGCCGCTGATCTTCTAGTCGGCTGACGATTTGCCCCTAAGGTATAGCCCCCAGTGCAGCGCTTGTCCAGCCAGGACTGACCCTAAGCTTCCGACTGCTCCCCAGATATCTCAGGCTCGTAAGCCGTGTGTGTGTGTGTGAAGGAGAAAGGATCAACGATGAGGAAGGAAAGATCGCGCGTGGTCCACGGCCGGTTTATTAGGGCACTTCTCCGTCATTTGCCTGGTGTTGATCAGAGAAACCACGGAAAACTACCGTTTGGGACACCCTGCCGTGAATTCTTTTTTTTTTATTATTTAACAGAATGAGCTGATTATACAACGCTCGCCTAAGGTTTTTCGGGTTAGGAGCGAGCTTTTTCGACGAAAATATGAAGTGGGGGCACCCACCTCCCTTAAAAATAGATTAAGTAGTGGAATGATAAAGGGGAGGAATACATTTTGACTTGTTAGGGGGAGGACTTTTATTTCATTATCTTATATCAGCCAGTTTCGGAGGAAGATGAGGAAGGGAGTCGGTTGGGGACGAGTGTCTACGGATGTTTTACCTTGTTGTATGGGAAGCACCGGTAACTGGGGGATTTTGTAAGAATGATGAGGAAATTTTAAAGATGAGTTGGGAGGGGCTCTATGGTTATCTTTGTAAAGGTTAGTGTTGTTTTTTGGTTTTTCTGCGTTCTTCTTCTTTTTTCTATTTTTTTACCCGCGACAGCCAGTTACCCTTTGCGTCCGATGGGAGCATATCACCATACACTGAACCAACCCCTTGCGGGCTCCTCTGATCTGGGGTCACGAACGCGAGGCCTTTCCCGAAACACATACATCAAAGGCGGGACAAACAACCATACCAAGGCGGAATAAAACCCCCGCCCTTTTTGGGACCAAGGCTGGGGATCGTTTACCACCTCGCCACCCGGTCGAACCTTTCTGAGGAACCTTTTTTGGAATTTTTGGGATTTTGTCGAGGGGCCCCGGAATTTGCTCCAGACGGCGACCGCGGGGAGGGAGAGCTTGCGAAAACGTTCCGGGGGGTAGCCGCAGCAGGGGGAAGGCCCCTCCCCCGCGCAGCGGAGCCAGGGGTACGGGGGAGGGGGCCCAGGCTGCGGGGACCCCCTTTGCGGCCACGCGGGAGCACGGGGCGCGACGTGCAGAAACGGGAAAACGACACTGCACACGAACAACGGGACGGGGGGCGCGCCCCTCGCAGCCCCCTCCCGAGTTTGTTTTTCCGAAATCGCGCCGGCCGGCCCCAAGCAATCGCGGGGGGCCCAAGATGGGATTTTTTAAAAAATTAAAAAAAAACCCTCAAAAAATCGTTATCAGAAGTGGGGTACTGTATTCGATTTTCAAAATTTTCGATAAATTTTTTAAATTAAATAGTTATAGTTAAAATTTTATGTGGGCTCTATGAATGAAGAAAATGACGTTCACATTAAAAAGGTTCTACTAAAATTGCATTTATTATTTCTGTATTTAACAATTAATTTTATTCAACACTACTAAACACAACCCGGCAATCGCTGGGGGCCCTGCGAAGGGGGAAGATGGTGGGACCCCGGAAAATTAAACAAACAAACAAAAACCAGAAAATCGTTATCAAGTCGGGGTAAGAGTCGATTTTTCTAAAATTCGTTTAAATTTTTTTACCTTAAATAGTTATAGTTATTAGTTAAAAGGGAGGTCCTAAGAAATGACTCAAATGACGCTAACTTTAAAATAGTTGATGAAATTCATTTTTATTATTTAGTATTAAAGAGAATTTTATTCAACACTAACTAAACACAACCACTTTTTTTTAGCGTTTTAAGCCCACATGGGAAATTGTATTTTGACCCCAAAAATACTTTTATTTGAAAATATTTTTTAAAAATATATTTCCAACCTTTTTTTTTTTAGTTTGAACGTTGTTTTTTTTGTTATTATAGTTATACAGTTTCTTGATTCAATTTCCACATTTTAATTTTTGGGGGGGAGGGCGCTACGTCTCAACTTTGCCCGGGTCCCAAAATTGTCTACCTCCGGTACTGTTCGAAATGCACGAACTTTGGGTTTTCCCCGCTGATCGGTTTTGACTTATCATTTTATCCTTGTAAATACTTTAAATAGTATTTTGGGAATCGATTTCAGTTTTTACGAGCTTTTTAAAAATTTTTCGTTTTTGTTTATATATTTAAGGGCACACCCAATATTTAATTATCATTTTTTTCAAAAATTCTTTGTTTACTTGTAAATAGTATGCTTTAAGGGTACCGGGAAGGCGAAAAATATCAATTTTCACTTTTTAATGATTTTCAAAAAATTTATTTTATCTGTACGTTGTTCGTAAGTATTTTTTTTAAATTAAATAATTTGTGCGTCGAACTTCGCAGGGTTGTTTGGCAGGGGGAATTATCTAGTTTTTTATTTTTTAATGAGAAAAATAAGAAAACTGGGGGAGGCAACGGGAAGCAAGCCAGACACACTATGACATAGGAAAAGAAACAAAAGGGAGAAAAAGGAAATTCTGAAAATAATTTTATGGATCGGGGAACTAACAAAATACTTTTTAAACTTTGATGTCTGGTTCCGAAGTTTTTTTTTTTTAATGTAAAAAAAACATTATTCCCTAAACTATTAGACCACTAACCCAACCCCTAGAAATTTTTTAAAACTCGTAGGATGAAATATTTAAAATATACCCAGAACACAGAAAAAGCAATCCTCTAGTGCATATATTTTGGGGAAACAAAATGTTTTTAAATTATTTTTTGGGTATAGAGCCTTTCTTTGTTGTTCTTATAAGGAAAATTTCTTTTTTAAATAGATGTATGGGGCTATATTTCAGCATTAAAAATTTTAAATTGTTTTTTTCTAAAGTTTTGTTCAACCCCCAGTTTTTGAAGCCCATCTGTTAAGTAAGAGACGAGACCGGAAAAGGGCTGGCGCTGGGGAGTTTTTCCTTCTGGTTAAGTCAGTTTGGGCCATTTAATTTGTTATGCCATAAAAATATACTAACGCTTGATACGTCACAATTTTACTTTCCCCTCCTTACAGAGAAAGCGAAGAACCATATTGGAATCATCGCAAAAAAACGTTTCGAATTTTCGGTCTAAAAGTTTTAATGACATAGTAGCATCATGGTTACGATTAAGGGGGGGGGAATATGTCATTCAACAAGGCCCAATCCAAAATGTAAGCAGAATCTTATCGTTTGGGATGCGTTATTCCCCTGGTTCCCTCGTGCCCATAAGTCCCAAAGTGTTCAAATGGAAAGTTTTTTTTGTTGTAACTTGCAAGCCCCCAAAAATTAACCCCGTTTCATGGTTAAGATTCTGAAATGGGAGGAGACACACAGTTTTGTCCCAAAATTGGGATGTCTGTATGGTAATGGTTGGTTGATCATATTGGGTTTTTTTGGGAAATTTTTGGGAATAAAATCGTTTGTGCCTTGGGGGAAAATTAAGATTTTTTTAATTTTGAAATTTAAAAAATTTGAATATTTTCTGGTATTTATTAATACACTTAGATGGTTTGATTATCAATAAACCTCTTAAAATTTTTAATACGAAAAGCTTAAATATTTTTTAACCTTTCATCCTAAATTAAAGCCAAAAAATTTTTTCCCCTCGATGAAAATTTTCCCCCAATATTATATCTTTACATGATTTCCCCCTTTTCTTAATAAAAGGATTGATTACAAAAAGGGAAGAAATTTTTTGGGGTGCCCCCATTCCGGGGACTGTCCGGGAAGAGATCAGAGGAACGACTGATCAGAGCAGCCACACCCAACTCATCGGGACAGCGCCCCGCAGGGGGCCGGTTTGAACGGGGTTTGCCATCAATGTTCATCAAAAAGGAAGACGCTCATAAAGGAAAAAAGATCAAGACATTTATTTTTATCTTTCATTTAGATTAACATCAGTTCTATTTCTTTTTTTCTCCATTTGAAATTTAAGGAAAAGATTTGTTCACAAAAAGCAGATGAAGATAGTCTAACCCTTTTTTATTTTAGTGCTAGGAAAGGAGATGCATGTGTCATGTGGGGATTCAGAACAGGGAAAAAGGTTTTTTGTTTTTTATTCTAAAAAGAAACATTAAATGATACAACGTAGACAATTTTAGCATGTGATAAAATAAAGAAAAATTTAAAAATTATAAAAGGGAAAACAAAAATGCAAAAAAGGACAAGAGGGCAATTGACGCCAATAGAGGATTTTCCCCCTGGAGGACGTTTCAACCCCAGTTTGGGGACTGCTGTACAAAAAATGTCGAAAAACTTGCCACCCGTCGGAACACAATTGGACATCCCAGGCCCAAAATTTCTTTTTTAAATTTGAAATTTTGTGGGGTATTTTAAAGGACAAAACACGAACTTGATTATGATTTTATACGGGTAGAGAATTACCCTCACCTGCATCCAAATTTTTAAAATTTAAAACATTCATGGTTGCAGATTAAATATAAAAAATGTTAAGGATCCACATAATTTTTTACAACCCAGAAAAGATGGTCTAGGGCCCCCAAAATAGATTTTTGAGTTTCGAAGGAACGGGGTTTTGAAGAAGAGGAGAGTGGTTTTTTTTTTTTTGGGGAGGGAGAACATTTGTGGGGAAATCCATCTCCCCCTGAAATGTATCACATATTTGGGAAAAAAGTCCCAAATTATGACATTTTTTAACAAATTTTGTATTCATGAAATACTGAAGACACAATTTTCATGACAACACAATTGTGTTGGGTCATCAGTCTCTCAAAAAATAAAGAAAAAAAACCTTCAAATTCTGAAAATTCTTGTATTTTTTATATTTTGTTATTGTTGGCATGAAAATTTTTATTTGAATTTTTGAAGTTTCACATCCCAACGTAAATAAGTAAAAAGTATACAATCGTTAAAAAAAAAACATTGAAATTATTTTTTTGTTGAGTTTTCAGTACTGTATTTAAGTCTGACAGGGAAAGAAAACTTTTTTAATTTCACTAAACATATCACATTTTGTTTTTTTCCTCCATCGGGGAAAAAGGGGAAAGTAATAAATTGTAAGATCAATTAAACCGGGGGAAAAAATATTTTTTTATTTTTATAGGAATGCAAAATTTAAGAATGTGTTACGGCCCCTCAAGGGGTCATGGACGGGGGGAAAAACATGCATTCTGAGTTATGTATAAATTCTGGAAAATGTGTGAATATTAAGTATTTTTTATACTCTTTCCCTAATGTCAGTCAGTACAGAATTATTTTGTGTTCGTATGTATTCCCCAAGAACTTCTGCCTTGAAACCTATTCCTTGGGTTCTTTCAGAAGCATTACTTTTCATTTCTTTGGAGAATTTTGAATTACACTGACAAAGTGAGGGAAAATGGTGTGTGAGCCCAGATGTGGTGGAAGAGCCAAGGGGTCTTTAAAAGATGGGCATTGAAAGGCGCTTGCTTTTGGGCGTTTAGGTGAAGCCCTTGAAAATGTTTTTTCTGAGCTTGCCCCCGCTGTCCTTCGGGTTTTTTAGCTCCCCGGGGGAATCCAAGAAAAAGATACTTTTTCATCGTCCTTTCTCGAAGGATGATTTATACTATTCTGTGTTAATGATTTATACTATTCTTAGAATATGGCGTTGCCTTAAAAAAATTTAATTAATTTTTTTTTTGTATGAAATATTTTAAGAATTTTTTAATAGTAAGAATATATATCAAAATTATTTAATTAATTATCCCAATAAAATTTTAACTTCACATTATTAACAGTAATAAGTTTTTCACATTAATTCTCTGGAACTTGTGTCATGCCAATTCTGTTTGGTATAAATATAATGATAAATCTAATCTAATACAGAAATATTACAAGAATGGACGACAGATGTAAATTATTTCAAGATTTTTTTTGTAATTTTTTATGCAATATGAACTTGTTTGTCCAGCACATTATAGCTGAGGAACTTATCGATTTCGAAGAGTAGTATTAAAAAAAATTCCACAATTAACTATTACTAATTTTTAAGATTTAAAAGATCAAACTAAAGAAAAATGAAATTTAAAAAAAAAATTGTTCGAGAAGTTAAAAAAAAGGAAGAAAAACAAGGATACTTTTGGGGAAAGACTTTTTTTAAAAACGTCCATTTTAACATTAATTTAAAAAAAATTAAACGTCGTCCCCCTTAACATTTAAAAAACCCTTTCTGGTGCTAACTGACACTTTCCGTTCAAAAAAATTTATCCAACGCTTAACGTTTAAAAGGCTTGTTTTTTTTGCAGTGAAAATCTTTCCCTGAAATTAAGGGGCAACGAAAAAATCCATTAAAGCGATCGAAGTCAACAATATTTCGCCCGGATGTTAAGCTACACGCGGGCGATTTCCCTGATGGCAGATCGCGACGACCGTGACGGCGCGAACGCAAAAATTCATCACCCGAAGATAAAAGCTCATTTCCACGACCCCCTTAACTCGAACCTTTTAAAGCATTCCAGGGGTTTGTTTTTACTCAAGCGAAATTTAAGTGTCGTTTGTATGCGATGGCTAATAGTTACTATTCCCATGAATTATGAACATGGGGAAAAGTCATTTGGGGGTCGTGTATTTGTCATTTCTTTTTATAAGTAGATTGTTCCTTTTGCCAAAATAAAGACAATCATTGATAATTTATTTTTCATTTCATTTTTTTTAGCACTTTGGGGTGGTAGTTTCATTTATCTCTGTTTCAAAATTTCCCGTTTTTTATATTACCAGTTTTTTATTTTAAGTTTTTTATTTTACCAGTTTTTTATTTTTCCAGTTTTTTTATTTTTTCCAGTTTTTTTATTTTACCAGTTTCATTTTACGAGATTCATTTTACCAGTTTCATTTTACGACATTCATTTTACCAGATTCATTTTACCAGTTTTAATTTAATTTGGGTTTATATTTCTGAGACTGAAAAATGGGGTTCAATAGAACGGTTTTCATGCCCAAAAATTTAAACCCACCCGAAATATTAAATTTGGGCCTTTTTAAAACGATCAGAATGTTTTTCTGGAAAAAAATATTCTTTTATTTTTCCCATTTCGGGGAAAAGACGACTCCCCATACAGCAAATTACTAGATTGAAATAACGAGAAAATTAATATTAGAAAACGTTTAATTTTTCCTCCTTTCCCCCTGGAAGAAAAGAAAGACGCAAAGTCCCCCCGCCATTGGGGGGTTTATTTGAACTCCCCGGTATTTTGGTTTTATTTAGTTTGACATTCAGGTATTTTTTATTTTTTCTTCCAGACTATCCTAAAAGGAAAAAGGATAAAAATCTGCCAATCAATTTTCATGAAGATAATAATTGAGCTATTTATCACCTCGCCGGTTAGTTAAAAGGATTAGTTATCTAAATAAAAACATGTTTTTTTAGTAATGTCTTAATATTATTGGTATCACAAAGCATGATCGACTTCCCCCCCAGACCACCAACACGGTCGAACGGCACCACATTTGATTGATTGGGGGCCGGAAAAAAGGGAACAATGAGTGACAGACTTTTCTTAAATTACATTGGGGGTTGGAAATTTTTTTGTTTTGTTCATGTTCAAAACAGGGTTCTTTAATATTGATGCTTGATCCTTCCCGCGGCACTGGGGCCAGCTGAAAAATTTACTTGTATCACTGTGCCAAATTACCAACAAATTTTACTCAACTTTTTCCATCAATACTGGTTAATTTCGAAATTTGGACTGTCAAAAATTTTTCGTCATTTTTCACTTTTTTTTGCTCATGCCACGTTTACCTCTCGATAAAACCATAAATTCTGATTTGGTTTTTTAATTAGATGAACTTGATTGACTTGGACCATTCGTTGTTTGTATTGAGGGATTGTTGCATAATAATTGTGATTAGATTTAGCATCTTTTGCTGCCACAGAGGAGGGTGATACCATCGTAAACAGAAATATTTTCACTGAGCTTTTACAATATTACCTGGCATCATTATAAAATGAGAAATAATATCATTTAACACTGATCCTTGAGGAAGGCCACGGACATCTGAACGTGCTGTGACGTCTTATCTTGAATACGGACCTAAAGAAATTTGTGTTCAATGAAGTTCTTTATGTAATGCAAACATATTCCCCTTGATTGGCAATGTAGTAATGAAAGATAAAAGTCTGGATTTTTGAACCATTTCGTAGGCCTTCTCGATATCAAGCGAAACGACCATCGCATGGTGGTGCATGCTAAGGGCATTACAGATTTCTGAATCAATTTCCACTATGGTCATTTGTGGAGCGAAAAGTTCTGAATCGCACTTTGAAAGGAGACAAGAGGCTTTTTGATTCAGTAACCATCTTAAACGGTTTACACTGCCATCTTCTCAAGAAGCTTACAAAGATTGCACGTTAGATATGGGGCGATAAATTCAGATGGATTGCATCTGTCCTTATTACGGAGGCTTAAGTAATTATAGCCTTTCCCATTTGTCCGGAAAGGTCTGAGTTGACCATATGACATTATATACCTGAAGAAGGTGTTCCAGGGCATTCACCTAGGGTTTTTAAGAAAACTGTTGTGACGTTGTCAGCCCGGTTTTCGAGTTGTTACTTTTCTTCAGCACATATAGAAGTTCACCTGCTGAACATTCTGTTATAATGGTCAATGTTGAACCTCTACCAATGAAGAAATAAGGTCTGAGACGTATGAACTTCATTTCAAGAGTTTAAAAGTTCTGATCATAGTTGCAGTTGCTGGAATTTTATAGAATAGATAACAGCAAGTAACTGGTTGATGTCTTAACTTGTGAATATTTATTACTGCTTGGTCCATTACCAAGGAATGAGTGTGGAGTTCATCGGTGCGCCACCACGGACTTGATTTGTGCCATAACAAAGAGGAGGGGGTCGGTCTAGTTATTGAAGAGGTAAAATGGTTCAGGATTGAAGTCTTGTTGTTTTTAATAACATGAGCTTTGGCCCTAGCTTTCCTAAAGAGGATTCCGTTTTCAATTGTTTTATTCTCTGCATTTTCGAAATATCTTTCTTTCTGATGGTCAGTAGTACATTCCTCATTCCACCAAGAAACCTGGTGCTCTTTATTCTTCCAGAACGTAGAGGAATGGATGAACTGGCCATACATTGGAAGCATATTAGTGAAGTCTCTGAAACTGTTTTATTTATGGAGAGGAGGACGAATCCGGTTTGTGGAAGGTTTGACATTATTATTTATGGTGTGCTGGTATTGTAACAAATTAGCGCTGGTTAATCAACCACTAGGTGGGTTTTGAGATTTCTACAATTGTCGGTCGGAGAAATTGATGGAGATAGTAAAGGTCACTGTCATAAAGTTGATCAAAGTGCACTACACATTTAGTAGCAATGTGTTACTAGTCAGACAAATCTATTTCACTCTCAGTACCATTGCTTGGGTTAAATCTTGTAGCACTTCCTGTTGTTCAGGAGTATTAGTCATCATATTTATCGATCCATTTTCATAGATTTGCTCCTCTGTCAGTTCTTTTGAGCGCCCCACATGGTGTTATGGCTATTAAAATCACCTTAATTATAATAAATGGTTTAGGAAATCGCTTGTATTATGATATTGACAAGTTCAAGAATATTCAACATCGGCTATCTGGTAAATATTGCGTATAGTCACAACTATAATATTAAGCTTAATTGCGGCTAAGGCTTCCAAGGGAGTTTGAAGAAGAATATTATGACGAAAAATATCTTGTTTCACAAAAGTCGCTACACCCTCACTTGCAATTAGAGTGTCTCTTCTGTTACAGGATACACTTTTTTATCCACGTAACTGAGCACATGTACTGCCTTTAAAGTTGGTTTCTTGAAGGCAGAGAACTTGGGGACTGAAATCATTGGCGAGAATTTTTAAGAAAGGCATTCGGGGGTAGAAGCCTTTGCAATTCCATTGAATAATACCCATGAGAAAAAATACAGAAAAAATATATGGGTAGTAATGTTGTCGTAGATGCTTTAAACTATAGTTTGAAGAAGGGCTTTAAACTTAAGCAAAATTGGCAAGAAGGGAGAGGTTGATCACTGTTTCTTCAACTTGTCTTTAGCCTTAACTTTTATCTGCATCTGCATCAAGTGCTTGATAATTTCCTCAAGCACCTATTTTCACATTTCAATGTTTCAAAAACATTTCAATGTTTTTTAACATTGCTATAAAAGCTGCAAAATCATCTGTGAATTCTCTGGCAATTGTTACAGTACAGTTATTACCGTTTGTTCTGTGAAAGAAACTCTGAAGTTGAAGTAAAGTAGTGGATAATGAAATATTGGAAGATTTAATGATAGTTTTAGTATTGACCATGACTGATCGTCAATGCATTTTCAGAAGAGGTTTTTGCTTTTTTCTTAATTTTGAAGGGGTGTTTCTTCTTATTTTTTCTTTATTTGCAGTAGTTTTATCATCCATGTTTATGCTTCTTCAGTCAGTATCTTGGAGTTCATTCTGCCATCTGATTGGTTGCTAATCAGTTCTATTCGAGCTACAGATAACTATCTCTTTAATCTGACGGCGTTGCAGGCACAAGTCCATTGAGCTTTGAAGTAACTGTTGCTCGCGGCCAGCCCAAGTGTAGGGTGATTGGTGAGAGGAAGTTGTCACGAGCAAGGTTAAGGCTATAACTTCGCCTCACCATCACTTTCAGGAAGCGTACATTCAAATGTGTTTGGGAGAAACATTATTAGAATTTATCAAAAACTTAATAAGGATTCGTAATATCTACTTGTAGGAAGAGTGGTGGGTATTAGTTAATTGGGAGTTAAATGAATTTGGGTACTTGTTGCACCTTGATTTTTACAATAAAAACAATGAACATCAGGTGTTACATATATCCAATGGAGGAGCATTATTCATAAACACCTGAAATGATTCAGGAAATTTACGTCTATCGTCTGGTGACACAAATGTTTGGCGACGAAAAACTGAGAATGACTCAAAGTTTGAGTTATTAAATCCAGCACGAAGAAGGCTACACGGTACTACAGTTTTGATAATTGAATGTTAATCATTCTTCTTCAATTACTTCATGTGGATACTTAGTACACATTCGAAAAGAATAATTCTTTTGTTCCTGATATATAAGTGATCTTATGGGGAAATTGATTAGACACAACAATGTTCTTATGATTGTACACTAGGTCATTCATGATTTCATTGATAGGTACACACACAGTCTGTTGTCTGAAATTTTAGAAGCAAACTTTAATATGAAAGGGATTAACTGCTTATTTTAAATCTCTAATAAATTCTACACAGGTATCATTTGCCGAGTCTATGATTATAGCATTTTCTTTCTTGGGAAATAGAGATTGCATAGTAACTTTGGCATAATTAATTCTGGTAGTCTTACTGTTCTGGTCTCCTGAAGATTGATGAACTTGAGAGGGCTCCATAGTGGTCACGAAAAAAAAACAAAACTTATTAATGAAGTTAACCAATACTTCACGTAATAACTGCACTTCTACCACGTTTTATATAATACTTGACAAACTCACCGAGTCAGTAATGCAATGCGTCAACACACTTCTTCCGAGCTGACGGAGCGTCTGACCACCTCGGCGGTCAGGACGCGCCTGTGAACGAGCTTGTTGCCTAATTTTCCATCAAAAAGGTGTTACAGTTTCTTGTGTTTCTGTGACTTTTGTACGGTTGGCGTGACAGTTGATAAAACGGAGAAGATGGGGTTTTATAGGAGATTTACTAACGAAGTTTGCCATAAACTGTGTATGGAGTTATTTCTAAGAACGTTAAGTCAATTGAAGATTTTGCATGAGTAGAAAGTGTTCGTTAAGGAATAACTGTAATATCACATGTTTCGCACCATGATAAAATACGCGTTAAAAATTGCATAATCTCAATAATGACCAATCTTGTCTAGATCTTTGCAATTCATAAAAGACTATAAATAAAAGGATTGATGAAAAAATAACTTGGCTCATTATTACAAGAATAAAAATGGTGTTTCAATAATCTTATACCATATTGTGTCCAACATGTTATTCGAAAATTTTATTGACCACAATAGAGATGATGGAACCAGACAAAAAGAATTCAGTGACTCCTCCTGAAACAATGGAAAAACTTAGATCCAGTATGTGCCATTTTAGGCTATCATACATGTAAAATAAAAATCGCAAGAAGAAAAGACGTGGCTTGAAAAAGAAAAAATTGATAAAGTTTCCACAATTATTAAAACTAAAGTTTCATTTGGTAAAAGGGAATTTGACATCAACCAGATAATTCCTGGAAATTTACGAACCGATTATGACATCTGATAGAAAAAATTAAAAATAAATGTAGTTAAGTCATTATAAAACGAAAAACAAAATAAAATTTATCAGTTTGTTTCCAGTTCTTGAGTCGAAAGAAAGTGAGCAATGAACTAAAGTATCGGAACGTATGGTAAAATTGGCAAGAGATCTGTAAAGGAAGAAAATTTATCTGATTTATAAAAACGCAAAGTCTTTAAATTTGCTAAATGACGAAACAATAAAAAAGTTACTAAAGTTTTATGAAGATGACGAAAGAAATGCTCCAATGCCTGGGAAAAGATTGTGTCTCTGTAAAGGAAATGAGAGACAAAAGAGGTTAATTTTGTAATTTAAACGAATTCTTTGGGAGTTTAGGAAGACTTAAACTGTCACATTAAAATTGGAAGATGAAAATTTTGGTGAGTTGAGGCCAAAGTGGTGTGTGGATCGCCGGGAGTTCTGCACTCATAATGTTCAAAGGCCTGTTTATATCACCAGAATATGTTGATGATTGATGGTGCCAAATCAAAAGTCAATTACAAGAACCTTTGAAAATTATGGTATGCAGTACGGATAGATTTGATTGTGGTTGATGGGGTTGTCAGAACTGTCTCAGGGAAAAGCATTGCTGATTTTGTTTGAAGAATCTGAAGAGGACTCAATGCCAGACAATATAGTTTATAGACAATGGGTGATCCAAGATAGAACTGAACTGACGACAATTGTAAAAACAAGAGAAGGGTTTTTTGAAATACTGATTGACCAACTTGCAAAGTTAAAGGTTCATCATTTTACTGCAAAATTGCAAGGTCAATTTTTGAAAGAAAAAAAAACTAGAGTTGACAGATGATGAATGCATTGTACTGGCTGACTTTTCAGAAAATTATTTCTTTGTGGTGCAATATGAAGCCCAAGGGTACCACTGGGTTAACAGGCATGCTAGTCTATCCATTTGTATTTAATATAAAGATGAAGATGAAACAGCAACCAGTTTCCCCTGTGTATACAATCACCTGGAACATAATACTACATCCGTCTATGCATTTCAACTTCATCTGACCGATTTCATTAAAGAACATTGACCTTTTGTAAAAAATACTAATATATTTCTCTGATGGTGCTACAAGTCAGTACAAAAACAGAAAGAATTTTATCAATGTGTGCTACCATCAAGTATATTTCGGACTTGACATTGAGTGGCACTTTCTTGCGTCATTTCATGGGGAAAATGCCTGCGATGGCGTAGGAGGTAGTACAAAGCGATGCGTAACGAAAGCCAGTTCACAGCGCCCCCAAAACATCAAAACCTGACAGCTCAGGACATGTATAATTTCTATAAAGAAAATATGAAAGCAATTACTTATGTTTTTGAAGGAAATGAGGAAATTAAAAGAATCAATTCTAATATCTTAGAAGAAAGATACAAAAATTGTCAGAAAATTAAAGGCACCAAATCTTTCCATTGTTTTATTCCACAATCAGAAAGAACAATAAAATGCAAGTATTCATCATCATCAACTGAAAATGAACTTCATAAAGTTCAAAATTTGTTCCATTGACAAATACAATTCAGTCTCTTTTTGAAGATTTTGCAATTTATTGTATTTGAAAAAAACTATCTGTTATATAACTTTGTTCTTTATAAAAAAATCAATGTATGCATTCTATTGTTAAAAGATTCTAGCTATTGTGTTTCAAAATTTAGTAGTTACAAAACGATTGCGTTTTATCCCGTATCTTCAAAGTAGCATTGAAGCGTTTTCCACGAAAGTTTACAATTAAAAAATACTTTGAAATGAATCTAAAAGTTGACATTTTTACTGAAGTTTGGTATCATAGCAATCTAGTACGTGTGCAATTTTCAGATTTTTATCTGGTCCCCCAACAGAAATATTACAGTTCGAAAATCGGAAAATATCGAAAATTTCCATTTTTAAGAGGGTGTAATTTTCAAGAGGTGCGTAGCTCACCATTCATATTTCACAGAAAGTAACTATATTATTATGTGTATAAGCACAGAAAAAATTTCGGCTCTGATTCTATTCCTTCTTTGAGAAAGTATTCTCTGAAAATCGAAATTCGTTTATTCGCGTTCAGTAGATTTGGTTGCAAATATTTTCCAAATAAAAACAAGTGAGTTAGGTAAATAATACATTGGTTTGTAGGCCAGGGTATACTGAATTCAGTGTCATTTATTATAAAACGCCAGAACAACTCAACGCTGAGTAATTTAGAAAAGAGGAAATGCCTACAAACGCGGAAAATGGCGCACGGCGTGAAACAAAAATGGCCGCCATTTCTAAACCAGGTTCGATAAAAAAAAATTTTAATGTTTTGAACAGCCAAAAAAATACAGGATTTGCGTACGAAGTATGAATTTTTTTCGAGCTGGTTGAGCGACCAATTTATTAAATTCTGGACCACTTAAAATGGATTGACCCCGAAGGAAGGGAAAATGTGGACGAGGAGGAGCGCAATGGACGCCCGTCTTTGAGCAGCAAAGAATTAGTGCGTTTAATAGTCGAAAATGGATTATGATCTTTCAATGCATTTTCAAAGCTTTAGTAGATGAAATTGTGACTGTACATTTTCACTACAAAAATTGTGTGCGCTAAAGGTACCCAAAAAAACTGAAGGGCATGTCAAAATGGAAATGTATGGGAGTGACCTTAGAGTTTTTGCAACGTTGTGCTATAGAAAGAAATAAGTTTTTGAAAAGGACTGCCACAAACGAGAAAAAATGGATTTTTGCGAGATACCTTAAACAAAACGACAGTCAATGAAATGGCGGCGTATTTCTTCCTCGCAACTCAAAAATGCAAACCTACCTCTTTGAAGGAAAATAATGTGCACTGTGTTTTTTGGACTGTCAAAGAATTTTGTTTGTGAACTGGCTGGAACGAGGCACAACAGTTAACGCAACAGCTTATTGTGAGACATTGAAGAAGTTACGGCGCGCGATACAGAACGAAAGTCGTTAACAGCTCTCTTCTGGTGTTGTGTTCGTGCATCACCACACACGACCACATAACGCATACGTAAACACGACGCTGTTCGTTGCATTTCGCTAGGAACAATTCTGTCATCCTTCTTACAGTCCGGACCTAGCCCCATCCAACTTCCATTTCTTGGTGCATCTCAAGAAATTTCTTGCCTGCCAGCACGTTGCAAGTGATAATGAGATGAAGGTAAATGTTCAAAACTAGTTCAGGTCAGAGCGGCCAATTTATACAAAGCGGTATATTGTAATTAGTGCCAACTTATGACACATGCCTTTATTTGCATGGTGAATAAGTCGAAAAGTAATTTAAGATGTGAATATTTTCTGTAGTAAAATTCGAAAGAAAACTGCTAATATTTTTAAAATCCAAATGGTACGTAAATTTATGAACATGCTGGTAATATTGGATAACAAAACCTTCAACTACATTTAAGTAGTTAAGGGTAACAGTCTGATACTGGGACAAACTTTAGAAGAAATATTTTATTGACCTTTCGCATGGCGTTTTCGAGCCAAATATTTCTAGTCCGTCTATCGTGATCTACAACATGGTTAGCAGAGAAACAGATTAATGAAAAATACACAGCATATTTAATATTTTAATATATTTTCATATAAATAATTCCACAGTAATACATTTTGTAAACAAGAATATGATTGTACATTCTGAGCAAAACAATTACTTGATAAGTCACTTAATAAGCGCATTCAAATAAATATTCAAATGTCATTCTCTATATTCAAAAATCATTTGTTTTTACTTTGTATATATAAACATAATACCAACTCTGACCCAAATTAAAAAAAACATCGACTTTCCCCGCTAATTTGTTTACATTGGTGTGTTTATAATTAAAATTCTTGTTTGTTTAGAATTATTTGGATAAAATAACAAGAACAGTAGGCTCCAGTTATAGTGAACTTCTGAGGAATAACATTTTTGGTTCAGTACATCAGAGGTTCAGTATATCCCATGATATCAAAATTAAATGGAATTTCTCTACAATGTTTGATTCTATTATATAGAGATAAAGCAATAGTAATTAACGAAATGAGTGTATAAAGAAGGGGATAATTACATGAATGGTATGTTCAAGAAAACAGAGCCGATAGGAGTGAGTTTTCTTATATACCATTAGTGCAATTATCCACATTTATACATATGTTACGTTCAACATTTTTTCGTTTCCATTTACGAATAATTCAAATTTGAAAACATCCAAACAGATCTTTTCCACATGCGGCATCCATTCATGACATAGTATTGCTTCTGAAAATATCTATTCTAGTGGGCCTTGCATTGTTTTTGTTTCCACAAAATATTTGAAAATACTGGAAGATGCTCAACATATACGGATAAAATATTAGAAGTTGACAGAGTCAAGAAAATATTACTTTCCACGAAAAGTAAAGAGAGATAAGAGAGAGACTACAACATGTATACATTTTGGGTAAAAAGCTAGTCACTTCTGACACAGTTTTGGTACAGTATACTTTTTAGAACTAGGAAAACAAATGATGTTCACGTTTTCTACTTTCGTAATCCTAAGACCCAACATTTTACATGTAAAACGTTTAATATATTCACGATAAATATCTTATGTTGTTCCATAAGTCAGGTAGCTTAACGTTTACTTCCCCAATTTAGTTTTATTCATTCGTTGTTTATATGTAGTTGTAGGTACGTAATATATGATGTACATTTTTGTTCATGTTTCATGGTCGACTGCAAATACCTTTGCTCCGTCTGTTAGTTTCTTATAGTTTAGTTAGTGTTGTCTTATAGTTTCTTCATTACACGATTTCACTCATTTTCTGAATTCTGATTGGTAGATGTGAATTTTTAATCCACGGTAGAATTTTAATCGCACGCGTGATATTAACGTAGAGGTAATTAACAATTTTTCATGTAATTAATGAGCATAATTAGTTAACTAAACGAAAAATACATTAACAGCACGAACTGAAAGTTTATATATCTTTTATGTCCTTAAAAAATCAATTATTTTCAATTGTTTGATTCGTTCCTTTTTCATTAGAAAATTCTCTAATCATTCCCCAGAGAGATCGTGCTCTGTTCTGGGTTGTCCACTTCTAAGAACATTAAGTTTGAAGCATTGATATTTATAAAACATATTACTTTTCATATATTTCTTTGCTGCACACTCCATACTTTTTACTGTAAAGTGTACTTTTTCACAAAAGTAGTTGCTTGATTAAAAACACGTACATTTATTGAAAAAACTATGCTCTGCAGGTGTGAAATAATTTCAATACCAATCAAACAATCTCTCCCTCCCTCCCCTCTCTCTTTCTCTCTCTCTCTCTCTATCTCTCTCTCTCTCACTCACACACACTCACTCACTCACACACACACACACATTCACTCACTCACTCACTCACACACACACACCACACACACACACACACACACACACACACACACACATGTGTTGTGGCAGAGGGACCGAAGATCGGAGGAGCCCGCAAGTGTGTTGGTGTCTAGCTTATGCTCGAATATGTGACCCACAGGGACGTAAAGAGAAACCGGCTGTCGACTGGATAAGCCCTAGACGAATAAGAATCGGCGAAGAAAGAGGCTTTCTTGTTAACTAGAATCTATTGATACTTACAGTGCCAGGCTGACTCTTGTAGAATGCTTTATCAAAGAGTCAAAAAATATCAACCCTCCTACCTGCATCAAGGTTTGCCATTACCCGATAGTTCGACCTGTTCTGGTATAGAAGTGACGAAACTGTTTTGAAGAATGGGAAATTTGATGGCCTACGATGATTTTAGAAAATATTATGAAAGTCTGCGTCATTTTCAACAGATTTTGTATGAAGAATCTAAAAAAAAGCTATGACGGACACTAACAATAAAATACATTTCAAGTTCCAACGCAAAATTATATAATTGAAATAATTATTGAACATAAATCACATAAGTTATATCTACAGACCGGTTGGATGGTTCCACAATTGCAACTAGTCTCCATTTCGGAACTACCATTTCAAGGTCTCTAATATGTGACTTTTACTGACATGTCGTCCGTCGTAAGTACACGCCACGCAGCGTAGTCGCGTTTCTGATTTCCCACGTCCACCATAATTGTGTGAATACCCCGTGGCATTAACCGCCCGAAGTGCAGCGCGCGCGCTTGAACGCCCTTCAACTTCATATTTCGCGGCCGCAGCGGAGTCGCCGCGCCGGGCGGCGCTTTCCTTCCGGGAGAAAGCGGCGCGGGAGGTTACGCGTGCGAGAGCGAGAGCGAGAGCGAGAGCCGGCGCGTTACGCGCACCGCACCGCACCGCGCACGCCACGCCACGCCGGGACGAGTGTGTTACGCGGACGCCGCGCCGCCCCGCCCCGCCCCGCCCCACTTCAAAACGCGCCGACGCGGCTGTGCTTTTCTCCATTTCTCCCGGTCTATCTTGTACGTTTACCACAGAGGCTACATAACAGTAAGCCGGGCAGTGTCCGTCAGCCGGGCAGTGTCCGTCAGCCGGGCAGTGTCCGTCAGCCGGGCAGTGTTCGTCAGCCGGGCAGTGTCCGTCAGCCGGGCAGTGTCCGTCAGCCGGGCAGTGTCCGTCAGCCGGGCAGTGTCCGTCAGCCAGGCAGTGTCCGTCAGCTGGGCAGTGTACAGAGACCACTGATTTTTTTAAAATTTATCTTTCGATGCCTTCAAAAAGAATTAATCGTATTTTTGGGAATCTCTATGGAACATTAATGATTCAATGAAGGCTTCAGGTGGCGAAAACAGTCTTTAAATGTATTGTGTAGATGAAATAATCATCCACCGACCTACGGATAAACAATAACGATCGATAACCAAAAATAATACAAAAGTACAGGCCGAGCACTGAGACAGTGGATGTATTGAAAAAACTAATACCGCAACGTCGAAACAGAAAAAAATGTTATTTTGAAATAAAAGAATAGTAGGGTGCTTAAAATAGCTCTTCGATTTCCTAGGTGAATTTAAAATCGCTTCATTTGTATCATGAGCAGAAAATGCGATTCACGCTGATCACGTAAGTCACCTCATTCTTTTCCTTACTCTTTCGCTGGATGGACCAATTGCAAAAACGAAAACTGAAATAGATGAAACGCTCATTAATTAGCATGTTGTAACATGACAGTAAATTTTAATAGTATGAATTACAGCATGCTCCTCTTCGCCAGCTAAATTATTCTAGTCTCTTAACAAATATTTTTGTCTCATTTGTAGTGCAGACTAAATCGTAGTGCTCCACCAGACATGTGGGGAAGTATCAGTTAACTTGTATGTATGCATTTTAAAAATGGACAAAATTAGACTTGTTTCTTAGCAGTATACTATGGACATCTCTCAATTGTTTGCCTGGAAATAAATTACTACCAGTGTTCGCAGACTCGACTTTTGGCCTTCTGTAACAAGGCACTTTTCAGGTATTTGAAGGTTTATTGCACATGTTTAACCACATATCATTTTCAAGGGATTGGTGGATACCCGAAGAAATACACAAAATAAGCGAACATAAGATTAACAAATTTCGACACTTTTTCGTAATGATCTAGGAAATTTATGTTGTCTTATTAATTTGCAAGGGAAATTAATGAAAAATCCTTACTTTGCTATTAGAGAGTAACTGGAGGAGAGCAAATGAAAATACTGAATCTCTGTAGAGTTTTTTGATTGTAGAAATAGAGCACATTATTACACTTGATATTACTTCTGGCATCTTACCTCCAGTAAGGAAAAATCGTCCAATTGTGAATAATTACCAATTGGTGAGACATAACTCACGAAATTACGTTTATCAGGAAATTCATTGGAAACATAAAGAGGGCCTGCCAAGTACTCTAGCCAAATATTGAGAAATCTCATTCAATCTACGTTTTCAATGAACACTTACATTGTTTTTATAAAACATGACGGAAACACTGTATCATATTTGTAATGCTAATTACTATAAAATCGAGAGTTACACAATTATTGCAGCTTGTAGTTATGCAATTACTCAAACGATGTCTCCGAGCCGCCTTATTCTCGAACATATAATCAAGGATCTCTTCCGGCATGAAACTCCGGTATAACAAAGTGGACTCAACATGATTATCGTTTACTTGCTATGACATAACTTTAGAAACTACCTGTTTCTCAGGAGATGTATTGAACATTTCAAATCGTTTGAAATTAGTTCTTCGGGGCCCATTTTCAACGAACGGTTATATTATACCAATGAAAATATCTCCAGATACCCGGTACGTTTTTAAAAATAACTTTATGAAATTAAGAGTCATAAAATGACTGCCGCAGTGAACAATATTACGATGCAGTTCTGAGTCACCGTATAATTGATTTATCGATGTAGTACATCGATGAACTTGATCTAAATATGTTTTCGTTATGCATGTCACTTTACTTGGCACCCATCGATTGACTCTGTACTATTAGTTTATATTCTCTTTACGTATCGATTTTCGTGTCACATATCGTTTTTTGATTCAAGCGATCAATTTTTAGGCGACACATAAATTCTCTTACTACACACAGATCTTGGCAATGCACGTTGATTTACTCGGCGCTCGTACTGTTGGCTGCGTCGATCCAGCTGTGGAAGGGCGCATCGTCGCCGCACGGCACCTCCACGCAGAGGTAGAGCGCGGGGCCCGCCTGGGAGGCGGAGACGCGCCCGCACGCGCACACGCCGTCCGTGACCGCCGCCTGGAGGTCGCGGCGCGCGGCCCACGCACGCCGCGCGGCCGCAGCGGGTTGTTGCGCACGTCCACGTCGGCGCCGAGGCGCAGTAGGGCGCGCGGCGGCCTCGTCCACGCGCGTCAGGTTGTTGTGTTTGAAGGAGGCGAGGCGCAGCCCCGCGTGCAGTCGCGCGGCGCGGCAGCGCCGCCAGGCGGTTGTAGCGCAGCGAGAGCGTGCGCAGCGCGTGCAGGCCGGCGAGCGCGTCGGCGCGCAGCGCGCAGCGGTTGCCGTCCAGGTCGAGCGTGGCCGCGGCGCAGCCCGGCGCCGAACGCGCCCCGCGCCGGCAGCTCGCTCAGCTGGTTGCGCTCCAGCAGCAGCTGCTCCAGCCGCTGCAGCCCGGCGAACGCGCCCTCGGGCAGCGCGCGCAGGCGGTTGCCCTGCAGCTGGATGGACTCCACGCTGCGCAGCGCGCGGAGCAGCCCCGGCGCCAGCGACGCCAGCTTGTTGCCGTTCAGGTTCAGCGTCTTCAGCTGCGTCAGGTCTCGAAACGCGCTCTCCGGGAGAGCGGCCAGCGATGTGTCGCTCAGGTGGAGATGCTCCAGTGAGGAGAGTCCGTGAAACGCGCTGGCCGATAGCAATCGCAGTGGATTACTGGACAGGTGGAGAGTTTGTAAGTTGACCAGTCCGTTGAATGCGTGGTTATGCAGGACCGCCAACTTATTGTTTCGCAGGTCGAGGTATTCGAGTTCCTTCAACCCTTGGAAAATGTTACTGTTGACTTCCGGAAGAAGATTTTCTCCTAGGTAAAGTTCACGCAGGTGCGACATTTGTTCAAACACTCCTTCGGGTAGAATTTCCAGCTTGTTGTCCGTAAGAATAACAATTTCGAGCTGTTTGCAATCTTTTAAAGGACCGTTCAAACTCGCCAAACGGTTTTCCGATACATCCAACTCCCGGAGGGAACATTCTTCCGGCAGGAACCGCAAATCGATCAAGTCGTTATCGCTCAAATCCAGCGTGTGCAGCTGCGAGAGCGTGCGCAGTTCGTCCGTCGCGTTGGCGATGGCGTTGCCAGCCAATCGCAGCACCGTGATCGCCGGGTCCATCTGCGCGGCGGAGGGCAGCGCCGCCAGTCTGTTGAAGGACGCGTCCACCTGGATGAAGCCCGCGCGCAGGCCTTGGGGAAGGTGGCGCAGGTTGTTGTTGTAGAGGTTGGCCCTGGTGGCGTTGCAGATCTCGTCGGGCGCCAGCGACAGCCTGTCGCGCGACGAGCAGTCCAGGAGGTCCCCGGCGCACGCGCACGGCTCGGGGGCGGAGGCCGCGACCGCCGCCACGGCGCTTAGCGCCAGCGCGCACGCAAGCAGCCGGCTCAAGGTGCGCATGGCTGAAGGCGACTGACTGGCTGGGGCGCTGCCGCGGACTCGCGGGTTGGCGGCGGCGGCGACGGTAGAGGTGGAGGTGGTAGAGGTAGAGGTGGCGGACGCGGCGGAGAAGACGGAGGTAGCCGTAGAAGACGTTATGGTAGTTGCCCTGGGAGATTGGGGCAGCGGGGCGGTGGGGCCGGCGAGTCGGCGGGTCGGTGGGCCGGTGGCGGCCAGCGGGGCGGTGGGGGGATGGGGCGGCGGGGCGGCGGGCAACGGCGGCGGGGGCGGCGGCGGGGGCGGCGGGGGCGGCGGGGGCGGGGGGCGGCAGGGGATGGAGGGGGGCGGCGAGGGGTGATGTGGCGGCAGCGGCAGATGTGTCAACGAAGGCGGTGTGGTGCGGGGGCGGGGGAAGTCGACGGTAGGGACGCGCCGTAGAGAACAGTGTTGGGGTGCCACTACCGGTTTCAGCCATCTACTCCCCGCCTTCTGCAAATTCCCGCCTCGCATGTAACACGAAGCACAAATAACCATGTCGACACGAGTGGCAGTCGTTAGTCGACAGTGGCAACAACCTTGCTGTGCTGATGAAATTTAGCGTGTACGTTTGTATCTATAGGAAAAGCTAAGTTAAATAAGCAAAGTCATGAAAATACCGTATAATTTATTTTTTTATTAAAATTCAAAAGTATTTTGAAAGGGAATTTACATACCCAAAACGAACATTTTGAATATTATGAAGATATTGATTTTTAATTTTTAATTTGAAAATAATCATAATGTAGTTTGCTTGCGATCCAGGACAAGGAAAATAGAGCGTTGTTTTACACTTAATACTTAAATATACCGTACAGAAGTCAGGAAAAGTGTGATGAATATCATTAGACGCTAAAATGATTATCTTCTGTTCTATTATTTTCTTAAGTATAACTCATAATCGTTTAAAACTGTTAATGATATACAGACACGAGAATCGTTTTAAGCCGGAGCCCGCAGCATCAAAACTGCTACTGAAAAGATTACCCAAAATAATTTTCCAAACCTTTACAGACATCTTGATCAAGAAAAATAAATACACAAGGTAATAAATTAAATCTTTTAATAAAAACAGTTTCCACGAATACTGCAATAACATAGAACTAGCGTACCCCTACGAGAACTAAAGCGCTTTGTTTAGGAGATATTTAAGGATATGGATTCAAAAATTCACCGACTGTTGCGGGTTGCATTTGACATGAATATTTAGACAACAGATATGCATTACAGCCGGCCGGGATGGCCGAGGTGGCTAAGAGCGAGTACCGACTCAGCGCTTCGGTCCGAAGGGTCGCGGGTTCGAGTCCCATCTTGGGCATGGCTGTTTGTCCCTTGACTTTGTGTGTGTGTGTTGTCGCGGAGGCTCTGCGTTCTGCTGACCCCAGATCAGAGTGAGAGCCTGCGTGCGTTTGTCTACTGTATGGTCGAATATGCGTCCCTTCGGAACGTAAAGGGCAACCGGCTGTCGGCTGGATAAAAGCGCTAGGGAAAAAATGCATTACAACAGTTCTTTACATACCAAGAACATAAAAAAGGTTGCTGTTCCCAAAACGTCAAAAGCAATATGGTATGCGGTCTCTTCCTTGAAGCCTTGATGTCGTACGACGTGAGCTATGTCGTAAGCAGTGACGCACTGAGTATGATAATTCAGGTGGTGTAAGAGTGCAGTGTAAGAGTAGGTGGTATAACGCAATCACATATTTGTATTTTTCAGACAAAATCGAATCTATTTCATTGTTGCTTTTTATTTTCGCCTATTTTATGAGTATCTAACAAAATCATAAACAGCTCTCACATGGCCGGAGTCTGCGTAGTTTTCTTTCAATTTCTACGCGAATGAGAAATTACTAATATAGATGGTTTTGTACTTTTCCCTGACTTCTTTGGTTTATAACAAAACCGTAGACACCTCTCAAAAGGACGGAGTCCTCGTACATCTCGCGCTTTGGGAATTAGTAATACAGATTATTATTTTTAATAATTATATGAAGATGAGCTGGTAATCCGTTCAAAAATTGAAGTGCGTGTCTGTAATTTCAAACTTACTGCCTTTTTGTAATCTCATAAGCTTATTTAGATTAAATAAAAACCATTGCAGTTCTTTTTATAATGTATATCTATATGCCTGGGACAACCTCTGGAACGACTGACTAGCTTTGGTGGCTCAGAGCATTAACTGATGTTACTGCAGCGCCTCTGACCGGGAGGTCCTAGGGTTCGAATCCCAACGGTGCCAGGATTTTCTACCGTAGCTACATTGCTAGGTCGAATTCAACCGCTGTCTAGAGGAGAATTCTAGCGGCAGGCTGCTCTGATCGGTACTTTTCCATGGTTTCTCTGACCAACACCGGGCGAATGCCGGAGCAGTACCTAGACTAACGGGCCACGGATCATGGGCGATCTTTCGTTCCCTTTTCCATCCTCCCCCTTTACTTACACACACAATGCCTCACATGCCGGGAGACCAGTCTGGACCTTTCAGCTTGTGCCGGCGGGGGGAAGGTAGCCTTTGGTGGGAGATATTTGGTTGGAGCACAACCCGCAATCCGCCGCGTAGGTCGGTGCCGGAAACCGCTATCCAGCGAAGAATGAACACCGCCAATTTCCACGATGAAACCTGCTCTAAGAGCCTTAGCAGTTGGAGCGCTCGGAAACTGTAGTCATTCAATCAATTTCGGAAGGGACGCGGCAGTCCAGGGCGATTCAGGACAGGGTAGAGAGGGAGTTCACTA
Source organism: Teleogryllus oceanicus (assembly GCA_964035755.1). Lineage (NCBI taxonomy): Eukaryota > Metazoa > Arthropoda > Insecta > Orthoptera > Gryllidae > Teleogryllus > Teleogryllus oceanicus. The sequence goes on along the minus strand of CAXIVR010000005.1, from coordinate 100,499,606 downwards.
CTCTTAAAATAAATTCATTTTCCTAGTAGGTGATTGTGGTTAATAAACGAGATAATATAGATATAAAATTAAATATGTTTCCAAATTATGATGTCTCTTAAAAACTATATATAGAATGTTATCAAACCAGGTAACTGCAAACAGGTCAATCACAGAAGAAAAATCATTCTATAGTTAGATAATTGATCGATATTATCAAATTGAATAATGAAAATTAATTCTTTAACGTTCGTACAATTCTTTAATCTATCGGTATTTTTTTCTAATATTTTTTATTTATGTATTTCATTATAACAAACACTTCTAACTTCAAACCATTACCAACTTACTTGAAACTTAGAGTTTATAGTTTACAGTAAAATCCCATTTAATTTTGGGGCACATTAAACTGCATTAAACGAGAGCTTAGTCGCCACAGATGTTGTTACAATGCATTTTTCTGTCCCCAGCCGAACCCACACTATTGCAAGGACAGCTGCAAGTAATTCAGGGTCTAGATATGTATAAAACTTTCGAGTCAAACTTTAGACCGTTCCTCATGGTAACGATAGATCCATGAGATCTTGCATAAGTATGTAGCCTCGTTTTAAAGAGAGTTAACAAGACTACCTGAGGGGGAAACTTCCAAGGTTATGCATATAAAATGAGTTGACTGAAACCTCTCAATCTTCATGAATGTTTCCTGTTCAGTTTCTGGGCAATGCCGCAGTGTGCACTCGTATCATCCTATTCACGTATCTCTATATAGTTCTGATAACATTGCTCGACGATGATTTTCTTAAGTGACTAACTCTAGTTGTTTCGTAAGTACTTCACTACGCTAAAGCCAAATGCAACCACAAAATTTTCCATCGGGCTTTTCGCGTAATCGCGCATATACTAAAACTATATAAATTACACAGATAGCCAGGTGTCGTTTATGCTGAAACACCAGTTGCTTGCAGGTTTATTACAAGACGATGGTAAACAATGTATGATGTAGATTCCACTCGTCATGGAATAGATGATAGACCTGTCAAATCAGTTGAGCAACTTGGGGAATTGCGTAGGGAATTGCAGTGACCCACGTAAAGACACGCCGACTCGACGCGTTTTGTACCTGGATCACTGCATGTTACATGTGCCCTGCGTGTCGAGAGAAAGGCGTTGATATTTCTGTAGTGCACGACTCATCTATTCGTTTTGCTCTAGTGTTAATTTTTGTACAAGCAGATTCCTTGCAACACCGCGACAATGAGTAAACCATCCAAACAATTCCTGTTACATGTGTGGTGAGGAAACATTGATGAGCCAAAGGCCAATATTACTCCCTTAAGAAGGAAAGGCATATATAAATTGTAAGTCGAGTGTCAAATCAGCGATCAGTACAAATCACGGGCCCTTCATATTTGCTTTGCACCTTATGTAACATTACTTAGTGGTGGCTTAACAGAAATTCTCGACATATGCCATTTGCAATTCCCATGGAGGAAACCAAAGGATCACCCCACAGGGTGTTATTTATTCACTACCGAAGTTGCTGGAATCAGAAGCAAGACCAAGAAGACAATTCAATATCGCAACCTCTCATGAGCTATCAAGTCTGTTACTCACAGAAACGACCTTGCAATCCTATCACCACCGGACAAATTGAGTTTGCTTTCTGAAAACTCAGGTGATTAAGATTTAAACGTAAGGATCGAAAAGGACAACATTAAAGACACAGAATCCGGCGGAATATCTACAGAATGTCATACAACCGATCAGTCGGAACAAAACGATTTAGTTCGTGATTTAAAATTCGAAGAATTAGGTAGATTTGTTGGTGTCTCGATAAAAGAGTTGGAACATCCTTCATAAGGGAACTACAATTACTGTGTATTGCTGTATTTGTCTGTTCTCAGAAGACAATCTAATGTATTGTACTGATGTAGAATTAAAATATGCTTGCCGAATACTGCGGGGCATTGGAAAAGGATATACTACAACAGTGAGTTCTTCTTCATTGCCTATAACAAAAAACAACAACAAAAAACAAAAAAAAAAAAACAACACCTTGCCCGTTACAAACAAATGCTCACCAATTTGAAATCAAAGCACTATTTTGCATAAGAAACAGCTATTTTATTCGATTTAACAGACAAAAAGTTGAATCTTGTCGACCAGTGTAATGAGATAAATCTTTAAAAGAAACGTAGCATGCACAAACCTATAGAATACACGTATACAACATCGGAATCTCACTACGTCAGAGATAAAACCATCTTCGACAACGTTTCACCGTAGTAAGAATTTTACTATCCTTTCATCTTTTACTCTGAACCACTGGGTTTCACCCATACGTTTATTCTGGCCTCCGTTCCTTGACCCCGTTTTGACCAAGGGAACTACGACCTTCGTTCATATTTACACGAATATTTATTAACTGTATGATCACTTTTGGTTGGTTTTGTATCACGTTTTGATTGTTTTCTGTTTCTCATCCAGGTGCAAAGAATTCTTGAAATGATGATTCATGTCCAGGGAATTCCATTGAACAATAAACATTGGCAATAGACTTCCTGCAGTTATGTTTTTATTACATAGCATGACTGTTGTGTGTTTTACGTAAAATATGTAAACAAACGATTTTCCATACTTACCTGCTTTGGGGGAAGAGAGAAAAGTTTTCGTTGATGTTCCAGTATATTTCAATCAATACAGTACGCATTGAAGAGAGGCTTTAAATCAATTAAATGCGTATTTTAATGTTCCTATTTGAGCTTCTTTAAGAGTATTTAAAATTTAATCAAATACATTGCTTAATGTGACGTGCTACCCTCGGAGCTGACTTGGAGTCACTTGGAGTATTGCGGTTGATTAAATGAAGTTTTGAAAATTGAAGGGAAGGGGAGGGTAGCTTACTCAGAAGTCGTGTTCAAATTAATACACCATTTAAGTGATAGAAATACACCTGGTTAAGTGAGAGAAAAAGAGAGGGGGACGATAGACCAGATGAAGGAGATATACAGGAGTAGGGCTTCACAGATGACGATCTCTTACCTCATTACTCCATGGATCAGGTGCACCGGCGGGGGGGTGGGGGCAACAGCGGCAGCAAGGCTAAAGGACCGCGTCATCATCACAAGACCCTTTGATTGATTGATATATATTTTTTTCGTGTTTCCGGGCGCATCAACTGCTTACATCATTAGTCCCATTAGTGTAGTGCATGTTTTTTCTCGGGAGATGGTGGTGATCTTCCTCCGCTGGATGGAGAGATCCGGCGCCGACCTACCGTCGGCTAGTGTTTTTCCTAAACCAGGTATCTTCCACCAGCGAAGCACCGCCCCAGCCGGCATATGGTAGTGCATGTTAGTGCAGTGTGCGTAAGAGAAGAGGATAGGACAGGGAAGAGAAAGGACAGATCGCGCGCGGTCCGTGGCCCGTTTGGTAGGGTACTGCTCCGGCATTCACCTGGTGTTGATCGGAGAAACCACGGAAAACTACCGATGAGAGCAGCCGGCCGCTAGAATTCTCCTCCAGACAGCGACTGAATTCGACCTAGCTGAAAAGCTAGTGTCGAAAATCCTGCCGCCGTGAGGACTCGAACCTAGGTCCTCCCGGTCAGAGACGCTGCAGTGACATCACTTGATGCACTGAGCTACCGCTCCCGGACACGAGACCCTTGACGTGTCATGTGTTCTTAACTAACTCACGTGTGCCTCTCTGCCCTCCTATGACTTCACCGGGCCCGTTTGTATTAGCCCCTCGCTTGCATTCGGCAGCGTTGTTTAGAGGTCGCTGCCGGAAGGTTTTGCGACACTGCATGCTGCTTGCCTTGGGAGTCCCCTGGCACGATGTGAAGTGGTAATGGCGGTTCGATACGTAAGAGGTGTAAGTGTGTATAGGTATCTGATATTGAAATATCAGAAACATGTTCGTATACAAAATTACACCTTGAAGCCTTTCAAAATATTGAAGTCGGTTTTTTTACAACAAAATTAATATTACTCAAAACCGGGCATTGACATGAAATTTTCAAATGTAACATTCTTTATAAATTATTTTTATAATAATTATTAATAGTATTATTAACGAGTAAACTTCGTATTTGAAAGAGTTTTTGAAGGAATGTGCAATAAGTTGGAACCATTAATCCATTATTTTTGATTTTTCAGAGTCGGATATTTTTTTGGTCTAAGGAAATATATCTGCAAAAATATAGGAAAAAACAATTTCAAAATACAATAGGGAATAGTTTAGGTGTTTTAATTTCTTCAAACAGATAGCGGTGATTAATAATATTAAAAGTCCTAATAGTGAAAGTGTACTTATATTCGAACGTCACTCTTAAGCATATTCTGCTGAAGAATCGTGCAGGTCCATTCTTTCAACAGCGTACCAAATCGTTTCCATTCAACAAAAATGAAAGGATGATTATATAAATTTAATTTAAGAGGAATAGCTAATCCACGCCCTCTTAACATAAGACTTGGTTTATTAGTTGCGTGTTGCGTACAGATTGAAGGTATAATAAATGGCAGTGAGGTGTGTATAGGTATCTGATATGTGGATTATGTAATCATGTAATATCGCTATTACTTAGAATGACGTTATAGCTTTATAGGGTTGTTTTCACGAACGCTGACCATCTATGTGTATTGAAGTCGTGGTTTTCCGTGAGGGATAACCACTCAAGCAGTGTGCCTGACCTTTTAAGGACGAAGGCTATGTGCTCATACTACTCGTATTGTATGAGCAAATATGACGTATTTTTCCGAGACATCTTCTTGGACTCTGCGTTTCATTTTTTTGGAACGAAGATTTCTGTCAACATTACATAGTCAAATATTTTTTTTGAAATTTGATGCAAAAGGGGTTTTCGGAATTCGTAGTTCTAAGCTCAATCAAAAACGTGTTTCTGCGCATTCTGAGTATTCCTTTTCTGCCTCTATTCATTGGAACACGTAGAGAGAAAGTATTGTAAAACGCCGGCGAAATCGCAATTTTCCACAGAAAAACTCGTGTTAATATACTCAATTAGTTCTTGTAAGAGGTTTTGTAATAAGAATACTCTTTGGGTGGATCCTCTGTGATAAAAATGTTATGGCAAAACGTCTGTCTGTGAGTTTGTATTTTTCTGTCTCTTCGTCTACGGTCAATGCTAGCACCTAAACCGTTCAGATAATTTTCTCTAAAATGGATATTTCTCAAACGATCTTATCTCACTCAAGGCTCGACGACTTTGAAGCGGAATTTTTTTGAGGGTACTTTACAGGAAGTCTTGTTTCATTTTTCACGTTTCACATGTCTTCATTTTTTTCTAAAAAAATGGCTCCACATTTTTTATAAAATTTTGTCTTTAGCGTTTAGCGTAAAAGACACTTAAAATGGCACGTCTCATTTTCGTTGAAACCTTTCAATTTTCGATAATTGCAAAAAGTTATCATTGCAAAATATCAATATAGAGATTTTTTCTTAAATAAAATCTGTTGTAAAAAGTTATACCTCTAAATAAGTTAATGTTCTATTTTTTAGAAGAAAGAGTAATTTTATAGTTATTTCCGCTTGAAATTTAAAAATTCTCAGAAACGGAGGAACTTTCTGATATCAGAAAATTCTTTTCTTCGAAAACTTTGTTGGTTCGTCCATTTGTCCTTCCGTCTATCTGGAGTACTTCTATACATCTGTTTATTCTATCTGTTTGTCCTTCTATCTGTATGTTCGTCTATATGTATGTCCGTCTTTCTGTATGTCCGTTTGACCGTCTGTCCGTTTGTACGTATGTCCGTCTTTCTGTATGTCCGTCCGTCTGTCTGTACGATGGTTGCTCGATATGTATCCGGAATAAAAAATGAGAACTAAGATGTATCATTCAAAATGGTTTTATTTTTTAAAATATTCTCTGCGATTGTCAATGCATTTTTGCATGCATTTGTACTAATTTTCGTAGCACTTTTTCAATTCTAATTGAGGTATTCCCACAACATGCACTTCCAACGCATCGACAGCTTCTGGCGTCGAAAACCCTTGGCCACGTAGTTCATTCTTCACGAACGGGAACAAAAAGAAATCATTGTATGCCAAGTCGACTCTATACTGTGGATGACCCATCAGTTCCATGTTTTGTTTGTTGAAGTCTTGAATTGTTTGTGCCCCTATGTGCAAGCCCCTATGTGCATTGACATGAAGCAGAAGGATCATCCGTCGTCGTTTTCGTCCTGACTTCAACAACTTCTGGCAAACATATGGTTGAACACAATTAATCTACAACTTAAAAGTTGAACATCGAGGTTTTCCTTCAATAAAATTGGTTCTCCATATTTAGTTCTTTCATTAAGTTCATGCACATTTTTAAACTTGTAGTTGTTTTCGTAGAACATTGCGTGCAATATGTGCAATTCTAAAAGTAACAAAAACCAGATTTTCGGCTCCAAATGTTTTCTTTAAACTTTTGGTAGGGATAATACTAAATGTACCCTTGAAAAACTCAACTTGCTCTATCCTTTTATTTTTTCAAAAATTTCAAAAATGTAATTTTCTTGACTAGTGTTTCTTGTTGATATTTTTTATGTTAACATATATTTGTTCTCATTATTGTATTCATAGGTTTATGTGCTTTAAATAATGTCAAATATAGTCTCTCGAAAAATATTTTTCTGTTTAAATGAGTTCACAATTCTGCACTTTTAGAAAACGCACAATCGCCATTTTCTAAAAAATCGCTCCAAATTGTTTCTTGAAACTTTTTGTACGGATAGTGTTATAGTACTCTTTAAGAGAGCATTGAAATAATTTTGCTGCATTCATTCGTTTTTTTAAATATACAAATGAAATTGTTTTGAAAAACCTGTTACGCTGTTAATATGCGCATTTTCAGCAATTTAACTGCATAATTACATTTGTGACTCAAAGTGCTTCAAATGGCTTCAAATAAAGTTTCTCGAAAACTAAATATTTTTTTATAGAAAGGAGCTTCAAATTTCACATTTATAGTAAGGCTTAACACAATTTTCTTAAAAGCAGCTTCAAATTTTTCACTAGAAGTTTGAATTTAGGTGGAGGTTTTACTCTTCTTTAGTATTCTTAAAGTAGTGTTGCTACTAGGAGACGGAAAAATCGAATATATATGATTTGTGTGGCGAATGGTGACACCTGGCAAAAGTTGTGGCAAGTCCGAACAGCTAGCACAGACCAAAGAAAATAGTGAGTATTGTGACCATCCGTTTGCCGAGGTCTCGGAAAACGGAGCACATCAATATTCAAGAATAAGATGAGCTGTTTGAACGCGCGCCAACGCGCATGAATACAATCCGAAAATGAAAACTACGAACTATATCCGTAAGGGAGCGTCTCAGAGTATGCGACACTGAGAGTCGGAGAAAGGTTTTCTTTCTGGCAACAGCTGAGAGTGAGGACTCACTGATCACGAGAAGGCGGCACCGTAATTACTACGGACTTCAGGGGACTGCATCTACGATAAAAACTCCTTCAAGACATTCGAGGAGTGTAATTATCATATTACAAGGCATTAAAACAATTCATCAGGAAAAAGGATGAAAGTATACACTAAAATCTTTGTAAGAGAGAGGAGTGTGGAATAGCATGAAACTAAATGAGGCTACATTCATTTTCTTACAGTTTTTTTTATTTTTATATTTATTCCTTCTCTTATACGATAGACTCCAGTTGTCGCATTGCAGACTTTTAAATATGGAATTAAAGCTAGTTACTCCTATAAAGAATACAAAGAGCATCAAACGGAAAACGAGACGAGGTTACATCGTGAGTTGAACAACGGTACTGGAAAGGGCGACCGTGCGGTTCTGGCAGAGGGGCGGCTTTGCTCCCGGACCGAGCTGCAAGGACAAGGACAATTGAGCGACTGGAGAGCCGACGCCGTAGATTTCTACGCGAAAAGACACAGTAAGGCTGCCAACTTGAACAATTTGTAGATATTAGAAGGAATAATTTGCTCTGAAAGAAAGTATTAGTACAGGTTTTTTATAATTGATATTCTGTAAACAATAGAATCAATCTTTCTTTTTCAAGAAAAACTTAGCTAATTGTAAAGTTGCAACTAGGAATTTAAGGACTGAAATGATTAGGCAAAGTTTGCCATTCTTTGAAATTGATTTAAATGAGAGAAAGGAAACAGTGTAGTTAATTATTGAGAGTGTTGTTTTTTCAGCAAGACAAAAATTCTGTATATGTAAAGTGTTTTATGTTCATTGACTGTACAGCAATTTAATTAGAATATACTAAGTAAGTGGAAAGTGATCTGACTTGAGTTTTTGTAAATGATTCAATCCACAACGGCCTCCACATGACCCTGATCCCCGCTATTCTAATTGTATTTTTTTATTTTGCGCCCACCTTGAAAACCCATTCTGAGCTAGCCGGCGGAGGGGTGGGTCGCAGTATAGAGAAAGTTATGTACAGCTGCGCGAAGAAACGGAGGATTTTTTTCAGAAAACGATTCATTGCCGTGCTCTGATGACGAAGTGGATAAATCCAGTTGCTAAATTAAAAATACAAAACTCTAACACGTGGTGTAGCAACAATTTCTATTTTGTGGGTCCTTCATGCCGAAAAACCAATCGAAAGCAAAACCGTCTGTCCGTCGGTCCGTCGGTCCGTCGGTCCGTCGGTCCGTCTGTCGATCGGTCTGTCGATCGGTCTGTCGGTCGGTCTGTCGGTCGGTCTGTCGGTCGGTCTGTCGGTCGGTCTGTCTGTCGGTCTGTCGGTCTGTCGGTCGGTTGTCGGTCTGTCGGTCTGTCGGTCTGTCGGTCTGTCGGTCTGTCGGTCTGTCGGTCTGTCGGTCTGTCGGTCTGTCGGTCTGTCGGTCTGTCGGTCCGTCGGTCTGTCGGTCCGTCGGTCCGTCGGTCCGTCGGTCTGTCGGTCCGTCGGTCCGTCGGTCCGTCGGTCCGTCGGTCCGTCGGCCCGTCGGTCCGTCGGTCTGTCGGTCTGTCGGTCTGTCGGTCTGCCGGTCTGTCGGTCTGTCGGTCTGGTCGGTCTGTCGGTCTGTCTGTCTGTCGGTCTGTTTATTGGTCTGTCTGTCGGTCTGTCCGTACGTCTGTTCGTCTGTCTGTTCGTCTGTCTGTACGTCTGTCTGTTAGTCTGTCCGTCTGTCTGTCTGTCTGTGTGTCTGTGTGTCCGTGTGTCTGTCTGTGTCTGTCTGTGTGTCTGTTTTTTTTACGAGGGTAGGTGGAAATCTTCAAAAGACACCATGCGGCCCGTACCACATGATAGTGTGAGATTTTTACCCACTAAAACCAACCTCCCTTCTCCCATCGTCCCCGCGGAACCGCCGTTAGGCATTACATCACGGGGAGTGGATTAGAGTGGCTTAGTCACAAGCCACTTCTTCGTCAAAACGTAAAGGATCAAACGAGGATCAATCGACTTCCTTCTTTCCCCTTTCTATTCTCCCTGAGCTCAGCTATTATGGTTCGCATATGTGGAGCTCACTGCATCCCAGTTGGTTTGAGGCGAGCATGCACCAACCATTGCTTCGTGTCGGCGTGGTCGATCCCGAGTATATCATAACGTGCCGTCGCCGCAGATGGTATCATGTGGCACTGGAAGAACATATGCTCGGCGTCTTCGACAGCAGGTCTTATATAATGGACAGAATGGGGTATCCTCCAGCTTGAACCTGTGGAGATATGCCAGAAAGCACCCGTGTCCAGACAACAGCTGTGTCAAGAAGGAATTTACTTCGCCGTGTTTACGGTTGATCCACGGTGCAATGGAGGGAATCATGCGGTATGTCCATCTCTCTCCTTTAATGGACTTGTCCCATCGATCCTGCCATTCGAGTGCAAGGTCGACAGTCTGGGTTCTCCTCTTTGTGATATCGCCCCGTCTTTCCTGCGCCAAGATATCTACAGGAAGTATTCCCATGATGATGCACACTGCATCGTTTGATTATGGAAATGCACAAGCTACCCGCAATGCTGATAGCCTGTAATAATTGACGTCATCCTCGATGTGACTATTTATCGACATGGAGTTGGCTCCATACTGGGGCTCCATAGAGCAAGACGGACCTCACAACCAAGGCCAGAAGCTTCCGTTTCTCCTGACAGGGCCCTATGTTGGGCATTAGTCTCGACAATGCTGCATTAATTACCGCAGTTTTATTGCTGGCGTACTTCAGGTGGTCAGCAAATGTCAGACGGGCGTCAATCATGAGACCAAGATATTTGATCGACGGCTGCGATGCAATATGGTGATCTCCGACTTTGAGAGTGATGGTTTCTCTCTTTATCCTGCTAGTGACTAGGATAACCTCAGTCTTGTGCTCAGCTAACTGCAGCCCTGAGGCCTTCCAACCACTGGACTAACAATATGATCGCTTCGTTGCAACATACAATTTCTCAATGTACTTTGCAACGGCGACGATAGCAATGCCGTCCGCGAAACCAATAATACTGGTTCCTTCTGGGAGGGGAAGCTGAAGAACCTCGTCATACATCACATTCATAATGGTGGACCTAATACCGACTTTTGCGGGACACCAGCCGTGATATTATGTACCTTCTCGGCCCATTATTTGTATTTCAAATTAGGGCTCTATTACTCAGATACTGGCCAATCTTCTCAGGGTACGTTGGCACATTAAATCTGCGGAGTATTTACGTGAATATTACTCCACCTGGCCGAGTTGAAATACATTTTAATATCTAATGCAACGACAGCACAGTACCGTTTTGGGCCTCCATCTACTTCTCCAATTGCTTGTCGGACGGTGTTAATGATGTTGGATCGGCGTCAACAGTCGAGCGGGCTCTGCGGAAACCATACTGATTTTCTGTCCTCCTCCTCCTCCAGAGCTTTTTCTAGTTCGGTACCACACTTCCAGAACCTGCTGGGGCCATGTCAAGCATACACAATGGCTGGTATGATGATGGATCTTCGTGATTTATTTCTAGGAGGAGCAATTCTGCGCTGTTTTTTCCATCTTTCTGATACACCCCTTCCTCTGCTAATGAATAATAAAGATCCACAAAGATGTCGGTGTGAGCGAGTATCGCAGTCTTGAGGGCAATATTGGGAATGTTATCCAGTCCGGGAGCCTTTGTGTTGCCGATTCTGCTGATTGCGTGCAGAATTTCTTCTTGCGTGACTGGAGGAATTATTTCTAGCTCAGATAACGCCATATTAACTGAATCACCGGGTGGCTTCGGGAATAGCCGTCACAATTCTGAGCAGCATACTGGGGCAAGTTGAGAACGTAGGTGCTGTGGCTGTTCTAACTCTACACAAAATTCATGTTCCCATAAAATCATATTAATGTATATTTCCTTTTGATGTCGATGAAAATTTAAAAAAAAATTATTTTCGAATGTAAATAATAAAATTAACAATAAAAAACATTGTGGTTTGCTGTCAATTTCATGTTTCACTGTCTATTTAGAATACTTATAACACTAACACCGATTTAGTTCGGTCCTTTGGAATTCGTATTAATGAGGGTTTACTGTAATTCAAATATATTTCCATTTTTTCTCGATTAAACGTAATTTTTGTTATTTGTTGAAATAATATAACTCCTATAGTTTCTTGATACAACTTTTACATTTTTAATTTTTTTCGAGGCGGGCTAGGGGCTATGTTTCAGTATTTCCCCGGGCCCAGAGAGTATAGCGGAATAAGGTGGTGAAAAGTGCTCCCAAATCGATAATTGCAATGCTCATATGAAAGAGAATACAAAATGATGTTAATCAATCCTAGCTGAATTTGCACGTTTTATTTTTTTCTCAGCATCTATTACGTGTATCAGGCTGAAGAAAATTCAGAGACGGGGAAACCTAGTTCAATTTGAAGGTATTTTTGTCAGCGAATTTGGACCCCAAATTCATATAGAAAAAAAATTGAAATACATTTTCGACGTTCATATATGTTATAGAATGCTATAAGTCCGATTTTAGGGGAAAAATGGAAACCGTACTCCAATGTTATCACGTCGAAAATGAATTTCAAAAATTTATTTATTTATTTTCTATATGAATTGCCGGCAGCGCGGTCCAGCAATAGAACAAGTTACTTAACGGTAGCCACGGTCGATTGACCAGGGTGCCATGATGGCACTCTGGCTAATCGTGGGAACCCAAGCAGCGTTGGAGACGAAGGCTCGCAAAGGTACGCGCTTCACACAGCACACAGTATCACACGTAGAATCAATTGAATATTAATGAACTATGATCGATCCTTTAGAAAATAGTACTTTCAAATCGTATGTTAAATTCTTACAAGCAAAATTTGCATTGTATGTTTATGTATCCTAAAGGCTAATCTCAGTATTAACAATTATCACTATCTCTTCTAAATTCTCTTGTAATTACAAAGTAAGTAAAATTTTCATTGTATATTTATGTATCCTAAGGGCTACATCTCAGTATTAACAATTTTAATTGTCTTTTCTAAATTTTCTGTTCGTATGAACAGTTTTTGTTCAACACCAGTTTTTCTAAAGCGAATTTGTTAAGAAGTAGACCAGACTGGCATAGGGGCTAGCGCCCGAGTCCCAGTCTTCCTACTGCGGGTAGGCCGGTGCTTTCGGCCATGTACACTTTAAGTTATACAATAAACACATATACTGTTGAACTCTCAAATTTAATGGTAAATTATGAGGGAATTAAATTGTTAACTGGAAATTAAGTAAAATTCAATCGTACTAGATTATCTTTAATTGATAATACATTAGTAGAGAATCGACACTGTTATCGCCAGGATAAAATACATCAGTGATTTCAGAATTTGTAATAAATCTGAGATCTGGAACCCAAGAGTGTGGCTTAAATCACTTGTAGTCTCTTAGTTTTAACGACAATAATAATTGTTGTTCTTCTACTCCTAATATGTGATTGTCATATAGTAGTCGGCTGCTGCTCGTTGCGTGTCGATAGTCATTACGTAAGAGACTCATTACTGTGGAGGTATTTGAGCCATCAAAGAGAAGTTGACAAGCAATAAGACGTAACCAATTATTGGCCATTATTTTTATTGAATGCTTCGTTGGATTGTGTGTATCGTCATTACCCGTGGTGTTGTGGGGTGGCTCTTGAACAAGTACTACAGTCATTGCTGATGAGTATGGAGTGGTTTTGGTTTTGATGTTTTGATTCGTTGCTTCAGGGCATAGCCAAGTGAAATTTCTTGATATTTGGTTAGAATTTGATACTATGTAGATTAATATATTAGTGCATATTTGGCCAATTTTTCCTGTTGGTGCATATTTGTGTAATTATAGATGCATATTCTTCGTTAAAATAGAGACTTATCTTTAAAGCGTTTTAGGTTTTCTTAGAATTTATTTAAGTGTGAGCGTTCGTTGATTAGACAGAGCTTATCACAGTTTGCATTTTTTTCTTTTCTATAGATGATAAAATACTTGTGCAAATGTAGCATACTTCTTGATATCATATTTTTTAAATCAGACAGGAAAAATGAAACAAGGCATACAATGTACTTCCCTAAGGTGGGGGTTACTTCAATTATTTCTCCTACGAAGTAAGCTAAGTTATACTGTATTTGCACAAAAATATATCTTTTATTCCAAGCATTCGTCTCCTCGATTCTGTTAAGAAAGGTTTACACAAGAAATGAAATAACGATAATCTTAATTGCATATTAAAGTGCATGTTTAAGAATTTTTAGGTCATAAATGCATATTTTTAAAAACATAGTTCAAGATTTTTTAGGGCATGAAAGTCCACTGAAGGGTTGGGGTTCACTGCTTATATTTCGCGTTTTACTTTTCATTCTTTTTCTTTGCCTTCTTAGTATATATGATTTAATTGTATAATAATTAAATTTATATATATTCATATACTTTTTAAATAAATCATTAAAATTATATAATTCGAACTCTAACATTTTATAATTGGTGTCACCCCTAAAATGGTGTCACCCGGGACGCACCGCCCCCCCTGCTCCCCTCCCTAGCTACGCCACTGGCGTGGTGGCTCATGAACAAGTACAACATTACACATATCTCATGAGTGTCGCCGCTGCGGTGCGGCCGGCCAGAGAACTCCGAAACGTCGAAAAGCGCTTGCAGCGTGCGCTTGTGTCTGCCTGCACACAATCGCCGCCCCCGCCGCCCGCGCCCGCGGCGGCGGACCCTCAAGGGCAGCGGCCACCGCCGCCGCCGCCGCCGCCGCCGCCGTGCCCAATCAAGCAGCCATTGTGTGCAGATCGCCGCCGCCGGCGCGTCCGAGCCGTCGCTTAATCGGCGGCTTCCGCGCGCGGATCGTCAACTTCCGGTGCCGGGTCCGCGAGGTCACAGCTGCGCCGCCCCCACCGCCCTCACAACGCAGCGCGCTCGCCGGCGGCACCGGGTTCCAAACCCGCTTGGAATGTTGTGGGCAATAAAGACGGTTCTGGGCTGGTTTCCTTGGGGTGGACTTTCCGGTGCCTTATCCCAACATTGATTTCATTTGATTTTTTTACTCAAAGAACAGTAACAACCATGTGTGACGTAAGGGGAAGAAGTATCATCTGTGGACGATTTCTTGTACTGTAGAGTCCTTTGTCACATGTTTACTATAAATAGTTGAAAGATAAACGTTCAAAAATAAAAGAAACAAAAACAAAATAATAACAATATTAGTAATGAAATTAAAAATGCACGAGATTAGCAACATTTGAAAAACTAGATATTTTAGCTTTCGAGTTATAGAAAACTTATTTGCATCGGTAAACGAACTGCAGATCTCATCCTTTTGCATTGCTAACAAAATAGTAGCACATCCCTGGCTCTGCTCCTACCTCTACAAGCAAAAGGAGAGTTCAACAAAAGAGAGTTCAAACAAAACAAATGAGAGTTCAACAAAGGAGAGTTCAACAAAATTGCACAATGAACGGTGAAGTTAACTTTCTTATCTTAGTGTCGTGGGAGTATTGCAGGCTGGATTGCATCTATTACCTATCTCCAACACACCCGTGTTTTACGTACTATCAATTACTCTATACTGTAGACATTCGTATTATTATTATTATTATTATTATTATTATTATTATTATTATTATTATTGCATTATTTTGGCATAATTTTATAGGTATATTTTGGTATTTGAATAAGTTCCAGATTTTTATGGATGTTATTTGGTATAACTCCTGTGCACGAAATGACCAGAGGAACAATATGAACTTTTTGGAAGAGCCATAGTGCCTTGACTTCAATTGCTAGTTCTATATACTTTGTTATTTTTTCTGCATGTGCTGTTTGAAGATTAGCTGTTTGTGGAACAGTCATGTCAATCAGGAAGCCAATCTTTTGCCGTTTCTCTACAAAAGTTATGTCTGGTCTGTTATGGTGAATAGTTTTATCTGTAATAATTTCTCTGTCATATTACAACTTAAAGTTTGAATTTTCAAGTACAGTATCGGGAACATATATGTATTATTATTATTATTATTATTATTATTATTATTATTATTATTATTATTATTATTATTTATTTTTTGTATTGAGAGCTCTTTTTTTAGTTGTTCTCGGCTGCACCGGCCCTGACAGTGAACACACTCAGAGTATTTTGCGCACTATTCGATTTGTTCTCTCGTGTACGATGCCTTAGCCGTTCGCCCTTGTCGCCCCTCATTCCCATTGTCCCCTTTCTCGTTACTCACCCATTTCCTCCCTCTCCTTGGTCTCATTGACCCCTCCTTTGTCACAGTTTCCACTCCTGTAAACGACTTCCACTACCAGCTACCGACCGGCTGCGATCGTGCTCGGCAGCAACCGTTGCCAGTGCAGGGTGGCGAACCGACAGTGCCTAGGGTTAGGGCCCCGACGATGGCGGGCACATGGCGGGCACATGGCGGGCACATGGCGGGCACATGGCGGGCTCATGGCGGGCTCATGGCGTGCTCATGGCGTGCTCATGGCGTGCTCATGGCGGGCTCATGGCGTGCTCATGGCGGGCTCATGGCGTGCTCATGGCGGGCTCATGGCGTGCTCATGGCGTGCTCATGGCGTGCTCATGGCGGGCTCATGGCGTGCTCATGGCGTGCTCATGGCGTGCTCAGTGGCGAGCTCATGGCGTGCTCATGGCGTGCTCATGGCGTGCTCATGGCGGCTCATGGCGTGCTCATGGAGTGCTCATGCGGGCTCATGGCGTGCTCATGGCGAGCTCATGGCGTGCTCATGGCGGGCTCATGGCGTGCTCATGGCGGCTCATGGCGTGCTCATGGCGTGCTCATGGCGTGCTCATGACGCTCATGGCGTCTCATGGCGGGCTCATGGCGTGCTCATGGTGTGCTCATGGAGTGCTCATGGAGTGCTCATGGTGTGCTCATGGAGTGCTCATGGCGGCTCATGGCGTGCTCATGTGTGCTCATGGAGTGCTCCTGACGGGCTCATGGAGTGCTCATGGCGAGCTCATGGCGAGCTCATGGCGTGCTCATGGCGTGCTCATGGCGTGCTCATGGCGTGCTCATGGCGTGCTCATGGCGGGCTCATGGCGGGTTAATGGCGGGCTCATGGCGGGCTCATGGCGGGCTCATGGCGGACACACGCACGCGCTGGAGTACCACACACGTCGAGAGCTTAGAGCTTGTCCCGGCTGGGGTAGTGCCCCGCTTGCAGGGAAACTTGTAGGGAGAAACCCGTTGTGTAGTTCGGCTCACTTTTCCAACACGGAGGACCTTCACAACGGTCCGCGATATAGCATGCACTACACTTACGGGACTAACGAGCCTGTCGGATGACGCGCCCGAAAACAAAAATAATCTAATATATAAAAATCAATGTTTATTTCATTGTATTTTATACGCTGTACTGTTCGTCCTTATAAACTTTGTAGCGATAAAACTTTCTCGACTTATTGCTAACATTTGCACAAAGAAAATGGGGATAGTACAATGGGAATGTTCGTATGTCTGTCGCACATTGTTGCACGTTAATGACAACTATGCATTTATGCTGGCTCAAGCGCCCCTCAACAGAAGCCCTAAGCAACCCGCCGCACCCCCAAGTATTAAGCAGTCTTCGCTGCATATTCTGCCCCTAGGAATGTGAAACATCGGCTGGAATTAATACTTGAACGTTATCAAATTTCTCCAAGACTGTCATAGCGAATGCATGCCTAAACTTGAGTGAGAACGTTTTAACTGTAGCATACTTCACAACCATGTCAAAACCAGGACAGAGAACAAACCCATACTCACGAGAATTTTTAATCTATTATCTTTTTATTAAAATCTTTAGATTTATTAGAACTATAGTTATCTGATCTTTCTATTAGAATCTTTAATCTATTAATATTTCATCTATTAAAATTTTTGCAGAGCGTACCCTAAAAGTGATTAACAATCACGTGACCAGTAGCGCGTCAAGTGCAATAGCGATGAATTGTTGGGTCCACTAATTTATTAATAAAAACATGTAATGAAAATGGCCCGCCCCCCACGTACAGCGTCCCCGTCCCGTCGCCCTCAGGACCCGTCCGCCTCGTTGATTGCGGCGATTACTGCGATGTCTGTTGCTCGGGCGCTGTCGGGAAGTGGCTACACAACGCCCCCGCTAAAAATAGCATCGTCAGCAGGAGCAGGTCACGCAGCACGCGCGGCCCTTTCCCAAGGACGAGGCCGGCGAGCGCTCCGCTGGAGGGCCACGTGCCGACGCGACCCGCTTCCTCCCTCCCCCCGCCAGCAATCGAGCCTCTTTCAGCGGCCACTCCGCCCCGCTGTTTGCGGCTAACGCTTCTGACCTAAGCGTACAGTCGTGATGCTCGTGCTTCCGGCCCATTACGTTCCTACTCGCCCTGCGTTGCTCAGCCACGTGGTTAGACGCTTTCTTGAGGATGGCCAATCAGAATAAACGATTTTGTCTGCTGAGAAGAAGTCCATTGCGATTCGTTGTTACAAATAAAATGGCAGGTCTGCTAATGATGTAGAGGGACGATTTTATAATTGTCCGGAACTGTTAGTGCGGGACACCGAACACTTACTTAAGAAACGGAATGACACAGCGACGGTAGAGTAATGTGATCATCTGCTAATTCACCAAGATTTGCCGGACTTTCTCATCCTAGACTAGTTAGTAGACGGATTTATTGCAACCAGTGATCATTGCAGGATAATGTTTGGTGCTGTCTACATTAATTAGTAGAATATGATCGGGTAAAGTTTTTTCAATATTGCTTAAGTCAATACAAGCATAAATGACTATTTTTATGTTAAATAGTTCTGTGAATGTTATCAGGGTTGTTAAATTGTTAAGTTGTTAACTTGTTCTGTGAATATTATTCGTCTTAACATAATTCTTCTTAACTTTAATAAATTAAAAAAACATGTCTAATTGTGAGTCCTCGAAGGTACTAACATTTAAATCACCTCCTTTCATGTCCTCGCAAAACGTGCCATAAACGCCAATGTCTGCTTTTTTTCCTTTTCTTGAGAAAGCTACACAAAAATCACAACACTTTATTTCCTCCATAAAATGATTGCTAGAGTACGGGGAAAATGTCGAACCTAATGATAATCGTACGTACGAGTATGTCTGTTCAGATGACAATAATGATGGCAGATATGTTAGAATAAGAAACATCGACTAGCACATTTTTGCTAATTTCTTAAATAGATTCATTTTCCTTTCTCTTCAGTGTGGTTCCTTTTAAGGAATGTCTTGGGGGAAATTTCACAAAGAAACGTGCAAAACGTAAATATTCAATTATAACATTGACAGGATGTATACCAAAAATTGAAGAATGTAGTATGAATGAGGGAATAAATTCGAAGAACGATGGACAAAAATTGTCTCATAGTAGACGGACGTTCATTATCAATTATAAAGAGTATTATCTTCAGTTTTGGTAACTATTTTCTGCCCTGGGTGTTATCTAAAAAGTCAGTAATTAATTTAGATCAAGCTCATCAAATTAATTGGATTCATGTACTCAATGATGTTAGAAGTTTACAGGACTATATAAAGAATATTCTGCTTTATATAAGATAGAAGTGAAAAGCTACATACTAAATGATGTGAAAGTTCGACTTAAAAACAAGCATCATTGCACGGATAGTGCATTCTATTTTATTGGACTACTTGTTCGGAAACATGTATGACGAAATGCAGAAAGTTGTTTGCAGAATTTCTGTGAAACAAAGCCCCATCAGATCAGCAACGAAGCGTCAGGTTTTCGTCGAAAGATGAGTACCTCATGCGCTATTTTTAGCGCCACGAACGACTTTCTCGTGAGGCGCTTGTTTGCACTTGAATTATGTACTCTGGTGAGGGAAAACAAATACCCCTACTCGTTTGTTAAAGATCGAAGTCTTCCCGTACTTCATCGTGTTAATGCGAAAATTGATCATTCCTGTTTACGCTTTGAGAAATAGTACGAATTACTTGGGGAATAAATAAAGATGATTTCACACTAAGATCATACTAAATCGAAGTATGTCCTCTAAGTTCTTACTATTGTTAATTGTTAGCACTTTAGCGTTATCTTCTATAATCCTTAAATCGGATTAAAAAGAATGTGAAATGGAATTAGGGTCATATGATTCCGTTTCTACTTATATCAGCATTGGCAAGCTGGCAAGTTCGAGTCTCGTGCTTCTGCCTTGCTTCTGAACTAAATTCTTTTATTCTGGACTTACATTTATAAAATCTTACCAAAGAACGTTTAAAGAATGCGCATTTAAAGACAGTGCCACAAGAAGCGCGCAGCGACCTTACGTAGGAGATGGAAGCAAATGTCAAAACTAAAATAAATGATAGTAATTTTTAATCTTAAAGAAAATCAGGCGTTTTTTATATTCTTCCAATATAAATTTACACATTATATACATTAAAAGATAAATGTATGATTAGTTATATTGTAACAGAATTTTTGGAGAGGCATGTGTTAGAAAGCTACTGCTAAATTATCCTACTCTCCCGTTTTGATCCCCAGCTCTGACAAGATGTTGGTCTCGGAATTTTCCCTAACCAGGCATCTCCCACCAGCAGGGCACTGCCCCAGCCGGGGCAATCTCTAAGCTCCCAACTGGTGTCCTCACGTACGAGAGTGGCAGAAGTTTCGGCATTAGCTAGATACCTAGGTCGAATTCAGCTGCTGGCTGGAGGAGAAGCCGGCTGCTGTGATCGGTAGTTCTCTGTGGTTTCTCCGATCAACACTAGGCGAATGCTGGAGCAGTACCCTACAAGCGGGCTACCGCCGCGTGCTATCTTTTTCTCCTCTGCCTTGTCTTAACCTCACCTCTTACACATACACAAACATACACTACACTACCACACTTGTCCGGAGACCAGAGTTTGTCTCGGCTGGGGCGCTGACACGCTGGTGGAAGATATGTGATTGGGAAAATCTCTGCAAGCCAACTTTAGGTCGGGCCGGATCTCGTCATCCGATCGATCCGTAAGATCACCGCCAACGCCCACGATAAAACATACACTATGCGTACGGGATTAATGACCTTAACAGCTGATGTGCCCGGAACCACTGTCGAAATTTCTTTACACTAAGAACCGATGAAAATATAAGTAGATTTGACAGGTGATCAGTTGGGACGCGGATTATATATATTTAAAAAAAATCGTAACGAAGCTTCCGATTGGCTAATGGTTACCCACGTCCCTCTGATTGCTGTCAAATCGCGAACTGTTTTAATCGGAGTGAATAGGACGCAAAAGCTCTCTTCATTCCGGTGCCCCGGCCGGCCCACGCCATGCGCCACCCCGGCCGACGCCGCCGCGCCGGACCGCTCGCTTCCGCTCCTCCTGGAACGGCCGGACCTCGGGGCGATGACGCCTCCGGGAGCGCTGTTCACGCAAACACGCCGCCGTCACTGATACGGAATGATGCATCGAGCGATTTTAAACGCGCGTGCTTCATTGGGCGTGACACAAAAGTGCATTGTTTTCGTAAATCAATATTTCTTCTTGATTGTCAATATATGTTTACAAATAAACGTATCCAAAGTTTTTTATGACAATCATTTAATCAATTTATCATCATTAAGACAATTGAGTGTTTGTGAACTATTCTAGTAATTACACTAATTGATATATACAATAACAGTTTCTGTGTCCCATTAGTTTAGCACCTGAAGATGTAACAAAACGAGTTACGAAACGTTGTGAAATTACTGAATAAATGATTGTCATAAAAAAACTTTGGATACTTTTATTTGCTATGTTTTCGCTTTGAAAAAAGGTTACGTATTTAGTATTATACCTTATATTTTGGTCATCATTGTAATTTCGTAGTTGAGTTCGTTGACATACCTTCACGTTTCCATTGCTACATAAATCATTGCGTATAGAGGGGCAAATAAAATGAAAAATGTACATTACAATTGTTAGTCTGTCAATATCGTTTTAGTGTCGTATATACTAGCGGAAGGGCCTTTTTATCATATCGGCGGGCCACGTAATCAAATTGTCAATAGCTCGTGGACTGCCCATTGCTTTGCTCTGAACTTACCTTTATTGACCAATTTCAAAATGTTGTATTACTATTCAATAATTTTATTAGTATGTCAGGAATATATTTCAAAACATGCTAGGAATCATAATTCAATGTAGATACACATTGATGTTCTTTTATTCATTTTTATTTAACAAAACAATAAATACGAGTACGAACACATGATATATAGCGTGTATACTTATGCAGAAAATGCATTTACAATAATATATTATTATTTGAGAAGAAACAACGCATTAAAATACATTATTTTTCGCAGGCATTGTTGGTAAGCAAATGAGACCTATTACTGTTACAGTTTGGATTTGTTTCAATTTGGAAAAGACTGTGACTACGAGAGTACCTGTTGGACAGTACCAACTTTGGTGATATTTGAGCAGTTTCTTCAAAAATTCTTGTTAATGTTTGTCAGTAAGTGTTGATTGCATTGCAGACAAATATATTCTGTAGAAAAAGTTTTTTTCTCTTATATTAGTTTTTAAAGCATTCACCAAACAAGTCGCTAATATTGCTACACTTAGCGTGTATTAGTGCTTTATTAATGCCCGTTAGTCTATGGAACGTTTTGTGTGCGGAGGAAGGTAATGTGTGATTGTTATTTTTCAAATCTCCAAAAATCCTTGATATTGTGATGTTAACATGAACGTGATGAATGAATGAATGAATGAATGAATGCCGTTAATGAAGACGATAGTCCAACGATGATGAACATTTCGTGAAGACGATAGTCCCTCTTTAATGACAAAATAATTATTATTTCAAGTCTAACAAAGTTTTTCTCCATAGCTTTAGAGTGAAAGTCGAAATATTTTCTTACAAAATGCAAAGTTCGTTTTCTGTAGCATACTATATTTATATCAGGAAAGACGACACGCTACCTGTTATATTTATTTAGTTAACCACACGCAATAGAATGTGTATTTGGAAATGCACATAAAAAATAAAATTATTCCAATGGTAAGTGAACCCTTGATACGTACAGAGTGAATCTTGATATTTTTGTGGGTCGGAAATGTGGGAAATTTTCCCATTAATGAAACGATGTATATTCTTCTGAATCCTAAAACAGGGAGGTGATTATCACAATTTGACTACTTGCCACTTCACATCTGTCTTATGTTGGGAGTAAATAATAAAGAAAAACTTCATTGCCTGATTTTGCCTCTCATTCACTGGCGTATATTCTTCCTTGATCATCGATCATTTTCCGTCCGATTAGAGCTATCGTGTGAAGTTTAATGTTAATATCACAATACCATTTTGTTTCAAGTGTGATAAGATTAATAAATATTGCATAAATATGCCAAGGTCTTCTTATCGCAATAACTAAAATAATTGAAACGACACTTTCGTAATTCGACAACGAATACGTAAAATATAGTATCAAATACAAGGTCAGACTGGCGACTTTGGGTTTTCGTAATATTATCGATCTTCTATTACCTGTAAAACATTGCAAACACTTTGCAATTGTCTCAGGATTGTCATGGATTTAGAAAATCAAAATCAACGGAAACAGCTATATTTTCTTTTCTTAAAGATGTCGCCTCATCATTAGATCAAAACGAGGCACCTATTGGATTATTTTTAGATCTTTCAAAAGCTTTTGACGTCATTGATCATGACATTTTACTTTCCAAATTACCTTCATATGGAATTCGTGGTATTGCTCTAGATTGGTTATGTTCGTACCTTAAACAACGATCTCAGAGTAGTTGAAATACCTTACTGGAATGATGGAACATTACGTACGCACCTTTCCGACCTTTGCCCTTTCTTTGGGGAAAAA